>JAWWEV010000167.1:26967669-27176082 GCA_035583235.1 Hafferia zeledoni
CCTCGGGACTGTCACAGCACCCGGTACTGACCGGGGCTGACCCTGCTGAGCATCCGAGATGTGATGGGATGGGATGGGATGGCAGGGAGGCTTGAACTACCAGGGGACGGTCCCCACTGAGACTCGAATTCATGACCTTGTGTTATTAGTGTACACTCAACACTTGGAGGCAATACAGGGCCTCCAGTGAAGTTTCAGACTGCTATGTGCCATGTTTGGAGGGTTTTTTAACAGTTCAGCTGTTTAACAGTTGGCACTTTTTTCCTCAGTCATCGGAATTATCATAATGGAAAGAACAAAACCACGAAACAAAACTTTTATGTATAAGTAGAAGGTCTCAGCTGCACGTTTGACTGAAGTGTTACCTGAAATGTTATGAAGAAACTGAAGAATAAATAAGGATTTGTAGCTGACATCAATTCACAGAAATGTGGTTTTTTATAGGCATGTACTTTGTTGGTTAGTAAGAGGTAATTCAGTCATTTCCTACTGCCTGAATTGGCTGTTGGTTTGTATTTTATAATGTTTCAGATGCTATACAGACTATGAA
Source organism: Hafferia zeledoni (assembly GCA_035583235.1). Classification (NCBI taxonomy): domain Eukaryota; kingdom Metazoa; phylum Chordata; class Aves; order Passeriformes; family Thamnophilidae; genus Hafferia; species Hafferia zeledoni. The sequence goes on from JAWWEV010000167.1 coordinate 26,968,220, forward strand.
ACTGCTTTGTAGAATATTTAAGTAGGAGAGACATGGATTTGAAGGGTGCACTATGCAGTGACTAAGGAATTGGCTGGCTGGATGCAGCAGAGAGCTGTGATCACTGGCTCCATGCCCAGGTGGAGGCTGGTGACGAGTAATGCCCCTCAGGGCTCTGTCTTGGAACCAGTGCTCTTTCTTATTTTTATTAATGGCCTGGGCGGTGAGACCGAGTGCACCCTCAGCAAGTTGGCCAGGGAGACAAAGCTGAGCAGTGCAGTTGACACAACAGAAGGATGGGATGCCATCCAGGAGGGCCTGGGCAGGCTGGAGAAGTGGGCCTATGGGAATTTCATGAAGTTCCAAAAGTCCAGATGTAAGGTCCTGGGGAAGTCCCAGACCTGAGTACAGACTGGGAGATGAGCTCATTGGGAGCAGCCCTGCAGGGAAGGACTTGGGGTTCTCATGGATGAAAATTTGAACACAAGCCAACAGTGTGTGCCTGCAGTCCAGAAAACCAACCACATCCTGAGCTGCATCAAAAGCACCCTGGTCAGGTGGTTGAGGGAGGGGATTCTCCTCCTTTACTCTGCCCTTGTGAGACCCTACTTGGGTTCCTGTGTACAGATCTGGGGTTCCCATCATAAGAAAGACATGGACCTGCTGGAGTGAGTCCAGGGAAGGACCACAAAGATGATCAGAGGGCTGGAGCACATCTCCCGTGAAGATAGGCTGAGAGAGCAGGGGTTATTTGGCAGCCTTTCAGTACTTCAAGGGGCCTTAAAAAAAAGAGTTAGAGTGGCATTTTACACAAGCAGATAGTGCTAGGACAAGAGGAGAGATTTAGTTTTAGATATTAGAAAGAAATTCTTAACTGTGAGGATGGTGAGTCACTGGAACAGATTTTCCAGAGAAGTTGTGGATGCCCCATCCCTGAAAGCATTTAAGGCCAGGTTGGATGGGACTCTGAACAACTGGTCCAGTGAGTGATATTCCTGCCCATGGCAGGGTTTGCAACTAGATGATCTTTAAGGTGACTTCCAATCCAAGCTGTTCTAGGATTCTATTGTAAGTTTCTGTGTTTTAGGAATGAGTTACAGGATCTGTCTTTTTCAGCACAAATTACCAATAAATTGCCAAATTATTTAAGTTGGCTTTTTTAAACAGTTTTTTCTATTGACCAAAAAAGCCCTCCCCTGTAGTCGAAACACTCCAGAGAGCATGGTAACATGCTCTCACACAAATGCTCACTCTCTTTCACATGCATACTCTCCCCCTTGCTCTCATTTTTTCCCTTTCTACTTCCTCCTCCAGCCCAAGAGGGTGAACAATATGTGGATAAGTATGTTAAAAATGCATTTTCATTTGATGTTTTTATTGTTGTAGATAAAACTGAGAACTGAAATTATGCAGTTGGAGAATGAGACAGCAGACATTACTAACCATTTTTACCTAGGTAAGTGCAGCTATACCAGAGAAAAACCAGGAGTCTTAAATTACTTAATCAGCAGATTAATTTTTCACTTGAGTATATCACAATTATAGAAGTTATTGCAGCAGTTGTCTTTGTTAGAGGTGGTAGCTGTTTTATTAGCACCTGAAGAATATCTCCATACTATTCAAACATGCACACTCTGCTGTCTCACTACAAGCTCTGTATGTAACTCATTCTCCAGAAAAGCAGGGTGGAGTGTGCTCAGCTCCGCAGGGTCAGTGAAGCATCAGTTCTGAGATAACAGTAACCTTTGGCCTGCATGTGCTGCTCTGCTTTTTTTCCAGAAATTCAGTTTATTTCTGTTGCATCTCTATGCCCCTAAAATTACTTGTATTTTTAATTTAGCACGTTGGGAGCATATGTATTCAATTCTTTATTATTTCACACTTTTCCCACTGTGATTTTGTGGATGCTTAAAAATATTCTAACTTGCTGCTATTATGCTAGGCTAGTGAAACCTATTGTAATACTTCAGTGCTATGATACAGTTTAAGAAGTTGACTTCATCTCAAAGAGAATTTTCTTAACTATAGATAATGTAAAACAATGTATCTGTATCTCTTAAAAGTAGGTATTGTGACTTTGAGGTACATGCTGATACTAAACCATGTACACTCCAACAAAAGCCATTCTGATTAATGTCTCTGTTGAGTGTAAACTCTCCAGTGCAACAGATGTGTGTTTTTCTGTCTGTCTTTCTCCTGAAGAAATTTTGCTCTTGTTTTAGCAGGACAGTAGGTTCAACTTTGCAATTTTATTTTATAGGGAAAAAATGCAAGATCTTGCAAGATATGAACAGACACTTGGAAGCTGTACTGAAAGAGAAGAGGGCTCTCAGAAAGAGGTTGATAAAACCCAGATGTCAAGAGAGCTTGCCTATTGAGGCTACTTTCCACAAGTAGGCATACAGAAAGTAATTGTTCTTTGTTTGCATGAATCCAAATTAATTTGAACTAGTAGGCAGTAAAAATCATGTGCTGTCATTCATCTTTCCAATGATAAGAATAGAAATTAAAAAATGGTAGCAGAACCTCAGCTAAAAGTTAGTGATGTACTTTTTGATAAATTCATAGGAAGACAGTGATACATATTTTTCTGAATAATAACTTAGGTTATTGGTGTTGACTTCTGAAGACTACAGAACAATTTTCATTGTATTGTTTTAAACAAGTGTGCTAAATGCTCAATTCATTAAGCTTCTCCAGAGCAGGAATTGTTACTTCAGTGTTGGGTATGTTTTTCACACTTGCTCAGGCTCAGTGTGAATGATTCCCAGACATGCATAGCACGTTTCTTAGAGTAATAGATGAAGTGTAATTGCAGAAGAATTAATTAGATGGTTAGGAGCTTTTATAAAACATTAGAAGAAGACTAAAAACCAGGGCAAAGAAATAAGAGCTTGTAAGTATTAAATTCTCATTGTTTAGCACAATTTTTGAGTAGAGGGCTCATTCTTGGTTACAGGTGTATAGTACAGTTGCTGACTGAGGCCGTGACTTTCATTGAGAAGCTTGAAAGCCATTTGCAGTCTGTAAGAAGCATCCCTCAGATACCAAATATGATGAAGAATATGGTGAGTAGCAAAAGAACTGAACCTGCTCTCTCTCCAGCATTAAGAATGCAATGCTCTTTGGTTGTTTAGGTTCCTTTTATGTCCTGCTAAATTGACAGGCTTATAGAGATTAAATCCAACCCTTTTCTGCTTCAGGACACTGCTTTGACAAAAACGGAAGTGCTCGTGATGGACTTGGAGGAGCTGACAGAGCAAATACTGAAATGGAGAGAACTGCAAAAAGAAGTGTATTCTGACAGCATATGGAAAAGTGCTGAATTGGACTTTGGCTTATCTTTAACTTAACAAATCTTTTGCCTGAAATAGGATGGCCATTCAAAGAACTACCTTCTTAATCATCCTCTATGGAAACTGCAACACAGTTGTGTTTGAATCCAACAGAGACTTTGTAGGTAGTTGTATTTCTGTTATTAAGTAACAGTTCTCCAACTGTTTATTGAAAAAATGACAATGAGCTGTAGCTCACAGGAAGACTGGCTACTGAGAAGCCTGCTAAGGAGTTACTTTTTGAAATAGTTGGATAGGATTCCCTTGGAGACTGTATCTTCAGTGGGATTTTTTTTTAATAATTTCTTATGCATTTGCTATAGTGCCTTTATTCATTTTTGTAAGAATCTTGATAAAACATAGTATTTTGTATGCCCTTGTAAAACTTTATTAAAAACACTACATTTCAAGAGCTCAGTTTTTTGCTTTTTATATTGTTATAAAATCCTATAGATTAAAATTACAGACCAATGCTTATGCTTCTCTATAGGAGTTCCAACCAAGAAATTAAATTAATTTTAAGTTACAGTTAATTATGACTGTTACGTCATTTTGTGGGAAAGCCAGGAATGGACTCAATCATATAAGGCAGAGCTACTGATCTGCAAACCATACTTCAATGATAGTGGTAAATTTATTCTTCAGATTCTCTTTTTCTATTGCTTGCCCTATTTTCAGTGTCCCCCATAGAATAAAACTCTTGTTCCATGAGTAAGACTGACAGTTTGTCAAAAACAGTGATTTTTCCAGTTTGTAAGGTTAGTGACTTTGAGGTCCTGAAAAGACTGGTTGGTAAAATGTCACTGGCAAGCCGTCTGTAAACCAGTATAGTTGGTTGTCTTTGGAGGATGCCCAGTATTGTATTCAGCATACAGAGCAGACTGGAAGTGATGCAAATGTATTCCTTTGTGCCATTGTGTCATTTATCTGAATTCTTCATACATCCAGCCTGTTGATTTCTGTTGCTGAAATAGGAGCCCTTTGGTTTTTTATAGTAACCACTAGGTGGCTCAGTATCACAAATTTCACAAGTTTATCTTGATTATTGCATATAAATTTAAAGGAGAATTAAGAAATCTTTGGCTCTTTGTTGAGCCAATTATGACTTAATTATGACTTAATTTTAACTGGTCTATTTTATATTTGATATTTTCTGAGAATCCCATTTTAAGCTTTGTGGACTACACCGTTCTGCTGGCTGTGATGACAAGGCATCCAATTTAACAATTCTCTAGCATACTATGTAAGTATAACTGACATTCCTCTCTGCTGCTGTTGAGAAAAGTTAAGAGGATAAAAACAATTTGGATTAGGTCAAGGAGAATGTTACTAGATAGAATCTGAGAATATAAACTGGTGTTTGAGTCCCAGAGAACTCAGTGAGGTCTTTATGTGAACACTTGCTATACGTCATTGCAGGATTTCAGAACAAAGTCTCATGTAACCATTGCTTCAGATACAGAAACAAAGGTCTTCTACACAATTGCAGAGGAGCTAACATTTTTACTGAAAATGTTTTGCACATTCTGTGAAACAGGAAGAAACAGAATCCAGACTTCTGAACTTCTTCAGGATGAGAGGTGGTCATAGGTTGGACTCAGTCTCAGAGTTCTTTTCCAACCTAATTGATTCTGTGAATCAGTATCCTGTACCTCTATCACAGGCTTAGCCTCTCTCACTCATTGTCTGCAATGATGATTTGTGTTGGGCAAATTAAAGCTGTTGCAGCTTAATAATTTCAGAAGTACAATGAAAACATTTCTAGTTAGTTTGTTCATTATAATTCTTTGAAATACGTGTTTTTGCCATATCCTGAAGAGTTGAGCATATTTTCTTCTTTTACTGTATTACTGAAAAGTTGATTGTGGAGTTGGTAGAGTTTAGCTAATTTCCATTTGCCACTGATGTACCAATTAATTCTTGAGTATGATTTAAAGGAATAAATCTGTTGAAGTATACAGTGATTTACAGCTTGTAGGTATTAATTTTTGTATCTCTATGGTGAGTCATGAATGAAATTTTGGGTCCAAATTATCTATCCTATACTTTACTCTGGAAGTTTTCTGCATTTTTTCAGAATTTAGATTTTTCATTTTCATTCAATTTTCATTTAGATTTAACGTTTCTGGAGTTTAAGGCAAAATGTCTCATGAAGAGAAATAAAGTACCAAAAAAAAATAGGTAAAAGGCAATTCAAAGAGATGTTGTTTAAATGTAAAAACAATAGAAAACTGTAAAACACTCCTATGTGGTATTCAGATATAGCTCAGTTTATTGTATTTTGATATGCAAAACCAGAAAAAGTCCATTTAAAAATGAGTAACAGAACTGGAAAATGGAATAGTCAAAACCAAACAGGAATTGTCTATGGAGCCTTGACCCTTGTTATGCCAGTGCTATTTGCTCTCACATCTTCACAATAACATCAGTAGTAGACAGGGACAATATTATAAAAAGAATTTTCTAAAAAATTTGCATTGGTCTGTATTAAGGGGTGTGTATTCCAACTGCCAGAAAATACTACTTTATTAAGAAGTAAATAGCTACAAGCAAACTTAGAGGCCTAAGAGTTCCAGAAGCCTCAGGAGCCCAAGCAACCCAGGCAACCAAGCCCCCTTAGCCACTCCCCTTAACCGAAGCTTTAACCGTTAGAGTCTTTGTCTGTGCCCACATACATCACTTTTTATTGGCTAAAAGTCTTTGTTCACAGATCTTCCCTCGAGTCCTGGTAGGTGGCTGGTATCTCTCTGTGGTGGCAGTTTTGTGCTTGGCAATTCTCAAAACGTATCTTGTTATTTTGCAGGTGTTCTTTCTCCTCTCTGTTTCTCATGCCATAATTAAATCCACTCCAGGCCAGAATCCAAGCTGCCTGCAGCCCAGATTCCATCCTCAAAAATTTTTGTGGCTCTTGTATTACTCTAAGCACAAAACCTTTATCAGTGCAACAGTTTGACATTGCTTTCAATTATAGTTCTTTGGAAGTTTCAAATTTATCTTTTAGACCATAAGTATGACCCACATGAAGACTGGAGGTTTCCAAAGGAATCTGAAACACTTGAGACCTTTCCTTTAGGACTTACAAGGAAGAGATACTTGCTTTCGCTAAATTCCTGTCAAATTAATGTGGGATGCTTATAGCGCTGGTCTCTAGTGAGCACCTTCACGGCAGCACCCATCTAATCGGACCGTCGGCATTGAACTCTGAGGTAAAACCCTCGTTGTTTTGCTGATCCAAATCAGAATTTGCGGGAGAGCAGTGGTATCCCTGGGGATGTCAACCGTGAAATCACCGTTTCTTCCTCTGGGCATCCCGGTCTCCCGCGTAGACCTGTTTCAGGCGGAACACCACGGTTGGGATGCTGGAGAGGCTGCCGCGCGGCTGCTCCGGGCAACGTTTTCCTCAAACGTTCCCCCTCCGCCCAGGAAGCTTCCCTTCCACCGCCTCCGCGGGGGCTGCCTGGGCCGACTCTCCCCTTCGGGGCGGGACAGGACGGGCGGGTCTGCTCCTCCCCATCCCGGCCGGGGCGCGGGTGGCCGCGGCTGCCGGGCGTGAGCCGAGCCATGGCCAACGTCAAGGTGGCCGTGCGGGTCCGGCCTCTCAGCAAAAGGTGCGGCGGGGCGGCCGCGGGGCGCGGTCCCCGCGGCGGCGGCGGGGCAGTGTCGGGGTGGCTGCGAGGGCCAGTGTCGAGGCAGTGCTGGGGGCAGTGCCGGGGCAATGCCAGGGCGGCTGCGAGGGGCAGTGTAGGGGCAGTTCCCGGGCAGTGCCGGGGCGGCGCCGAGGCGGCTGAGAGAGCCAGTGTAGGGGCAGTTCCCGGGTAGTGCCGGGGCAGTGCTGGGGCAGTGCAGGGGCGGCTGCGAGGGGCAGCGCCGGGGCAGTGCCGAGGCGACTGAGAGGGGCTGCCGGTGCCGCCAGCCGGGACGGGGTCGGCGCTGTGAGGCGGCTTAGCCGGGGCTGAGGGAGGCACAGCTGGCACTGCGGGGCTTGGCGGTACGGTAGGAGAACCGGCAGAACGTCTCTCGCGCGCTTGCTAAACAGCGTCGAAAGTTTTCTTGGAAAAGGCACCCAGTGGAGCTGTTAGATTGACTGCCCTCTTCCTGAGCTCCCTAAAATAGGACAATTACCATCCAGTGTCAGGGAATCTTCCCTTCCCCTTCTGTTGCTGTTTTTTCCAGCGGGAGGCAGAGCCGGATATTGCCATTGTCACTCAGCTCCGCTCCCTCCCGGGCTTGCTTGGCTCCAATGGAAATCCCAAAAGCTACACGATAGTGCTAGAAGACAACTCCCACAAACAATAAGATGCCGTAGCACAGTGCTCTGGTGTTGTTTGCAAGGTTTTAAATGTGTGTTATATACAGACTTTGGAAATTCAGAGAGAAAAAGAAAGAGAAATAGCAAGCAGCCCAAATTTCAGTGGCTGGTAATCTAATCCTCCTGTTAGAGAAATGCTATAGGACTCCAGACGGGAATGGTTTGGAACGGGGTACAAGGTCTGAGGACCAGTCTTCGATTTGATGCTGCCTTTCTTTTTGGCACGAGTCCCTCACATTATCTTCTGACTGCATGGACTTTTGTAATAAATAACTCTTTCATGCAGTAGAGAAAATGATTCTTGAGGAGTTGCCCAGCCAGAAAATGAACTTAGTCATTCAGCTGACAGTACACTAGCATATTTTGGACTTTAAGTTCTTTTTTTATTATGTTTTTTTTTAAATATACCAGAAAGTGTTGAATGAAATAAAAAATCCCACCCAAAACAAGCCTGATAGTCTAAATGCAAAAGGGAAACATAAGGAGTAATTTACAGGTTTTCAATATATTTTGCCTTTAACTCAAAGCTAACTGATTTTAAAAATACTCTGTCCGTAATTTCATTTAAAATCGTGCTTGGGTAATATCAATCTGATTTGTTGCACAGCTGTGAATGGAACAGATTTTAATAGATACTGGCATACTGTAAGAAGAGTTGCAGCATTGAAGTAGGCTAAGCTTAACCTTTCATTGGTTATTGTTGCTTTAGTGGTGGATATATTATTTGATTTTTATTTTATTCTGTAGTGTTAGTCATTCTTAACATTTACTAGTTAAATAAGTTGTCATTATGCTCTCTAGAAATAAAAAGCAATGTACAAGTGCTAAGTATTACCATTAAATGACAATTTCATGAGGATACTGTTATTCAGATCATAGGACCCTTTTGTTTCAGAGTTCACTGGACATTGAAATGTAATGTATTTCATTGTACACTCACTGACATACTTGTTTCTCCCACAGTAGTATTTGGCTGCCTATTTGCAGTGATGTAATGGATTTAGGAGGGTCTCCTATAGACATAAGTTAAAATGAGCATTTTGTAGCAGTTGTGGAGCAGAGCTAAAGACTGAATTGGCCAGGATGTAATCTTCCCCATCACCAGATCCTCCTGGATGAGGAATGTCGTACCGCATAATCTTTTTCCCAGATGGGTTACATTAAATAGTGCATAGTAATGAATATGTAATTATAGCATTAAACAGCACCTGTAACTGTCAGATAAAGTGTGATAAACAGGAAAACCTTTAATATAGTCAATGTGGGCCAGCTTTTGGTAGGGAATGTAGTTTGGAGAGTAGCGTAGGATCAGAAAGGTGAGCAGCCTCCTGCATGTGGGAGAAACTAATCTGGTGCTGAAACAGAAATGCTTATATGAAGGTGAGAGTGGAAACTCAGGAAGTAATGTAGGCAGAGACTGTTGAGTAATTCCATCAATTCAACTCATGGCAGTGTAACAGATAGAATGGGGAGGGAGGCAGAGGCCAGTCTTGTGGTATTTCACCCCAAAGGCAATAGGCCATTTGTTCCTTCAATTGTGCTCCCACAGCTGAGGTCAGTAAAAACATTTCAAGATGGATTTTTTATTTTATAAATGGGAAGGCGAAGTGGTTGGATGTTCTCGAAGAAGGCTCTGACGTGAGAGCTTGCTTTCTAGCCTCAAACAAAAGTGTCCAAATGTAATGACTTTGAGGTAAATGCCAAATACGTGAAGGCTTAAATTAACTTTGATAGACTTTGAAAGGACTAAAGCTCTTAGTGGGGTTAAAGGCCTTCTCTGTTCCAGCTTCTTATACTGCTTCCATACTGTCATCACAAAAACCTCTCACCCGCTCTATCCCCACACTCTGCGATTGACTCTGACAGGTACTCACGTTGCCACAGCTCCTAGGATCGCTCAGGTGTTGTAAAAAGAAAGACTTCCTGCAGAAAAAAATTCAGTTCAACTGGATTGAACTATGCAATGTGTAAAATCTCAATTCCAGCCAAAAATATTAAATAGGGCTTTTTTAGAGTCCCTGAAGTTGAAAAGCTGCAGGCAAAGGCTAGAACTCAAGGGTCGGTTGGTTCTTTCTAGACTTTCATGCAAACTTCATTGCTTTTTTTCATTTAATTTACAATGAAAGACAAACTTTCATTTTGCATCTTGAAATTTATTGAATATTCAGATATTAAAAAATGGTAATGTAGGAGTTCTTGAAATCCTGAGTTTTGTTTAAAGTTTCTATTTTTTATGAACTATATTCATCACATCTGCAACTTGTTATTTAGCATAAGGCAACGTGGTCTTTTTGTTCTGTGTCTGTATGGAACCCGTCACAATGCACTCTTTGACAGAGAGCTCCTATATCCAAATAATCCCTAATAGTCATAAAGCAAGTACAGTTACACAAAATGCAGAAGTTTTTCCTTTGCCTAAACTTTAAATAGCTTGTAGCCAGTGTTCTTCATAATGCTATCAGTCATTCTGTAACAGCCTAAATGATTTTTTTATCACCAAAAAGTAGTTCTGGGAGTAAATATGTTCCCTGGAGTAACATTGCTTTACAAGTTTTTATTACACATTTACTATTCTACATACTAAAAAAGATTTGTTACGTTGTGGTTATGCAAATACTTGTTCTGTGTAAATACATTTCCCCCTCAGAATGAAATATGAAAGCCTGAAAGGGTGCTATAAATTTACTATAGTTATAGGTAATAATCAGGTATTAAATAGGAGCAGGGAACTGATGAATCCCATAATGGTTCATTTCCAGATATCTTAATGCTTGGTCTATTGGATGTGAGACTTTTGTAAGGAAAGTGTAATGTTATTTTTGGCTGTCAGTCAGAATCTGTTGATGGAAACACTTTCAATGCTAGCATGTAACTATGTGAACTAAGAATGTTGTTTCTTTTTCTTTCTTGATTTATTTGTAGAATATGTCAGCATCAGAGTCTGTAGTGTGGTGCTGTGATAGCAGACCTCACCCTCAAGACCTGGTAATAGTGTGACTGGCTGAGAAAGTATTCCAGTTTGTGCCTGGGGCTCTTGTGCCTGGGTAGCTCTCTTAATGCTGTGTTGGGTGTTTGTATGCTACAGAAACACCTGCAGTGCTGGATGTGACCTTTTACTCTTTATGTAGGCCAGCAGAAACCAATACTAGTTTTCATATGCTGCTAGTTTCCTGTGGTATTCCATCACAATTCTAGTACCCAGTATTGACTGCTGATTGCTCCAACAGTAACCTGAAAGCTGTTCTTTGCCTCCTTCTGCTTTGCATTATTTCTGAGCTGTAGCTTGAAGCCTCCTGGCGAGCTATTTATTCCTCAGTCCCTGCAGGTGTTCCTGACCTTGTCCCCCATGCGCTGGCCAATGGAAATGTCTGGATAGCCCATGGTGTCACAACTGAACTACACTTCCAGCTGTGCAGGTGTTTACTATCACAGTCTGAGCCTCAGCAAATGTTTTCCTCATTACTGTTGCTCTGTATGACATAGTGCTCTAAATGCCTTCCTGAGATGCAGCAGTTAAGGAGGCTTGAGGATGGGATGTGAGGGAGGAGTTAAGTTTGAGGACTCAGGTGAGCAGGCCCATGTCTGGGCAGGAACTGTAGGGAAAGTTTCTCAGAGTTTTCAGAAAAGTGCTTGGTGTGTCAAGCTGACCTGAGCTATGCTGTGAGCGTAGCTGTGCTGAGTAGGTGAGAAAGGAGCTCAACCGATGGGTGCATTGTGATGTGAATATTTAAAATCCATTTCAATTCAAAAAGAGAGCTCTGTGGCAAAATATTTTTTTTTTACTCGGTATGTCTCTAGTAATCTACTGCAGGGTCAGCTTTGTTAACTGTTCTCTTGGCTCTGCTCCGCCTCCTTTGTTCTTTGTAATCACATCATGGTAAGCAGAAGGAAGGATTATTTTGTAAGGAAGACTTGTTGCTGTTTCATAGTCTGTGCTGTTAGCGGTTTTACATGTTCATGTGTAGCCAAAAGAACTTATATACAGCAATGTGGCCTACTGCTAACAAGAGTGATAACTTTTGGTAAATTTTGTAGAAAACATTCCTTGAATCTTAGTATAACAGACATTAAATGCTATATCAAAATACAGCAACAGCATATTGGAGATTGTAGCTGTTTTCCTTATACCCACCAAAACAAAATTTTCATGTATGTTCCTTTTAAAATCTTTGTTCTTTGCTAGTTGCTCACTATTGCTGTTTTTAAACACTTTTTGAACCAACCTCATTCAAGTTGTTGCATTTCAAATGCATTTGATGCAAGTTTATAATGACGTAAGACATTGGCATCATTAGTATTCGTATACTTTGATACAACTTCAGTTTCTGCTTATGTTAGCTTTTCTGTGCTGTTCGAATAATGTTTTAAAAACTGTTTGTATTTCACTTTTTTTGGAAAAAACCCATAGTGTTTGGAAGAATAAATTAGCCCTCTGTTAATGGAATATTGCTATCCTCTCCTTTAACTGCATTGCCGGATGTAATTGCAAATAATTCCCTGAGAAACCTCTATATTTTACATTAGCACAAGAAATGTGTCACAGTCAAAACTTCTCTGGACAATGAATGGTGTATAACTTGGTTTTATAGGTATTCAACATGTGTTCCATATGGTGTCATTTTCAAATAAAAACCAAATACTACTGCCTTCCAAGAAAATTACAAAGTTATCTTTGATTTCAAAGTAATGAGGAAGACTCTGTGAAAAAAAAAAAAAGGTATAAATAAAGGAAAAAACAGGTAAAACAGGTAATAACAGGTAAGAGCAGAAACTACCTTTTTGCTTGCTTAGGACTGTTAAAAACTTCTGCTATTTCAAGGTTTAAACTAAGGTAGGCTATTGAACATAGTATAGTGACATGTCTTTCTTCTCCCTGACCTTGTTTCCTTAACCTTTTTGGTTGTGTATTTTCATAATATATTCCTTGTGTCCTTAGTGCTGTTGTCCTCTCTCACCTAGAGAAATGTCAGGCTTTTATCTGCTTTCATCTGCTGTGATAGTTGAGTGTTGTTCCTCTGTGTCCTTCTGTTACACAAAAGTGCCTTTCTTCAAGTAGTGGTAGTTGAACTCTGCCTCAAAAGCCATGGGCTTTGGGATTGCTACTTACTGGTGGGAAAGAGCTGTCTCAGGCCTCTGAGAGTCTTTTGCTGTCTAAAAATCTGTACAAACTGCATTGTTTATGCATTGCTCATGATTTCAAGCTGTTTTTCCACAACAGAGTTGGGATTTTTAAAAGAAAAGTTGTGTGTTTGTTTTTATAAAGAAAGTCTCAGACAAATGTATGTTAACATTTGTGTATCCTGTTAAGGTTATCTTGATGTCTTTCCCTCCTTGTCCCTCAAATTAGTTATTTCTTGTACTTAATCTATTATTTAAATTTTCATGTAAACTATCATTGAGGTGGCTGCTCTTTTCTCTTGGCATCTGTACTTGGCATTAGCAGGTGGTTTTCATAAGCCACATCTGTGTTTTCATAAGGATGCAGCATCAGCAGCTTTTCCCAGATGTATTCTTCTTGCAGTTGCATGAACCAAGTTTTCTAACTTTGGTAAAGGACAGACATTCTAGCCTCTTAAAAGGGCAGGACTCTGCACGTCCTGAGTGGCCACCACTGCCTGTTCCATGAAGGTGGTACTTCTGCTCTTGTCCTGTGCCAATACTGTGCCTGTACTTTAAGCCAGGAGCACAAGGTGGTAGCTACTGATGGTTCACTTCCCAGAGTAAGAGGCTGTCTCATTGCCCATGCAAAAGCAGTTACATAAATGTCCTCAAACACCAACAGCAAAACCAGCTTTTGGAAGCCTTCTATTTTCTTCTAACATTTTAAGTTTTCATAGAACACATTTCCTACCAAGTTGTAAGAATACTTTATGAGCATAGAATGTTTTGGAGCAGAGATCAGACTTTTGTTTGCAGCAAAATAAAAAAAAAAAAAGGAACACAATGGCATTAAATAAGCTGCCCAGAGCCATTTCTTTGCTGGGTGTTTTTGTTCTCTAAGATATCATAGTCTATCTGAGAGGAGTTGTGGCATTTTAAGGTGGCGTGAGTTCAAGTATGGAGATTGCATCTTGCCTGGGGATTGGTACGATGGTTGGCTGTGTTTGTGCAGTAAATGGTGGGACATCACCATCATATGCAGAGAATATATGTGAGTTTTGGGTAGGGTTTCCACAGTTTCCTTTAGTCCAATGCTTTATATGAACTTTAAAAAGCAGTGTACTTCAAGAATTTTACTACTACCATAGACACTACCACTAGCATAGATTTAAAAGAAAAGTTTTGCACGTCTGTAGAACTGAAGGATTTACTGTAGTAGCTCTTTGTAGTAAAATGAAAGAGGTACCAAAGCAAAAGGATTGAGGCAGTGCATCACAGCATTCACTGTCATAGTAATTTAACTATGATTGCAGATTGAAGTTCTGCCCAGGTGAATGAAAACTTGTATCCAAATTCTGGTTTGCATGGAAAAAACAGCATTTGCACATAATTGCTTTGATGCCAAAGTCTGAATTATACTATGTCATTGCTCAGTAAACAGCTGGGAAATCAAGGGTGCATGAGAGTGGACTGACTGGACTATAGCTTTGTTTTAAATCTTCCTTATCTCATACTTCTTTAAATGCTGGTGTTATGACAGATGAAAAGAGGTTTTCCTCTCTTCTCCCCTCCTCCTGTCAATGCCTCTGCATGAAAGGAAAGCATCATTACTCCACAACGATTCAAAGCACTACTTTATCATCAGGAGTGTCTCTGGCTCAGATTTATTAAGAAAGATGCCTGATGCTCTTGTTCTAGCACTTAAAGAGTTCAGGGATGATGCAGACAGGAACACTCCTCTTGTACTGTGACATCTCATGGGCAGGATTACAGAGCTTGCTGCAACTGGAGGGGACCATCCTGTGCTTTGTTTCCTGTGCTTGTGAATATGTGTGTCAAAAGTCTGGTAAGATTAAGTAAAGAATTTAACAGCTTTAATAGAGCTGTGTCTGAAAAGAGTACTGACGATGCCTCGTGTTTATCTCTGCACCAGATATTCATATTTTTATTGCTACATAATATTTGCAAAGAAGAATAAGGGAAAACCATGCAAGGATGATAACAATCACAAAGAATGATGATGTTTTTTACTCTCAGATTGTGTTAGTTATTAGAGCCAATGAAAGCTCCACACAGCTGGGAGTAGTTTCAAGAAATTACTTAACAGCATGTCTAGTATAGCAAGCAGCGTGCTGTCCTGGTGAAATCTGTGTACTTGGCTTCAGCATAGATTTTAGAATTTATAAACATCTGTTCTGAATTTGGTAGGAGGATTGTTGACTGGGTGTGCACTACTATTTGCAAGGCACAGTGAAACAGTTTTGACTTAAAAGAGAAATATCCAAAATGGTATTGGGTAATGAGAATAATGAGAAACACAGAAAACAAAATTTAGGTAGATTTTACTTGATTGTTGATACTTTGTTTTAATAAAAAAATCCTGCATTAGCCAAAGTGAGAATGTTCATACTATCAGCACCTCAACTTTCACAGGTTGCAGCAGCAGGAATGAGGATACAATGCTGGTGTTGTGGAGGGATGCTGCATTTGGGAAAATTGTTGTTGTAGGTACCTTAACTTATCAGTAGAGTGCAGAAGCTCTAATGGCTGAAAGCTTTGACATTCTTCTCTACAATTTCTGATGGAGCAGTGTGGACTCTTGTGATCCTCTCATTGCACCTTTGGTCTCTCAACAGATGCGTCCTCAACTCACTTTGTCTGGGGTAGTGTTCTCTGAAGACTAGAAAAACTTAGAATGAGCTTGCATTGTTTGTTTCTTTGTTTCCATGGCCAAAGTCAGTCACTCAGGAGGTGCAAAGATGCCAGCTTGTCAAAGATACTTCTGTCAAGGCCATCAATAAACAAGAGGCAGAAACACTGTACGATATACTGTTAATGGAAAGGGAAATATAAATCTGACTAACTGAAGTGTGCCCCATAAAATCTTTAGATATCATGACCAAGAAAATACTTTGGTTAGATTTGTCTAAGGATTATACATATAAGCTGCTAGCATGGTGATTGCATAGGTGTGCCATTCGAAGGCACAAAGTGTCTCAGGTATAAGTGAAGGTAGTTTGGTAAATGTGTATCCTACTTACAGGCTCTCATAGGTGTTGGTCACATCTGGGGCAGAGATAGAATCCAAGACACAGCAGCAGTGACTGCTGGTGTGCATCCTGTCACACTCACTACAGGTCTGTTGTAGCTGTGTTCTGTGTTTTTTTGTTGTTTGTAAGCAGGGTGTGAAATGCTCTCCATCAGAGTAAACCACAGAAGTTTACTTTTTTTTTTCCCTAGAAGAGTCTAGGAAAAAAAATAAAACCAAAACACAAAACCCTGAAGTTAATTGTTCAAAAAAACCCCCCAGATTGCCCAGCTCAGCATAAAAAAACCCCTCTAGAGTCAGGAGGGATTGATAATGTTGCTGTACTGCTTTTGAGGTGCTATGTCTTAGTACAGAAGGAAGTTGAGTTTGGAGCTAACTTGGTTAATGAGAATTGGCAGGAAAGCCTAAGTATTTGCAATGATTACATTGCAGGGTTATTTTCAAAGTTTGTATGAGTACACAAATACTTAATTCTTAAAAAAATTATTTAAGACTTTTCTTGCACTTGAGTTGTATATATTGCCTTTGGTGTATTTGATTACTTAGGTGAGTACTTTGCTGATCTATGTTTGTAGAAGCTATTTTGTTGCATGACATGACTACTGCCACTGACTCCAGTATTTTTGCTTTATTGTGTACATGCTTCTAAAATAAACAGGCAACTTTTAAAAAGTCAGTTCCTCTGTTGTCCAAGAGCCTGTTATTTGAGAGGGTGGAGGAGAAGTGGGGCAAATTTTAGAAAGTATTAAATAAACGACTGCCCCTTTTCTTTCCACCCACTGCTTCCTCCAGCTCTGTATACCTCCTTGCACTTTTGTGCTCTGCCTGAACTGATTTCAGTGAGATCCAACAAGCTTTGGAAAAGTCCCTCAGGGATCTTGATCCTCCCATGATTCTTTTCCACTGGCTCATTCTTCTAGATCTTGCAGAGTCTTTGTCTCTCCAGGGTTGCATTAACTTTACATGTTGGCTCCAGAAACAATTTGTCATAGGAACAGCAAGTGGTATGAGATTTCCTTTGGGCTGCCTGAGTTTTCTGGACTGCTGTAGCAGTTTTGTTTCTGTCACGTCTCTTGCAGTTTCCCATTAAAGCCCTGCCACTGCATTCTGTACTTATGTCACTGTTCTGTTCCTGGATCTGCATTTCTCTTAAGCTTTCTGTGACTGAGAAGATCCAGGTGTTTCCTGGGACATGCACCATTAAATGGTCTTTCTACAGCTTTATCTATGTATAGAATACTTGTTTTCCTGCAAGGTAATTTAGGAGAGGCATTTCCCAAACAGAGCATGCATTTTTCAAAAAGTTGGGAAGAAGAGAGGATGGGTTAGGACCACAGTGAGTTCTGGGCAGCAGAAGCCAAATGTGTTGCTAGAGAAGTGTACTTCAGGGTTGATTTTATTGGCACAAAGAATACAGCTTTCATACCTGTGGAGAAGAGCACCTGTTCCTAGGGATGATGGGCTGTTTTATCATTGAAATGCAAATAGTTGCTCATATGTGTAAGACTGTGCTGACAAACACGGGTTTTGCTGAGAGACCTTTTGTAGTGTTTGCAATCTGGAGTTAAGGTCAGAACATCTTAGAACAGCTGGGAGTCTGCTTGGCCTCCTGGGCCAAACTGTGCTTCTTTTCCAAAGTTCTCTGGTTTGTAACCAAATGAAGTATGTCATAAACACATGTTTGTGGGATGGTTGAATATATAGTCTGTAGAGCTGGTGGCTGCTGCATCTTGTTTTGTTTATGCTCCCTGGTCTCTGGCTGTGAGCTGCAGCAGAAAGGAGGGGTCTCCATTCTCCCCAGCGCTGCTCCTGCCCTTTCTCTTGCTTTGGCTTAGCAACTGTATGACGGCTGTGCTCAGTGCTCCAGAAGGGCTGGCTGGGCCTGAGACACCTTGATTATTTATTTTGGTGTAGGGCTTTTCTGAATGCAGCTGATCTGAATCATTGTGTGGGTGTGTGATTGTTAGAAAGTAGGAACACATGTGGGAGGTTGGAGCAGCAAAGAGAAATTGCCTTTTGTAGCAACAGTCAGCAGTTAAGATAAAAGTCTGGGTGCTGTGAATCTGCACCCAGAGCAAGAGGAGATTTTAGTTCTATCCCTGTTTGCTGGTGGGTTTCCTGTTTTGTGAAACTTGAACAAAGGTACTTGATTGTTGCATAGAGCTTTATGTCTGCATAGTGGAATCCTTGATACGCTCTGGTAAGAGGTGGTGTGGCAGTTTTATTTTGCATTATTTATATCTTACTGGGTTTATGCTTATTTTAATATAAGCATATATATTTTATATGAGTATAAAATTTTTTATATCCAGAAAATTTTTGTACCTCAGTCATTTTACATTTGGAATTTTTTCTTTATCTTGGGTGTTCAGCAGTGACTGTGGCCTAGGAGATCATCAATCAATGAGAATTCACAATGTAAAGTCATTTGTTCATAGGGTTATGTATAACACTCATGGACTGAAGGCAGTGAGTTTCATGTAACTATTATAGCTAGAGTTGAGAACAACGCTTTTTGTTGAGGTTGCCTTATATCTGCAATTAGAGTACCCTGGTGTTTAAAACTATTAAAAGCTTTTCCAGATTTCAACCATTTCAGTACAAATGCTCCATTCATGTGTGCCTGCCCTAGGCTAGATTTTTTTGAAATTATTTTTAAACTTCACCCAGAACAATTCAGCTGCTGCAGGAGATATGGTTATAAGGAAATTACATTTTAAAGTATATGGGAGCAACTTAGGGGACCTTTTATTTGAATTTACTAATTGATTTAAAATATGAAATCTGATGTGTATTTTTTTATTTAACCATCTGAATCTACACATTTCTGCCCAAGTTCTAACTAAAACTCTTTAACCTGCTCAGTGAAGACTTGTAGCAGATAATAGTTTTAAGGGATCTGCTTTCTCTGACCTTGTGCTCTCTGGTGTTGACCAAATTGTGCTTGCATTATTCCCCTAAGTAAAAAAACTTTATTGAGCACTACTTTAATTCATTGAGCTCAGTGTTGGCCAAGTAACAATTGAAGCTGAGAGCAAAGTCTTCTGTCTGACTTATTTTCAATAAGCTGTTTGCTGACCTCAGCTGATGTCTAAGAAGTAACATTGATTCAGTTGTGGAGTGTGCTAGTAAATTTGGGTTAGACACTGGAAGAACTGACAAAAAAAGTAGGATTTTGTACCTTTGTAGCAGAGAGATCAGCTTATAACCAGCTACAAGGCAGTAGGAAAAGGGACACAAGATCTGCAGAGCAATTGAAGACACTAGAAGTGAATGTGGGCCCATGGACAAGATGTCAGAAAGAACAGCAGGTACCCATAAGGCGTGATGTGTGTGCATTGGAGGAGAAGGATATGAACTTAGTGAACTCTTCAGAGTGATAGGACTGGAGGGTTAACAGTAGGACTTAAAATTAAGGATGCTAATGGAACTGGGAAGCAAGATAGGGCCAAGATCGTACTGGGTCAGTGAAGGAAAGAGTAAATGTTACTGAAGCAAGCTCTTTCCTAAGGAGTGCCTCTGGTTTTGTCTGTCTCCTGCTGTTCTCAAACTATTAGGAAATTGTCAGAATGTCCCATTTCCTCTTAAATGAGGTCTGCTGTACAGAGTAAGTATGGGGTTTGTCCATTAGCTCACCTGCCAGAGGTTTGTACGTGTATATGAAGGTCCCTAAACTAACTTGTGGTAGAAAACATTTACTGATCAAAATATCTACAGAGTTACGTATGTACAGGTTAAATGCATCGGCTGCACATTCCTACTTTAGATACTCCCAGTCTGTATCCTTAGGCACTTGACCTTGTTCCTTTGTTCTTTAGGGAGCCTTATGAGGCCTCTGTTCAGTACTCAGCTATACCTAATGCAACATTTGGTATCCAGCTGTACAGAATGTTTCCCTCTTGGGATCCTCTCTTGGGATCTGACTTGAGGCTGTGTGACTGATATATTGAACAGCTGAACACTCACGGCTTAACTAAAATCTCTGGGAACTGTCCTTGTATTTTCTATGTGAAGGGTCATATATAAGTATGTGTATTATAGAAACGACCCAGTTCAATCTGTCTCAAGGCAGGTACCTCAAAATCAGTAACGTGAAGTGTAGAGACTTCAGTGTTAAGTGTTATTTCTGCCTGGGAAATGGGATCAGCTTATGCACAGAAATGTGTTTAAAATTTCTTTATGCTTAGAAAGCTGAAATGCTGCAGTGATTGTCTTTGTGGAAGTCTTCAAGTGTCCTAAGGCATTGTTTTGAATGTTGTTAAAGTGTGGGGTAAAAACTGAGAACTGGAGAGGAGAGACCCCAGGCAGGGTATGTTGTGCTTTGTGCCATGTGAAAGTTAATGCTTTCAGTGAAAGCAGATTGTAATTAATGGGATACTAATTATTTCTGCACATATGTAAGGAAATTTGTTAAAAGAAAGATCTAGGACTGTGAATGAGATGTCAGCTGGGTTTGGATTTTCTAAGTCTTGTTTTATCTTACCTGATTTTTAGCTGACCCTATGACACTGATCCAGCTGGTTGTTAGGGGCACGTATACACGTCTACTCTCAAATGACAGTGCACCTTCAGCTTAATTTTAAACAAAGTGTTACAAAACTGAACTAAGGACAAAATTGTTTTTATTTCTAAACCAATTTCATACAGCTTTAGAAAGGCATTAGGCTTCAGAAAAACCCCCCAGCTTTACCAGAAAGTGCCATCTTACAAGATTTGTCAGTGTCACAGCACAGAGCAAAATAGAGAGGAAAGATGGAAGATCTTTCTCTTAGCTTCTCAATACTGAAATCAGAGAAACAGGGCGCTTACCTCTTACTCCTCATTTCTCTCCTACTATGTATAAAAACAATGGATGATAATTCTTAAGAAAGATAAATAAGAACCTCCTCAAGTAGCTATCGTGCTGTCAGCCTAGAAATAAGGTGGTGTTTTTGTGTTGATTGGTTCATTTGTTTGGTTATTTGGTTGCTTGGGGTTTTTTCTGGTTGGTTTTGGGTTTGGCTGGTTTTTGCTTTGAAGGGTTTTTTTGTGTTTTTTTCTTATTTTTGGTTGGGGTTTGTTTTTCCTTTGGCCGCATTTTTTTTTATTGTTTTGTAATATGTTTAATTTTGGACGTGGGAGTTGTCTGTAGTAGCCAGTCATAGCTGCTTTCAGTGGGAATTTTAGACAGTGTATGAGTGCATGGTCCTTTGCACTGGAAGAACTATTCTGTCCATTTACATTTCAGGATAGTTTTTTGCTTTTGTTGTGTGTTGTGGGGTTTTTTGCTTGGTTTGTTGGTTTGGGTTTTTTTCTAAAGAGTATTCTTTTGAGGACTACAATAAACACTCTGGATTAAGTGGTAAAAATCAGGCAGTGTGAGCTGATGACTCTTATCGCTCAGAAGTCTGTGCCGTGGATCCATACTTCACAAAGCACAGCCAGTCTGCCAGTGCTCCACTCTACTTGCTTGTGAATGTAATTTCTGGAGTTTATAAATTTGACATGCACCTTTCTGTTTCTTCATGTTTTAAATGTTGTTTTGTTTTTGTTTTTTTCAGAGAGAGTGCAGAAGGAGGAAGAGTGATTGTAGAAATTGATGACAAAGTGGCAAAAGTCAGAAATATAAAGGTATGCTGTTTATCTTCCCTTTTTCACATCAGATCCTGATATCCTGGTACTTTTCTGTGTTTGCTTGGCTATTGGCTCATTCTAATAGAAATATTAAAGGAGAATTTTAAACTTGCACAGCTCTAGAATAATTGCAGCAGAACTATGACGGTTTGGGGTTGATGTATGGGGTTCGGGTTTTCTTTGACAAGCAGTGTAACACATAGTTGTGTTTGTATTTTTGTCAAAGCTTCTGCCATCTGGCTGCATGCCATCATTCCAAGTTGTAAGTAGTTTAGGATTTTGTGCTTGTCTTACTAACATCTGGATAATTTCTTCTCCTGTGTCTCTGCTCCTCTCATATTTGCACTCAGAGTGCAACTGGTTTGCATGAAATGAAGCAAAATGTGTTCAGCTACACTTCAGGCCTTGGTAAAAGACTAAGAGCTAGAAGAATAAACAATGAAGCCATCGTCCTTCTTGAGAGCTCTGGAGCCAATGTGCTTGTGAACTAGCCTTCTGCTTTAGACTCTTGAACTACTTAAAGCTGCCACAGTCCTTTACTACATTAAGCGTAAAGGAGCAAAGTAATTCTGTGTTATCAAATATGTTTCTGCTCAAAACTCACATAAATGAACTGTGAGATTACTGTGGGGATCCCAGAAGATGAATGACCTTTGCATGTCTTGTCTCCTTTTTCTTTATATCTGCAAACAAACCACTTATTCCGTATTGCTGGGTCAAGAGGAATAATATACTAGGTTTTGAAGAGAAATCTTGGCAGAAAAGGAATGAAAGGATTTGAACTGTTTACCTTTTCCCATCAGAATTATTTTTGTATTGATTAAAGGTGCTTTTTATTAAAGAAAGAAGATGAAAAAAATATGGAAGTATGTGAAATTTTGCATATTTTCTGTATCTTCTCTTTTCAAAGGCTATATTTGCAGTGTCTGAGACTCACTACTTTACAAAATATTTTTTGTCAATTCCTTATACATGTGGCAAAGCCCTCAAAGAGACACATGTCCTGTCGAGTGACACTGTCTGTCCTTGTGCTTAGCCTGGGAAGGCTTTGGTCCCCAGCACGGGGCTGTGAGGTTTGGGTCTGGGTGGCTGCCTGCCCCCAGGGGGGAGCCCACCCTAGTAGGTTGGGGCCCTGGTCTTGTAGCTGCCCAGCTGGCTCCAGATAGGCCCTGTTAGACCCAGAGGTTTCTGTATTTTATTTGTTTAAAGAGCAGCTGTGACCTGCCCTGGCTCACAGGGGAAAGCTCAACAGCAAGGCAGACTGCTCATAGCAGGCTGAGAAGGGTTGCCTACAGATACAGGGGCCAGCTTGTCAGTGTTGTATCTCCTGAGGTTTGTAATTGGTGAGGAGTTTGCTTTATACATAAGCTAAATTTAGGCAGCATTTGGTGAATCCAAGTTAGACTATAAATTAATATTTATACACTAATATTCACATAGTTGTGTCTGGAATAGGTGCACTTTGTAGCTCAAAACAACCCCCCACTCAGTAGAAGAAATAATCAGCTCTGTGAGCAGGGGTGGCTTCTCCTGAGGTACAGGGATAGGGTACTTCTGTTTTGTTTTTTGCACTCTGCAATAGGAAGGCAGTGCTCCAAACTATCTTCTGCTTTGCTGCAAAAAACTAGGAAAATAAAAGGTAATAGCTTAAAAAACTCTGAATCATGATATGTTGAAAATGTCATTGTAGGTGAGCCACAGGCTCATTAAGGTGTTAGTTCTGACTTACTGAAACTTTAGTTGTACTTAATTCAATGTGACAACTTTAAAATCATGCAGGGTTCAAAATACATAAAATGCCTGTACTTTAAAGATAATTTAAAACTATTTCTGTCCTCTTTTGCTTTGCTGTTTCTGGGTTTAAAAAGAACCACAAACCTGTCAGATGGGCCTGTAAATTCATTTTCCCTGCAAGCCGCACAGCTGGTGGCAGAGTTGAGTGTTTACAGTACTCTGTATGCACTAACCTGGCAGACAGCATTGTCACCCCTAGTTTTTGGGGCTGTTAATGAGCAGTTGGGCTACCAAGCTATAACACAGCTTTTTTTCTGCTTATACTGTTGCAATAATAGGTTATATAAGTTACCAATTAGGTCAAAATGGCGTGTGGATGGCATTAATTTTGTGTGATGTTTTGATTCCTTACTCCCCTCCTTTGGTGAGTAGATTAACAGTGTATAGTTTCTTGTTCATAAGCTTACCTGTTTTATTCCAGGTCACTCGGGCAGGATTATAAAGACTTATACAATTCCCTTAATTTCAGACATAATTTCTCACTATTGTGCTAGAAAGGCATCACTGTCACTGTTACTAACCCATAAATGTTAGGTTTGGACTGTGCAGTCCCAGTGACAGAAGCATTAGCTTGCAACCATGACAAAGCAAAGTGGGGATAGAGACTTGCATTTCCAACTATGCAGTGAGAAAATCGTTTTTGTCTTCTCAGCTGGGGCCTCATTTCTGTGATGCAGTTCTCGGTGAAACAGAAGAATAATAGAGAAATACCAAAAGGGTTATAAAGCTTTTCTGCCAATACATACAATTTATGAAGATTAGATATGTTTATTGGATACATCTTGGAGAACCTTAGCTGTGGTAAATGAACCCTTCAGTACAAATACTTCAGCAGATCTGTTACAGATGTCTCTCCTCATTCTGTGCATCAAAGAAAATTGAATAAGGAGGTTAAGCTATTTGCCGTTCCTTTTCCACAATACAGGCCCTAGGTCAACTTGTTAATTTAAAAAAAGCTTACTTTTTGGTCAGCTTCAGGGTGGATTGTTCTTTCTATCTTTTTATTGTTAGGTTGACAGTAGGCTTGATAGCAGCTGGGACTCAAGAGAAAAAACTGTGGCCTTCAGCTTTGATTACTGCTATTGGTCAGTTGATCCCGAAGATCCAAAGTATGCATCTCAGGAAATGGTGAGTGATGCTGCTTCTCCTCACACCTGTGATCCCATCCCGCTTTGTCCTGTGTAATCACATCTACAGGAAGAGATTGAGATGTAGGATACACAAAATTTCATGTTCCATTCCTGAAGTGTGTGCAGTAAGAATGCAATACCTTTGTTTGTCAACTAATGCACACTTTCATTAGTTATGTTAAATATGATAGTGATCATTAATAGTGATGATCTGAGGATTCTAGCTTAGAAATGAGATTTCTTTCAGGGGCAGGGATCAGGATCTAGGGGGAGAAAGGTCTGAAAGAAAGCAAGAGTGTTGAGGTGATTCTTTGGAGACGAATGACAGTGAATTAATCACATCTTCAACAGTACTAAATTCTATTTGTATGTCAGAGCTCTTTTCCTTGAGAAAGCATCAGAAATCTTATAATTAATGGAGATTTATCGTAGCTTGAAGAGACAATGTTTGATTGATTAAAAAGAAGGTTGAAGGATTTGGTATTAAAATAGGATGAGATTACAACTCCTTGTTAATAAATAAGGAATTAGTAAATCTGCAAATAAATACAGTACACAGCAAAGCTATCCAAATTTTTCCTTATGCGTGCATATGATCACATATTTCAACGTTAAAATCAGTTTTTAGTGCTGTTTTGTCTTCCAAATTGTATAACTCCATTTTTATCTGTTGTCAGTACAACTGTTCCTGAAATTTTGACCTGTATAATTGTGTTGCTTTTCAAGAAATTATCACTTAAGACTGAGTGAGTTCTGTGAAATCAGTATTTCTGGTAGTGATGAACACAGGATTGTTTTGCTTTTGGAAGTCCATATTTGAAAAACTCTCAAATTTGGCAATGACCAGAACTAAAGATGAATTTCTTGACTGTGCTTCATTCCCTTTCTGATACAGTACTGTGGAAGATGCGTGGGGAATTTGGGAACTGTATTTAGTGTTTAAAAAATTGTCTTTCTAAAGTACTCAACACTAAGTAAACTTCCATTTTAGGGATACAAATAACAAATCTTTAAATTTTCAACTGTTGGGGTTCCCCCTCACCCCTATTATGTTGTCTTACTTGCTTGTTTTCTTTGTGAGTTTCTCTCATAATACACTTAGAAGCTTGTTAAAACTGTTGAAAATACAGTTGGCTTTCTAGCTGAAAAGTTTTAGTATGAAATGCTGATAAATACAGTCTGCCAAGTTAGTTTTATCTCTACTATCTCTGCTAGTACGAAAAGTTATCAGAACTGCCAAATAGAAAATATAAATATTGGCTACAAACCGTAAATTTTTGTTCCTGTTGTTATTAAATACAAGTGTGACTGAAAAAGAATATAAAGTGCAATATAAACACTGCAGCTTGCTTGCTGGTGTTGAGTAGGTATTTCAGATGCTGTGCAGAGCCTTATGTTGTTATGCAATACCATTTTACCCGATAAAAACACTGAGGGGGAAACGTGAACTCCCAGGCTGTAGAAAATTAAGAAATGGGCATCAGTTACCTTACTCATGCCTGATACTGACTGAACACATCCAGGACTGCTACATGTAATGTTGGAGCTTAGACAGCCATCCCTCCTAAGTTAAGAAAAGTTAAAAGATTGGCTGATACTTTGAAAGGCCTGGAGTTATGAGTGAATTTCTTGGGCTTTTTGCAGTCATTTACAGTCTTTGTGATTGTAGAACCAGTAAAGGATTCTTTAAATGTCCTTGAGAAGAGGCTGCTGGAATACTTCAGTCTGACCATGGTTTTGTGCGTTTCTCTGCCCTCTTAAGCTGTATGGACAAAGTTTATTGTACTAGTTCCATGTTTTGTATTATTAATTCAGTGATTAGCTTGAAGTTTCTAAGCTTCCTTAAAAAAACCTCTGAAAACTCTGATGTTAGCAGCAGGCAGAGGAGGTTCAGTATCAGTGTCATCCAGTAAAAGCTTTCTTTCATGAGCTGACCTTGGATCACATTTCCCTGGAAGATGTCGTGCCAACTGCTGTCATATGTGATTGGTGTATTAGTTGAGGATGGAAATTAGATAAAAGTCTCTGTTTTCGGGTTCATTTTTTTGTAGAATGCTGTCTACAAAAAAAAGTCTTTTTTAGTCCTCTAGATGGGTGTATAAAAATGAAGTCCTAACAGTTTCTTCTGTTGTTAAGGATTCTGTGACAATGTAACAATAGTGGGAAATGGTAGTGTTTAAATAAAAATAAGATTTTAAAGATACAAATCTACTTCTCTGAATATTTCATACAGTTCCTTCCAGATGTTAACATTGTATGGTGCGGGTTCCTGTCTTTCTTGCATTTTGGGATGACTACACACAATACGTTTATTTCCCTGTATCTTTTGATCATATACTTTACAGGTACTTGTAACAGGCTTAGTTCACACATACGTAAGTACTTCCAAATGTTTGGATGATGAGTTTGGATTTATTGTTCTGTTTGTAATGACGGTGCTCTCTCTGCCACCTGTACTGTACTTTCCACAATAAGAATACATGTAGCCCACCTTTTGTGGTTTTCCTAATATGTTTATATTAGTATTTTTAATTTTAAAAAAGTACAAGAGGTATTTAATTTGGGCAAAGCAGACTTTGCAATACAGTAAACTGCAGAGGAACTGAACCAATTTAGTAAAATATGCAATGTCCGTGTTATTGTCTACGTATTTTTTAGGGCTGAATTTAAAAAGTAATTCTTATATCATGATATATATAAGCTTTCTTGATTGGCATTACAGAAATAATTTAAGCTACCTCATGTCTCTGAAAAGAGGAGTGTTTGCTAAATTAAAAAGAAAGCTGATTTTTTTGTCTACTGAAAGAAGAATACTCCACTGTTGATTTGTGGGAAATAGGCTTCTTAGCAGGTATAACCTGCTGAATAGTGGTTGGGTTTGGAAGATGGTTTCAGGTACAAGTGGATAGTCTCCTATTATTTATGGTTGTTCTCTCCTTTGAAACATTTGAGGAACTAGATATGAGCCAGAGTTTGTTTCTTTATTTCTCTACTAACTGTGCTGAAATATGAAGGTATACAGTGTTTCTAATGATCATCCAGTAGTTTACAATCTTCATTTAGAAGACCAGTGTAAGTGAACTGAATTCTCAGGTTTTATTTAGAGTTGCATAAATTCTTTACAAAATATAAGATTTTTGAAATAGGTCAGCTGTGCAAGCATTATGTTAATTTTCCAAATAAGCTGAATTTTACAATGTGACTTCTGTATTTTAGGTGGCCAGTTTGAGGTTCTTGGGCCTATTGTTTTTGTTTTCTCACTGGCACTTGAATACTTTGTATTGATACCAAGCTGAGGTTTTCATCTGTTTTCACAAGTGTGCAGTTCTTTCCAAAGGAGAGTCTACCTTCTCCTTTTGCAGACAATTCTTTTTTTCCTGAGTAGATTTGTTGATGCATAAACAGAGTAGAGAAATCAAGAAATGCCATAAGAGTCATTGGCTAAATCAATCAGACCTACCAGCCACTGAAGGAAGAGGGAAAGGAAACAGATCTGCTACATCCTTCAAAGTAGGGAGGGATGAACCAAGCACCGGAGTTATGTGGCGGAGAGAAAGAAACAGTATCAAAAAATTGTGTAAAGCCAGAGAAAGAACAGGTAACAAATAGATATGAATTAAGTGCAGGAACAGAACATTGGATAGGCAAAGTATGAAATTAGAAATTCTAAAATATTATAAGAATTTAAGAGGAAAAAGGTCACGGATGGTTCCCTGATCTTAACTCTGCAATTTGTTACATGTATTTTCTGTGGTTATAAAAGAGCAAACGGTTTTCCAAACCATCACTGTCATGGTACAGTTATACTCCTAAAAAGCCCAACAAAACTAACCCCCATCCTGCAAAAAGCCAAATTCAAAAGAGAAAAGCAAAACTACCCAAGCAAACAAAAGACTCCAAAAAAATCCTCCACCCCAACAATAACAACAAACCATAAGAAAGTGTAATACTGCAGGTGATGTTCCTTTTCCTGCCATTTTTGCGACAAACTATTGATTTTTCTCTCTGCTGGGTCGCTGCAGAATTACTTCAGTCTCACGGAGGGGAAAATGCTGATTGTCTGCACCTGGGCTTTATTGCTTGCAAACAATGGAATAGTTTCACTATGGCTCCCTGAATTCTAGAAACCGGGGTTTTTTTGGGAGGTGAATATGGTATGATACAAACCCTTCTTTAGTAAAGAGGGACATGTTGTGTAAAAGCAATTGTTGCTTCCTTCCTAACCTCCTTCCTCCACAGATGCCTTCAGGAAAGCTGTGTGTAGTTCAGCATTGTCTTCCAAAGAGAGGGCTGAAACTCTATCACCCTTTGGCCATTATATAACTGTGGGACTATCCTTTACCAGAGATTCATGACATACTTCCCGTTTTGCAGTAAAAATGCTTTATGATATATTTAGGGTTGTAATTTTTATTCTTGCAGGAAAATTAAGGCTTGCAGATTTATTGTGCTGGTTGAATTTGTAAGTTAATAGGTAGGTGCTGTGAGACATTTATAGTTGTCTCAGAAACAAACATCTAAATTTAAACTTAAATACGGCTTTGTCTGGTGTAGAACACTGTTTCAATCTGTGGGTTTCCTTTTTAAAACCTAAAATAGCTCTTAATAGATCTTTCCTGAAGTCTGGTTTAGCTCCACCAAGCAATGGAGAATGTTTAAAACATCTGCAAAACTTAAGTAAATGCTCATTTAAATCCTATGGGCAATAATATATATATATTTCAGCTTAATCTAATGCAACCACAGTTAAATTCTTAAGGATATTTTGCACAAGAGTATTCTTAGGGCTACAGGAACACATGCAAGCAGTAAGTATTCTTGTAGCTGGTTGCTATAGCTTCAGTCCTCAGCTTCCCTCCAGCCATCCTTCCCATCCGGGTATTGTGCGTGCACAGTGACTGCAGTGGGCACACTGACCCACAGGATGTACAAGCAGGTATTTACACACAGCAGTTGCCATAGATAGCTGATGTGTAGCAATCTGTTCCTTTTGATAAGAGCAATACATTCCATGACTAATAGGCTTTGAATGGTAGAGACAGTGAGATCCAGAATAGTGTTTAAGTTTCCAGCCTGCACTGATTTCAGTGGGATCCAAATCTCCAACTGGTTTTTCTTGAAACAGATTTTGTTCATCTCAAACATAGCATTTTGTACCTCAGTGCATCAGTTAAGTGGAGGTGATAATGTTTGTAGGGGAAATCACAATCTAGACTTTAGAATTTTTACATCAGGCTTTCTAAAGAATGAAATAGTATTCATATTGATCTAGGGATGTCACACTTCTGGGCTTGACTGCATAAGTATTTTATTTTGGTTTGATATTGCATATTAGGTTTATGCAAGAGTTAATATTACTTCAGCATCTTTCTGAATATTACCATATTCAGTAGTACTGTGACCCTCATTGGCCCTTCTAAGATGCATTCATAAAAGCACTTGACAATAAAGGCCATGACCAAACAGAAAAATAACTGTCTTTGAGGTAAATCTAAGAAGTATGAGAGTGCACAGAGGTGGTTGTAAACAGCTGAGTGGTGATACACTCCTGCATCTTTCCTTTGAAAGCTTACAATGTCTTTTTGATGAGAAGAGTCTGCCTATCAAAGGAAAGAAGAAAAAAGTATTGGTTTCAGTATTTCTTATGGATTTCCCTGTATGTGGAGGTTGCACTGTGATGTGTCACATGTGGAAAGTATTATCTTAATAAATCGGGGTTGTTTTATAGTGAGAAAGCAGTAAGGGTATGAAAACAAGTCCTGTTGCAAATGCCAGTAACTGCTCCTAATTTCTTGACCTTCTCACCCTCCACCCCCGCTTCCATTCTTCAGTACTCACTTACTAATGTAAGTCGAAGAATAACAGTGATCTTTTTTTTTTTTTTTGTGAACTTCCACTGTGTATTTGGACCATTGAGGGTTTTACAAACCTGTTCAAAAGCAAGAGAGTGTGTTCAACTAAAGGTTGTTTATTTCTTAACCTTACATAACAAGTGGCACAAACTCTCTTTGTCTATCCATTCCATATGTGTGTCTAGAAAGAACTTTTTCTTCAAGCACATCTAATTATTTCTGTCTTTGTTTATAAATGTACTCACTGGGAAAATCATTCTGTGCTCTGAAGGCAGAAATGCAAGTTACTGGTGGCTCATGTGAGTGAACGTACATGAGCCCTGTAAACAGAGCTTTTTATTTCTTAATTGTTAAATGTGATGGAAAACATTTATGATATTTTTTTGACTTCCTAGCATAGTTGGGTTTTATACTACTTTCAGCTAAGAAAAGTAGATAGGGAAAGGGGCAGACAGGCAGCTGATTTTTCTTACCTGCTTGTCAGAGTGTAACTGAAAAGTGAATAGAGAAAGAAACAGATGTTAGTTTTAATAGGCAAGATTTCCAATATGGCAATAGATTTTTTGTTTGTTTTTGATGGGTTTTGTTTATTTGTTTTACATGTTAACTGAAAAAGCTTACAAAAGTTACACAATCCTATTATTTGGAAGGAACATATTGCAGCTTATTTTCCAACCCTTCATCAGACTAAGATATTGTACTCCTTTTTTTAAAAGTGCAGACATAGTCGGGCTTCTGAAGAACTTCATCTGAGAGACTTTTCCTCTCTAAGCTGAGTTTGTGACACTTTCATGCCTCTGTGCATTTCCTGTGAGATTTGAGGTTTCAACTGTCTTGTGAATTATCAAGACAAAGATCAAAATTTATCTGACATGTGCATCTAATTGTCAAAAAATATAAACCAGTAAGACTCTAATTTAAGTATCTTGGAAAGTTCTTCAGTTTTTTTCTCTCTCCTCCCCGCCTTGTCTTGGTGTAAAAGACAGGAGAAGGAGAGGGCAGCAGTGGCCGTGGGCGTAAATGGCATTTTCGCACGAAATATTTGAAAAGCAGAAAGCATTCCATCCACAAGATTTTTTTTTCGTCCAATACAGAGTGAGATAGAAGTGAAAAGGAGACTGTTCTATAAGAAAAGGACTTTTTGTGCAATCATTGGATCAGTATATAATGGATTATGATGGAGGCAGGGAACCCACCAGGAGTGCATGCTGTATATTCTGCCAGCAACGCAGCTGCTGTGTTCAGTTTGTGATCGAATAATTTGTTCTTTCTGACTATACCAAGATTTCTTTGCAGAAAACTACTCTGGGAATTATTGTGAATAATTGCAAACTTCAAAGCAGGTTTTATTGGAAGGCAAAAAAGAATCAAGTTGATTTTCAATTTACTGTGCATAATATTAAAACATTATATTTTGGGGAGACAAAAATTTGCTTAAGTAACTGAGTCATCGAGTTACTTGACAGAAATAATTATATACCTGGAGACATTCATAGGCAACTATAATCTAATGCAGATACATTTCAAATATGGAGCCTAAACAGGAGTACACAAGAAAGGATTAAACTAAATATCGGTAACAGAGGCTGACAGAAAGCAATAAACTGTTCCACAAATGATGAAGTGGATAATTTTCTGACTGTTCAGTCTGCCAGTGCTCATGCACAGTGATTCTGTTTCCCTGCAAGACACTGACTGTTGCTTACAACATACACAAAGCACATTCTTAACAATAGGCAGTCAGTATAATTCACTAAATAATATTGAAAGGGAAAAAGAAAAAAACGTAGTAACAGGTGCTTTGGGTTTTCAGGTATTGTGCATGTTGCAGTGAAGCTGCACATTCACAACCTGCAATACTTCTACAAACCTTGTTGGTTTTGCGTGTCTTACCATTAAAAAGAAAAAATTGGTGTGGTGACCTGCAAACTTTCTGAAGTAACCTGACAGAATATGCTTATTTGGATGGATGGGGTTTTTTTTTCTTTTTAAATTAAATGTGATTAAGATGTGAGATACAGATTATTTAAGAAAAAAATCTTGGTGCAACGATTAGGAAATGTTCTAGTCTACAATTTGAGGCTGTTACTTGTTACTTTTTAATTTTTTGACAGCTAGCATTGTTTGATCTTTTAATTATTTTTAAGATGTCTTAGAGCTCTAAGCTGTGAAATTGAAACTGAATTTTCAACTCACATTCAGAAATTAGCAACCTTCTTAATTTTTATGTGTGGAGAATGAGATAATTGGAAGCCTCGGCTCAAGTAGCCGCTGATATTTTTAACTTAAGCTCAAATTCTGCAGAAACTCAAAAGAATTGTCAGTGCCTTAAAGGTACATTCAGTCTGAAAACACAAAGATTTCAGAGGATTGTAGAAACTTGCTTCCAGCTCTTCGTGTCCTCCTTTACATCATTTCTGTGTGTTTGATTCTGCTTGGTACAGCACAATGCTTTTATTGTCTCACATCCTACTGCATGCAATTTGCATACATTTATTGCTTATTGCAGCATATGGAATGTAATCTTTTTCTGTTCCATTTATTATGAGTGTAAGTGGTTTTCTACAACTGAATTTCGTCGTCATGTTGAGTTGAAAGAGGGAACAAAAGATTAGAAGGTCATCATTTACTTCTCATTTTATTAACTCAGAATTGATGTTTTTTCTTCTAGAAAACTAAAGCTGTATCTGTACAAGCCCCACTTAATGCCAAGGAATATTCCCTGAGCTCTGAGCTTGGTCATCCATATTGCTAAGTGTTTTGGCCTGAGACAGGTGGCACTTCTCATGGTTAGTTGTAGGCACAGCTCAGGAGCTGGCAGGGACTGTGGCCATTCATGGCTGGCAGTTTTCATGTGGCCACCCTGCTTTGGAGGCTGAGGGGCTTGATTGGTTGAACACTGGCTGATCTGTGCCCAAAGATGGGCTGGGCATGTTTAAGTTGCTGTTGATGGGAGCGGACTGAGAGTCTCTGTTACCGGTAGAGGGTTTAGGGGTGGAGAGTTAATTGTCAGGGCTGAAGTTTGTTGCATGCAGTTTAGCACCTTTGTTTTAATAGCTCTTCTTCGGACAAAGTATCAAGAAATCCAGCAGCATGCACATTATAATGTTCTTCTGTTGGAAAGGATCTGCAGAGCTTCTTGCAACCAGATTCTGCTTAACAGAAGGTTAATTCCTAAAAATGAGGAAAAAGGACCCAGAGACAGAAATTATTGGATAATGGAACTCTAGAGGACACAATGACACACATAGGATAATACTTGGAGTATGCTTTTAAAAATCCTTTTCAAGTCAGACTTTCAGTTTTATTAGTCCCTCAATCACTTTTTTTTTTTAAAAAGGAGTTACTGGAAGTGAAATGCTTTAAATTGTACAGAGCGCTGTGCTACTTTGACCTGTTTGTGCAGCTTTGATCAAAGCTGGAAGCCATTTTTAAAACAAAGAATTTGCAGCTGCTGTGGCCTTTTCTTACTTTGAGGAGAGCAGGCTATACAGATCTTGAATGTAAGAAACACCCAGTGTTTCTGCTGTAAGTCATTACACTGAAAAGAGAGAAGTCTGAGCTGAATTTTCTGGGAGATAGATGGCCATCTTAAACAGCACAGCTGTCTGAAAATCACCCAGCAACTTCACCAGGTGGTCATTATATTCAATGCTCTTTTGGAACAGAAACAATATTCTCTAGTAACTGAATTTCTAGTTAGGTCAATTATGCAACTCAATCTAAAAGAGAAAATAACAGAAGTACAAATATAAATGATTAGGTTGTCATATTTCAGTACATCCTGAGGTTTTGTGTGAACCTGTCTTTCTGAATCAGTTTATCATAATGAAACAGTTGTATTAAAGAGTTAAGGATGTGTATTTAAAATGTATTAATTTAACATATGGTCAATGCAAACTTCGTTTGGGACAGAACTGACAACTCTGTTGCAAATTGAAATTGTAAGTGACAAAATTTATACCTGATCATAAAGAGTATTGTACCTACACTTGGTAAAGTATATGTGGAAGGATGGCTAGCTACTTAAATCTGGCATAAAAGTATTTATGTCTTGTATTTCAATCCTTTCTCAATCACTTTTTTTGAACCTCCAGTTCTCTGCCCATTGCTTGCTCATTTCTTGCCTATTTTAGTGTGCTGTAGAGCATAAAATCTTAATTTGTAAAGGAATAAAATTTAATGCATCCAGTCTGGAAGAACTTTAAATGCTGATGAAATTTCTTCCTTTTATCTCATTTTAAAAAGGAAAAACCCCTCAACCTCTGCATGTATTTTATTAGGCAATGGGGAAAATGCTGTTTTTTCTCAATCAAATGTGTTCCTCTCAATATTTAAAGGCTTTTTATTGTTATTTCTTTGTCCCAGAAAACATGATGTTTGAGAGGAAAACTCCAGTATTCACAGGCAATGTCCTGCCATAATGTTATGAAGATTTTCCTTTTTTTTTTTTTTTTTTTTAAAAGCTTGCCAAAGGGTCTTTGTTCCTCTTGGTAGTACCAGCAGTTGGGTTTATTAATGGACTTGTAATGACACAGAAGAATGTGACCTTAATTGGGCTGTGAAGATTCCCCTGTTCTGATGCCTGGGGTTTTCTTCTGCTTTTTAGCAGATCTGCACATTTTAATTTTTGAAAACATGGTGTCTTTTGCTTTCTGGAAGTATTGGTCTGGTTGAGTTCTGACATATTTTTTACAACTAGTTTTTAGAGACGGGTGATGTGAACCATCTTGCTTTTTGCGTTCTAGCTAGTTAAGCTAAGCACAGTATGAACCACTGAACTATCCCCATAGCATGCCAAGTATGAAGTGAGTGGGGAAGAGGAAGACAGTACAAAGCAGTATTTACTGCTTTTTTAATTTAACATTTCTAATCAGGTGAGCTGTAACTGTTCATGGCACCTTTGGCTGTTAATTTGCAGCCCCCAGTCCATGAAAGATGGAAATGAACAAAGGCCTCTGGCCTGGCAGAGGAGCAGAATTAAACAATTTACTGAACCACTAGTCCTGGCCAACTTTGTTGTTTAATATATTTTTGAGGATAACATGCCAAGAGTTCTCTCTGTGAGCTCATAAATGTCCTTAAATTACCTCCTGTTGTTTGGATTCTCCCGGAAACTGCTAAAACCATACAAATTTAGAAACTACTTTTTTTCCTGAGGAACTTGTACAGCTTCAAATCGTTTTTAATTTTTTTTTTTTTTAAGTTATGGGACATCTGATAGACAGCCTTATTTTTTTTACAATAAAAAGAAACCATGTAGCTTTAATATTGCAACAATTTTTGAAGAGCTGAACCACAGTCAAGAAACTTGCTTGGAGATCTGACTGGTGATTGTTGATCTTCTCAAACAATGAAATCACATGTGAATTTGTATAAGTGTGTAGATTTTTCCTTCGCATCCTTTCTGTGGAAGTCAGCTGCACTTCTAGTCCAGACCAGCCAGATAGGTGTTTCAAGAGACAGGTGTGAAAATAGTCCCATTGCTGAAAACTCACTGGAAACATCACTGTTCTCTTATTGGAGAGTGAGTGGCCTAAATGACCTTTAAAGGTGCCTTTCACCCCAATCTATTCTATGGAATCATAGAATAATTAAGGTTGGATAAGACCTCCAAGATCATCACATTCAACCATTAGTCTAGCACCACCATGTTCACCATTAAACCATGTCCCCAGCTGCCACATCCACACATTTGAACACTTTCAGGGATGATGACTCCACCACTTCCCTGGGCAGCCTATTCCAATGCCTCAAGACCCTTTCAGTGCAGAAGTACACAGGGAAGCCTGTCAGTTTTGAATACCATTGAAATTCAGTTGTTGCTTATAGTTTTACAAATAGAATCTGCCTTGTAGAATTTATACAGGTATTTTAAAAGCATTGTTGATATAAGTTAGTATTTTTGATGTCTTGTCATCTCTTTTGCTTCATTTTTACTTTCTTTTTGTCTCCTGTATGAAGGTTAAAAAATTAGCTTCTTGCTAGAAAGTAGATTTTATAGGCTTAAGAAGTGTTTCCTGGTGTTGTAAACAAGAGCTGGTGATCTAATAGCAAAAACACCAGCTTGGGCGATCTGATACCTGAAAAGGAAATATCCATTTCCAGCTGATGGGGAAAAAAGGCAGAAATCTAATCTTGATAGTGTTACTGTGCTGTTGTCTCAATATTAGAAACAGTCGTTAGCCCGTACGGAATTACTGAAAAATTTAGATAATTACTTTTTCCTTCCATCTCCTTGCAATAAAGTCAAGGAACAGTCTTTTCTCCATTTCCATTTTCTGTCTTCTCACAAAATTAATGGGCATTTATTTTCAGAGACACAGCTGAGAACTGATATTTCTCCCTGCTGTGTTAAACAAAAAAAAAATTAGTAATTTTATGTTGTTTTTCTTTACTTTCCTTTCACATGGAATCACAGACATCCGCTAATGTCCTGGGATCCTAGCCAAAAGCTAGCAACAGTGGGAGAAAATGCAGGATATTTATAACTTCATTGTAATCCATTATTTAGTCCTTGCTCTCTTCATTGCAAGACAGATATCAATCAGTATAAAAAAACCACACAACTAACAACTCTCATGGTATTTATTTTGCTTGTTTTAAGCGGATATCAGTAAAACTGCTCTGCTTTTTTGTCTGTCTTTGTTTGGGTTTTTTTGTAGACTTTCAGACAGAGATAATGATGATATCAAAACCTTTTCTGGCATGAAGTCGTATCTGGGCCAGGGAAATGGGATGTATAAAGCATCTTCTGGCCCTGGTGGAGTAAAGCAGTGTGACTGTAGAGAGCATTGTGTTGCTTCTTCCATCTGTGACATTAGCCTTTTCTAGACTTTTAGAAAAGCTGAAATTTTCACTTTTCCCCTGTGGTTCCATTATTGAGTGGTCTGGCCTAGAATTCACTCAGGAAACATTTTCCTTCACAGCCTGTTGCTGGCACTGATGTAAGTCACGTTGTTATGTTCTGCTGGTAAAGATGCACAGGACAGAAATGAGATCTGTCCCTGTGACATCCAGCCCAGCAAACAGGTGCTAACCTGGATAGAGCAGTGCCCAAACCTGCAGTCCCAGGTTCCTGGGACAGAGAAAGGAAAATGTTTAGTTGCTTATCTGCTCATTAAATCGTTTGTAGATACAGTATTGCATGTTTTGCATAGCTACCTATTTACTTGCAATTTTCTCCTTCCTTTTGCTAAGGAAGTTTTTTATCTAGTTTTAAAGAGAGAATACAATGATACTAGAGAGTCATCCTTCATTGCCTTTGGGAAAAGAGTCCTTTGCAGAAGTCAAAAAACCTCTGTGTTCTCTGAGCGTGTCTGATCTTTAAATACTGGGGATTTTTTTAATACTTGTTCAGTTTGACACACACCTGCCCACCCACATTCTTTATTGCAATTGTGTCATGGCAGAATTATCGTATCAAGAGAAAAACTGCTCAAAATCAGACAAGGAGTGTTCTTTACATGGGAAGTTTTCCTTAAGCCAAGACTGGGAATACCAGAATTACATGACTGCTCTGAATTTTCCTTTGACATACATGAGAAGTTATCTGTGTCCAAGTAACTGTATTTATAAGAACTATTTTACCTAAATTGAATGGAGCTGTTGGAAAAATAGAGCACCTGTGACAATTCTGTTTCACAGGATGTCTTTACAGAAATAGGTTTTGTCTGAAGTTGGACTTCTGCCAGGTGATCCACCTATACAGATCAGAAAAAGAACAGCTCCCTTAGACAAACAAGCCTTTTCCTACAGTTCCTTTTAAATAGCGACAGTTTATAACAATTAGCTTTTGAGGTTTTAGTGGTTTTCAGTGTCGAAAGCTTTATTATGACAAGTATAGCTGAACTGAGCTAAATCAGATATTGATACAGTGTCAGATGTTGTGGGATTTGGATTGTATGGCTGTTACATGCAAATTGCTCTTTTGTAAATCAGTGATAACAAAATAGGAATCCCTGTTGGGCAACAAGAGAGAGATCAGACAGAAATGTGGTTTTGTACAGGGACATGATAATACAAAGGTTGATGTTTACAGTAGAATACCATAAATATAATAAAAATAAAACAAAATAATAAAAAAAAGGAGAGTGGAGTTGTGCCCTTGCTGATAAAGTACTTAAAAAAACAGTTTTAAAAGTTCAACTTGTATCAGAACGTTTATAGGTTAGGTTGATGTGGTAAGCACAGATTGTTTTTTTCTTTTTCAAAATGAGATAGATTTTTAATGAGTGAATAAGATGTATTTTCATGATAGTGTAATTCAGTGATAAAATGGCAGGAATATAAAACTACCACTCACCCTAATCAGTGTTGGTCATATTCTCCCTCCCACCTCCCAGAGGAACAGTATATATTGCTCATACATTTTGTGACCGTTTCTAGTATTTTTATTTTACAATTCCACCTAAATGCCTTCATCAAGATAGAACTTTCATGCTATTAAATTTTGTGTGTGTATTTACATTACCACACAGAGCAGACAATTTTTCCACTGGAAAAAAAAATTACAGCTGATAAGATGAACAAAGCCATCATTGTGTTCTCTCACAGGGAGACTTAAAGCACAAAGGGATTTAAGGACATGCAGGAAGTCTGTTGGCAGAGCCAAAAACAGAACTGTCTCTTAAGTCCTGGTGCAAATGCCCCTGCCACAGGCCAAGCTTCTTGAGCTGGAGAGAAGCCTTCCCTTTCACTGCCTGCTTCCGGTTTGACTGGGAAAAAGAAACTGAAAAGGCAGGATAGAGAGAGGGAAGAAATAATCCTAGTTGTGAAGCTGTGGCCTCTTAACAAGAGAAGAAATGTTCCCAAACTAACCAACCGATGCCTTTCCTCCCCTTGTCTTTATCCCATTCAGGCCAAAAAGTAATGTTGCTGAAGTAATCCTAATGTCACAGTAGAGGGTTCTGTGCAACTGAGCAGCATAATGTGCTTCCTTTTGCCTCTGCTTTCTCTGGCCATGCACAGAAAGCCCTTCAGCTGACACTTGTTTAGTATTCTTTAAGGGAAAACACATGCAGAAAAAGCCTTGCATTATTGGAACTACTCCCTAGATTTGTTTTCACATAATCCTTCCTTGCATTCTCTTTCTGCCTTTTGTTTAAATTAATATGGAGGAGTTTGGGGACCAATGCTTTCATTATTTTGGCAGAAATTGTTTAGTTCTGCATAATTCTATTTCATGAAATATTTTTTCACCTTAAATCCAGGTCTTCAATGCTACATCTTAGATGTAACAGCAATTTAAGAATTTAATTTAAAAATTTAGTCATAACCCAAGCAGTAACAGTTTGAGGTGGGGACAAGGTTCTGGAAGGAAAACACACAGAATATGAGATACAGCACATCTGTAGTTCACAGTGGAGACTGTGGCAAACAGATACTGCAGGTCTGGGCCTTTTGGGTTTTATGTGGTTGCTTAAACTGTCCTGACCTACAGTTGAGAGTGATTTTGTTTGTATAATAAATAACAGCACCTTTGTTATACTAAGGTCTTTTTGTAGCTGGATCTGTTCCAATTGTCTTGGTGCTCTGAAGCTTTCTGTCTGCTGACGAGGAACTTTTCTGTTTTCTTGTTTGAATGGCAAATCTTCATTGGAAATTGAGCAATTGAGTTTTTTGAGCATTTATAAAGCCATTTGTTGGTTCTGTGGTGAAAAGGAGCTGTTGGCTGTAGTAGCTGTATGTCTTACTTGAGTTTAGTCTTTTCCTCTTTCATTCAATCGTGGTATTTTAAAACCGCACTGTGCAAGAAGATAATTTTCTTCTGGTTTTGGTCACAGTTATAAGCCTGTGGGAATTTATCTTAGTATTCTAATGTTAGCATAATGTTTTACAGTAAAACTGGTTTGCTTGTAGTGAGTTGTTTGTTGATGTAGATGCTTGCAGACTATGCCTATAATAAGTAGCAATTTTATTTGTTCAAAACCCCTTTTTCAAAAATTCCTGTCTTTTTGCCTTGACAAGATAAACTCCCTTGAAATTTCTGACCTTTCCAAGATTAGTTTACTTTCCTAATATTAATATTAAATATTGACCATTTCAGATACTGGCAAATAAGAAAACAGTTACTTTAAAAAGAAGATTTGATAAAACACTATTATCTTGTTGCTCCTAAAAAGTGTAGCCTTTTGTCTTCTACTGCTCCTGCTTTCTCCTCCCTTTTCCTCCACTTCAGTCAATGTTGATCCTTGCTTGTTCCTTGTTCTTTAGAAAAAACACAAATATTATTTGCCAGAAATTACTTAGGGAAAAAAACTCCACCAAATGCCATAAACCCCTTATTTATCAATATTGTTCCCTCAGATTTGCAAACATGACAATACTTGCTGTCCCTGGAGGTTTACTGGGTTGGGTTTTTTTCATGTTACTCTGAGACTTCATTTGAGTGACTTGAGAGAACTTTCCTGAATTACTGAACCTCAAAGTATAATAGACAATTTAATGTCATGTGAAACAACTACTTTTTGTTTCCTTTTGCAATTCAGGTTCTGATTGCATTAAGAAAGGGAAGTTTTATACTCAGGAAATTCATATTGCCAAACCTTCGTTGTCTTCAAAATTAAAGCATTTATTACTGTAAGAGGGGACACTATCACAGAATAAAGACAGCCCTTTCCATTTACAGTGTAAAATACAAATTTGCTGTCAACTGTCCTAGTTGTGTATCTGTTCAATGTATAGTAATTCAAAGAAAAGTCAAAGATACAAATATTAACCGAACCTCGTGTTACAGTCATCGATAGAATTAGTTTAAATCACATGCATTAAACAAGAGTTTGATTATCTCCAGCCTTTTGGAGGAACAAAAGAAAAACTGACAGCCAACACACTTGTGTCTGTCTTTGTGTGTGTCACATAGAAAGACCCGAGATTACAAGTGTTATCCACAGCCATTGGTTTGATGGTAACTAAGAGGTCAAGGAACAAAAAAGAAAAAACCTTTTCATAATATACACTACTTCTGATATCTTCTAATGGAGCATTGAAGTAGGTTTTGAAATTATCAAGTGATCTGTTGCTTGAAGTAAATGATTATTATCTGATATAAAATGGTTTCATCACCAAATGTGTTCCTATTACAGAAACTTGGATGGCATCTTAGTATGCCTAAGGTGTGTGATTAGGACATTTTAACTACAGTTTAGACCAAACTTTTCCCTTTCTCCCATCTGTCCTGTAGTGAGGACTAAGTTGTATGATTCAGGATTTGCTGGGTTTGGACTGGAGCCTGGCCATGTTCACAGAGTCACAGAATATGCTGAGCTGGAAGGGACCCATAAAGAATGCTGGCAAAGTACCTTGCATGGTAACAGTTGTCTTCATGTCTTTAGAAAGGCATGTTTTTTTCCACTATTAGGAGGATTGTCGAGTAATAAATTGTAGGATGTTTCACAGATCAGCTTGGGATGTGGGCCACAAACAGCTGGGCAAGTGCAGGGAAAAGGCACAGCCAAGCCAGTCAGGGCTTTGTTGGAAGAAGCATTCTTGCCTGGAACAAACTGAGCAGCGCCAGTCACGCTGAGCAGCCGTGCAGGGAAGGCATGGGCGTCTCAGCCAAACGGCGTGTTCTCTGCAGGAAGCCATGTCCAACTCGTGTTCTTTCAAAAACCTCATCTTCCTGAAGTTTCATTTAAAAAGTGAGACTGGGAAGAATCCCAAAAGAATCTTCTTATTGTATTTTCCTTCCCTCCTTGTGATCAGCAAACCCCGCGATAAACCTGTGATTCAATCTATTATATCATGAAATATGTAAGTACATATGTCCAGAATGATTAATCATAGTACTTTTTGTATAATCTGCAGCTGTTATTGCTGATGGGTATTTGGACTAATGCCTCTGATATTAGCACAGAAAAAGCTTTAATTTCAATTATTCTCCTTCATTTTTAAACAAGTAGTAAATTCATTACTGTGTTTTACTTTTCTGATTTTTTCTGCAGTACAAAAAACAAACAGGCTTTTCTGACTAAGTTGAGACATTCAATTAAATGAATTGTAATTTATCCTCACGAAAAGAAAGAAAGTAATTTACTAGAAAGAACAAACACAAAACAGCACAAATCAGCTTTTAATAGAAGTTCAGTAAATAATTTTTGAAATTCTCATGCTTAACCATCCCAGGGTTATGTCACTGTCTTCACAGTTATCCAGCTTTTACTTGTATTATACATCTTTTCTCAAAGCCTAATTCAAAAAGGTCTGATGTAAAACATACTTGAATTAAAGTGTCTGAGTAGCTATGTGTATTTAATAGACAGTAAATGTAACAGCTTTGTTTTATGACACTTTGGAGTTAGAGGCTCTTTTTTCAGAGAGTCCAGTGTAAATGGAGAGATAGTGCCAAATCATTTCCACAGCTGGCTTAAATTGCTTTGGATATTCTAAGATTGCAAGGAATGTTTTGAATACTACTGAGAACATCTCACAATTTTCACAATTTGATACTGCTTGACTCCAGTCTTATTCAGTTTGTCCCCAAATCCTACCCTCTGGACCATGGATCTGCAAACATCTGTCTTTCATGCTTTTGTTGATGTTCTTCATCGTCCATATCAACAACCCAATGTTTTCCTGCACTTTACCTTCCAAACTACTGTGTTT
This sequence comes from Hafferia zeledoni, assembly GCA_035583235.1. Taxonomy (NCBI): domain Eukaryota; kingdom Metazoa; phylum Chordata; class Aves; order Passeriformes; family Thamnophilidae; genus Hafferia; species Hafferia zeledoni. The sequence goes on from JAWWEV010000167.1 coordinate 27,010,987, forward strand.
GGCATACTAATATTGTAAGAAAGATCTACCAAGTGAATGCTGAGCACTTAAGTGATAAATTTGAAACACACATACTGTGAAGTTCTTTGTTCCTATGGAGTTACTAAAGGGGCAAGTAATGCAGAGTGTTTATTAAGGATACATATTACTCATGGACTGCTTTTTTTCTTTTGGTCTTTTCAGGTGTTCCAGGACCTTGGCACTTCTGTGTTGTCAGGTGCATTTAGAGGATACAACATCTGTCTCTTTGCATATGGACAGACAGGTTCAGGAAAAACTTACACAATGATGGGAACACCTGTGAGTTACAACATTCATTTTGGGCTTAGGTTTGAGGGCAGGATGTCTAGCAGAAACATTGCTTTGTTTTTAAACTGTGATTATAGTGCTTGTTGAGCAGAATGCTTATATATGTTTTATTTTGTATTTAAGTGTATGAAATGGGAGCCGTTACATTTAGGTAAATGATATAGTATCAGGTAAAAATACTAGAAAACATGATATCATTTAAATATTTATTATTACATAATCTTCATCTTATGTGAGTGAATTTTATCACCAAGATAGGGGACAAAAAAATATATACACCTGAATAGTCCTGAGTTTTAGAAACCATAGTCCAAGGCAATACAAAGTATTCATTCTCATGAAATATTTTGGCAGTCTGAACTGTGCTGAAATTAAATTACTTTCACAAGTAAAACTGGATACAATTCTCAGTAATATTTTTGTAACAGGCTTTATTATTTACTTGAGATATTTATCTCTTGCAGAAGTTGTCCTTTGGCTTGTGGAAACTAATACTCACTTCACTTCCAGTTTAGAAATACATTTGAATAGAAATTGCAGAATCTGTTACATTTTAAGATTGTCTACCAGGAATCACTTAGAAGTGCATTTGTATCTTTGAGTACTCACATTGATAGAGTCAGTCGATGACTCCCTGTGTTCTGCTATAACACAAAGCAATTTGATTTTTATCTATGAGTATTCTCTGCTGTTGGTGAAACATGCCCCTAAAAAAGAAAAAAAACCAAAAAAACTAATAATTTGTGTAAGTGGACCGGTATCCCCCACATCCATAGGTTTCAATTTTTAAGGTGAAATAAGTGCAAAATGTTTTCAAACCCTAAAGACAAGGAAAACACTGTTCTACCACGGTTTGTGCTTTTGACAGGAGGTTTGGATTTTTTAAATTTTATTTTCTCAACAGACATCAACAATAGGATTTTATTAAATGATTACCCATTTCTTCATTAATTTTATGCAAAATCAAGCTTTACACCATGAAAGCCTGAAGAACTATTAAAACTGGAGTTCATAGGTGACAAACTATTTGTATTACACTATTTTGAAAATATCTTAGGAATTCAGAATGGCCACATCATAATTTCCAAGGAAATTTCTGAATGTAGTGTTTTCTATGAGATCCCTTGCTTAGAAAATTACTTCTTTCCCCAGTGGAATACTGCTTTGATCTGATCTTTAATAACATGTGTTCACTGTGAGACAGTGTTCAGAACTAAGAAGAAACAAGTGTTTGGTATAAACTGAACTTTTGTCCGTGGTGGTGCACTTGATGAACCTGGACTTTGTCCTCTCAACACCATTTCAAGTATGCCTTCTAAAAGCTTTTCATGCCGTTCAACAAGCAGATTCCACCTAAGCCTTGGAGTCTGTCCCAGGCGGTGTTGGCACTGAAATCACTGAAGTGCGAGCAATCATGCCATAGGAACAGTTAATCACACAAACCCACACCATTTCTTCAGTGCTGTGTAGACTGGGCAAAATCTGAATCAACTAGTTTGGGTACTGTTAGCAGCCCCAGATGCTATTCTCTCTGAGAGACAAAATTTATAAGTCTAGAACATACAGCTGTTCCAAGCTTGCTCTGTGATGGCACACCATGAAGAAACAAAAGTAGAATAAGGAAAAAACCAAAATATTCATGATCAGTCAAACTAGTTTCAGTATTGGCCTGGTTTCATCTAGACTGCAACATCTCTGACATAGGCATGTCTACGTCTTTACATCAAACAGCTCTTGGATTTAACCCAAGCCTCTAAACTTCTCATCAGTGCTGTGTGAGGGACTGTAAAATTACTTCTGCTATAAATAGCTGTACTGTTCAGAACTGCACTCCAGGGCTGCTTGTGTTGTAATCCACTATAAAGTCACCACTGCACTATGATTCTGTCCATTTCTTGTAGCTTGGCTTTTATTTAAAAATAAGTTTTGCATGAGTGATAGCATATATATTGTTTAATTTCTTTTTGTTTACTTTTTGAAGGCATCCATTGGGCTGACACCTCGTATATGTGAGGTATTTGTTTTTCTTCACCTGCATTTGTTTAATTGGTTGCATTTTCATAATGTATTTAAAATGTACATGTACTTCTGGTTTGTGCAGGGCCTCTTTGCAAGGAAGCATGATTACTCAGACCAGACAGCATCTTGCAGGGTAAAGGTCAGGTGAGTTTGTCACTGTTTTGGACAATGATATGATAGCTTTCAACAGCATATTCCTGTGATCAAACTAAGTAAAGACTAGTTTATTTTGTTTCTGTTATCTCAGGTAATAGTGATTTTGGAGAAAGGGGAAGAAGGTTTCCATCTCTGTATAGTTCTTTGGATTCTGTATGTTCACTTTTACATAGACACATGAAATAGAAGTGCAGTGAAAATTTACTTCCTGTTTGTTTAACGCTTAAATTTGAGCCATAATCCTACATTCTGTTCTTATTCATCATTCCTGTGAACTTAGTCAAGCAGTACGTTTAGAAATCTGGGGATTTGAACACACTAGTGTGAAACATCTATGTGATATTCAGATAGTTATATTGTCTAAACTGTCTTTTTAATTGAGTGCATTTAACCTTTTTTTTTTCTTTTCAGTTTCCTTGAAATCTATAACGAGCGTGTCCGAGATTTGTTAAAAGAGTCAGACCAAAAGAAACCTTATACACTTCGAGTCCGGGAACACCCTGAAACAGGACCATATGTACAAGGTGAGATGGGCTTCACAGCATGCATCAGAATTGCAAGTAGGTGAGGATCAGGTCTGCCTGTATCTTGGCAGATATTCCTGACAGATTTCAATTGCTTCTACTCTTGAAGAATTACTTTCCTCAAATGTTTTTCTTGTTAATATGTGCTTTGTTTCTGTTATCCTACTGGCTGCATGTCCTGCACTTTTCTGTTTGCTTTTCCAGGCATAGGTCGTATGTAAGCCATGGTACTTTCCTTTCTTTTCTTCTGAAAAAATGTTAATTTAATCAAGAAATCCACCAACATCAGCTCCAAATGGATTCTCCAGACCAGCCTAAGGTCCCTCCATACCTGTTTTGGACCTTAGCAGCAGGATATACATTAAAAAAATAAAAGTAAATAAATTCAACTGTTTGGTGCTGCAGATCAGGCTATGATTAAAATGTGTATTACCCAAGCAAGAACATGCTAAGCTTCATTTTCTTTCATTAAACTACAAAAGTGCAGGATACATAATGTAAGTGCATTGGCTTTTTAATTCATAGAATCATAGACTTACAGAGGCATAGAACATCCTGAGTTGGAAGGGACCCACAAGGATCTTTGAAGTCCAACTCCTGGCCCTGCACAGGACAGCCACAAGAGTCACGCTCCAGTCTGAGAGTGTTGTCCAAACGCTTCTTGACCTCTGTCAGGTGTGATGCTGTGACCACTTTCCTGGGGAGCCTGTTCCTGTGCTTGACCACACTCTGGGTGAAGAACCTTTTCCTAATATCCAACCTAAACCTCGTCTGACACAACTTCAGGCCATTCCCTCAGGTTCTGTCACTGATCACCACAGAGAAGAGATCAGTGCCTGTCCCTCCGCTTCGCACCATGAGGAAGCTGTAGATTGCTATGAGGCCTCCCCTCAATCTCTTTTTCTGCAGGCTGAACAAACCAAGTGACCTCAGCTGCTCCTCTTATGGCTTCCACTCAAGGCCCTTTACCAGCTTCCTTTGCACGCTCTCTAATGGCTTAATGTCTTTCTGACTTTGTGGCACCCAAAACTGCACACAATATCCAAGGTGAGGCCACCCCAGTGCAGAGCAGAGCAGGACAATCCCCTCCCTCGACCAGCTGTCGATGCTGTGCCTGATGCCCCCCAGGGCACGGTTGGCCCTCCTGGCTGCCAGGGCACTGCTGACTCATATTCAACTTGCCATGGACCAGGACCCCCAGGTCCCTTTCTGTGGCACTGCTTTCTAGCTTCTCATTCCCCAGTCTGTACCAATATCCAGGGTTGTCCTGGATGCAGAGTCCTGCCCTTGTTTTTGTTAAACTTTATGTGGTCAGAGATTGCCCAGCCCTTTGATTTGTTAAAGTCTTTCTGCAGTGCCTTATAGCTATTAAGGTATTTAAGAAAACTGTTTTTATTTTCCCCCACAGCACTGCCCAACTTCAACTCCAATTAATCTTTGGCCACATAGATTTTCTTGCTACATTTTACTCCTTCACGCTTCTAACAGCAGACCCTTGGATGTGTTTTTAAATTTTTAGTGAATTGTAGCTTTCAAATCATGCCACAGAGAGCAGATGAAAAATGGAGAGAGATGTATTTTTTCCCATTTCAGTTGCCTTTCTTACTTTAGTTCTTCTCTTTTGTTTTTCTACTTCGAGTTCAGTTTTGGTTGATGCCTTCACCTCAGGGTCTCACATAGCTTTCAGTTGCAATTTGGCCTTTGGTACTTTGTAAACTGCTTGGCTTCTGGTGTGAAGTTTGCCTGCTATGTTGCTGTGTGTCTGACCAGCTGGCAAAAGGCACATCTCACAGTCAGTGCACCAGTGCAAAATCATACAGAGTAGCTTTACAGTGGAGATCAGAGGAAGCGCCTCTTCCAAACTGATGCAAGTTTCATAAATTAATGAGTTTGTTTAGGAAATAAAGGAACACATTTCCTTTTCAGTTTGCCTTATACCTAGTGCGCAGAATTCCAAAGTTGCCTCTGGTATCACTGACTCTGCAACTGCTTGGCTGGCCATGGAGTGGGGAGTAACATCTGGAGGTTATGCAATTTGTACACAAAATGTATATCACTCAGAATTTTGTGGGTCTTGTCACATCAGCTTTATTTTGAGTTTTAAATAGAGTTCCTTTCTCAGTTTGTTTAGTGAATGTCTTTTGTTCTTCCTCGTTCACTTTTTGCCCTTTCCTTTTCTTTATTACAGTATTACACATCAGATTGTTATCTTCACTTCAGAGATTAAGGCAAAATGTGACAACAGATAGGGTGACTTGACTGTGTGATTGAGGAGAGCCTGGAATTCCCATCTTTGATTCCACGGACACCTGCTGTATTGGTCACAGTACATCTCAAAACCAGTGGTTGTTACCAATTCCTCCTCTCTGAATTTGAAATCACTGCTTGAAAAGTGTTGAACTTGCATAGTCTTATACACAAGGGCCTAACTGGCATTCTGGTTGTTTCAGCTGTGCTTTCCCAGCACATCAGCGTCTTGTTAAGGAGAGTTGGAAAATAAATGAATTGTGGTCTCATTAGTATGGCAAACTTACCATTCTTTGAAAAGCAGATTCATAGACATTTGGCCTTTAGTTGAGGTCTTTCCAAGATTCTCTTTCTACCTACCTGGTTATCAGAGAACTTCATTGTTGGTGGAGTACAGATACTAATTATTTTCTTTTAGCAGCTGCTAATTCACTGCACAAGAAAAGGTCTTTAAACTGCTTCCTTCCTTGGTAATTTCCATCCCTTTTCTCAGGCCTTATATCTCCAATGATTCCTTGGCTGCATATAATGGAGTTTCCCTGTTTTAAAAGAAAATACAGTTATGGCTTCTGCCAATGGGCTGACTTGCCTTTTGTCACTATTTTGTCTTCTTCTGGAACCTCCCAGGCCGATTCTGTCACTTCTTTTTCAATTCTTTAGTGACCTTTTGTTGTGGGGTTTGGGGAGGTTTTTGGTTGGTTGGTTTTGTTCAGTTTGTTGGGGTTTTTTCCTTTTTCATTTACCCTGTTTGAATAAGGATTTTATGCGTGGCCACAATTGAAAATTAGAACAATTTTATGCTAGAATTCTGAAATATGCCATGGAAGCTCTCAGTTGATTAGATTTTGTAAACTAAGAGGAAAAGATATTGGCAAAAGATTAACCTAAGTAATATTTTCCACTTTTGGCCACAGTTTAATTCAGTTTAATAATTTATTTTAGAAGATTCTCTCCCTCTGTATGTTATGACAGCCTGAAAAAAATCATTGTGTTAATGCCTGTAAGAAAAATTTTCATTTTAATTGTGTGATTCACATTTTTCAAAAAACCGATCACATGCATGAAAAATGAAGTAATTTCTCAGCTGAAGGTATCGTGGGGTGTAACTAGATGCTGTTATGAGCCCATGTGAACAGAAGTGACTTCATGCTCTTCAGTCAGTGGCTTAGGGCAACAGTTGACATAGTTCTTTTTTTTTTAGATGTGTATATAAATACACATTGGTAAATAACTTTACCTATGTGCAGCTTATGCATTGAAGAATTATGACAGTTTGCTTTACATGAGATAGCCCTGGTGTCTGTCGAGGAAAGGGGCTGACAAAGAAGGTGTGATGGCTTGTTTTGGTGCTGCATTCAGTAGCTCACCTTAAAAATAAGCAGCAGTGACAAAGTCCAGATATCTGTTGAATGCAGGTAAGGAGAACAGTCATCTTGATTTTAGTAAGATGAAATTCAAGAAGAAGAGGTTCACAGGGTACAAAGCACTCTCTTAACTGCAGTAATAAATTGCTGCAATTAACGATTGCTGAGCTCTGTAATGAGGGCTTTCTATGTGTTGATGTAGTCTTTGGTAATTTTATACTTAGTGTCTATGCAGGATCAGAGTGCAAGAATATTATTTCCAATAGTTAGATGGCTGATATCAAAATTACCAGCAAGTTTACTAGAAGGGCAGCTTGTTTTGTGTTTCTCTTCCAGGTGATTTGCTGGATGGGAGAAATAAAAATGGTGAACATCAACCAGGCTCAGAATTTTTTGTTGTTTTTCATAGATCAAACAAGTTAAGGACTAGCATCTGTATTTGCTTCATACTTCTTGCAACAATCAGCAATTAAAGGCTTGCTGACTTTGATCAGGAGCTCCCCAGTGTACCTTTAGTTTCAGTTGTGTGTTCGGTGTCAATGATATCCAGAGTACAGTTAGCAGTGGATGAAGAACAGAGTGTAAAATCAGAAAATCCCTTTAAGGATGCTTAGATGCTCTGGGAAATGCAATTTTCGTTTGCAAGTCCACTCAGGAAGTCCCAGCTCTGAACACTGAGTATTTTAATAGTTTCCAGCCCATCGTTTTTCCACGTAAGGGCTGAGAGATTGTAGCCTTTAAAATGCTGAAAGTGTTTCAGTGCTTTGGATTGGAATCGTTTCAAACTTCTTCCTCACAGATGGTTGCACTGTTAAGGAATCAGCCTCTCTTAAATCAGGAAATGATGCAATCTATTTTATTACTCTGAGACAGATTTCTGGGAGAGATTCTTTCTTACTCCAAGGCCGATTTCTAGATGAGCAAGTGTTTTTGATCTTTCTGTGGGATTTGAAAATGACCTTTTTCTAACAGCCAACAGAACCCTTTGTCATTTCTTTTCAAGCAACATTTACAATATGTCATTAGTCTTATCAAATACCTAAACATTTTAAAGTCTGTGCTAGATTCACTATTCCAGTGCTTATAGAAATGTAGGCAGGTAAGAATTTCTTCCATGCCTCCATTTTATAACTGGATTTTTAAGCAGTTATGTACAACCCTGACAAAGGGTCTGGGAAAACAGTGTAGATAGTTTCCATATTCTGAGCTTTGAAGATCCCAGTGCTGCTGGAAAAATAACGGGCCTCTTTCTCAAATGGAAAATGTGATTACTTCTGGCATTAATGTATTGTAAAGGGACACTGGAGAGCAGAAGAAATACTTTTGTTTGAAAATCATTCTATGCTTTGTGTGTGTGCAAGTGTGCATGCACACTGCAGTTAGGGAGTTTTTTTTAAAAATGTGGGTGATTGAAAAATCCTTTTCTTTTATTTCTTTATATGTATCAGTTGTTAAGGGACTAAAGGAAATTCTCATCTTTGGCTTAGATTTTACTTTCATTTAAAGCTAAACAAGCTGTTGCCATGTAAGGATAGACTAAAAATGTCAGAAGTACTTATTTCTGTCTTGTTGAATTTTATATTAATCTCGACTTACATTCTAGCAGTTGATAAATTATTTGATTCAAGTCAATCAAATTTTTTCAGTACTTTGCCCTCACCCACACTTTTGTAGTCTGTAGTAAAACTATCCAAACCTAAATCTGTGGAGACAGAAAGTTGCCCTGGATCCCAGCTGTGAGATAAAACTTTCTGGAGTGTTTTATTTGGTATTGTATGACGAGGACTCAGGTGTTTTTTAAGGAGTCACTGCAGTGCAAGTGATAAATGAGGCATATTAAACTGGATTTACGGGAAATACAAGCCTGTTGAGGATAATTTCGTATGTCTGCTGGAATCTGCATTTTCAAGGAGTGGGTGGTGCCGGGACAGCACAGCAGCAACACTGCCCTCCGCTGGGGCTCGCCCGGGCACCCCTGACACAACAGGCTCTGATGCAGGGTGTTTAAGGGGTTCCCCCCTCCGCTTAAAAATAAAATAAAATTTTAAAAAAACCAACCAAACAAAAAAACTCCCACCAAACTGAAAGGAGAAAACAAGAAAAGGCCAGATGTTTCATGTAGTTACTTGGGCAGATCCCTCAAAAATCTTTTGAGAAAAGTGCATAAAGACTCTTAAGTGCAGGCTGAAGCCTAGCTAAGTAAGTGGTAGATATTCACAGGGTTCTGAATTCTGTTGGTGCATGAGAAGAACCATTACCCAGAGGCAATGGCAAAAAGCTTCTGTACAGGATCTGCATCCAATTAGTAGCAGTGACATAGTTGAACATTTCTTATGGAATTAAAGTTATACTGGCTTTTAAGTGACATTGTTCTGCAGAGAAGTTGTAAAAAGGTCTGCACTTTGAAAGTACAAGGCATTTTTTATACTCATGTCACTGCATCACTGAAGGATGGATTGCAATTTTTTAATTTTATTTTTTAAAAATCAAATAGTTGTGATTTTTTAAAATAAAAGTTACTGTTGGTAAGAAACTACTTCTGGAGTAGACTGGCATCTTGGCAGAAGATCCTTATGCTCCTGATGTTGGGTAAATTGTTGGATAAACTGGCTGAAACTTCTTGAGAAAGCTATATATTTAACTCTTCTTGACTCTTTGGCAGGATTGACTCAGCATTTAGTTACAGACTACAAGCAAGTTGTAAAACTTCTAGAAGAAGGAATAGCTAAAAGGTATTTTTAATAACAAACCAGCTCCATCTGTATCTAACACTTCTTTCACCATGTGCTAATTTCATTGATGTTTATTTTACTGACCATGTTGCCAGTGCTTTGTCATGGCAGGATGGCAAATATGCTGATCCTGCATAGGGCATGCAAGTAAGTTGTTTTGTATCCTCATATTATCCACAGCAAGAGCTACAAGCACCATGAAGTTGTTTCTTCAAAACTGATCCCGTACTGACTTACCTACAAAATTCAACCATCTGTCTGTGACAAAAAATGCAAGCCAAGAAAACATTTTGCTGGAAACAGGCATCTGTTTTTCCCCTTCACTTGCTCATGACACTTTGGACTATATAACTTTCAACTCACTTGTTAGTGTAATTTAGTGATCTAAAACTGCTGAAAATACAGTGCATATTTATTTTCCAGAAGTACTTGGTTTATAATTATTTGATTTAATTTCTAGAAATATTTTTTTAAGTTCTTGGTCAAAATCATCTGTGTTTGCTATGAGAGAACTGTGGGATTTTGGCACAGTGGTGAAGCCAATGGTTTCGACTCTCTTTCAAGACACTTTTTTACCTTTTTAACAAGAAGCCTTGAATATCTTTACAACTGCCATTACAGCAATGGAAAAAGTCATATTTGAAAGGATCCTCTACATGCAAATTACAGTTCTAAAATTGATATTAAGTCTTATCATAAGAGTAGTCAAGCTTTTAGAATAACAATGATGCTGGGGAGTAAATAAAAACTAAGCTGCGTTACCACAAAAAAAATAGAGTATACATCAGAATTAAATTTTGCTGCTTCTGCTTGTAGCAAGCAATAGATGCAGCTCTATGGAAAAGACTATTTCAGAGCAACAGAATTCCAGTCTTGTCTGCTACTGTAATCCTACAGTTGTCTCATCACTAAGGAAATGGAAGATGTAAAGGAAACAAAATCAGAGGTGCAGTGTTTTGTATGTTTTTGTGATGCTGAAGTTTCCATCTATGTCATTTGAATAAAACAAAGCAACAACTTCTTTTTGAGTATTCCTTCCAAAACTTATTTGGAATACACAGGAGGCTTCTGTTTTCCTCTAGTCTTTATTTTTATTAAGTATTCTGCAGAGTATTTGTTAGCACATTATAAATGTAATCAAAGCAATTTTAAAACATTTGCAGTCTGGGAAATTATGCCAAATGAACATCAGCAGGATCTTAAGGATACAGGAAGTGGTGAACAGGTTGCAATTGCCCCATGTGTCTGGAGGCAGCAGAGTTACAGGTGGGGCATGGTGGCTTCATGTCTGGCTGTACAGGAAAGATAGGAGGAGACTCTCCCTTTGCACATGAGTAACACCTTTCATGGAGCAGAGGATATCCTCTCAACTAGCAGCAAACTGTTTGTTGAAGGCATTTTTTCTCCAGCTCTGCTTTGACTGCACCCACCCATCATAAAATGAACAAATAGGATTTTCAATATGCAATGTTGTTGTTACTCTCAGTGCTATTTTTTTTTCTCTTGATGCTTTACAAGACTCAGTTTCAAGTATTTCAGATTAAAATTTTTATAATGCAGCAAATACAAATTTCTAAAAGTACAATCCAGATTCTGTGTAAAGCAAAACAACTAGAGAATCTAGGTAATACTTTCAGAAGAGTTAATAATATTAAAATGTGCACCACACATCATGATGAAACAGAATATATGAGAAACTAACACATACATTCTCCCATAAAAATGTTCAAATGGATTGTGAGTAGCTGAAATGTGAACTTGCCCTCCAATTACCTTGTGTATTGTTGGAAGTGAGAAGTGAGTACTAACCCTTCCCCCTCCCAATCCTGAGACACTTTCTGTTTCTCTTCTGCTTTATAATCTTCAGTGCTGTTCCTTTATATTCTTTTTCCACTGTAGAGCTGTTTTCTGTCATCTACCCTCTATCTAATTGTTTGTCTTCCTCCTCCAACATCTGGAGACGAGTTGATGCTCTCCTGTTACCTCAGCTTAGGCTCTCTTATAAGCGTGATGCACTAGGCTGCCTGTAGCTTTTGGCAGTGCCTGCTCGCATGGCTGTGGAGGAGGCATAGGAAGCAGGGAGGAGGGTCCTGGCTTTGCCTGCATGCTGTGGATATTCAGCAGTGTATGCACCACTGCAGCTCTCTGGTGCAACTGGTGCCTGCAGTGCTCTGACAGCTGGGCTCATAAAAAAGGCATGCTACCACACTCCTTTTCTGTATTGCTAAAATTGCCTACTGCTGTCGGGGGTATGCTTGGCAAAATTGATGCTAAAGGCTGCACATATACGCGATGCTCAAAGCAAGTTACAAGAGCGACGAAAGAAGAAAATCTGTGACCTGGCTGCTGCCCTAAGCACAGTCCTGCTTTCTTTGGGTTTGTCCAATTAAAACAGTAATAAAGGAAGTAGAATTTCCAAAAGATACACTACAGAGACAGTGGGTTGGTGCTGCTGCTCCTCCTCCTGTGCCTGGTACCTGCTTGCCAGAGTGCAGTAGGTCAGAGCGCTACAGCCATGTGACCAGTCCATCCATGTCATAAAGTCAAGCAAGTGCCACACAGTGAATGACATGTAGACTGGTTAACCTCACTGGACTCCTCTCACAGTGTAAAAGAGCTGTATCAGCCCTTCAACATAAAAGAGGCCCACAAGTGGGGTATGAAGCTTTTTGGACCCTCTGGAAGTGGAAAGGAATAAAAATGGGGACAACATGGAGAAAATGTGCTGGGCTGCTACATTCAGTGGTGTTAGGGGTGAGCTGTTTGATGCTGTTGCTGGCTGTACTTCTCTTCTTCTTCTTCTATGCTTACACAACACCTTACACCTGTGCTGTAAGGTTGCTTTAAGATATTTCTTCAGAGGGCTGCTGGTGGACAGAAACACCACTAATAAATCTCAGTTTCCTCCCTTCCAGGTTCTCTGCAAAATGCTCTGTGATCAGATCCAAGAATGCAGCCTGCCACGTTCTCTAAGTTTCACATTCCTTTGTGTTCACTTATTTGCTATGTTTGTTGTTTTGTATTTCCCTGAATACAGGGAAATAACCCTTTATTATTGAATGGTTTGTTCTTCTTTGTAGGATCACAGCAGCTACACATATTCACAGTGCCAGCAGCAGATCCCATGCTATCTTCACCATCCACTACACTCAGGTTAGCTAAAAATAATCCAACTTCCTTTTCACGCTCAAAAGCATTGTTCAGTGTGTTGTGCATTGTTTACTTGTCACTGTTTTGTGCTGTTGGTCATAATCTCCATGGAAACTATTACTTATTTCCTTTGGATCGTGCTGCAGATGTGTTATACTTCCTACACCACCTAATGTGTTGAGTGTTTACTGAAGCATTCTGTTCCTTTGTGCAAGCTTATAGTCAGAAGTGGTGCCAAAGACTCACTTGAAAAAGAAATGTTTTAAGTTTTAATCAACCTTTTGAAATGCAATACCCCTTCTAGGATCCTGTGAAAATTGTGTGCAAATATATTTGAAGTTATGTTTTGTCACACTGGTTTAGGATCCTTAATTGAAGTATAGCATTAATTTAACACCAAAATTTTGTATCTGTCCAGCTTTTTAGATGTCCTCTTAGCATTTGGCATCCACTACTCTCCCAGAGTCAATGCAGCCTTTCTCTAGAGGAGTTATATCCTTCCTTGGCAGGGAACTTGTTTAGTGATCCAATAGACCTTTTCTATCTCACACATCTAACATCCTGTAATCACAGAACATTTTGGGATATTTTTCCGTAGTTTCACAAAAGATCTTTGGAATACACTACTGGAAAATAACTCTGCAAGATCTACAAGAAAACTTTTCACAGTCACTAGGCAGTAAAATTTTTTTTCAAGAGGAAATTGGCATAAGAGGGTAGTTTCTCTATCAGGTGAAAAAGCTGTTGAGTTAATGGTTTGAACATAGTCAGAGGGTCAAGGCCACAAAGAAAGGCAGTGAGACAGTCATATGTACAACTCAGTTTCAAACAAAAGAGCATATCGATTTTATTTTCATTAATTAATTAAGAGGAATAATCTTCTTTATTTATGTTTTCTCTCCAGGCTATATTGGAGAACAATCTTCCCTCTGAAATTGCAAGCAAGATTAATTTAGTGGACCTTGCAGGCAGGTAATAATATCCTGAAGGGCAAAGAGGTAATTTTGTTCATGTGCCAAAAGTTCTGAAGTCTCTGATCTTAGCTATACATTTCAGTGAGGAACATGTGGTTGTGCCAGATGTGACAGAGAGCAGAAAGATGGAAGTTGTACTGAAGAGTTATAGAACAGGACTTCTCTTTTCTCAAGAATGTAAATTCATGATTGTATGATCATAGAAAGTAGAATTGAGGAGATATACAGTCTTCTGTACTAAGCCAGTCTACCCTTGCATAGTTGTGAAATGTATTTTGTTCTGTTAAATTCAGAACTACTATCATTAAGTTGCCCAGTTCAGGCTTGAATTTATGTTTTGGTGTGTCTTTAACAGAATCTTGCACCAATAGCCTTTGCTCATTGTTGTTTGGACTTTCTGAAACAGAGGACAATATAAACTATTCAAAGCATATGGGTTTTTAACTCCAAAGCTCATAATTTCTGATTTCTTGTATTTCTTGAAAATACGTAATGTTTTCATATTGACTGTATCTTAATAATTAAGCATTTTTGTTTATTTTGTATTGTCTTTTTCATGCTTGCATGCCACAGTGAAAGAGCTGATCCCAGTTACTGTAAAGATAGAATTACTGAAGGTGCCAATATTAACAAGTCACTAGTTACACTTGGAATTGTCATATCCACTTTAGGTAAGCACATTAGTTGTTTATATTGAAGGGTAGTGATAAAAACATATGACTTGCTTACCATGGGTTATGTCTTAATGTTTATTTGCATTTACTGTGAAAAGCTGAACAGAGCAGCTGTGGTGTGTTCATAAACTGTCATGACATCTGAGAAAATTAAATAGACATGATGTAGAAAATTAACCCCTTTCCCAAGCTCTGTGATATTTCTCCCGCAGCACAAAATTCCCAGCTGTGCGGCAGTTGCCAGAGCATTAGCACCATAGGGAGCGAAGGGGAGAGCAGCCATGCAGACCGTGCTTCCCCAGGCGGTGGCAGTGGGAGCAGGAGACACGCTTACATCCCTTACCGCGACTCCATCCTCACCTGGCTCCTCAAGGACAGTCTGGGCGGCAACTCTAAGACCATTATGATTGCCAGTGAGTTTGCTTTCTGGTAGCTGTTAGCAGCACTACATTGCACCTTTAGCATACATCTCCACTGCAGTGAGAAGACAGATACATCACTTAGATTCTGTCCTCGTAAAAATTTTCATAAATGCTTCATAGAATACTCCAGAAAATGAAAAGGCACGCTGATTGTGCATGTTTAAGAGTTCCCAAGGTCATAGCTTTGATTTTAAGTGCTTTAGTCAGTTGTAAGTACAGCCTTGACATTCTCTGTGAGCTTAATGAAATAACCCTAGGGATGTTTTTGTTTTGCTTTTAAAGAAGCAAGACGTAAAAAAAAAAAACGTTTTTGAAAAATGATGGGTTAAACTGATTTCTTTTTAAAATTGGGTTTATTTTCTATTTTTTTTCTGTAGCTATCTCTCCTGCCAGCTCCAGCTACAATGAGACCATGAGTACCTTGAGATATGCTTCAAATGCCAAAAACATTATTAATAAGCCCAGAGTGAATGAGGTGAGGCCTTGAGTTCTGCTTTTCATTTTTGTCCCATTTTGTTACATGTGTTGTTGAAGGTTTATTCAAAACACCTGCTCTGTGAATAAAGTTCTTGGTTCTTTTTTTCCATGTTAGTGAGAGCTTGATAAGAGCCTGTATATTACAGAAATAATTTTCTTGATCCCCTGTAGTTAAAACCATTTAGAATTTCATACCTATTTTGCATTCTTCATCTCTGTCCATTGAGTTTCAATCACCTTTCTCTTTGAACTGGCGTGACGTATATGTTTAATCTATCGTCCTAAATATTGGTAGAGTTACAGATCTGTTAGGATTATTTGTCACTTTTAACCTGTTACTGTAAGTGTGTAACCCTTGCAACCCTTCCTTTTAAATGAACACTGGTAAGGTTGCAGTGAAGAATTCAAAAGTAAATATTCCAGGCCTAAGGTAGCCTATGTAGTGTCAATTTGTCTTCTTTTTATTGTTCACGAAATAAGGAAGACTTCAAATACATGGGAGCTATTTTGAAGGTAAATCCTTAGAAGCAGTGACATATCTAGCTAGTCATGATGGGACCAAATGCTGTGGTAGGTCTGTGCTCAGAGAAGTGATGGAGCCAAGTTTATGGGGAAAGAGAACTTATTGAAGATGGGAGCCACGTGCCCCTAGGCAGTACATCCCAGGGGCTGGCAGAATGAAGCAAGGAGTGTGGCTGTGAGTTTGCCTGTTTTCCTCTCCTCCTGGCTATTGGAATATCTCTGGATTGATTTCTGTAGACAGAATTTTTTTAAGAATGACTTTTCTAATGGTCTGTCTCAATGTTTCAGGATGCAAATGTGAAACTGATCAGAGAACTGAGAGAAGAAATTGATAGACTGAAAACTATGCTGATGAGCTTTGAACTGGTAAGCAGCAACACTTCCCTGCTGGAGCTGTTTTGTTACCTTAGGTAGCTGCAGTAGCTTACTTCCATTTGATCTGTTTCTCTCCATGTTTATTGTAACTGGAGGGAAATGAAACTCTTGTCTGGGTGATTTTGCAATTATTATGTTAACTGCATTTCTGTCATTATGTTGATGAACCTGAAGTATAAGCAGTCATATAATGATTCAAAAGGATTTCCTTGCCTTTCATGGAGTTGGATGGTTTTTCTGTTCAGAAATACCATGAAATAGAAATATTTTATTTTTATGGGTATGGAAGCACCAAGACAGTACAAAATATTAATCATTGACGTAATTTTCCTGCCAGACCTGTGAACTAGTGACCTCAAAAGTATCTTGGAGGTTCTACCCTGCCTGAATGCTCTTTTCCCCAAAAGTAGTTGTGAACATCTGTGAGCCCTCACCATACAGATTACATCCCTAGTGTTTTTCTCTTTTTGAATGATAATAGTGTCTTGGTGTTCCAAGCCATGGAGAGAATGGTTTGCTGGGAGAGAAAGGAACTACACTCCAGGATTTATTTACACAGAAGTATCTCTCTGTTACTCTTTTTTCACCAGTTCTTTACCCCCCAAAATTGCATCCAATAACTAGAGAAATGTAGGCTAGATGCTGGAAGGCAGGATGTGTATTTTGTCTTTCCTTCTCCAGAGTTCATCACCTTAAAGTGCCTGCCAGTTTTGAATAAGAAAACTAACACATAGATCTTGGTGGCTTTTTTTTTTTTTTTTTTTTTTTGTACAGAGGAATTCCAGTCCATCTTGGAGTGATGACAGGGATGGAAATCTGACTGAGCTGGTCCTTCAGAACGAAATGAAGGTATGTGTGATTTACTTGATGCTGTAACTATTTTCTGTTTTACTAGGCATGGGGGGATAACACTAGTTCTGAAACCACAGTGAAAATATTTTTGTCTTTATCCTTTCCTTTCTGCTCTGAAATGCAGGAAACTGCCATTCTTAATGCATGTGGAGTGCACTCTGCCAATTTGTGATGAAAGTCTCATGTGCCTACAGGAACATAGTCTATTGTGTATCACTAATTCTGCACAATCTACTTCTTGTTTAAAATCTGTCTCAATATACCACAGTAATTTATTATACAGAGTCTGTGCCTTCCAAGATTAAACTTTTCCAATCTATTCAAATGCAATTATTGTGCACTGACTCAAATTACTGAGAAGATTTGGTCACTGGTGACCTGGAAAAGTTTTGAAGACCTTAAGTTTGTTTTTTTCAAAGACAGGCAAAATAACTTGTTAGTATGATCAAGCCTCTTTCTGGCATTCTGGGAATGAGTATCCAACAGATTAAAGTGGCTTCACTTGGTGGTAGTACAGTTTTGACCCAATTTTTTTGTTGCCAGAGAAATGTGCTGCAATTGGAAATATACCTGTTATATTTCTAATTGCAGCTGGTGAAAGAATTTTCATCCAATAACAGGGCAAAAATGCTGAACTTTCTGAAGAAATTTATGTATGATAAAAATTAATCTGCCTAGTGAGTGAAACAGTTTCCTGTCCTGTTCTTTAAGATTGAGCAATTGACCAAAGATTGGACAAGTAAGTGGACAGACCGGAAAGCCATCATGGAGGAATACAGTGTGGACATCAACAAAGAAAAAGCTGGAGTAACAATAGATTCTAGTTTACCTCATCTAATGGCCATGGATGATGACATCCTCAGCACAGGAGTGGTGCTGTATCATCTCAGGGTGAGATATTGTCACTTGCCTTATTTTACCCTTTAATTTGAAAACTTCTGTTTTCTTTGGAAATGGAGAGTCATTAGGGTGGCATTACAGCAACAGCTATCAAAAAGTGAAGGTCACAGATCACAAGACATATAATGGGGGAAAAAAGCAGAAAATTCATGAAAATGGAGAAGGAGAAGAATTCATACATGAATCGACCTTGAATTCGTATAGAAAGATAAGTTTACCTCTTAAGAATGCATGTGTAAACTATTCAGTAATGTATCATAAGCAAAGAAAAATACTCAAATTAGGCATTAGTAGTTTGTTAACCAAGCATGAGGACAGTTATGTGTGCATGTATATGTAAACGTAAAGGATGGTGCTTGAAGTATACAAGATACAGTGGTCCATAGTTTGTGAAGTATTTGTATACTTAAGACTGGAAGACTTGTGTGTGTATAGATAAAAGTAAGCTTTAACAAAACCAAGATCACTTTGGCAATGACTTCTACATACTGATTTAGCCCTGCTGGGTCTGTCAAGTAGATTCCATGTGTGTAACATGAAGGCTAATTGCCTGAGTTTCTACTTTAGTAGCTATAGAAATCCTGGCCTCATAGACACTGTTTTGCTATGTAGCTGCTCATTTAAGGCAAGGTTTTCACCACGAAACTTTCATAACATTGGATCTATATTACTCCACATTGTGGCATATGATGTGCATGGTTAGGTCAAATAGGTTTAGGGGTTTGTTGGTTTGTTTGGTTTTTTTTTTATAATAAGTCAGTATTAAGCTGGACTTTAACTTTTTAATGCTGTTTAAATGAGGGCAGATTGCTGAAATATTGATGCTGTTTAGTGTGAAAGAAATGAGGGATGGGCACCTCTACTTATCTGTCTACTAATAAAAATTATTTATCCAAAACTAGGTTTTGTGGTAATTGATATACTTTAGGGACAGAGGGTTTTTTTATATTCCTCTTAAAAATGACAACAAATATTTAAAGCAGAAGTTATGCTAATCTTTTATCATACTGAAAGAGAAACTTGACTCATTTTTCTCATGCTAGCACAAAGAAATTGTACCAGGTAATAATTAGGGACCAAGTGGTGATGTCTAGTGCTGATCAACATGCAACTTCAACTACTTAACCCTGCATTAACATTAAATATTTATTAGAGGCACTTGCTGTTACTTAAATGTTTTCCCATTATGTGTCATTTTGGAAACAGCAAATATTTTCCCATACTAATTTTGACAACACTTAAAATATATTAATTTAATGGAGTAACCTGGTTTGAAGGATCACCTTTTAAAGTCATTTGTGTCTCTGTCACACTAACATCTCTATCCTTTCTTTCTTTGTTCCTAGATGCTGCCTTTTCTTTTCTTTTTCTTCTTGCTTTACATCTTTTAGTCTCTGGTGTCTGTTACCTTCACCTGAACAGCAAGAAGGTAAAACATTAGTAGTTCCTTACATGTTAGGGCTTCAACATAAAACAGCACTTTACATTGTACTTCTAGAGAGAAGTCATAGCAGCAGTTTTCAGATCACGTAGAATAAATATTGTGTTACTCTTTCAGTCTCTTGTTATTCCATAGTGTTAATTGAACTAGTCAGTGCTGTGCCTATGCTTAATTTTCTGGCTTTCATTAATAAAAGATATATATTTTCCTATAATTTAAGTGACTTTTTTTGCATAGCTTAAAAATATGGGATTTGTTCATATTGTTTTAGTAAAAGATGTACTTGATAAACTTGTTTGAAAGTTAGAGTACTCCCAAAAGCGAAGGGGGAAAGCAATCTCACTTTATATGGTTCTGCAATGTACCTTGGGAATTCTACCCTTGGTCACGACACAGCCAGAAAAGAGTAACAGTATGAAAGCACTTCAACAGATGTGAAGATGTATGTCATGTTATGGTCAGGCTGTGCAACCATTTCATCTAAAACATCTTCCACTTTTTCAGGTAGAATACTCAATTTTCAATTAGAAAACAGTATAAATATTGAAATTATTAGCTCAGTAGTAGCATTTAAAAAAATGAAACCAGCATGGGCCTGAGTTATGGCTATTTTTGTTTTGTTTTCTTGAGTTAGTTTGATTGTATCAAATCTGTACCCTTGCTCTCACCTGCAATTTATAGTTGGATTTAAACTCACCCAGAATCATGCCAACCAACTGGGACACTATTGTGAGTTTCATGAGCCAATACTGCTGTAATTCACTTTTCTGAATTAAATTGTATTACCAGGGAGTTATTTCAGCAAGTTGGAAGAAGTTTCTTTTCTAATTACAATAACTTGCTTAATGAAGAAGACAATTGATAAAGAGATCTTTTAGTAGTTGGTTTACTTCTCTTTGTGTAAAATACATGCTGCTAACTCACTTGATTGAGTAAAGTCAGTCAAAGGCCATGTGGATCATTAGTTTTCTAGAAGTTGTGGGCAACCCAGGTGCATATTTTACACCTGAGTCCTCTGAAGGTTAAACTGCCATGTATCTTGGTAATTGTCCCAAAGCAGGGGCACTGGGCACAGTGCAGCTTTCTGCCTCCAGCAAGGGAAGTCTCTACAGGGCTTGTGTCACAGAATCTGTTAGTTGGTTCAGCACTGTGAGGAACTGGATGCAAACCATTGCCCTCCAGTACAGCAAAACACTGGGATTTGTCCATGATTACCCATAGCTGTGTCATCTTAAAGTAGTGCACAGCTTCTGTTTTCCCAGTCCTCAGGCTTCTGATCACTCCTTGCTTCATCTTTAAATTCAGGTTACATTATGCTTGGAGCAGAGAGCATATTCAATTTAATATAAATACAAAATCACTTAGTTTACTGTCCATAATTAATTTTTATATGACTGAAAGGGTTGCCACTAAAGTAATTCTTGAGTGTATTTACTAATCACTTTAGCATAACCAACTATAGTGTCTCTGAATCTGGAAATTATTTGCTCTGATTTCCTAAGAAAAAATGTAGAACTGATAACAGTAATAGGTGATAAATTAATTGCCTTTTTTTGGTAGGGTTTTTTTTCTCATGGTATTGTTTAAATTACTCTTTTTTTATTGGCATTTGCAGCATGCTGTAAAAATACTCTCTCCCTTCCATCAGTGACCCATAATATGTTTTGAGTCTTCTTATTCTGTAGACTTTTGTTCCTAGGCAGTTCCTTTCTTTGAAGTTATTGAGTCTTCAGGTTTGGAAACTTGCCCATATACCATAAGCACCAAGAAGACTTTTCACAGATGTCATTTAACTTTCAGAAAAAAAGTTCTTCTTAGTAGTTAGATTGAAGAATTCATAATCTATGACAAAGTGCCCTTACAAATTAAGAATTACGTACTTTTATACCTGAAAAGCCTAGTTAAGCAAATAATCATTTTGCTGCTTCTTTCTTTCTGCACGAATATTTATTAAAAGCATTCTCTCATTTCTGCAAACATTCAGTCTCGCTATAGAAGTTCAGAGTATCAGGATGTGTTCATATTTCAAATATTTGTCTCAAGCACAGTCCAAAAGTCATTGCTTCATTTACTGGAGTCATGGAAGCTGACATAGCTGCAACATGAGAACTAACTGCAGTGCTGGGGGAGCAGCAGGCTGAAGTATGACAAAGTACACAGCACTTGCTTCAGACAGTGCAGTCGTTTGGAGGCGATTTCTTTCAGGTGCTTGCTAAGATGATGTATCAAAGCTTTTTTAATTAGTGTATATAATCCACTTTCTGTAACCAACTTTTAAATTAGTTCTTTTCTTGTTTTAGGAAGGAACAACCAAAATTGGAAGAAGTGATTCAGACCAAGATCAAGACATTGGTAAGAGAATTATTTTATGATGTGATCAGGTCAAACCAAGAGGTTTACATTTGTCATGTGTAATAGCCAGGTAATGTTTGTTTGTCAGCTTTCTTTGTAGAAGAAGGTAAGTAGAAAATACTATTGGCTAAAATATTTTGATTATTTTTTGTTTAAGAGGCTGTAAAGTCAGTAGTCTTGACCTAACTGAGATTTCTTCAGAATTTTCTTCCCACTTGGGAAATGCTACACTAGAGTTGAAAAATATCTTTCTCTATCATCCAAATCCTCATATGTTCTATCCTAAACTAGTGGCACAAGTGATCATGAGACATTGAAATGCTTTTTAACTCTACTTGGACAGAGTATTTTAGATATAAAATCCAAATTATTCAGAATATCTTTTATTTCATTTAATTTCTGCTTTTAACTTTAGTAGTCAATCTCAAGAGCTAGATAATATAATAGAAAACTGAAACTTTATACTGAAATTGGAAGCTTTGTGGAATCTCAGCTTTGGTTAAGTTCTGATAAACTTGGTTAAGCTTGATTATTTTCTGCCAGTAGATTAGTAAAATGTAAACAATAAATGCCATAATGGTATTAAGAAAATTCAGCACAACAGAATAATTTGCACATCAGCTCACAAATCAGAAGTGATACGTAGTTTTTCAGAACCAAAGAAGCAATCTCACCCTTTTCAATAGTGAGTTCCAATAATAAGTTTTTTCTGTAATGCAGTACTTGAGTAGCAGTCAGAGGTGGCAATTTAATGTCCTTGCTCTGCACATGATGCAGTTCTCTGTGAAGTGTGCATGGTGTCAAACAGACTGTGGCACTCTATTCTGAGGAAAATAACCCAAGCCCTTCCCCAGGTGAGGTAAATCTGTACCCTGTAGTTTTGCAGGGCCGGTGGATTGAAAGGAATCACTGTATGATAGACAACAACTGTGGGGTTGTGACCCTGCGACCAGCTCAGGGCGCACACTGCTCTGTCAATGGGTGTGAAGTCACTGGTTCCTGTCGTCTGTCACAAGGTAAGGTTGGTTTGTTTCTGTAAACACTGTGTTATTATTCACTTACCTCTGGAGCTCACAGACAAGGATTTATGGAACTTGAGCTGATCTAAGGAAGTCGACTCTGTCTCCTACTGCTGCCCAGCTCCACAGGGTTTGATCCATGACCAGAGCTTCCAGATTGGCACAATTAAATTAACTGTCCCACAGAAGTAAAATTCAGACATTGGTGACCATATTCTCACTTCTTTTGGCAGCAGCAGTCTGTAGCCTTCTGAAAAGGGGAGACTTGAACTCAGAGGCACTATTGTGGAAAGCAGTGGAGACTAGCTCTAAACCAGCCAGCCACTGAAGGGTTTTTTGGCAATTACATAACATGGTTGAAATGAGCTTCAGCTTTTCTACAGTGTAGTTTGGTGGAGGCTACAAGCCACTAAGTCATAGGCTATGGTGAGTGAATTCAGATTAAATGGATCAGGCTCCCATATTTTTACGTTGTATAAAATAACAATCCAGCTGCTGAGAACTTGCAGTGTTCTCAATTCCTAAAAAGGTAGTGTAAAAAATAGTTTTCAGCAGTGGGTTGGTCAAGTTTTTGGTATGAAGTCATACTGGCCTTTGATATGAACAGGGAATTTACCATTACATTTAGTTTGCAGAGGTCCCCAAGATCTCTTTGCTTTGATGCTGTTATCACAGAATGATAATGCTGCCATTCCATAGTGGCAACTTCTTTAAATAGTTCTCTGTTCTGTGACAGTCAGAAAGCTCTTAGTTAGAATTTATTTTTTTTTACACACTATTCTGTAGTTTGATGAATTGTCTCTGTAAATGTCTAATTTTTTCCCCACAGGGGCCCTTGTTGTCCTTGGCAAGTCTCATAAGTTTAGATTCAATCACCCAGCAGAAGCTGCTATCTTAAGACAAAGAAGATTAGTAAGTTCTAAAACTGCATTTTTCTCTCTTAATTTTTCATTTATTTTCCTGGGTTTTTTTCTCGTTAAAAGCCAGCCTGATAAAGATAGTATTTCTTCTCGTCATCATATTCACTTGCTTCATTTCCTCCATCTAATGGTCTGTAATGACACTAAACCTTTTGTGGGAGGACATTAGCACTTCTTTCAGATGTGCTTCGCAAAAGATGATGCAGATCCCTTGAATAATTTAGTGTTTCCTATTTCTAGTCATGACTACCGTGGGGTTGAAACAAAAAGGCAGAATGCTGCAGTGAGAACACCAGTTAAGAATCTTTCCACATTTGATGGTTCTCTGAATTACCTTCTTTCTCTGTCATTTCACTGTCTTGAATGAGGTATACTAGAAGAAATGAAAATTTATGGGATTGAGTACTGAAGTACTGTTGACTCTGAAAGCACTAAATTTTTGCATACATCAGAAACAGATCAAATATTTCTTGGTATGTTAAGCTCAGGAAGTAACTACTGTAAGATACTAATTGGTTAGCTAGTTCAATAATGTTTAAAAAACATGACTGGTATATATAACTAAAAAAACTAACTTAAAGAATATAAATTTTCTGGTTTAGGAGTTAACCATATTATCAACTGACATTGGCAAGAATCCACCTTTTAAAATGGATTTTCATTTAGTAACATTTTATACTTTCCACTCAACTGTCCTTTTGTACTCACTTGTGTAGTTGAGATAAGGGGCTTAACTTCTTTTTGTTTTCCTTCTTAATTTCTTGATTAATGAAACAAGCAGTACATCAAAATAGAGCTGCAGAAAGATGTACTCAGTAAGAAAGACTTGGCAGTTTTGCTGTCACAGACTCAGCAGAAGCGAGAGGTTACAGACCACATGGGAGGGGTTGTGCAGCAGTGCAGACAGTAATTAGTCACGGCAGTGTTAATCATAACTTCAGAGTTCCTGGGTTGCTGTGATTTTATTTTCTCTCTGTCTCACGTGGTGTGTTTTGTAGATTAATGAAACCTCATCCACTCTGAGTTGTGGAGCTTTGGACTGGCTCAACCTAGATGGAAGTTGCACCTATTGTCCACACTACAGCCTTTCTGCTCTTTACAAGTAAGTTAAAACTAACAAAAAACCCCACCGAACACACAATTTATCTTGTGGGATTATGTCTGAAAGCTTTCTATAGAATAAGTCCCATCATGTTGTTAAGTGATCAAATCAAAAGGTCTGAGAAAATCCATTGGCCAACAAACTAATATAGAGTATTGAGATATCCAAGCAACAGACCTGAAAAATCACTAAGAAAATGCCTCAGATGAGACTCAGACAACCTTAATTCAGTTCACATGCACATCTGCATTATAGCTCCCTTCATTTACAGCTAATGTATACTTTTTACAATATTCTTGGACTTTTCAGGATATGATTTAGCTAAGTAATTATTACCAATTCACTTTCCCTGCTGATTTATTGTGGAAATCAGGTTTGTTTGTTCATAAATTCCCAGTAGTTCAAGTTGTCATTGAGCCTTTCATCTCTGATAGCCAATGTCATTCCCTTTTTTTTTTTTTTTTAACTGAGCAGTAAGTAAGGCATATCCTGCTTTCAAAATGTCGAAGAGCTGCTCATACTCAGTGTGTAGTGTATGCTTTCTTGGCAGAGCCTTTCTGAAGTAGCAAGGATTGGCATGATGAAGGCAGTGATTAATGTGTATCAGGAAAATTAATCAAGATATCTTCTGGTTTAGTTCATAATATTGAAAATAGAATATCATAGAATTAAATGTAGTTGGATTATTTATCTTTTTTAATTCCTCTCAGCCTGGCACATGCAACTGACCTGTTAAAGGCAAGAAATAACCATCTTCTTGTAATAATGCCAAGGTCATGGGCTCAATCACCTGTGTGGGCCATTGACTTAAGAGTTGGACTCGATGATCCTTGTGGGTCCCTTCCAACTCAGAATAGTCTGTGATTCTGATTCTCATTCATATCTGTTGGTAGTTTTGCTTCTTGCTAGAGTGGTTTTGGTGTGGTAACATACTGGGAATCTTTTACCTTTTTCTAGAGGAAGTATCTCATCTCATTTTTATGAGCATAAAATGCTAACTCTGTTTAGAACATTCTCTTCATACTTCTAATCAAATGGCTTGCTTTCCACCTTGGATAGTGTGTTTTTTTGTGTTCTCTTTAATGAATCTAATCTCTGCATTTGCTTTTCATTTGCTGTAGTGGTACCTGTCTATACAAAATGTTGTTTCATTTTGTTTCTTTATTGAGGTACATTTTACCCATCATTGCTATTATTTTCTTTGGAAAAACTATAGAGAATTTAAAAAACAAAAGTTTGTTTAATGACCTTCAAAAATAGATACCAAGGTGCTCTTTACATGGGTATAAACATCAGACACGGAGCTTTTGTCATACAAATTTTTTATGATCCTACAAAAACCTGCAGAAATCCCAAAGCATTGTGAACAGTTTATCACAAATTTGCATTTGGTTTTCCCCTTTTTAATATGACAAAACTGCAAAGCATTTCTGATTGATTTTTTTTTCCAGATCACTTTGAGATAGCAGATTTGTTTGTGTTGGTCAATTTTTTTAATCACTTGGACAGGATATGACAAGCATATTACATTGTTTAACATTACCCTCACACATAACTAGAATGTTTCAAAGGGTTACTTCAGTGAAAATGGAAAACATTATGGTATTGCATTTGCTTGATTTTTATGACTGTCCATCTCTTACAGAAAAAAGCTATAAACTGTCTAATAATAATTGTTTCTCACTTTACATAATCTGGTGGGCTTTTTTTTCTCTTGAGTAGTTAAACCTTGGCATAGGTAACTGAATTGACCCACTGAGTTTTCCTTTACAGTAATCAATGAGTCTGTGTTTTTGTAGTTTTGCTTATGGAGCAGGTTATGATTGAGACATTTATCTTAAGATCTATGTTATAAGCATAAAATGATATATGTGGTCTCTCAAATGTCCCACTTTCATGAAGAATAGTCAATGCCAAGCACTAAAAGATGCTGTTGTGGTTTAACCCCAGGCAGCAGCCAAGCCCCAGACAGTCGCTTACTTACTGCCCCACCAGTGGGGTCAGGGGGGGAATCAGAAGGGTAAAAGCCAGAAAACTCATGGGCTGAGATAAAGGCAGTTTAACAGGAAAAGCAAAAGCCATGAACACAAGCACAGCAAACAAGGAATTAATTCACTGCTTCGCATGGGCAGGCAGGTGCTCAGCCATCCCCAGGAGAGCAGAGCCCCATCACGTGAAATGGTTACTTGGGAAGACAAACACCGTCACTCCAAACATCTCCCTTTGTCCCCCCACTTTATATCCTGAGCATGATGATATATGGTGTGGAATATCCCTCTGGCCAGTGTGGGTCACCTGTCCTGGCTGTGTCTCCTCCCATGCACCCCCAACCTTCTCACCAGCATGGCAGTGTGAGAAGCAGAAAAGGCCTTGGCCCTGTGTGAGTGCTGCTCAGCAGTAACAAAAACATCCCTGTATTATCCACCCTGTGTTCAGCACAAATCCCAAACACAGCCCCATACCAGCCACTGTGAAGAGAGTTAACCTTAGCCAAAACCAGCACAGGTTTGTCTGTGGTATTTTTCACACTATAATACCAGACTAAGTGGACTTCAGAGAGTGCTGATTTGGTCACCAGTAAAAAGCTCACCCAAACGCAGGGTCTTGTCTCTGTGAGGAGGAGATGCTTAGAGGAAAATATAAGAACAGGGAAATCTCTGTCTGTGTGTCTCTCTCTCTTTTTTTCTGTCCCCCCTCTCCCTTGGTAGTTCTTGGTGCTCTCCCAGCTGCTAGCAAACTGCATCTTGGAGTCTTCCTCTGCTGAAAATTACAATAATATCTCTGTGTATAATAGAATTCAGTGGGGGGGGGGGGGGGGAGGTGTTACATTTTTTTGAAAATATCTATGGTTTTCTATTTTTATTTTTACAGTCAAAAATGTAGAAACTGTAAAGAAAACAAATGTCCTCCTGAACTAAGGTAAGAATATTAATGTGTCTAAATCATGCTGAAATTTTTTACCCCCTTGAGCTTTATCCTTCTCCTGTGCAACACTGATTTCCTCCAGAAGAGCCAGAAACTAGACTTCAAGCTTTAATTCAAATTAATTTATCATATTGCAACAAACCGAAGTTCAAGCTTTAATTAAAATGATTTTATCATACTGAAACAAGAACCTGTACATGCAGCTGAGTTACAGGCAAGTCTCTGCAGCCATGTTCTTTCTTCATTCTAGATTTTGTGCAAATGGTTTTCATCTTTGTGGCACATGTAACCTGCATTTAAAAGCCGTGACTAGAGGGGGGCTTACTCTGAACCTGCCACTAATTTGCAGCGTATAAGAACACTAGGTATATTACATTTTATATCAATAGTAGGTAATGTGAATACTCGTTACTATACTGAAAATTTCTTGGATAAATTGGATTCTCTTCTGCTGAGAATAAAATGGCTTAAGGGAAGAGTCAAAACAATTATTTCCTAGCATAGGATATGGTTTATTCGTGCAAAGAAGTACAGCAGCTGCACACAGAAATAATTCAGAAATGGTTTGGATTCCATGGGTTTAAGTACTTTTTCATCATGAACTGATGGTACTTTGCTTTCTTCTGGATTTTTTATTTTAGAACATATCAATATATTGTTCTGGTAACAATTACCTTATTATATGATTCTTATCTCCCACACTGTCAGTATCATAATATTTTTCTCATTTGGTTTTCATGCCTTGAATTACCAGTTCATCCTTTAATTGTACGTTAAAGTATTTTGAGAAATCAGAGAGAAAATAAATTTCTCCCATTGCACACAAATATTAAAAATTTAGGCATGAAAATTTCCTTGAGAAAGGATGTGATTCATTGTACTCTTACTTGGTTGCTTGCTCACACACCCTACTCAGAAGAGCCCCAGCACTTCAAATTTCTGATGTTTGCTGTCAGCCAGGAAACACAGAAGGCTTGTCAATGGCATCAGCCATATTATAGTGTCACCACAAATAAGTCAACAATAAAGGTCTTGCTCCTGTCATTGCCTTGACACCATACTGCATATAAACTCCAATTTTATTGTCTTGATGGTCTGGGGAAAAAAACCCAACAAAACCCAACAGAGGAGTTGTTCCGTTAGAGTCCAGTGCTATAGAGTACACTGACTTAATTTTAGCTGCTTGGAACGTGTTTAAATTTCCTTTTCTTGAATATGCCAACATTGTTAAACTAGAGGGGGAAACATCTTATACAGCATAACACAAAACAATTATTATTTTGATATGATATAGTTAATATGTCCAGCTAATATTTTTTAAATACTCTGAATTCTCACTAACAGCTTCAAAGTGCTCTACAAAAAAAAAAAAAAAAAAAAAAAGGTTGAATCTTTTGCATCTCTTACAAGATCCACAAATACTCCATTTCACTGTCTCAGTTACACGATTCTGCTGGAAGTTGTAGAATTTCTGTATTGTGGGTTAGAAGGGGAACTAACTAATTCTATATGTAACTGAAATTGAAAAGGGAAAACCTGTGTTAGCTGGACTCGAATTTAGCAAGAAAGCAGTAACCTTTAATGGAGTATGTGGCTGTGTCTTGTACCTGTGACTGTCAGATCTGTTTTAGAGATGGTATTTAAAGGGATGCCTTAAATAAGTCATTGCCTTACTCTTATTTTGGGGGCTTAGGCAAAAAAAAAGGTTTAGCATGGAAAGGCTAAGAAAAACACACATGAAAAACACATGTGTGCTTTTTCTGTAAGCAAGTCAGCTAACCAGAAATGCAAATGATACGTCACATGATGGTAACTTCTGCGGAGGGAATGAATCTGTGTGTACATTTCCAAAGACCCCTTATTTCTAAAGGTTTCTGCTGGCCATTCTGACTGATTTCTGGCTCCCACCTCATGCCCACGACTACCAAACTTTTGCTTTGAATTCCTTGAGTGCCTTTCCTTCAGGAGGCTGAAGGAGGTGATAATGCAAGGTATTCCTGTCTTCATTGCTCTTCCCTTTGCTTTAGGGAGGAGAAGGGAGAGGTTTGGGCCCCTGTCCGAGGCAGAAGCAGATGTATGATGCTGTGCAGCTGCGTGGTGCCTGCTGCTGTGTGATGCTCTGAGCCCCCTGCGGGAGGCGCGCCGGATTGGACGCGGATGGAGGGGGAGGATAGAGCTGGAGTGGGTGGGGGGAGTTCTGTGGATGTGTATCAGTGGAGAGGCTTATCACTCTGGCTGCTGATTGCTCTCAGTGTGGGATTTGCAAGGGTGCAAAATGCCTTGCCAGCATCTTTTTTTCCGCTTTATTTTTGACTCTTCTTCTCTTGGAAAAAATGGTTTGTAAAAGAAAAATGGGAGTTGAATACTGGGCAGCCAGAAAGATGGGGATGCTAACTTGACTGATGTTTTCTTTGGCAAATTTCAGCTTTTACCGACAGTGATTATTTTCACTGGAGTTTCTCTATTTGAGCCTTAAGACTGTGTTGCAGCAGGTATTCAGCCTCACCACAGAGCTATTGCTGCCATAGTGACTGGAAACTGCATTATGCTGTAGCAGCCGCCAGCCTCTGCATCAGCAGTAGAAGTGTTTGGGGAAGAGGGGAGGAGAATTGCACAATAGGATCCCAGAGAGCTGACAACAAAACCGGCTGGACAAAAATGTGGATTTACAGATGGTTCATTTAGCATGCGTCATGCAAACTTTGGGGAGAGACAAGCAAGATGGAAGAACAATCCGGCAGAATCAGTATAATATGAAAATTTTCTCAGTAATTTGTGATTATCATTAGTTTAAGGTTGGTGTCTTTTTATTGTAATTTTACTTGCTGTTTTCAAAGGTTTACTTGGAGGAGGGGTAACTGTTGACACTTCTTTCTGCATTTGCTACACCTAGAAATGTGCATGCTTTTGTGAAATTCTCTGCAGAGCTGCCTTTTTTATATGCTGTATGCCAGAGTATGCTGGTCCTGTGAAACCAGGATTTTATGTATGTCTCTGTACCTACAGAAATGAAGCTGTTTCTCTTGTGTTTGTCTTGTGGTTATATTATTTCCTGCTAGAACTATACTGAGTGTAGATTACTTAAGAGGAAAAGCAGGCATATGAGCAATAGCAGTCTGTGCTTGATTCCTGTATCTCATAGTATTCCAGTATTTCAAGTCTAAATTTAACAGTGCCTCTGATTTAAGATTAAAGAAACAAATTATCTCATTTACCTTTTACAAAATTCAGGTAAATTCTTGTTACCTGGACTGATACTTGGTTTTAGTTTAATCATTCAAACATCTATTATACAAACTGATTGTTCTTTGAATTGTCTGTTAGGTGATTTAGCTTGAAAGTGTGTATGAATCTGTTATTTTCTTTCTGGGCCATCGTCATCTCATTTTTCCATTTAGTTTCTCAGGTTATTCCCCAAACCAGCAAGAGTGCGTTGATATGACATAGCATGTTCAAAGGTAGAAAGGGAGCATTCTGACTTTATGTTCTTGGTTTCAGCAATTTCTGTGACAGCTCTGTATCCCAAACCAGCCAGTCATTTTGCTCTCACAGTCAGTAGTCTCACAGCCAGAGGCAAAACATCTTCTGGCAAAAATGTATTATGTAAGTGGCTCTGCATGAATTTTTGTTTTCTTTCTGTTCCACTTGAGAAAACCATCTTTAAAAAGCTGCTTCATAAAGATGGTGCTTAATGTTCAGTCTGTATATTCACAGCTGTCTTTACTGTCCTGCCTTGCTTTTCCTTTTGCTTTTTTTTTTTTTTAACTATTAAAAGTAGAAGCTGAAGCAAAGAAACACTGAAATAGCAGCAAAACTGCAATTTGCATATATACATTCAGAACAGTATTTTATTACAGAAACTTTAACCTTACAGAGAGAGAAATGTGCCAGCTAGCTACATCACCTGAACAAAAGCTGAAATAATACTGCAGTGGTTGCTGTGCTGTGTTTGCTTTTCCAGGGTTTGAAGAGAAGTATGTGTGTTCCTCTGTACTGTGCCCTTCTGGGGTATAGCCATGGTATGGAGCTATGATTAATAACGTTGGCTTGGCCTGCATTGTATTCTGCTCTGTGCAAACACACATGCCTGCTGGAAAGGGTCACCCAAATTCATGTTAGTTCAGCAAAAAGCCACTGCCTCACATGAGGGAATATCCTAGTGCTGTCGAGAACAGCAAACAGCACACTTCACAAGCATTGTCTGCCTTGCTGATCTCTGATGCTTTATAATGTGGGGGTGGAGGTGGTTTCAGCAGTGTTGGAAAGTATGGGAAAAGCTTGTGACCCTCTCCCATCTGTAAAGAGAATTTACTTCACCACCTCTGCAAGCACTGTTAGGTCTTTGGATTGAAATGCAACACGGAGTTGTTTCATATATTTAAATGTTTTGTGTTTCAGTTTGTAAATGGTTTGAACCCTGATAAGTCAGTGTTTTGGAAAGACTGGCTGAGAGCTAAAAATGATTAGGAAGAATGAGCGACATTTTATAGAAGGAATTTTACTTTATCTAGTTTTAGTAAATACTTCCAGAACAAGAATTCTTTCTCTACTGTTTTACTACCACACTTCACTTTTCAGCCTGCTGGCAGTGATTTACTCAGTTTCCTCAATCTCATACAGAATGGTGCTAATAATGATAAGTTATTGGAAATCAGCTGTTCTGGTACTTTCTCATGTTTGATAATGCTAATGGATCCTCATCACTTCTCTTGGATGAATGTACTTTGTGTCTTTCACATGTGTCTCAGACTAAGTGACTTGCCCAAGGCCATGTGAGACCAGTGAGAAATTTAGACTCATATTTTTCAACTTTCATACCACCCTAGCCATGAGAGTCTGCTGGTCTATTATGTCTGTTGGTAGAGTAGGTTAAAGACTATCCTGTCATCAGAGTTTGCACTGAGACTCTGTCAGATTTAGTGCACAAGCATCCAGAGGCAGTCCTCACCCAGAAGAGCTTGCAGCCCAAGTATGTGAAAGCACAGAGGTGATGTAACTGCTCCAAAATCAAAGATGTTTTGTCTCACATCAGTACTTTAACCTCCAGATTATATGGCTGGTCCATTACATTTCCCTTGGAAAAAATGGAAATTACCCCAAAGCTGTATTCAGGGAAAGCCTCCCTCATTGAAACTATGGTAGCTTTTCCTAAACAGTGATCTTTCAGATTTAATATTGTGTTTGAAAGGTGGTTCTTCTTTAGTTTCCCAGTCTAGCTTTAACCTCTGAGTTTGCCCCCAGGGGTTGGTGGCATTACAAACACTGGAACAGCTGGAGATTTGTAATCACCATATGAGCATCTCAGTGCTGCAGTGGAGTGTCAGTTCAAACCTACTTCAGATGAATGAGAGATGAGGCATCCCATTATCTTTCCTGGAGATCACTTAAAGTTTATCTAAGAGGTAAAAAATTACAAATCACAGGGTGCTGACATCTTTGTAGTCAAGCCAAGGACAAATAGATCTCAGAGCTGCCCATTATTGTAATTTATTCATGTGAGTCACAGACACAAGCCGTTTAGCAGATGGCAGTAGCAAAGTTTGTGCTGTTTGCACCATGCCAGACAATTGAACAGAAGATTCTCTTTCAGTTACTCTCACCAGTATTGCATTTACATAAACATTACAACAAAACTGAATTGTTTTTCGTGTGTGAGTGAGAGACACAGTAATACTGTAAATTATTGAGAATCTTAAGGGGTTTATGTGCTGAGGCTTTCCCCCTGCTTCTTAAGAAAGTGAAATATATATTCCATGTGAAGGTACTCCAGATTTGTAGACTGGCCACTTAATTGTTTCTTTATTTTGTCTGCTAAACTAGCACGCAGAATCCAGTTTTTGCTGTAGAAATGATTGCTTTGGACACATGCTCGCAGTTCTAAATAGAGATTTTAAATTATTTCTGTGTAGCAAAGGTCATATAGGAATTTCTTGATGATGTGGAGAGGTAAGATATATATTTCTTTCAGAGGGTTTAGTTATTTTGAATATTATTTTGAATGGATTATGTTAAGAATAGATACTATTTTCATTGTTACTCTATGTGTGTGTGTTTGTGCATGTGTAAAATTTTGGCACAGTCAGCAGCCAAACATCTTGGAGGAGACTGTAAAGCAATTTTTTGTAGATTAGGCACTTCTCTGATCACAATTCTGCTCCAAATGTAGAAGCAGTAACCTAATATAGTTGTTCCAACAGAGAATGGGGTGATCAAGGTCTTCCCTTGGTGCTGCCAGAGACTGTTGGTGTAATCTCAACAATGCCTGTAAATACTTCTAGGTTGGAGGTTTCTTGGTCTGAAAATAAAGAAGAATGTTGGTCATTTCTATAAAGCACTTTGAAGTACTTAAATGACAAATATGTTATATAGTGGCTATAAAATGTTTTACCTTATAAACAACCCCTCCCCAATTTCACTTTTGTAAGACCTATGGCAAAATGAAAAGTGACAATATTTTTAAAATTCTTTCTCCTTATATCTTTCTGGCAGTGGAATTAGCTGCTTCACCAGTAGAGCTTTCATGTTTGCTGGTATTTATGACACTTACAGGATAGCAGCCTGCTGTGGTATGCATATACACAGCTACTTTACCATAATGAGGTTTTGTCATCATGCACCCTTATTCAACAAAACAGTACCTTGGATGTTGTCTGTCTTTCTTTAGTAAGATGGCCTGTTTTATTACAACTAATATTTCTTTCTGGTTTAAATTCACCGTCATCATTTCTAACAGAAGAGAAATAAATGCTGTGCATGAAGAGTACGAGCAGAAACTGAGAGACCAAGAAGCTTTCCACAGAACACAAATTCAACGACAGCAGCTCTATGTTGAGGATTTAAAGCAACAGATTCTGAGAGGACAGATCAAAGCAGAGCAGGAACTAGAAGATGACCAAGCACTAATCAACCAGCAAATCCAAGAAAGTGAGTCCCTTCCTCTTCCCATCCCTCAGTTCCCTTCCATTACTGCATACTTTCATCCTCTCAGTGTTTTTTGTCCTAGGGGTGCTTTATTTTATGGGTGGAACTTTTATTATGACTTATTACCAGTTTTCTCTGACAATTGCCTTTCCCTTGAGAACAATTACTAAGCTCTGATTAACAGGACTGAAGGGCCTCCTTCGCAGTGCTGCAGCAGCACTGTTTAATCAGCTCTGCAGGTCACTGCTGGTACTCCCCTGTGGCACTGAGCCTCCTGTCTCCTGGGCTGATCCCTGTCCTGCCTCCCTACAGCTTAGTTAGCTCTGCTCACATCTGCAGTGCAACTCTGTTATGTTCATTCCAAAACTGGATCAAAAAAAAGGCAGGCTTTGGTTCGAATAGGAGGTATTTCTAGGAAGTTCTACAGTGTGTGCAAAATACTAAAGGCTCCAACAGGGATCAGATTTTTTAAATAGCAAATAGCTATGTCAGAAGCTGAGGCCACAGCGTATTTTGAGAGGTATTTTTTAGTGTCAGTGGCTCCTGGCCCCCAGAAGTGCTACTTTGCATGCCAGCTGACAAATTCAGCAAGATGCCTTGGAGAGGTTGGGCTGCTCCTTTATGAATTTATAGACTGATTTGGGAACATTTTAAACCTTGAGATGTTTCAGATCATTGAAATTGGGTGGTTATAGTGTTCTCTAGTTTGTCTTCTAGTGAATTACTTGATCCAGGTTTCTTGATAAGGCAAGGGTACCTGTACAAAGGCATCATTCCTACCTGACAAAATCTGCTATTTGCTTCTGGAAGAAGAAAACTTTAGTCAATTTTTGGCAATGTCTCAGAGCAAAACTTATGCAGTCAGCTATGTTTTCATTATGTCAGCCACAATGAAGAAAGGAAATTGTTTTGATGGGATATAGAAGAATATGTTGATAGTACAGGAAACCAGGAGAGTTTCTCAAAAATGTTTTTATTTTGTGGCTCTGTAGACTTGCTCTCTGTTTGCCTTTAGTTCTGCTGTTTTCACTGTGTTCAACCAAGGCTCAGCCAGGCAGGTAATTTTTGCCAGCCAAACACAATTCTTCAGTTGGCAAGCCACCAAGGATCTTCACCTTTTCTGTGCCCTGTGTGACTCAGCTCCTGAGAGGGGCAAGTTTATAAGCAGAGATTAATTATCATCTTAGAACTTGTGGCTCTTTTGCAGAGAAACTCATCTGCCAAATAGTCTTTGCTAAAAACGTGCTAAAGAGGATACATCTGGAAATAAAGAGTTGAGAAAAAAGTTTTGTATATGAAAGTATACAATGTTATTAAGAAAAATTAACTAACATAATGACTAAAATGCTTCCCTTTTATCTGTAGAGTAACCACAGAGATAGAATTCCTGCCTCTGTGCATGTGCTCTGTGCAGAGCTGCCAACATAAACAGAACTGGAGACTCATTGTGGTAGAGGTCACTAATGAAGTATTTTTAACAAGATCAGTAGTCACCAAGCAAGGGATGCTGACAATGTCTATGCACTACTGATTTCTTATGTTAGAGAAACTTCTAGAGCCCCATATTCCTCTCTTGCAGCTTAGCTGTGCAGGGCTGCAGGTAGCCCTCATTCATCACAACAGACTTAAATACCTCTTAATTTATATGCCCCTGAATAAGCAACAAAATGCTTCTTATTCAGTAAAGGACTGCATATTGAAGGTGAGCCAAACCAAAAAAAAAGCTGCTGCTAGTAAGACAGAAGTGCTTTGGAAAGCTTTGTTTCTTTGAGAAACGCTCCACTTGTAAAGAAACCTGGCCTGAGTTTTGTACATTGCTTGTTCAGCAACAGATATTTTTTTGTTTGCTTTGTCAGCTGAATATGTGTATTTTTATAGCATAAAAAATCTACTCCATTAAGAAAATGTGTCCAAGCCATCAGTACAACCTGGTCATAGTAATCTCAATAATTCCTTCTTTTGTCAACAGTTCATCATAGCTCAGATTGAACCTGGTGTGCTCTGAAAAACCTGAGCACTTACTATCCCCTGCATGGAATAAAATAGTCTTGCATCCAGAGTTAAAAACGAATCAGCCTGGTGTTATGTTCTCTACTGCTTCCCCACTGACTGCAAAGATGAGGTTGTGAATATGCAGAAAAAACTAAGCGCATAAGCAGAGATAACATTTCATTATCAAATTAGGTAAATCAGATGATTTGTTAACATATTTAGCATTTCTAAACTATGGAGGTCATTAACAAAAGCACAGAAACTAATTATTTTTGTGGAGTAGAGTGCTAATTCTGTGAAAAATATGTATTGACTGGTGGTTTGAGCTTGTGCTTTTAGAATTCTTTTTGTCATGATAGCTAAAAGTTGTGTTGGCTTCATCTGCGTCCTAGCCATGTACATGTTTAATTTCATGTCCATTGAACTAGATAATCTTTAAGGTCCCTTCCAACTGAAGGAATTCAATGATTCTGCAATTCTGTGATTACATGCTAAAGCACACATGTACAAGATATGTGGGTTCCCAGCAGGTGGTTGTGCCAAGTGCTTGTTGGGGCAGACACAGTAGCAAGAGGTAGTCAATTTGTGTTTGTTGCTCTGCCTCAGCCAGATGCCAGACAGGGATCGCGTTGCTGGGAAGTTTTGATCTGATGTTTGTGGACAGGTTGTCAGAATTCTGTGGCAGGTACCTGTATGGCAACATCCTTGTAGCCTTGTCTTCCCCTCACCTGGCAGGCTGCATTCCCATCTGCAGGACTGGTGGCTGTCAGCTGCCCTGCAAATGAGGGGCATCCCAAATGGGCCATAGGGAGGTGCAGCCTCCAGGCTTACTGAACCTGCCACCAATAACCATGAGCAAAAAAATGCCATTTTCTGTGCTAAACAAAGTCCATTAGCATGACTCTGGGCTCCCTCATTCTCAGCATGCCTAGGGTGAGTGACCAAAAACAGTTTCCAGGTGGTTTTTTGTTTTTGTTCAGTCAAGTTAAGGAGGAAAGGATAGTAGCAAAAGTCACAAAGAGAAATGTTTGGTTTAGAATAGTTGTACAACATTCAAATGCAGTGATAAGAAATCATTTTAAGATTGTGCAAGTGCTTATTTTTTCATTCAAAATGTAGGAATCTCATAGCCAAAGGTTCATTAGTGTGTGTATGAAATTCCATTTGCTGCATTAACACAGAAGCAAATGCTGAACTCAAGCTCTGTGCAACTTTCTCCTCTAGTTCCCTTGTTAACTGTGCTTGCAGTGCATATGCATTCACTCCCTAAGTAACATATGCAAAGTTTTAACATGTGACTTCAGAATAATAAAGCAGAAGTAGTAGCATATCTCACAGAAAAAACCTAATGAAGTCATACTTCACTACTGTGAATATGTACCCTGTGCCTGAAAAGGGCACAGAATTGAACTCAGGTCTTTTTTATCTTCTGTTGTATTTGAACAACAAAATTGAGGTGATGTTTGAGTGTAATCTTTGAGGAACTGACGTGTTCTACTTTTAGTTTACAAACCAGGTCTTATCCATTAGTCTCTGCCATACCCTGCAGTTGCTACCCAAGTCCTTAGCCCAACAGAGAGGCTTTCAGTTATCCATGAAGTAGAGCCATGATACATTTTCCTTTAAATGGTTTGGCAAGTTTCCATTCTACATGTGCACAAATTCTGTTCTCAAATGATCTCTCAAAACTGATTAAATAAAAAACAAGCTAGTAACAAATACTGTTTTTTCTGTGATTTTTACTTTCTTTCAATCATTGTTTTGTTTACAGACCAGCAGTGGCTTATAAATGAGAACAAACGTCTGGCTGCCCTTCAGCAGCAGCAGAGGGAGTTTGCAGTGCAAACAGAGCCTACACTGTGTGCAGAGGCAGAGGTGCAGAGTAACACCGGGCTGGAAATCTGCCTTTCCCTGTTACAACAGAACAAGAAGAAACTGGTGCAGCTGGAGCTTTTGCAAAGATACTCCTTAAAAAAGGCCGAAAGGAACATAAGACGGAAAAGGGTCAAATTCCAGCTGGAAAGAATAGTCAAGAAGCAGAAGTTATTGGAAGCCAAGCAAAACCTAGAGCAGCTGGAAGCTAGCTGCTGGCTTAGTGAAGAGTGTATGAAACAATCCCAAGTCCCAAATGAGAATATTGCTGTACAGTCCTCTTCGGATCATCAGTTGCAGAAGAGACGGAAGTCATTGGGTTCGAGTTCCTTGCAGCACAGGCAGCATTTGTTGTGTAACCCACATCTGCCCCAGCTACCCAGGTAAGTTAACATCTGCCAATTCCTCCACACCTTCAAAAGTAATGTAAATTGAAGATATTTTCAGTGGCCACCTATTATCCCAAATGCCTTTCAATGTATTGAAACAACCCCAAAACCTGCAATATCAGTGAACCTACTATATTGTGGATCACACTGGAGCAGTTTGTCCTTTTCCCTTGGGTTTGTACAGTGTATTCCCTACTTACCTCTTTCACGTGGTCTTTCTCAATGTTTTTTACATTCTTTTCTCAAGCCTTTCTGCATATTTACCTCTTTGAGAATGCTTTCCAGAACTGGCTTAACTCTCTTTGCCTTGTTCAGGCTGTTGGTAAATACCTAATT
This sequence comes from Hafferia zeledoni, assembly GCA_035583235.1. Lineage (NCBI taxonomy): Eukaryota > Metazoa > Chordata > Aves > Passeriformes > Thamnophilidae > Hafferia > Hafferia zeledoni. Next base: position 27,049,953 of record JAWWEV010000167.1, read on the forward strand.
TCTGCATCATTTTATCTTGATTACAGTCAAACTTTTCCTTCAGAATATTGGTATCTTTGGGGTGATTATGGATTGGACTTTTACACTGGCCAGCCTTTCTCAAGCTAACTAAACATATCTATGCAATGCTAAAAGGTTGGGGTGCTGTGGTGTCTATCACAGCATGGCCCATAGCTATTTCTGCAGCAGGAAATGCCTAAACTCTGCTAGGTGGATTTCCGTGATTTAGAACCATTCTTTGTGTTTAATTAATGTTTGCAGCTACTTGAGCCTACAGAGACTGAATACCAAGCTATACAACATTGCATTGTTCTATTCCTTTGCATGCAGAGCATATTTCGGGGCATCAAGGGGATTGTATTCTTACTGACAGAATTTTATTTTTTATTATTCCCTGCTAGAATTTGCTTTTGAAAGGCATTAAGATTGTTGCTTCATGAATTGCTACTCTTAACTACAAGACATTGCTGAGGTGGACTTTTTTCTTCTTTATTTCCACAGCTGTTTGCTGAAGAGGGAGCCTGTCTCAAAGTTATCTACCTCACAAAGTATTGATCAATACTGTAAAGGCAGTACAACGGGGAGGTTGTTCCCTCTAGAATGCCTTTACAGAAGTGGTAAAGACATTTCTGGGAGCGATGATTGTAATGATGAAAAGGGGATCTCCCCCGTCCAGAGGCAGCTAACTGAAAAACAAAAATCATCTTCAACTGGAAATAAAAAAGTAGCAGAAAAAGACTCTAATGATTCAGCTATCATGGCTTATATCAATAAAAATTACCAAAAAACTGAAAAATTGGATGACAACCCAGGGCAAGCTGGATCTCAAAACCAGACCTCTAAAGGCTCCTCTCCTGATCCTTTTAAGGAGAAAGATGAGCCTAAAACCTTTATTGCAGGGGCAAGAATGACAAAATCAAAGGTGCTAGGAAATTTAAGTCAGCCTGCAAGTAGCAATCTAGCACAAAATAGAGCTCAGGTATCCAATAAAAAGATTAGAATGGATATCAATGGAAAAGGCCACAGGTCTTCTCCAGAAATCTTTCCTAAACAAATGAAGAAAACAGTGTGTGGAAACACACCATCAGTGCATCTAAACCAAACCATCATGAACTGGAGAAGAGAGCCAAAGTCAGCCTTGCCAAGTCATGAGAAATCATTAGTGGAACAGAAAGCATTTCTGGTGGCAGCAACATCGGTAGGAAATCTCACCAAGATGAACTCACAGGCACCACTCTCTTATGTTGAAAAAAAGTGGCACAGTGCTGAGATGCTAATTGCTGGAGTGTCCAAAACAGCCACAGATGTGCTGGGGAACTGGCAAGAAGATGATGAAAATGAGATTTCTGATACTGACAGTTCCTATTCCGTAGATTCTCTCTCTTGCGCTTATGCAAAAGCTTTCCCAGAGAAACCAAAGCAAGAAGATTTTGACAGAAATAAATGTCTTGCCAACCCAGAAGATTCTGAGAGTGATGACAGTCAAATGTCACAAGACTCTCTGATAGAAAAGGAAAATAAAGCTAAAAAGGGAAATACAAGCAAATTGCACAAGTTAAAGGCCCGTAATGAGCCAGCTAAGCTTTACAAAAGCAGAACTGAGCACCATATTTCATCTTTTGTGACATCATATGTATCTCGTAGGAACCTGGAAAAGGCTGAAAGAAGCTTTTCTCTGGATAGTTTAGCTGATGGAGAAGAGATGCCAGCAGAAGATCTGGTAGAAGAATCCAAATCTGATTCATCTGATGAAGTGCCAACAGAGATTTTCTGGAAGTTGCAAGCTCCTAGATTACCAGCTGTACAGACTGAAGAAGACCACAAGTCTCAGACATGCAACAGAGATACAGAAGGGTCAAGTTACGATCTGAAGCTGAGCAGTTCTTTTTATTTGGACACTAAGCCACAGCCTGCTTCCAGTAATGCTTGCAACCAGTTGCTGAAGGGGACAAAAATCTCCTTTGTAGAACAAGAAAGGACTCTTGATAAAAGACTGTATTATGCAAGTGAAAATCCTTTGCTTACAAATGATGCTTGGTCTTCCTGTGACTCAAAGGCTGACATCAGCAGCCCCAGAATAACAGCACCTTTCTCCCATGAAAATTTGGAATTTCAAGAAGCTCATCTGTGCTCTTTGAGCAAATCAGACCTTTGGATGAAGAAAGAGGATCTAAAGCAGTCAGCTGCTGAAGTTTCTTTTGTTTCTGGCTCTAAGCAGATTCACAGCATTACTCACTTACCACACTGTGTAAACGAAATAAACTCAGTTTTTTCCACTGACACATCGGAAGTACCTTTCCCTGAAACAACAACTGCAAGCAGAGTTTCTAAGACAGGATCATTAAATGAGATTCTTAAGGCATGGGCACGCTCTAATGAAAACACTTTCTTGGAATCTCAGAATGTAGTGTCTTCATTTGTTAGCTCAGTGGGACCAAGTTCCTCTTTTGTTCCTACTTCAGCAAAGCACGATTATTATGAACATTCAAGGTCACATCATCCTGAACAAGAACAAGTGGATGAATTGCCTACTTACAGGTCTACCACTGAATGCACACAAACATTCAGCTGTTTGGAAAGCAGCTCCACTGCAGACTGCTTGTCACTGGTATCTAGGAAGGAGGAGGATTCTCTCCCCACAAGTCATCTGGAGCTGCCAAAAGATCACACTCTAAAAAAAACACCTTTTGTCTCCGTGTTGCCTGGGCAAATTGTGGAGCAGAGGAATGGCTGTGGAGATGCAGATTTAGAAGATACTGTCTTCAGAACTTTTTCAAAAGATGAGCTCAACAACAACTATAATAACTTGATGACAAAATCGAGTGTGACAGATTCAGGCAGCAGAAGTGTATCTGTCAGTGCACCTGCTGCTGAATCCTCTATAGGACCTGCTGATAATGTGACCTCAACACAGACATCTGCAGTAAAACATGTCCAGTTTGGAAACCACGGGCAGCTTTTTCCAATACAAAAAATACCATCATGTTGTGATGAAGGTTTCTTTCTTAGTGACTTAACAAGTAAGAACTGCTCTCTAGTAAGCAGTTATGAGTTTCAAATATTGGCTGGACAAGGAGCAGAATCAGCTGTTACAGAAGGGCTCCTCAGGTCTGGGGAGAGTAATATGGAAACAACGCAAGAAACTGATTATGAACAAATATCTGCAGAAGAACTAACAACAGAGACAGATTTGTCCTCACAGGAGTCAACATATCAATGTCACCTTTCAGTTGCTGCTGCCAGTGAAAGTTACGACCAATCCGCAACACCAATAGAGATGTCTGAAAAAGAGATAATCTGTATGGAAACAAGCACTGATAGCTTGGCAGAGATTGTGCCAGAGGGGTCTTCATTCAATGGTAATGAAGAATATGAATCAAAGGACGAAGACTTGTCTTCACTGAATCAGTATGAATTCAAACACAAACCTGTTTCAAAGGATTATTCCCACGAGTGTGCTCTAGCAGACAGTCAGACAAGTTGCTTATCCCAGCAAATTTTAGAAAATTCTACATTATGCACTGATAATATAAGACAAGAAAGCAGTGAAAGCAAAGAATGTAATGCCCTGAAATCTCACAAAAGCTTAGTAGTAAATGAAGTAAGTTATTTCATAGTGAATGTAAATGGGAAAGACACAAAATCCTTTCCTGCTGCTATTTGTGAGACTACAAATGATTTTCTCCCTGAACCTGGTTCATGCATATTTTACAAAGCTTCAACAAAAGGTAATCTTTTTCAAAGTGCATCTGAGACAGAAAATTACGATAAACTGTTGGATCACATCACAATAGTGAAAGGAGATTGTGAAGCTATGTCTAATCTTACCGTGGGAGTCAGTGCCACAGAAAGTTGTTCCGAGGTGCATTCTGGCTGCCTTTGCACAACATGCTCTTTAAAATCAACAGGGCAGAAAACCAGTACACAGCAGATAAGTGGCATTTCTGTGGAATTTGATGCTACCAATCTTGTGGAAACAGAAACACAGAAAAAATCTTTACTTGAGTCAAGAAAAGAGAAAGAAGCTTTTTTTGAAACTGATTGCCCAGAGGACATCTTTCTTGTTGAAGATGATGTAAATTCAGAGTTGAGAAGGGTATTTGAATGCAACACAACTGCACCAGCTACCATTTCTCTAGAGGAGAGTTCATATCTAAAGAAAGAATCCAAATTTTTAAGAAACCTAGAAACTGATCCAGAAGAAACCATAGCTCCTTATAAGAATACAGAGGCAAACAGTGATGAAGAAATAATAAAATTAGTCAACAGTGCAATCAACGTAGAAAAAAATGCATTGGAAATTAAATCCGGACAGACTGAAATTTTACCTGACAATTCAGAAGCCAAAGTCCAAAGTGTAACTGAAGACAGGAGTGAAAAGTATGTTAAAGGCATTAGTCTATCTCAGAATCCAAAGAAACCTACTGATATTGTAGCTTGTGAAGTTCAGTGTGAGTATAATACAAATCTGTGCCTGACACATGAAGAAGTGGACAAAGATGAACTGCAGGAAACCAGCATTGAGGTAGAACATACTCAGGATTCAAAAGCACTCCTGCCTTCTGGCAGTCAACTTGAAACAAGCAACTTTTGCCAAAAAGAAAACAGTGAGCAAATAGAAAGAGGTATTTATTCACCAGACTTTTCTGTTGCTCCCAAAACGACTCCTTCAGCTGTGTGTTCCCACACAACAGGTATTACTCAGAATATTTCAGGGTTTCCTGACACTTATGAGGGGCTTGTACAGATGAACAGAACAGAAGATGTAGCTGCATCAGTATTAATCACAAGGAGACAAGGAAATATTTTAGAAACATTTGAAAATGAAGGACAAATAAATTCTGAAAATTTAATTGAGCATTGTGTAGCAAACTGTTTGCCTCAGGAAGACAAAGTTAATGAATGTGAAGTGACCAGGAGTGAAGAAGACATTACTGTGACATATACTGAGAGGCTGGTTACTACAAGGCAAGAAGAGATATACACAAATGGAAGTGTTTTGTTTAGTGAACAGTCTTCAGCTCTGAAACAAATGTGTTGTGACAGAGATGATAAAGAGGAAATTTTCAATCAGTTTAAGATCCCTGAAAGATACCTAATAGCTTCAGAACTAGAAGAGAATATGCTGTTAGAAGATGATTCAAGATACCATGATCCTACTGAAATGAGTGAAGATGGTGACTCAGTAGACTCTGTTCCAGAGACAGGAAATGTAGTTGATGATGATAATGCTGATAATGACCAATATAGAATTGAACAAAAATTTGCAAGTCTCGACAGACATACACCTATGAATGGCTCTATGCAATCTCCTGAACATGGCACTTCAGAAAACTTGAATGTAGATATTGTTAGAAAAAGCCCTGATATTTGCAAATTGGATCCAGTAGGCTCTAGAACTGAGGAGGAGAAAGTGCATTTGATGAAGCAAACACAAATGGCCAAACCAGGAAAACAAAAGCAGATGTTTGCAGAAAACACAGAGGAGGTAGAACTGATCTTTTTACAAAACCTGAATGAACTGTTCCCTGAAAACAAAGATAGCTACCAAATGATACATGATGACAGCAGATTAAGTGAACTCTTAAAAGAAAGCCAGTGGGTCTCTACCAGCTTTTCTAAAAAGAATGAAGACATCAGCAAGCAACAAAATCCACCAGCAATGCTGAAGTCTACAGAAAAAACCCAAGAACTTCAGGACTCCCCATGCCAGTCTGTAAATCACCTTTTATATCTTGGAGGAAGTGATGATTCCCATCTTGTTCAACATGTTCCCACTGCACTGGAAGGACATACAAAACCTTGTAACACCTGTCTTGGAACTGGAGCAGTTCTGCCTTACTATGAAACATTATTGGAGAGTGAGGTCGGTGTTGGTACATCTGTTACAGTCAAGAAAATGGGAGAAGACAAACATCTTCCAGATAAAATGCAAAGTGAAAACGTAGATTTTACACAAATCATGACCACACGGGAAGGGCAGGAGGAAGACTCCTTTGCAATTAAAAACGCACCTGATTATGCTATATCTGCACAACATGTCAATGAGAACAGCTCTTTCAGTCCCTACAGTGCAGGTGGTCCTGAGTCTGAAACTGTTGTACTGCAGCAAACAGCCAAAGGAGACTCATTTTCCTTGGAAAAAATAGACTCTTCTGAAGGTATTATTCAGGATGTTAACAATGCTTATGAAGAACACAGTATGGATTTGATAGGTAATCAGCTATTAAAAGACTGTCTTAATTCCATAGAAAATACACCTCAAGATGAAAAGGATACCATTGTGCCTGATTCACTGCTCTTGAATAAATCAAACCTGCTTTCTTCTTCAGACAAAGCAGTGATGGAAGACATAAGGGTGGGAAAAATGCATTCCTCACTAGAAGTCTCTACACCAAAAATCTTTTGCAACATTAATGCAACTCATGAAGTAGTTCAGTCAAGAAGTTCATCCCTGCATGAAGAGAAGGAGACATTTTTAAGCACAAGAGATCCTACAGCAAACAGTAAAACTGAAAATGCCAAGTTTCCTGGTGTAGGTGGATATCAGCATGAGCCCAGGGACGAGACTTCTGAAGATTGCTGCATAGACCAATCAGGCAATACTGTTTCTGGGAATGCTTCAGCCCTTTCAGAAGGCCTGAACAAGTCTCCAGGGGAAAATTCACATTATAGTAAAGAGTTTCTAAAATATAATAGGAACTTAGGTGCTTCTGAACATTCTCCTGGTCTTCTGAATTGCCCAGCATCTTCTGCAGGTGGTTTGATTTCCAGCAATGGAGACAAAACTGAAAATGATGCTACTCCCTCCGAAGAAACAAAATACTTTGAAAGTGAATCAACTGATTTAAGTGTATCTGTAACTTTTCCTAGTGTTTCTCAGAAAGGAGACAAAAAGGAAAATCAATCTGCAGTTGCAGACATCACATATGCTCAGAATAATACACTCCCTGAAAAAGTTGTGGAAACAGATCAAAAGGAGAAAATGATTCAAATTTATTTCCAGAATTGCAATGACATAAAAGAAAATAAAATTTATGACTCCTCAGAACACTACAGTAACACCACTAGTGTGACCACAGCAGAATCCAGCTTGCTCGCTTCCCAGAGCCAAGGGCAGACTGGCAGGAATGAATCAAAGTCCTGCTCTACAGAAGAAAGTCCACCATTTCAAAGCTCCAAGAACTTCAGTGCTTTTAACACATCTTGTTTACTTGAGGACTCAAAATCTCTAATATTTAGTCAGCTTGAGGACTCACTTCAGGATACTTTTTTGACTGAGAAAGTGTCCCCCAGTGCTACAGACTTGTGCTCTGTGAAAAAAGATTTTCCTCAGGCACTTGCAGGTGTCAATTACCCATCCTTAATGGCATTTTCAGAATCTTCTTTAACTGCAGATATAGGCCATGGTGAAACTGGCACACACAGTATTTCACACTCAAATATATTAAAACAGTCTCCATTTGCTGTTTTTCAAATACAAGACACTCAGTCTGATAAGGCTGTTGTATTTGATGAGCCAGTATGTGCTTCAGGAAGTATTTTACTTTCCCTTGCAAAAGAAAATAGGCATTGTCCTGTGTCAGACACAGACTGTACTTCATGTAAAAATTCTGCTCTAGATGGGGAACCTTTATATGGAAGTAAACCTAAAAAAATTGACAATAATATAAAAGTTGACCTGCATCACTGGGATAAAGTTCTACCACAAGAAGCTTGCACAGAACACACAGAGGAAATATTAAATGATAATTCTCTTTTATTACCACCATTGCCTTTTTGGGATACTGAAAGGGCAATTCTTGTTAAAGAGGGACAAATGAGATATACACTTAACAGAAATGAGGAAGAACTGCGTTCAAATACTGAGGTTGAACATTTTGCAGTAAAGACAGAGCAGAGAAATAGATTAAGTAGAGAACCTGATGAAAAGCAAACTGAAGTATCCTCAGATTCTTCAAATGAATTAATAGGCTCAGAAGCTACAGTGTTTGAAAACCTGTATCCAGGAGATGCTGAAGTGGATCTTGGAAGCTCGTGCAGTTCATCTAGTCCAGCATATCCCACACACAGCAGAAGTGCTGATCCCAGGCAACCATATCACACGGTCTTGGGTTTTGAAAGAAACCCTGCAGATCTGCAAGGTAATCGTCAGTATATGCCTACAGGTGAACAGATAGAACAGGTATCAAATAGAACAAATCCAAACAGCAGAAAAGAGATTTTACTTTGCAGAAGTAATACAGGTTTAAGTGTTGATAGCCCTACTGGTGATGCTGATGTAGACAATTGTTCAACAACTGGAGACACTGTAACAAGGAATAAAACTCAGAAATTGGGAAGACCAAAGTTTTCTGTAATAAATAATGAAACTACCTCCATGAAGTTTTTGCCAGACAACCGTGATTTGCCTCCTCAAGAATCTGAATTTGTGCAATTCAGGAGCAAAAGGTCATATTCTACTACGCGAAATACAAAGAGCTGTAAAGAAAGTGAACAGAGACCTTATTTACAAAGTCACAGAGTATCAGCCCCAGCTATTGCTGTTTTCTCTGATACAGAATATACTTTGGAAGCTTCATCTAAGGCAGATGCTTTGTTATATCCTGCATCTAAATCACTACAAGATTTAAATATGAGTGTCGAGCCTCCATCGCCAACTGAAGATGATCTTTATGGAATTGAAAGATTTTCAAAGCAGGAATCAAAGAACTTTCTACAGGTTAAATCAAAACCCAGATTTCAGCAAAGAATGGCACAAACCAAGAAATTTGCAAACTGTAATCACAAAAGTTTACAAAATTTTGCAGCAGGAAGCCAAAGCAGCCAGTCTTTAAAAGACTGTACTACTCAATCTCCATCATCCTTACTGCCCACAGCTCACAGTTCTCTGGGTGTAGAAGCAAATGTCAATTCAAAGAGTAGTTCTGTAGCTCAGTGTAGTGAAGGGAAAGGTGAAGAAGCTGGATACCAGCCAGATTTATTTTTGCAGGACAATAAAGATGCAATGCATTTTAGTTCAAGTGATATCAACCCATATATTCACTCATGGCAACAAGATGGATCATGCAAGATTGGCTGGAAACAGTATGTTTTTGGAAGCGCAAGTGATGTCTCTTGCAATCAAATTCCTTTAAATATGGAAAACCATAAAGTTATGAGATGTTCCAGTGCAGAAAATGGATTGAATTCTCAGAATTCTCCTTTTCATTCTCATCTAAGTTCATATGCTACAGCAAAAGTTTTATCAAGCACTCTAAGTAGCATTGAAGGTCTTCAAGGATGGGACAGTGTCAGACAAGACTTCCAATCTGCATACTCGAGTGACAGTACCAAGCAGTATCCCAACATATCCAGTGAAACATTGGAAACTAATTCAGAAAATAACACTGCTGAATTTGAGAATTCTTCTGCACAACCTGGTAACTCTTCAGTGCAGGTTGATGAAATTGTACTGTTATATCCTTCTGAGTCTGAAAGGTCTTCCAAAAAACTGCCGGGGGTTACATGTGAGCAGGGAACACAAACAGCAACTACAGGAAGGTATAAAAGGCAGAGAAGACATCAGAGAAGCTATACAGATGTTTCTGCAAAAAAGGAGGAAACCAACAGAGATTTGTTTCTTCAACCTTCTTGGGCAAGCATGCAGAACCTGTCCATGCATCTGTCACAGCTTCTTCAGAACACTTCTGAGCTGTTGGGAAACCTCTCTCAACAGAGTGTTATAGATAATGAGCAGAATGCCAAAATCAACCAAAGAGGAACTGAAGATGCAGTAAAGGCTACTAGATCAGATAGCTGCACTCAGACTACGGCAGATGTAGGAACTCAGACTGAGATTTTTGAAGAACCTCAAAGCAAACATGATGAAAAACAAGTGGGGGCAAAAATGGAAAATGAACTGAGAGCAGCTCAGGCAGTAAACAACTGCAAAGAAATTGGTGCAGATACAGTAGGAAAGATTCCCAGAAGAAAAATTTCTTCTGAAGAAAGAACACAAGAACAAACAGGGATGAAAAATCTGGACAATCCTGACTTCCATGACAGTCTTGACAGCATTTTGGAAGACTCCTTTATGCATCTGCCTCTCTTACCCAGAACCTCTGCTCCTATCTTACATTTTCAAAAAACATCACTTAATGCACAGCAGAATGATGCTTTTGCTAGTACCAGAGTTTCATCTCGCACATCGTCTTTGCCAAGTTCAGGGCAAGATGACTCTTCATGCACTGTAGTTAGCAGCCCTACTAACAGCACCTCTCACTCTCCAACATCTTATGCTCAGGATAAAAGAAGTGCCAGTGAAATAGAGGCTCCAGCAGAACGAAAATTTTGTTACAAAAATACCCTGCTAGTTGATAGGGCCTCTTCCCCTATTCTTACTCTTAGTGCTAGTCCCAGCAGCCAGACTGCTTTTAGCAAGTCTGTTGGCTCTATTAAGGAACATCTTGGATATTCCAGTGTTGCTTCAAGTCCCCTTCACAACCAGAAAAAGCAGAGGGCAGGTCCACAGTCCAGCATGCAACCTCATGTGGACAATTTTTCACAGACAGAAACAGAGAGTGAATCAAGCACTTCCAGAGAGTGTAATGGCATAAGAAAAAAATCTGGAGGTTTCTCAGATAAGAAAGCAGCCAAAGAGCTTTTCAGACAGGCTGACTTAGAAGGCCTGGAGCAACAGCACAGACTCATGGTTGACAGCCACACTACCATTTGTGCAAAGAGGCTATATCACTCCAGCAGTATGTTGGAGGTGTCGGGCCACAGTGGGGTTGTAACAGGTGATGTGAGAGACCACAGCTCTCTGACACATTCGCTTCATTGTATGTATGTTACGAGGGGAGGAAGAGGTTCTTCAGCTGGAATCGCACATGAAAAACACACTGGGAATTCTGATACTGCTTTAATTCATAACTACCCATCTCCAAATGCCGATTTATTTTTTAATCAAAAAACTAGTGCCACTTCTTCAAGTGAGACAAATGATGGCACATCCTCAGAAGCTCTGGTAGAAGCATCTTCTCTACAATTTCATGATTTCTTCTGGAGGAAAGAAAACAGCTGTACTCCCCCACTCTCTGCTGAGAGTGATGTGCAAACTTCCTTCCAAGATGACAATACAGGTTCTGTCACTGAAAGTGAATGTGACACTGAAATTCCACTCAACAAAAATTCTTCTTTTGCAAAGCCATACAGGCCTCGGAGCTACAGTCTCCGTGATTTACCCATACACAATAAATTTAGCAACTGGTGTGGTGTTAAGGGCAGCCCTCCTCTGTCATCACTCAGCTTGAGTGGCAGTGTGACCGATCTATGCAGTCAGGCAGAAAAGATGACTAGAAGCACACAAGCAACAGAAACGGAAAGAAAATCCCAGCTTTGTGACAGCAGGAGCAGAGAGATCGAGATACTTCAGAGGGAGCGTGCCCAGATCATGGCTGGCATTCACCTGGATCTGCATCAGCATCCCCTCACAGTGGAACTGACTGAAGCAAAGCTCAATTACGGCATCGGGGAAACAGATGCCCTGCTGAGGGTCCTTCAGAGCGGACATGCAGATGACCCAGTGGGGATTCCAGTGAAACAGCAACTTTATGAAAGGTAAATTGCTTAAGGTAGTGTTGAATTTTGAATCCACTTCATGCAGCTTAAATTGCATTTAGTAATGAGCACTTAATCACTTAGACTGAGTGAAGTATATGTGAAGAGTTATAATATTCAGCTTACTTTATAAACCATTAAGTAGTGCATTTAAGACAAAATTTTGGGGTTGCTTCAAGAAAACAGGGAAAAGTATAACATTTGGTGGAATTTGAAGCTAGTGCCACTCCACTCTCAAAATTTCATGTGTACCTGGTGATCATGGGAATATATTTCATTGATTTATTGCAGTGTAAAAATGATTGGCACACAGTATTTATGGGGATGTCACATTCATGCTTCTGTGAATAAATGTTATTGTACAAATAAACCAAATAAATTTAAACCCCCATAAATGCATAAAATAAATTATTAAAAAATCAAGATTCTTGTGATTGTAGAACTCAGTTTAAAAGTGTTATAAAAAAAAATTTTCAAGCTGCTACATTAGTCTCCATCCTCAATTTATCCCTCAGCCAGCAGTAACCCAAGACATTCTTGTACATTTCCTGCTATTAGAAAAGCAGTGAAATTTTAGAATTTCTGCATCATCTGTCAGCACGAGGACACAGGAGTATTAGATGGTATTAGATTCCTATAAATTGTACATTACAGAGCTATATTTAAGTGCTTTAAAAAATCAGAAAATGTAACTTTGCAGCGTGCATTTTGTCACTGTAATCGCATTTCCCTACTAGACAAATGAGAGCTATTGAAACACTGAGGAAGGAAAGAGAAAAAAGGCTGCAAAAGTATCAAAGAAGCCGAAGTCTGAGTCCTCAAAAGCATTTGAGTCTGTTCCAGACTCTGGATCCAAGTCAGAGGGCTCTAGATCTCCCTAGCAGACGCCGAGAATATCTGCAACAGCTGAGAAGAAATGTGGTGGAAAATACCAGGTAGGGCATTAGAAACCTCTCTTTTGGCCTAATGTTCATCAGCAGTGTTCAATGGGTACACACTAATGGTGGTTACTGACATCCAAGTCTTCCATGGCAGAATTCTTCTCAGTGCAGACCTTTGGGATAGAAAGTGCTTTCAGGAAAAGCATGTGCCTGAATTTAGAAAAAAAAAATCATTAAATCTTGTGTCTAGTTTTATTTAAGTTCATAACAAGTCTCCAATTTATTAGATGTATGAGGACAGCCAAGTATTTGATCTAGACTGATGAGAGACCAGTCTGTCCTCTTCACTAATTTAAAAGCCACGTAGAATTCAATTTCATTTTAAGTATCAGAAAAGTTCTGCAACACTTCACAATTCAGAATCTCAGTTTCTCATTCCCCACTGTACCCCCTAATGTCTTTTGCTTCCCTTGTGGTCAGGAGACAGTTATTTCTCAAACATAATTATCTCATATGTGATATGCCAAAGCCATGACCGTAGATTGTATAAAGAGCTCATTTAGAAACCAGTGCAATCACTGCAGTAATCTCAGTGGTAAAGAGATACTTTCTGGAGGTCGATGTGGTGGGTTTTAATTGCTTTTCTGGCAAACTTTCCTCTTCCATGTTGAAATATGATTTTCCCATGGTATATTGTTAGGTGACAACATTTCAAATAATTGCTTGTTTCCCCTTACCTGCCTATTCTTACAGACTTCAAGAACCAAAAAGAAGCGTTCAGCATCCTTCAAACATTGAACTGTTGCTCCGAGACTACCAGAGGGCACGAGAAGAAACCAAAAGTGAAATTGCACGAGCTAGGGACAAACTTCGGGAGAGAGCAGAGCAAGAGAAGAGGCGTATACGGGAACAAGTACTGTCTCAGTTACAGAAGGTGAGCATTATATCAAAAGTATAAATGTTCTTGAAATTCTCAGTACATTATTTTTATCCAATTTTTATTTGGTCTTCTAGGCTAGCATTGAGTAGTTGCATTGGTAAGGTAAAATCTTTGGTCTTTAACAACTACATTGGACCAGCAAGTTTAGTGAGGAGCTTCAGAAGTAGAGAAAGAGTAACAAATGGGACTGAAGAGAGATCTTTTTAAAAAAAACTTTTCCCTTTAAAACATCCTAGCATTGGTTTGATAGCCTGGACTTCGACATGTGAAGAGTAACAACAACACAAGCTGCATCTTCCCATACTGCCAAATTTTACTAGGTGACTCACTTTATGGTTTATATAATCCTAGTCTTTCAAACAAGCCTGCTTAGTTAATACTTTACTTTCTGTGTGGCAACAGTTTTCGTCACTGCTCCTTGAAAGAAACTGGACTTCTTTAGATCACTCCTCTTTCATCTTTCAGTGCTGTTATCATCGATTTTGCTAGCTGCTGTGCACAGGAAGCTCTGTACGGGGTTGTTTATACTGTAATCCCTATTACAGGAAGAAGCAAGGCTGAAGACTCTTGCAAGTACAAGCACTTTGTGTACAGACTCCAGCCTCAGCCTCTCCTCTGGCCCTACATCTGGTTACAATAGCAGTAATACTGCTACATACACTGCAAGTAACTTCAGCAGCCGGGAAGGGCAGGTGAGAAACCACTGGGCTGTGAGACTGATGTCTCCTGATGTTTCAAGAGACATAACAAGACCAAGGCCATTGTTTTCTGTCGCAACTACCACACAGGACAAGTCTGCATCACGAGTACACAGATGGGTGGCATTGGGTGGAGGGAGCACTACCATTAATTGCAAAGGATAGTGACACTTATTTTTGGTTGGTTTTTCGGTTGGTTTTTTTCCTTATGTAACTCATAGATAAAAATCAGATAGTTATTATTGTCAGTAATGCCACCCTCTGACAAATGTTTTAGAAACAACAAGCCTTTTCTTGTGATAAACCTGATATTTTGAGGGTGCCTCCCTCAATGATACATGCATTGACTGAAAAGTGTCCATGTGTTAATATGGACTTTCCTGAAGCTCCTTTTGAAGTATGCACCTGTGCTAGCTCCTTACACTTGGTTTGCTAAATTTCCTGAACCAAGGTATCATTTCATAACCAGGAGAAAGGCAAAGATGTTACCTGATGATAAAAAGTAAGGCAAATTGCTACTAATATTTCACTGTCTATGTAACACTTATTTTTCTCAGTTCACATCAAAAGCTCCCACTTCTCCACTTTCTTAAATCAGGTTTCTTCTGGAAATACTTTGGTGTCAAGAGACACACGAGGTCGTTCAGCTTTTAGAAATAGTCAGCTTTGTATGTTAGAGCAATTGCAGAAGGATTCAACACTTGGTAAGTAAATCATATGTCTGCTTATGTTTGAGTTGTATCCCAAAGCCTAATGACATTTATCATTTATGCAGATCAAAATCTAACTGGATTCCAAGTATTTTCAGGATGTCCCTACCATTACATGACTTCAAAAAAATACCATCAACCACTAGTCAGGGCCTGCTTAGAACTTACTGAAAAAGCAAATGGTGATTAGCTCCCTCTAAAGTTGGTCTTTTGATGTTGTAACCTCAAAGTACAGCATTCTGAGACAACACGAGGATAATGCTTTGAATGAACAAAAGAAGGGTGAGGGCTGGGGGCGAAAGCTGCAATAAATATAGAATTGTACATGCAAGTTCTTATTTTTAGCCTCAAGACTTAAGTTGCCTATTCTTCCTGAGGTTATTTTACTTTCTTACATGTGGTAATAACCATTAAAAATTGAGTAATGCAATATGTAACTTGGTGTAATTACCAATACACTGGTGGTGTAGACAAGGGATGTTATTGGTACTTCATTAGGATCAGATGCACTGGGGACTCTAATGGAGGGTTTAAGTCCCTACAATTTAAGAGTAGTGGTGGGGGGTTTTTTTTATTTTTTTTTTTAATTCCCCTGTGGCTTTTTTGTTTCCCACAGAAGCCAGCAGAATTCAGCCACCTCTTCCTTCTAGTAGCACCAGCTGTAGGTTCACTCATGGATTAACTATTTCTGTCAGCTCCTCTTCAACAAAAGGCTACCAAGATTTATCCAAACATATCCTCGCTAATGCTACCACTGAGGTAAGTAAATAAGCAGTTTTCACTTATTCTTGTATGTCCTGGAAGTTGTAGCAAAAGCGGGTGGGATGAGTCTTGTTCTACGTTGCCAGCAGTTACCTGTATGTCAGATACAGAGACACACGTACTGAACAATTTTAAAGGGTGGGGGAAAATGAGCCAGGGTGCAGATTGTCACATTAGCTGGAATGTTTGAGTGAAACCAGTGTCATTTCTCACTGTTTTCTAAGGTAATGGCAGCATGCTCTCATAATCTGAGGAACCTCTACAAGTGCCAAGCAGCAGCTGGGTGGAAGTAAGTTTATGGAAAGTCTTTATAATGGGAGGACCTTCTCTGTACCTGGCCGTTGTGTGCAAATATCTTTAATTTGTCTTTGACAGATATCAATGTACAGAAAAAGAGGTGCAGGTGTACTACAAAGTCTTCCCTTCAGCAACAAGGCATGGGTTTCTGGGAGCAGGAGTGATAGAAAGGCCTCTTCCCTATGTGTGGGGACTGGTGAGAGATCCTGGCAAAAGGCATCTATATGACAGATCTATCCATACAGCTCGAATACACAAGAAGGTAACCAGCCACATTCACCTGGGTGAGTATCCACACAAACAACCAACCACCATCATCATTATGATGAACTCTCTCAGCTCTGGTTGTCAGCCATGAAAAAATTTAGAGGCATCTAATTTCATTTATTCAGATCTGAGAAAACAGTTTAGTCATTTAATATGGGAATTTCAGCTTTGCAAGATTTTTCCAAAGTAACAATAATATTAAACACATCTTGCTGAGAAATACAGCTAGAGACAGTGGTTTGAAAGTAATGATAAACCTAAAATGGCTTGAAAAAGCATTTTAGTAACATATTACAGCATATTAACTAGAGCTCTACTCCCAGGCAACAAGTCAAAATAAAATATGCATCTGCCGTTAAGGGATAGGGGAGAATTGAGACAAGCTGAAGTTATCAAAGCCTAATTCCTGATTTTTGTTGTTTTGGGTGTTTTTTTTCCCCCAGTGTATTTAGTGACTGATACCTCCCTGTGTTACCTAAAGCAACCCCGGGATTTCTGCTGCATTACTGTGGAAGCCAAAGAGGTAAAGTGAACCTTCTCTCTGAAGCATAGAGGAGTAGTTGTTCTGATACCCCGGTTCAAGGACAAAGGAGAGAAAGAAGTAAAGTCCATATTGATATTTCCAGAAGGGACAGTGTAACAGAAAGAAAAGCCATGCCGATATCACACAAGTGAATTATGCATAAAACCCTCTCATGAATAACAATTGTCAGCCAAGGTCCCCATTAGGCAGAACCCAAGTGTCACACAGTATATCCTGGTTATAAACACCAAGATTTTGACAAAAACATATTTAATAAATCACATGAAAAATACTATTTCTTACTAAAAGGGCTTTTTAAAGTAAGTAGTATGAAAAATATGCCTCACAGCAAAGATACTACTATTTGCATAAATACATTACTATATGCATAAATTTTTTTTCAAGTTGTCACCCTTCTACCTTGTCACTTGCAGGAGAACTTGTCTGTCCTGGCTATTCAGTCTGTCTATGATGCATCCATGCCTCACCCTTGCAGAGAGGCAGTGAGGGGGGAGATTTTGCCAAGTGCTTGGATACTGGAACCTGACATAGTGAATGGAAGAGATATCACCAGAGTTATTTACATGGCACAGGTAAGATTTTGCTGTATGTTCAACTGTGAACGCAAAAAGTTGTTACACAGCAGAACACCAAAGAGCTGCTAAGTAACAGACCCTGCAATCCTTATGCTATGCTCCATGAACTTTATGAAGTGACCATAAAAGTCACCTCTACTTCACACTGTTATCTAGCAGTGCAGACAATCCTACTAGGATTGTCATTAAGCAAGTTTTAACAGCATCTAAAGCTGCTTCCTTGGATACTAAGCTCCTCTGTAAAGGTTTATTAGCAGTTTTTAGTATATGTTGTGTTCTCAGGTGGTGAGCCAGTATGGGGAGTCTTGTGTGCATTTTTGTCTTGCTGTGGACACAGAAAGTCCACCTTGGGTTATTCTATTTTCAAGATGTCTCAAAATACTTGTTAAATTTTTCTAACCTATGTCATTAATTCTTCACACTTAAGAAAGAGAAGTCAAGATTAGGATTCCAGTTAAGAATAAAAAAAATCCTGCCATCCATTTCTTACAGACTTATCTGAAAAGTAGGCTCTCTTTGAGACAGTGGTACTTAGTATTTAATAATGTCCAGACGAAAATGCCATAATGTGTAAAATTATTTAAATGCTTACGCAGAGATAAATGACATTAGTCCTTTAAACCCATCTATTTAAAACTTTTTTAAGTTACATTTTTAAAAATACCATTAATTAGTACATGCATTTTACAGTGCATATGTGAAATGTATATATGTATTTTAAAATATTAGATGCATTTTATATTTCCCTTTGGTATATACATTTTCAGTAACACTATGTGTCTCAAACTAGTAATATTTAATCCAAGCCCTCAAAAGCAATGTGGGTCACACATGCTAGAAGTAACATCAAATTGCAAAGCTTGAAAGTCTGTGGAGCACTGGGAAGGAAAAGATACAAGCCACACAGTAATGATGGCGTTTGGCTGTAAGCTACTCCTGTGTTTAATATACACTTGATGTATCAGAGCTATTCCAGGCTGGAGAAGAGTCCTGTTTAAAAAAAGGTACAACCCCAACATGCAGCCTCTCTTTTAATTCCTGCAGGTGGATCTTGGTGCCCCGGCTATCCCTGCAAGGCTCCTGAGTTCCATTGCAAAGCAACAGCCCCTGGTGATTGCTCAGCTGGCACACCTGCTTGCCAGCTAGGGGCTGGTACAAAACCAGATACCTGACAGCAGCTGACACTTCACAAGGAGACACAAATGTCAGTAAGAGTAATGGAAAATGCTGGCTCCTAAGGCAGCCACCTCCAAGCCTCACTTCAGGAGCCTGACTGCTAACACTGGACTACATGGAAATATAGTTAAAGGATCGTTTGTTTCAGCCAAAACTGCTTAGAAGAAACAGCGTAGGGGGGAACCTGTCCTCCTTGAGACAGCTGTGGAAAACCTCCATGGACAAGCAGAAAGGTGTGCTGTCTCTGTGAAGAGCAGAGGAAGAGGCTTTGCTTTACAATAGCCAGCATCTTAGAGTGTATTATTTAACTTGTTTTCAAGCAGCTCAGAGATCAACCTTCTTTCTTTCAGTAAGTTTTGGCTGGAAGCAGTACACATATGGCTTGAGACCTTTTATAAGCTCTTGAGTAGAGCTGCAAAGCCACTTTCTAATGTTGAGATAAGTATCAAATGCAGAATTCCTAAGTGTGTAGATAATCATTTATCTTGGCCAGCTGCCTATCTGTCCTTCCCCTTAAGAAGTTAGAGCAGTGCAATGTTGACTAGTCATCCAGCACCCTGGATAGATTTTTCTCATGTAATTGGCTGACTGCTTGCAGCCAGTGTAAGGTGTTCCAGAGTGGCACTACACTATGCACCATCAGTGGAAACCACCACACCTCAGGACACAGTTTTACTGCACTGCAGAATCAGGTGCTTTGAAATAAGAAACCAAACAGACAGTTCCAAACAGTGACACTTTTTCATGAATAGGGTAAATACTCAGCAATCAGTTGTTTCTAGAATATAAATCCTGCAAGTAAGAGTAGCTCCAATATTTGTCCAAAATGGTGTTTTCCATTAGCCGTTCTACACTTCTACCCAAATGCATTAAGAGCTGAAAATACAGCCTGGTCATAGTGTAATCACACTTCTTTGTTCATAACATTGACACCTGTCCCACTACAGCAAGTACAGACCCATTCAAGTACTTCATGGTATTTCTGTTGAACTTAGTCCACTGATCCTGCTGTGAGGCTTTACATGTTTGTTCAACGCCCTCCATAGTTGTTTCACATATTCCTAAATTTAAACAAAACCACAACCAAAAAAATATACAGAAATACCTTCATTTAATTCTTCAGCACAACAGTACAGAATCACTTTAGATATACCTAAGCAATAAAAGCTGCTATATTATGCTTTCATTAGCTGAAAAAAGCCCGCATTGTTCAAGAAGCTCTTGCACTTTAAATTTGTGAAGTGAGAAATGTGTATTCAAGCATCCACCTTACTGGACTCAGTGCCTGCTCTTTTAACACAGTTACTTTCGGTAAAAGGTGCATTTTCCCAGCATATGGTGAAGTTAGCTGCACTTCCCACCTCTGAGTTCAAGAGCCAAGAGCTGCTTTTACTGTATCTTTGCACAGGTCTAATTTTGGCTCTCAGCTTCTCTGTTACTTTCTGTTAATAATATACTAAGTTTTAAATGAAAAGACAAAACATGTTTTGGGACTTAAGAAAACAGCAGTTTTGATACATACTAGTCCAAGGCGGCCCCCCCCCCCGCCATCCCAATTTAGACCAGGTAGGATTGAAAAACCTTTCCCTTACGAATTTGCTTTGTTTTCAATTTGGATAGTCATGGTTACAATCTTAACACCAATATATTCTTTTTTTGGTGAGACTCAGCCTTTTCCTAAAAGCATGGTTCACTTGCAGCATCATGCATTTTCCATGATCCCTCAAGGAAGAAGGGGCAACCAGTTACAAAATTTTCTGCAAGTGAGCGAAATTACAGGTTTTCCTTTGGTGGAAACCCAGAAGGAAGAACGAACAAGGCACTACATTAAAGCCCTAATAAAAAGAGCAGAAATGGCAGGATGGGGTATTGGTTCTGTCCCCAGTGCTGCTTCCATAGATTTTCAGAGGAAGTGGGAGAGGTCTTCATACAATCCACTAAAGCTTTGCCCAGTGCTTTGCTTTTTTTCCCCCTTTATTTTGGACATGGCACTAGTGATAAAGCAGTTTTTGTAGGAAAAACATCTAGGGGGACTCCTGTTGATCAACAATGCCAGTGCCTATGAAGGATAGTGTCTTATTGTACAGTGCATCAGATGTTTATTTTTATATATACTTTGTTTTTTCTATGTTTACAAATTAAGTTATTTATATATGCTTAGTTTGATGCGTTTTTATATGCTATCAAAGCTAAGTTTTATTTTTATTGGTATTGAATTAATGTAATTTTTTTTAATACAGTCTTCAATTGATACTAAAAAGCCTATTTATATAAATGTTTTCTTTTGCAAATACAGCATTTTATGGTACTTGCTAATGTATGGCATTGGTTTGTTTGGAAGGATGAAACAAAAACCCAGCAGACATAGAATCTGTTAATCTACAACAGACAAAAACCAACTTTCTGTAAGTCACTGCTGAGCAGCAGATGATCAAACCAATTGTATTCTACCATCTAGGGTTGTATCTCTGCTCTTAAATCAAGGTTGCTATTTTCATATCCACAATAAATGGTATTTTCTACACAAGAAAATGTGCCCCACCTTATTTTGTTCCAGCTAAGATACCCATCTATGAATTAAGCTGTATAGAAAAGTAACACAAAGGCAAGCGTGTGATAACAGATAGAGGTCTCCTACTTACCTGCTGAGGAATGGAGGTGTTATATGAATGTGTGGCACAAGAGTTAATAAGCCAATCAGTGCTTATATTTGGGTTCTGTGACAATGTCTTGTTCTAGTAAAGTGGGGGTTTTTTTGAGTATGTAAAAAAAAGGACACTGGATGGAGCTTCTTCCCGAGGCCTGTTACACAACTCCCCTCACCTACACATTCAGAAGGAAGTTCATATACATCACTATTCTTAATTTTCTTTTGAGAATTGTGTGTTTGCAGTACAGAAGACTGGCTCTCCTCTCTACTGCTCTCCTGCCTGCAGCCCCCCACCTGGAGGCAGTGCACAGGGAAGAGGTACAATGCCCAAGGCCCTGGAACTGAGAGTTCATCAGCCCCAGCAAGCAGAAAACCGGGCGCTGTACAACTGCTCCTAAGGTTTGGTTACCAAGTTGGGTGTTTGCCTTTACAGAGCAAACAGGGCTGGGTAGCACAGGATTCTCAAGAACTACAGTAACTGCATTAGGTCATAAACACAGAAACAAGAAGCATTTCTTACCTGCTGTGTTCCACTGAAGAACCGTCTCCTGTCCCGTGTCCCATAGGGCACAACTGTGTTCTCTGGATGTGGCAAACTGCCCCTAGGGCTTGGCCAGTTTTTAAATAAAAACTTCCAAACATGCTGTATTAGAGAAGGATAAGTCAGGTGTGTGGAGTTCATGAAAATGGCTGTAGCCATCGTATCTATGCAAGTAGTACAATACCTGAATAAAATCTGTGCCAGAGCCAAGAGCACTTTTTTTTTTTTTTTTTACTATTATGGATTTCAGCTTCTTCTCCCTTCCACTACCCACCCCCTTCCCCCCCTTATTAAAAAAGTTGTAGCAACAAAGCAGCAGTAGGCCAGACAGTAGGTCCTTTCTCTGCCCCATGCTTTGTGGCAAGGTACCTGTTTGGTTCTTTGCCCTAATACAAAGAAGTTACATGTTGACAGCTTGAACACAATACAAGACATTTAATAATGTTTATTATGACAAACAGCAATTTCAAATGAGATCTGCAGCAAAATATCACGTAATACTCAGCCTCAGGGAGCAGGTATGGCATGATACGGTGTACTTACTGTTTGAATTTGTATTCCCATGTCCTTGCTGTATATGCAGCATGCCCACTTTTAGGGACTCTCATTCATTCATATCAGAAAACCCCTAAAATAAGGAATGCAGATGGAACATGCCAAATCTTTCAATACAGGGCTTAGTAAACAAGAAAAATCTCAGTATGGTTCAGACACTGATGTGCTTCTATGCTTTCCCTCTCTCTGTATAACATACATTTTAACAGAAGCTGCAGTTCTACCTAATGAATCTTGTCGGTGGTTTTTCTTGAATCATTGCCTCCAAGGTGTTCCCTTTTCTCAGCTTACACAAGGAAGAGGTTTGCTAATTAGCAGGGTAAAAAAAGCCCTGGGCTTCACTTTGTTTAACACAGAACTTGCTTTCTGGAAAAACCTACACTAATAGGACACTCCTAGACAAAAGGAAATAAGGTCCTCACTGCTACTTGGAAGGGGACAATACCTGTGAGACAGCTAATGAGCAACTAATCATATTCTGCTCATCACCAGCAGTCCCTGCTACAAACCCCAGTTTAAGAAAGTACTTGGGAGGGTGAACAGGAGATCATATCCTTGGCAACAACCTGTCTGTAAGGGCAGAAAAATACTCACTGTCCTCCAAGAAAAGGACTCCTTTCACAACCTGCTCTCCAGGGAACATCAGAGTGCTTTTTCACTACTATGTCTGCTCTTCCAGGCTGTAGTTTTCTTGCTGCAGCACTTCCTGACTGAAAAACCCCAAACTCAAGGCAAAGAGAATTATAAAAACCAGTGGATAGCAGCCAGATTACATTTATGTTCACATACTATAAAAGTGTCTTAAAAATACTGTCTTCAGTAAAAAATATAAACAGATATTTTCTCCCTCACTTCTATTAAAACCCCTGGGAAACTACAAGTTTGTTTCCAACAATAGATGGAAAACCAGTTTGGCATCTACATCCTTTAAGAATAATGTCATCAATGGTCTGGTGTACTTTTTGATATGATTTAACTTTTAAAATGAGTCTTAAAAAATTAAAATCAAACCTTCAACACTGAGCTTACAATTTAAAAATAAATATAGGCACACCTCTGTCATATAGATTCACCTTTTCCTTCCCCTGGCAGTAGAGGCTTTCTTAAAAGACAGCATGAGAAATCACATCATGTTAAGAGGAGAGACAGCCACCAAGGAACTATCTCTCTGATCACACAGAACTTGTCCACTTGAATTGATTCCTGGGTTTGGTCACAGCCTGTTGCTGCACAAATAAAAAAGTGCCCATCAGTCTAAAGAACAGCTGCTCTGAGCCACAATCAAGGTGCTTAAAGGACTTTTGACTTGGAGATCCATTGGCTGATGTAAATCCTTCAGCATAGTCACCACAGCAAACATCCATGAACTGAGAGACCAGTGCAGGTTTTGCACAAAGTGACCTCCATCTGTAGTATGCTTCCAACACAGAACTCCCAATCCATTCAGAAATGCTAAAAATTCCATTTGCATCTTCATGAGTAATTTTTATCCAGAGTCCACCACCTCTGCTAACTTTGTGCAGTCACAGTACCTAGAGATTGTCTGTTCAGCTGACAAGGGTTAGTCCTGGGCTCCTCTCTATGATGCTCTGATACAAATACTCTGGACAGCATTTTCAAGTCTTTTAGGAAATCCTGTAACAAACAGATAACAAACCAGAGAACCCTTATTAACAAATGTCAACAAAGAGGCTTACTTAATTTTTCTAGTAAAGAACTTTACAAGGTTAAACTTGATGGTTTTCCAGTGATGAGCATAGATGAGCCACAGAATTGACTGCAAAGAGTGGCTGTAGGCCTACATGTTCAGACGTCCCCCCCCTAAAACCTGCACACTTCTAAGAAAAGATCATCACTACCACAGTTTAAATGGTTCAACATCTCCAACATGCAAGCACTTGCCAGCCTTGAATTACTGTCCATTTTTAGCAAGGCATTTGGGTGTTCTCCTACATTCTGACGGTGGCCAAAATAGTGTGACTCCCTCTAGAACAGTCTGACCCCTCTCACACTGGTGGTAGGAGGCACAGGGGTTTAAGTGCCCTTTGGGTCGCAGTTAAGACCCTTCCCAGCATGTCATTCTGAGCTGGAACACAGCAAGCACATTCAGGCTAGAACTGAGAGCTGCTAACTGAGCCATCTGGTTTCAAAACTGGTTTACAATTTTCTTGGAAATGTTTCCACCGCATGGGCAATGTTGGATTCACACAAGTACCACTTTCAGCTAAACACTAGCAATCAGTAACAAGCTTGCTGGAAGCCAGTCCTTAGGCTGTATTAAGGAGGAAGGACAGACAGGAAGGTTCTAAAGCCTTACCTATATGAAATAGCAAAACTAGAATTGGCTGTTTACATAGCTTTACTTTTTACTTCAGTTATTGTTCACACACATCTAATTACTTACTAAGGGCCACGGGAGCTCTTCAAGGCTATGCAGGCAACTCTCTATTTCACTAGTTCTCATTAGTTCATGTTCTACAAGACCATGAAGCATGAAAAGGAACAAATCCCACTGCAGGAGAGAGAGAAAAAAAAAAAAATCAACAACTCAAAAAGAAATGGATTTTGTATTTGTTTCTTTATGCATATACAATTCACTTTTTTCTTTTTAGATCAGAACGTGGCACAAAGGAGCAAACACATTATTTATCTGGGTATGACAATGAGGATAAGAGCAATATCCAAAATGAGTGAACCAAACTCTTCTAGTTCATACATTGTATCCTACCAGAAAGTCTCAGTATTTCCAATTCTCAGTCTACAAACACACCAAGTATTCAATTACTTCTGGTTCAAGAACAGCTGGAAAGATTTAGCCTGCAACTAAATAGGGTGATTTTCAGCTTCATAGCTGGGGTGCTCACAGCACCAATATGCATGCAAAAATGAAAGCTGATAAAAAGCACAAGAATGCAACCAATTACAGAGTCATGGTCCCAGTCCCCATCATATCCAGGCCAAATGGGCCATTGTGCCATTTGTTCCTAACGAAACTGTACCTTCCTGAGAGCCACCCAGACAGGTATCAAACCCTGACAAGGAGCATGCAACCCTGTCTTTTCCTACGCTGCAGAAACAGCACCAGGTGAGGGTAGAACAACTCCCCTGCCTTGTTCACATAAGACTCCAGTGAACACTGTGGGCAGGCAGAACTCACACACAAGTATCTGACCAGAGCAGACAACTGGCAGCTCCACAGATCCAAATAAGCTTTACCTCTCGCTGCTTCACTTCTGCAAGGTAACCAATGTTCTTCCTGCTGAAGATCAGCTGCACAGGAACAGGTGTCCCAAAGTCCTCCTTCCAGACAGAGAGCAGCAGTTTTAGAAGGCCACAGATGGGATTATTCTTTACAGACAGCCTCTCTGGGCTCTTATCTGGGGATTTGATCTCAAGACTCAGAGGAACACGACCTGAAACTGTAAGCAAAAGGATAAAAAGTTAACTTCTATAGATGCATCCTTTTATAGTCACCATCTTCGCACAACAGCACACTTGGTGAGTACAAACCAGTGAACCTAAGAGGACTGCAGTTTAGAAATATACAAAATTATGAGCTTTGAAACTATACAGATAAGAATGCCATTGGGTTGGCATATAGCCCCATGTCCTGAAAGACAACTGACTATGTAGAAGTCTAATCAAAGAGAACCGAGGCGTTACTCCAAAGGAGAGAAGAGTAACACAGTGAAACAACATTTAAATCTATAAACAGAATGAAGAGTTTAGACATGAATTACATAACTTCAAACAAGAGAAAGTAAAGCCAAACAGTGATTAACTGCAGCTAAACATAGGTGGAAGATACCAGATCTTCCTCAGTACAGTCTAATGGAATAGGGCAGATTTACACTGCTGCCCCCCAGAATAAATTTCACAATATTCAGACATGAACTGCTTTCTGAAAAAATGGATTATGTATCAAACTTCTTAAGCAGGTTCTAAACCCAGGAAATTAGAAGGTTGCCCATGAAGAAAACATCTACACTCAGATCACAAGCTCCTGCTGAGAAGAACATTAGAGGAAGAGAAAAAGAAACAAAGTGAAAATGCTCACAGAAGTCACAATATGGAGAAAAGAAGTTACTTTCATTCTTTAAAAAAAAAAGCCATCACACCGTAATTTAATGGAAAAGGTCCTTACTTGAATAAAACAAAAAAATCCAAACCCATCCACAATTTTTCAGAGTAAGAAAGACTGGAAAACATCCCATATTTAAATGACGGTACCAATAAATAAAAAGCAATGGAGGATGTGAACCAGATCTGAAGGACAGTTAGTACAATGCCAAACGTATATTTTGTAGAAGGAAATAAAAGCAACTATCCAAACTGACATAAAAAAAAATCTGCAGACTCAATGACACCAAAGAGAATCAAACATCCACAAGCTCTAAATACTTCAGTCTCTAACTTCAGGGATTTAAGAGAATTTTAATAACAGATTTCATTCTTAAACAGCTTATCATGACTGACTTACCCAGCAAAGAAACCAACTCAACTGTGCACTTTGCCAGCTGCTGTTCTGATGTGGGACACATGAACTGGAGAACACAAAAAGAAGTTGTATCTTTGTGCCCATACTGCAGACTGGAAAAAACAGGGCTTCAACAAGGGATAAAAATATCTGAGAAGAGCAGGCAATTTACAGCAGAAGCATAGAACTGTAATCGGGAACCCATTAAAGACTGAAAGATGAGAAAAGATCATATTTGATGAAGAGGATCCACAAAGGCAAATCGAAGTAACAAGCAGATCTACACAGTATAAAAAAATGCAGTGCAACATCACATTTGAGATCAAACAGAAAAAACTCAACTGAGCTCAACTTTGAAGCAAGGCAAACTAACAAGTTTACAGGTGTTGAGACAGCTCAAAGTCTGTCCAAGAGGGTTTTTTGCTGCTTTTTTACATCTTTTACCTTTCTGCATCGAAGTGTCTGACTCAATCTTCCTAGCAAGCACTTCAGCCAGACATAGTCAATCACTTCACCCTCATCCCGTGGGCCCACAGCAACACAGAGCACATCCTTGACAAAAAAGACAGCAGTAACCCACATATTAGTATCCTTCTCTTCCACAAACAGATCCTTGGGTCCTTATTAAAAAAGAGAAAAAACTAAGCTAATATATACATCTCTTAAAACAGGTTAAAGCTGAATTTTTCACAACCTTAGCAAGGTATGATTTTCTCCCACAGCTCTCACTAAGGTTATGAAGTCAAATTCAATGATGGCAACAAGTTCATCTTCCTTAAAAATACTAGCTCTGAAAGCTCCAGATAAATCTGGCAGCATAGCAAGCAAGTTCAGGGTAGAAGTGCTGGAGAAATCCAGAGCTCTCTTATATCATTAGGGAAACTTCAATGTCAACACAGAGGTTTCTTGACACAACTTATCCTCCTCTTTTTTTTTAGCACAAGCAAGAAAGCTTTAAAGGATATCAACTCATTCTCACACAACTGCTGGGAAAGCAGTGATATCCAACATTATTGCTCAAACAAACAGCTGCAAAAAAAATTTAAAAAAAAGAGGCAGAAGACATAATGGTAAAAAAGTGAGGGGTTCAGAATTCTTTTTCTCATGATTGCAAGATTTATACAAGAACAGTGACTTGTTAAAAGCCTGGGAGAAAAGACTAAAATGTAACCTGAACCAGCTTGAAAAGAAAATTGCTTGGATCTGAGGTTAAATTAGGTCCATATAATCACTTTCTCTTTAAGATGTTCTGATTCTCCCTCATAGCTGAATGAAGGTGCATTTGCAGACTGGCAAAAATCTTTTTACAATTCTATACAGATTCATATGACACTTAATTCAATGAAGAATTCCTGGTGTATAATATGGGACAGTCTACCAAGTTCTACAAAACTGAAAGGACCAAGAGAAAATACTTAACTCTAAGCAGAGCCCAGGAGACTCTCCATAGATAGAGCAGGTTTACAAAAAAGTACCTATTTTCATATGCTGACTCTTCAGCATACAATGTACACAACACTCACCACACTACGGTTTCCATGCTAAATGTATCAAAAAGGCCACACTGTCAATGCTACCAGAAATCCTGTATTTGAGATAGTACTCCTAACTCTGATCAGACAGCAAGCAGGTGGTTAAAAAAAGCCTGAAAGCTTTCCATCGTGCTTCCTAAACACTCCCCAGAGCTAGTTCCTTACAACCAGAACATTCTCTTAAAAAATTCTCAAACAATGCCCCATAAAACAATAACGAAAACAAATGGAAAAAAAAACATAACCAATGAACCAAAAAAACCAACCAATGTGAAAAATAGAAAGGGAGATAGGGCAAGCCAGGAAGTGAACACTATGTACCTTAATCTCATTGATGATTTGGGAGGGAAATGGAGCACAGTGCTGACAGCCTGGAGGGCAGTCCCTTTTCAACTCCAGAGTGTCCTCGCTGGGCAAGGGAAATCC
This sequence comes from Hafferia zeledoni, assembly GCA_035583235.1. NCBI lineage: Eukaryota > Metazoa > Chordata > Aves > Passeriformes > Thamnophilidae > Hafferia > Hafferia zeledoni. The sequence continues at coordinate 27,078,585 of JAWWEV010000167.1, forward strand.
TGGGACTTTAAGCATTCTGTTGAAGGTTGCCTTCACTTCTCTTTTGATGAGTGCTACAGAGAACAGGGAACAAATCCTGTCTACTTCAGTTCTTCTCTCCAGTGAAGCATAGAACTGTTTCCAAACACTATTTACCTCTCACTCTGAGGACCATGGCAAATAAGGAAAAAAACAGTTTACGCTTTCAAACCCCTCCCACTATATTTAATGGACAGAGGCACATGTGGAGAGAGTGTGTTAAGCCACAGCCACCCATTCCCAACAGGTACCACTAGCAACTCATCTCAACTCATTTTTCATCAAAATGTTTCAAAGGGTTTAAAAAACACAGTAGCTAAGCCAGGAGGCAATGCCAAATTAGAAAGCTGATGCAGTGTGATCACACCAGTTCAACCACTGGGCCCATCAGAGCCATGTCTTCTACCACAATAAGTTTTGATCAGCATCCAAAACACTAAACTCCTGTGGCTGCAAATGGTGCTTGGATATTCCTCCCCACACTCTTGGCACCAACTCTTGAAACAATCAGTTTTCAGAGATTCCGAAGAGTTGCCAGAGCAGTATTACAGAGTAAAAGCACCACACTTGCCTGCAGAAAAGACACCCAGTCCAAGAAGTGTTTGGTTTATAGAAGATTTCAGAAGTGTATGAGAACTGTGATGTGGCTTGAGAGAGCAGCTGTCTATCACACACTGGAAGTGCTAAGACAACTTCAACCTAGATGACATTTCCAGAAGGAGCTTTCCATAGCATTCATTCTCAACATACTCCAAGACTTCATAACTAAAAATCACTTCCCCGGGCCAAGCCCAAAAGATCCCTGAAGAAGATTCTTAGAGCTAGAAAGCATTCTTCTTTTTCCTAAACAAAGAGGAACAGAGCAACTGCACACTTACCACTAAAAGAAAAATTAGTACAACCAAGAGTGTCTACCCTTTGATTTAAAAAAAAAAAAAGTAAAAAAAAAAGTACAAGGCACATGTTAAAAACCCCAGTTCAAAGTAAAAGGACTCACCTGCAATGTTGGCAGAGAGCCAGCCACAGGCTTTCTCAATAGCCAGTTCCACTGCAATGTTTTCCGCACTACTTAAAACCTTTACAGGAAGGATAACAAGTGATACAACATTTACCATCAGCCACAGCACTACAGTCAGTGAAAATTCAGACAGAATTCTAGAGGAAAAAAGCTTGATTTTGGCATGCAACAATTAAACAGAGCGCCAGCACCTCTGTGGGAACTGCTGGTTTGAGCAATACGACTGACCCATTTTGATTTTCCAAACCTCATCAACTCTTGCAGAATTTGGTGCTAAAACAAGCATTATCCTTGCATGACAAATGCAATTTATATAACATTCTAACCTCAACCGTTAGCTATGAGCTCACTCTACACAGAATATGCAAGGCAGGCTGGTAGAAGTGACTCTCCTTAGCTATCAGTCCTCCCATGAGTGCATCACTAGGTTCCCTTGACCTGAGCTATTAATGGGTAAGTGAAAAAGCAATGAAAAAACAGTAATGATCCAGACTTGAAGTCAGGCCTTTAATAAGTTTTAGTGAATATACATACTGCTGCAGATGTCTCTTCTGGCAACAACACCCTTACTGCCTCAGGACCTTTCTTTTTGCAGAATCTGCAACAAAGAAAGCAAGCATGCCACAGGATTAGTCCAAGTTCTTGGACAACACTCAGAGGTTCATTACACAGCAACGCAATAAATCACACAAAGAAAGGGTAACTACAAGCCACCAGGCTGCAATGTCAGTTTTTCAAAGCGGGAAAATAAAACAATTGCAGCAGATGCCTGTTTGGAGCTGGATGCAGAGGGACACATAGCACTTCTACCCCTTCCTACAAATACAGTATGAACTGGTTGGAGGCACAGCAGTCAGTCACCCTAAGAGCAGAGGTCATGGTTTATAATTACCAGAACCTGAGCACAACAGGCCAAGCTAAATTAGGCTTATAGATTCTTCAGTAAGAAGAGATGGGAAGGCAGAAGTTTAAATAACTTTTCCTCCTTACTCTCTGCCTTTGATGAGTGCCTGGGCCCCTTCCTCATACAGATGAGTGCACACCTCTTCAAGCAGTTTGTCATGATTAGCAGCATCCTCCTTCACTTTATCTTGCAACATGGCCTCAGCCCTTTGAACCAACTCTGCTACCAGTGTTGCCCTGTAAAAAAACCAAGAACAATAGACAGACTGATATTAATACAAGAGACAGTGCACACTAACTGTACCCAGCTATTCTCCCCAATTTAGGGGGATACTCATCTCAAAAGCAATAAACTGCTTTGCCAAAAAAGAATCAATCACACTGCATTTAATACTATATCATCTCCTTGTGCTGTATGTAGGGAAGAAAGCAGCAATGAAGATAACAAAATAGTCCTAAGACTCAAGAGTCAAGGGCCTTTAAGTTTTAGTAGAAACATATTTGATTACAGACCTTCTTTCCGGTAGCAATACTGTTGTACACTCAATGGATACTGCTCAGAAGTTCAAAGACATCAACAGCAGCCCACCACAACCAGCATTCCTTATGAGCTGACACCATTTAATATCTTCAGCAAGCTGGACAACAGAACAGTGCAAACCCTGAGCAAGCTCCTGAGTGACATGCTGGAGGGCAGGGGTGCCATGCAGGAGGACTGGGAAAAGGTGAAGAAATGGGCTGACGGTAAGGTGGCAACTGTGCACCTGTATAGGCTGGTGTCTCCTGGCTACAGAGCAGCTCTGCAGAAAGGATCTGAGGTTCCCAATAAACAAGGTAAGTGTTTAAAGAAGGCCAACCTTGTACTGGGCTGACAATAGCAACAGTGCAGCCAGCAAGTCAAGGGAAGTTACTGCTTCCCTCACCACCATGAGGCTGTATCTGGAGTAGTGTCCAGGACAAGAAAGACATTGATAATTTGAGAATCACAGCAGAAAATAAAAAACTCATTAAGATCACTGGACGCTGGAGCACACAGCCTACAAGGAGACTGGGGGAGTCAGTTTCACTTTGCCTGGAGAAATGAAAAAAGCGAAAAGAGAAGGAAAGGTTACAGAGAAAACAGAACAAGACTCTTCAGGAAGAGCACTACTGAAGTGAGAAGGAGTAAGGCCTGAATTTCCAAAAAGACCCCTAAAATCTTAGTTTTGTAGAAACTTTGTAGGCAAAATTACCCAATTAAAACATAGCATGCTCTGTTCTTTTACCCAGACCTAGGCTATTAATTAAGTTTGCTGTACCATGCACTAGAAGCTATAAATCAGATAGAAGCAGACATATGAATAGGGCAAGATCGTAACAAGCCAAGATTCTTTGCACAAAATTTGGCTGGGTCACTTGTGAAAGGGAATTAGGTCAGTCTGAGGAAGACCTAAAAAAGCCCCTATAAGTGAAGATGAAGAATGGAACTATGCACCCAAAACTGATGCCAAGAGAAGAGACTGCCCAGCTCCACCTACCATCAATATATAATGTTGTAATTACATGAATAATATATAAAAGATGTTATAATCACCTAGATTCAGATGTAAAAATTAACCTGTTTTTGTACCTGTACTTCGAAGTGAGTTTGTGCAGTGAGAATTGCCTCGCTTCCCTGTGCAGAAATCAATACCTGCTGCTAATGCAATACAAATTTTCTCTTAGCAGTTCTTTCGTGGCGTTTTTCACTATCATGACTGGCAATATGCACAAGCTGGAACAAGATATTCTGACAGCATATAAGGAAACGTCTTTCACAAATCCTGGGAAAATTAAGCATCGGAATATGGTACTAAGAGTCTGGCTGACTCCCCATCCTTAAAAGACGGAAACTTTTCCAACTGAAAAAGGTGCCAATAAACCTGACCTAACCTGAAAGCTGGCCCTTCTCTGAGCAAGGGCTTGGATGCCATGACCTCCAGAGGTCACTGCTGAGATTTTCCTATCATGGGCAAGAATGTTCCAAAAGCAATGTAAAGTCTTAAAATACTGTACTATGTTCCCACACCAAGTGTCCCACACTCATACCACCCTCCCCTCTCCATGTCTTCACTAATTCCTTTCTGTGATGGCAGTAAGACATTGCTGGTCATAGTTTTATATAGCCTTGGTGGTCTGTTATACAGCATACTCTGAGGAAAGTTTTCTTTCCTTCATACACAGAGGTTCAAAGGATCGACTCTTTCCCTCATTATAATGTAAAGTTACTTCTCAAGTTACAGAACAGATTACCAGCACTTACTTGATGTGCTTAACGCAGTTGGATCCCACTCTCTCTGCCACAAATTCAACTGTTCTCCGTAGGGAAGAAGGCTGGTTGTGGAAGAAGGCCTGTTCCAACTCTACCTGTTCAAGAGAAAGTGCTGCAGTTGATTAGAGCATTCCACCCAGCTCCTTCTCTCATAAACACAGGAATGGACAGAACTACCACCTGAAAATGCACTAAAAGGCACACAATTTGCCTACACTAGAACTTTCTGCCATTTCATCATTCATCATCCCTGTAAATTATATACTCCCCACTCCCTTCTAGCCATTTAACCCAAGCTCATTATCAGGGGTTTTTTTGAAGCTACAAAAGCAAATGCCCTGTAAAGGGAAGAATGGAAGAGTTCTGACAGCACCTACTAATAGTGAGTCACCACTAGGATCCTCTCTTTTAAATACAGGTTGTTAATCCTGTAGGCTGCTGCACAGGTTTTTCTTTCAGTGGAAAGAATGGCTACAATCTAACCAAAACAAGTACGAGAAACATACCAACATTTTATGTTAAAGAAGAGGGAGACAGATAAATAGATTAGTTGTTCCAATTGCAAGACTATTTACTGAAGTTATCTGGATTTCAACACCCACATGCCATCCCAGCCGCACGACTGTAACAGAAAAACAGGGAGAGGATACCTGGATGTTGAACACAATGTTCCTTGCTTCCTGGGTGCATTCTTTTCTTTCCCTGGCATTAGGATACCACTGTGTACAAGCAAGCTCTCCTGCCCCATTTCCCCTTGTGGCTCCTTAATTTCAATACCTGCAGTTTCCGCTGTGTGACAGAAGCCTTGGGTGCTAAAGACTCTGCAGCTGTGGGAGTGATTTTCCTTATAAAGCCACCATTTTTTGCTCCACTACCAGACACAAAAGAGGCAAGTAGCTTACGCAGCTCACCTGTACAGGAACACAGGCAAAAGCAGTCATCATTGCCATAAGCAAGGGGGGGGAAAAAAATCAAAACTCAAGAAAGAGACTTTCACTTTTTGCCAATCCTGTTCCTAGAGCAGATTCTCTCAACTTCCACGAAAGCAGAAGTTTTAGAAAAGCAGAGGGGTATCCCACACATTTAACTGGTAGGGCACAGCAAGGCAGGCATAGCTCTGAACAGAAAAGAGGGTGCTTCAGAAAAGCTCCCTAACACATGGAACTTGTTCAGGTGAATCAGGGAGCAGTCACCTTTATGCATCCCTCTTCAGTGTGGCAAGTCAGTACTGTAAAGTCTAGAAGGACAACGAGGCAAGCACAGTTACACAGAACTCCAACAGGGGCAGGAGAAAATACCAGGGGAAAAGCTTGATGACATGTTCAACCCCAAGAAGCTTTTGTGATGCAGGTTTAACATAGCTTTACTACTAAGTCCCGAGCAGCAGAGCACCATCTCACCATCTTGGACTGTATTATCTACAGAGAAGAATGTTACTAATGGCAGACAGATCCCAGGAAAAAAGCCATCTCAACAACCTCACAAGGACACAAAAGGATTCTTCCCCTCTGCCTGGCAGCAGAAATATGCTCAAGGACCCAGACATTTCTCGCAGTACAAACACATCTCTCTATACGATGGAGAAGATGTACTCTCACTCCTTATAATGCTTCCTTCCAGCTTTTTAAAAGGGTAGTTTGCCTTGTTCCTCTGTATTCAAGCCCGATAGATCACTTATCCTGACTATGGAGCCTCCCTCTCCCAGCTTCACCAGACCGTATTTACAGTTCCATGAGCTTCTGCAATACAGCTTTTTATCAAGGTTGACTCATACACAACTGAGACCCAAAGATGTGAGCAGGGGTGAGAAAGATGATCCAAGAACTCACAGCACCAAAGGACAAATAGAAATAATTAAATAAATAAAAGTTAATCTATATTAATTTTTTTATATAGCAAAAATAAGTAAAATACTCACCAAGATAGGGACAACAGGTATAAAGTAACTGCTGATCCACCAAAGGTACAGAGTCCTGGTGAGAAAATGAAGGAAATGCTGAAAGGATACAGCAGGAAAAAACAGTCTTCAAGTCAGAAATCCTATATATATGATCATAGGCAGGTTTTAGGGCTGTCTTTCCATAAAAACAATAACTGGATTAAAAATACACAGCAAAATTACAAACTTTGCAGCCCAAGTGTTCCATCAAGCCCTCTAACACAGAATGAGCTGCTCTACTTTTATCAGTGTAGCTCACCCTTTGCTCCTGATCACTGTCAAAGCACAGCTGAAAGCTGTTGGGTAAAGAAGTGAACTAGGACTGTTGCCACAGCTGCTACTCATAAGGGAGAAACATACCTGAGGAAAATAAATAAGGCACATCTGCTATGCATTACCCTGCCCAGTTGCCTTCCCCCAGACTCACAAGAACACCAGGCTGCGGAGGAATGTCAGCCCAGTGTTCCACTGCATGGGCAGGGCCATGGCAGGAAAAGGAACTGCAGATCCCACCCAGGCAACCAGTGTGTCTTAGCAAATACACTACGTATCCCTTTGCATGTCTGGGAGTTATCTGAAACATCACAGATGTATAAACTCACTTGCATTTCTGCTTGCTCATACTATTTTCAGTTCAGCTACCCTTTATCACATAACTGGAATATGAGTGATAGCAACCTTGCTCTCTCAGTCCCATCTCATTATTTATGTTCACCACTACTACGACTTATTTCCGTGAAGAGCTGCAGTTCTATCAGCTCACCTTGTACTGCAATAATCAGTGAGTAGGAAAACAGCATCTGATCTTCCAGCACAACATGGCACCTATTCTGCAAACTATTGCAGCAGGTGAGATGGCTCCTGCCTAACAGAAAACCCAGAGCTGTAACACAGAGTTCACAACCCAGCATAAAATGCAACTCAGGCACTTGGACAAACTATGGCATCACATCCGTTATGCTCAACACAGCTGCTTTGAAGCCAAGTTCCCAACAAGATGTCAAAACTCCTGAGGATGTGGTAGGTCCATCTTCATCAACAGATTCAGAGGACACAGGTGTGCACTAACTCACCAAAGCCTGAGTGGATGTCACCGTATCCAGCATAAATCTCTCCTGCCTGTCATCAGGGGTGAAAAACAACTCTTCAGGGACTGATGGAACCTGAAACAGAAAACCCAGCAGTTACAATCCAAACAACAGCCAGTAACATACACCATTTCTGGTAAGAGGACAGTAAAATCTCACCACCCTGGCACTGACAAAAACCCCCAACTAGCACTAAGGATCCTCTCTGTCCTAAGAACCTTTCCATAAAATTAAAGGTTCAGTTTGATTACAGTAGTGTAAGCCACATTCCTTACCCTTCCCATACACCATCTTTCACATTTCCAATAGGTTCCCACTAAGCAGTTACCTTGCTTCCAACTGAAGGCACAAAAGAATTTCAGAAGTTCATCACACACCATCCCTTCATCAGACAAAAAATTTGCTAATAATTTAAGGCTTTTTTTGGTTTGTTTGGGGTTTTTTTCCCGCTTTTTCTTCAGGGAAGAACTGCGCAGATATAGGAGACTCTACCTGAAAAAGCCAACCCAGAACTGCCAGGATCAGTAGCTTGTTCAGGAAACTCATCTCCTTATCTTCAGAAAGGACCATTAGCCTGCCATGCAGCAAAAGCAAGTAAGAGAGAGTGTTAGTTTTCAGCAGGTCAGTTTTCATGAAGAAAAAAAATTCCAAAACTTTTCAATTATACTGTTTGTCACTATGTACACATTCCTTCCATGCCAGTCAAAAGACTGGAGAGCAAGTTCTACTTTTTTATGTACCTGAATAACAGGTTGTCTTAGATTTACACTGGAAATGCCATTCTCTAGAATGTGCTTCAAATTTTCCAAATATATATAGGAAAGAAAACTAGAAGATTATTTAGCCATTGGAAATCTTGTAGGTGTAAGGATAAAATTCAAGGTTTAAAATTCACAGCTGCACACGTGGGATGAGTAATTGGGGATTTAAAGACTTTTATTTACTTAATGAAAAAACCCACATATTTGAATCAAATATTAATCCCCAAGTTTAAGATCTGCTCCCTTTGCAGCTTTATGTAAGTGCTCACAAACTGAATAAAAAAATTAAAAAAATTTTAAAAATTGTTTTTTAAAAGAATCTCAAACTAGTTCCTGCATGCACTCTCAAACATCAGCTATCTCAACTAAATAATCGAACATTCACAGAAAAGTTCTTAATACATATACTTTCCCAGGTTCTTACCTGTATACCTGCAGCAAAAGACCAAATACTTTCCTGTAGTAATCCAGGAAAGGAGCAATATGATCCACAAGGGAAAGGTACTCCACAATCCAAGGAATAGTGAGGATAGAACGTTGATCCCGAACAGATTGTCTCAGAAGCTTCAATATATCCAGTATAGGCAGGGTCTTAAACAACAACAGAAGTTACAGCAGCAACTTGAAGTTATCTTTTGACACTTAAAGAAAAAATTTTATCTGTATCTTGACTTCTCTTTCTAGGATTTCATCTTCTGTACTCATAGAGGTGACTTCTGGCTAATGAAAACCCTCTATGGCACATAAGCAGAGGTAAAAACCACACTATGACTACAACCAGATATGCCACTGGGACTTTGAAAAGCAAGGCTGTAAGCCTGCCTAAGTGCAAGTGGAGTCACTGCATTTAAAATGACACAGTGCCAGGAGATGGATGCAAAACTAACAAAACCATTCCTGGTATCTGGATTTTACACTATAAATACAGCTAGGAGAGTTCTGGTATGACAGACCCAGATTAGCAGAAACAACAGAAGACTGCGTATCTTACCACTGGTGCATTGCTCCCTCTTTTCTAGGTTACACAAACTTGTTTCCTTTGTTCCCAACCCCAGAACATGCTGTAGGGAACACAGAACTGTAAAACATCATCCCAGGAACCACTGGCTCACTTTGAAAGGGCATGACTATTCATAATCCCCTCCTTGGATTAGAAAATCTGCCTATCAAGCAAAAGGCAGTGTTAGGTTTCTTACTTGGTTTCTTAATGCTAATGCAGAATCTTGCAAGTCTCTAGTTGGCTGTTCCACAGTGCGATATGGCAAGAAAACAAGAAACCCCAGGAACTTGGCGAGGAGTCGTAGACTTAACAAGACCACAGTGAAGCGCTTCTTTTCATCCTGAAATAAAGAGCAAGCTGAGGCAATGCTACCCTAAACTGGCAAAGCAAATACCAAAATACGTATTTATCAAGCATTTTAAATTGCTTCTGTCTCCATTGCTTCACTTAAGAACTTTGGAGTCAATCAGAGGGCAGAGAGCTGATCTCACATTGCCTCCTTTATACCACTACCACTCTGCAAGTCTTCATGAACCTTTGGCAGCTACTTTGCTAATAAACTATAAGCTGTGACACACCTCTGATAGGTACAGCTGAGTGAAGAAACATCTGAACAGGTATGGACTGAGATGACTACAAATTCAAACTGAAATCTTTCTACATGGAAAAGTAAGAAGTAGCTATTGCAACTGAGTGCAACAACTGAACTCGGTTATTTCATGGATCTAACACAGGATACCTATAGTCTAAAAAGGAAGCTAGCACTTTCCAAACTATTGTGCATTATCTCTTATGACACAGTTCTGTGAAGCACACTGAAGCATACAGGTAAGTGACAAGGGGATCAGACTTCCACAATCCGAGTTATGACAAAACCAAATGAAGAAGCTCTTGTCCTGTAAATACAATAGCAGAAGGTCCAAGCAACTCACAATTAAGCCAGTAATTGTTTGAGAAATTCCTGCCAGATGTGTTTGAAAAAAACCAAGCTTACCTGTTCATCCATATCTGCTTCCCCATCACTTGGCTCATGCTCCACCAGAGTAAGCGCATTCAGTTCAAGTATCTTGAGGCACAGACTATCCATCAGGTGCTGGTTGAACTGATAACTTCAGCAAAAAATGATGAGTCAGACTGTGTTGAAAACAGCAGTAAAACCTCAACTAACAGAATGCAAAATTTCAAGCTTGTCTCATGACTTGTAACAAGCATCAGCAGACATCCAATGTAATAAACTGACAAACAAGAAATCAAGAGACAAGACTAGTACTGGCTGACCCCCTTCATTTCCACTTCTTTTGTACTTTTTCCAAGAGATGCTATTCAGCAAGTCTCAGAAGGATAATGAAATTGATCTGTCAAAGCAGGAAGCTGTAAGGTAATTGAATTTAAGATTAAAATCTCCCATAGATCACAATTCCTCCATGCCATGAATTTTGAAAAACTCTTTAAACAAAACTGTGAACCTGGCTTTATCCTGAACTCCTAGGCTTCATGCACTATCACACAAGAAGAACTTGTCCAGTCCAGTGTCCCTGCTGGCAGCACTGCATGCCTTGGCACTGGGAAATGCTGACAGCCTCTGAGAAAATACTATGGTTTTATGGAAGAAAAATTATTACCACACATTACCATTTAGTCTAGTCCCAATCTTTCTGAGTAACTCCCTGCTGCAAGAGCAACATGCTGGTGCTCCTGTTGCCCACACATTTCACAGAGGAAATAGCAAGCACAGGCAGCTAACCTTCCTGCGCTGAGGATGAAGTCCCTGAAGAACTGCTGGCACCCTGGGAATGAAGGGGGTGGACAAGGTCCTCTGATGCTCTGAGGAACAACAAATCTTTCCTGCAGCCTCTTCAGACGGCTCAGATTATCAGAACCCAGCATATTAAGGACATCCTGGTCTGGAGTGTCTCCCCAGCTTGCGCCACCACCAATAGGACCTTTACACATCTTTAGGAGACAGAAAGAGTAGGGAGGTGGAAGATTTGTGTCAAGACATCATTTCACTTCATCTCTCACCCAACATACTATCCTTTCCTCACAAGACTCTGTTTTTGAAATAATTCAAGCACGTACTATTTAGTTATCCACATACAGAACAACTCTTCCTCATGCCAAAACATGCTACCCACCTTGGCCATAAGCAGTCTAGAGATCTTGCGAGACAGAATTCTGATCCTACACATTTAACTAGGCCATATCTAGTGAGCTACATGTGGATGTGAAGAAAGAACACTATCACTTGCATGATCTTCATGAGCCACTCAGTAAGATATTTAGTCCAGTCTCCAAGGCCCATGATGCTGAACTATGCATTCCCAGACCAGGTTTTCCTAGAACTTCCACAGAGTTAAATAGAACTAAAAAATTAATGCCTCACTCCCTCAAACACACAGACTCACATGCTTACAGAACTGCAGAACTTTTAATGTCGGAAGGGGCCTCTTGGATCATCTACTCCAACCCCCTTGTTCAAACAGAGTCAGCTACATTAGGTTGTCCAAGATCATGTCCAATTGGGTTTTGAATGTCTCCACAGATTGGGACTTCACAACTGCTCTGGGCAACCTGCTTCAGTATTTGACCACACTCACATTAAAGAAGTGTCCCCCTATGTTCAGATGGAATTTCCTTTTTCTCAGTTTTTGTCCATTGCCTCATGTCCTGTCGGTGAGCACTACCAAGAAGAATATGGCTTCCTCATCTTCTTCTTAATTCCTTCCCGGCAGGTATTTGTAAACTGGAGCTTTCTCTTCTCCAGGCCGAATACTCCCAGGTCTCTCAGCTTCTCCTCATACAAAAAATGTTCCCATCCCTTATCATTTACATAGCCCTGCACTGGACTTGCTCTTTCTTTTCCTTTGCTGGTGAGCCCAGGGCTGGACACAGTACTCCAGACATAATGCAGTACAAGCTCCTAGCCAATGCTGAGTAAAGGGAAAAGATAACTGCACATCCCTACACCTAAATCAGGATAGTTTTAATGAGAGATCATACTAAAAAACAACATTTAACCATGTATATCAAGTGAGCAACAATTAGGTCCATTTATTCCAGAGCATCCTTCCGTCCCCAAAGGAACATCTTCTTACAATTCCCAACCTTTAAACTGCAAGGCTTCGACACAAATCCTCAGACGTGGTTCATTTCTGCAAGAGTATCATAAAACACACAAGATTCTTCTGCAAAACACTTTCTAGTCAGACACATCAGATTCATTGAAGATGTCTAGTTACCAGTTTAGATATTTGGTTACCCTTGTGAAATCCTGCAGTCTTCTTTAAGAAGGCACAGCTACAAAGCAGAAATACAGCACCTAGGCCTAATTAAATCCTATTGATGCAATGAAGTTCATCTCACCTCTTTCCCTCAGTTTCCATGAACACACACATATAATCAGACAGGTCACTGATGCAAACTCAGTCTTGACACTGGAGAAATTTTCAACATTCCAGTATTTCCTGGCAATGTGTATGGGCTAATATTCAAGGTGAGTTTTTGTGTCTGTTTTGCTATCCAAAAGGAACCCAGCAATAAGACAGGCATTTATAGAGTGAACATCTATACTCCAATCAGAAGCATCTTCTCTTTTTTCATTCCTTTCGTTACAATGAAGTCAGATGATGCTTGAAACTGGCCAAACCCCCCCTCTAAATTACTAGCAATACTGTACCAAAAGCAGGCTGTTGCAGTGTTAAACAGAAGAACCAGAGACTCTCTGCAGATAAGACACTCATGGTGTTAAATACAACTGGAAACTTATGCATTTGATATATGTCAAAATACATCCTTAAAATTTCCAGAAACTATAACTGTACTAAAACTAGAAGGTCAACGTAAATAACCATTAAGAATTAATGCTTACAGTTCATGATGTGCTCAGTGTGCCTTATTCCTGATATAAACAGAGTTCATCAGTAATTGATCACAGATTATTTCTTAAAAAGGAAAGAAATTCCCATCCTAAAGACCTGTCTCTCCCAAAAGAAAGTTTCAATAGGAAAATTTCAAAGAAATTTGCAAGACATGGTTTGTTTTCTCAGGCTGAGGAAGGATCAAATCAGCTTTGACATATACATTCATTAAAAAAACGTAAGTCATTTACCTGGATAAGCTGTTTCTGAAAGAGCCTGGCAAAATGGCTGTGGTTGCAGGTTGCAGACAGGTGAGCCATCATGGCCCTATGAAGGAAAAGATTACAAAATTCTAACTGGAACTCTGTGGTACAAAAACCAGTGTTCTAACCTCGAACTATACCAAAAGCATAAAATAACTGCTTTTAAGGAATCTCCAAAAGTTGTTGCAAAAAGCAACATCTTTATAACTAAGCTTCCCAAGAACTGAGCTCCATCTGCTGCCGACATGGAAACAAACATTCTCCCTGAGCACCTGCAGAGTAAACACAACTCTAGAGATAAAAAGAATCTCTTCCTTTCCTGAAATAACGCTGTTACTTGGGAAGAAGAAGGAACTCGTTCACCTCCCACTCCTCCCTGTGCAGCAGAGTGGGTTGAGAGTTCACACATACAGAAGTAAGAAAATACCAGTAGTGCTACTTCTGATGCCCCAAGAGAGGGAAAATTCCTCAGTTTAGGCCTCAGCCTTGTTTTGCTACCATGGAGAAAAGCCACCTACATACATGTAACTTGACTAGACTGGTGGCTAAAACTAACACAGAAAGTCACAAGGCACCTGCTTTCAAAACCATAGTAGTTTCTTCATATATACACTATTTTGATAAAGCAATGAATGAATTTAACAGTCTGCTTTCCGCAGAAAGCACGCAGTTGTCTTGTTTTCAGAGAGAATACACTATAATCCTCTGGAACAATTAGAAGAGCTAACAGCCTCTGAACATGTAACACACCTCCCCACACTTAAGTAGTCAGACATCAGGAACATGAAATGCACACACAAGTGTATACAATAACAGTGTTCAGGCCACAGTACACTGGTAGCTCTTTCTGTCATTATGAACAGGGAGAGAGCGACATCAACACTGATCAAATTAGGCCTTTGCCACTTATGCTTGTTTCTTTAAGATAACAGCTGATACTTTGAAATCTAGATGCAAATTTACATGGGTAATATATTCCAAGCAGCACAGCTCCCTACATATTAGTGCAGAAGACCAGGGAGCAGGGAGACCAGGGAGCTAAGGATGGCAAGTCTAGTATGCTGCACCAACAAGTTAGCTACATTAAAGAGAGACCTGAAGTTGCAGGAGACTCCTACCTGATCTTACTGCCCAGAACTCTTTCAAAGTCCCAGCCAGTTTTCTCGTGATTGTCCTCCCATTCACGCAGAAGTTCATAAAATATATCTCTGTAAACCAAGATATTTAAGGGAATGAAATCCCACTCTTCAAAATTTGTAGCAACAATATTGAATATTCAACTGCTCCAAAGTTTCCCAGCAAGAATCTACCTCAGATTAAATAACAAGTCTCTAAGCATTCAGATACCTTTGCAGCACTCATTAATGTTAGCAGTACTTCAGTGAGTTTCCATTTTCCATGTCTGACAGCAAGTGCTTAAGCTTGTTATGCCCAAGCTCTGATGGAATGACCAAAACACCCATTACCAGACAGACATACTGAAGACTGAGGAGCAGGAAAAAACTAAGCCACATGAAATAGTTGCTATAACAAGAGAAAAAAGGAGACAACTTGTCATTCTGCCCTCACCCTGTAGCTGCAAGCATGGAGAGAGGTGGCAGGGAGAATAAAAGCATACCAGATCTATATGCAGAAGCAATCCAGGAGGGTGACACACTGTACTGGCATTAACAGAAGTCTCAATAACTCCTGAAGAATTAGGCTGTTTTTCTCTAAAGACATTATGCATTTAGCTCCTGCAGTCAATATGGAAAAAGACTTTTTTTGTTTCTTTTAATTAGAGTAAAAATTTCAAGACTTTTTTTCTATAGCATGTAGCATACGTGAAACATTATTAATATCTTTTGCTCACAATCATGCAAAGGTTATACCCTGTGAACCCTACAGTAACAAAAGAAGAAACTTACCTTTGTTTCTTAAATATGTGAAATGCTCTATCACTGGGAAAGTTGGAGCGATTATCAGTTTCTGGCTGAAAAGAAACAGACTGTACAGAGTATGGCAACAGGAGAGACACCTGTTAAAAACACAAAGACAACCATTAGACTAATGAGAATCTCTAAACAATCCGAGACTCAGACAAAAGCAGGGAAAAGGCATGAAGAGGAAACCAAGTACCACTAGCCAAGTTGTTCAGACACTAGCTACTTCCTAATTGCTAACTACTAGTAAACATCAACAGTTTTACAACTTACATTTCATTACAGAGGCAGAATCACTCAACATTATGAGAGAAAACATCTCATGTCTCTAAGTCTCTGCTGAACAGATTGCAACCAGTACTGATACAGTGTGGAAAGAATGATCTGCAAACAGTCAAAGTGTACCTTCAATATTCGGCTGCAGAAAATGCAGGATAGTGGCTGGCAATTCCTGTATTGTTACTCTTTCTCCAATTCAAAAAGCCTATGTCTTCAAGCAACAAGAAACTTTTATTTACAACTTTAACAACTTGAAAGCTCAGTTATTGATATATCCTAGTCTCAGAACATACACTGTACTTTCTTTGCCAAGAGTAATTTCGATTTTTAAAAGATGGGTGAAATGAGATATCAAATACATTCCTACGATCCAGCTTTAGTTCCCTAACCCAGATGATTACATGAGGAAACCAGTTTTCACAATCTGCACTGTCTCCTCTGAAACTTCATTTGCCTAAAAGGGGTCTATATCTATGAAAGAAATCCACTTCTCCAAAACTACCTTCTGATACTGCATCTCCTGGAATGCATGTTTATTAGATGAGAATCTCAAAGGAAAAACTTGACCCTATCAAAGTCTCTGGCTGAGATCCAGGCCCAGAGCACAATGCAAGGATAGCCAGCAGTGACTCACAGCTAACAATCACTGGACCTAGCAATTCACTCACTCCACTGACAAGAAAAAGAAGTAGCTTTTACATAGCTGCCAGAGACAACATGACAAAATACCTGAAGTAGAAGTAATGAGATTTAACATCAAAGCCGTTGCAAATAAAAGAGCAACAATTTGAAGAAATGTTATTTGAGGTCCACCAATTTTTACCTTGGCTGTGCTGTTTTCATAAGCCTGCCTGAGCCTCTTGTGCAAGGTGGGAGAAAAAGATGCAATTCGTTCATTTTCAGCCAAAAGCTTCAGCATCCCCTTTTCTAAATGGGAAATAATTCTGCCAAGACAACAGGGATAAAACTCAGAGAGACAGAAAAAAGACATGATCAGATCTAAAGAAATGTTTATGTTCATGTTTTATGAGGCTGCCAAGTACAGAGTTCTAAGCCACAGGTATCCAGCATAAAATCCTACAGGTATCTGTAGGAAGGACCATTTGTTATCACTCCCATGACTTTCCTGTTCCTGCATATTACAACAAAGGTCAGTGGACAGATCAGTGCAAGGAAAACCCATAGACACCCAAATTCAAGTTGTTTGTTTTGAGGGAAAATTAACAACTCTGTGCCTGTAAGTGGTAAAACTCTAAGACCCGAGCACACTTGCTTAATCCCACACAACAGCAGGCACAAGCAGAGGAAAAAAAATTCAACTCACTCATATTGATAATCCAAGACTTGAACAGCAAAATAAACACAGTTGTGCACACTTTGGAAATGCTGTCGCCCTGACATTTCTAAGAGAAAAAAAGAAACATGAGACAACAGCACCTATCACTATTTATAAATTAAAAGACCAACAAAGGTTTTAAGGAAAGTAGGAACTGCCATAACCAAAAATAGTCTTCCAGAGTCCTATACAGTTTACAGACGTTCCCATTGCCTATTCTTCTTATACTACAGGCAATTGAATTATTTCATGCTGTATGGGAAAGAAAAGATTCCTTCTCAATGTTCTGGCCAACAGCAAGTAGATCCTGGTAAAAAAAGTAGACCAGCTACAACTGGTCATAAGCTGCTGTTCCTGCAGCTACAGATTTCATGTTCCTAATCTCAACCCTAAGAGTAAGAGAAAAGTCAATCAAATTGGGGCATCTAAGGTGGGGGAGAGTGTGGTGTGTCCCATCTTTAAGCCACTCTTTTGGTTTTAATGTCCATATCAAAGCATCAAGCTTAAATCTGAATTTGCCATAAAACAAATGCAAGAATTACATATCTACATGGCTGGATCCTGTGCACTCACATCCCAACCTTAAGAAAGACAGAGTAGATCAACAGCACTTTTGAATTGCAAGGACCAGTGGAGAAGGGACTTCACCATATCTGTCCTTCTCTCCAAAAGTCAGCATTAGCAAATAGCTACAGCAAATCTCACAGAATTGCTGGGAACTAGATTCAAACAGGACCTAACGAGCCCACTCTCATACTGCAAAGCACTTCCCATACATGCATGGCTTTTGTCAGCCTCTCAGATGAGTCCCACAGTGGTAATAAAGCATTTTTACGTCATTTAAGACTAAC
This sequence comes from Hafferia zeledoni, assembly GCA_035583235.1. NCBI lineage: Eukaryota > Metazoa > Chordata > Aves > Passeriformes > Thamnophilidae > Hafferia > Hafferia zeledoni. The sequence goes on from JAWWEV010000167.1 coordinate 27,096,110, forward strand.
TGTCCAAGCTAGTCTATAATGCATTATCATTCCATGGTAGTAATAGTCTTTCTCCTCAATATTATTGTTTACCTCTACCACTTTCACTGACTTCAGGGTCACTATCCCCATCTTCTGCAGCAGAAGTGCCTTTCGATGTCAATAACTGCAGAACAAAAAACAGCTCCAGAAAAATACTTGGTACCAGGTTTTCTGGAAGAGAGCAAATGAGATGTTAAAAGTGGATTATTCAATACTGTCCTTCTTTAATTCACAAAGGTAAAAAGATAGATTCCTGTTCTCTGGTACTCACAAAAAACTCCCTCCCCACACACAGCCACAGTAGAAATCAATATGGGAAAGATGTGTTAGGGCATAGTCTGGTTTCAGACCATGTAACTTCAGTCTACTGCAGCTCAGAGTACTGCATCAAGTTCACCTCCTTCCCTAAACTTTTACCTAGTATTTATTTATTTTAATAATTGTCTTGGCTTAGTTTATTTTTCCAGATTTTTTTTTGTACACTGTAACTATTCCACAACTTCCACTTCTCATCTACCTCCCTCTCACAACACACATGCAAGTTCAAAGCTCAAAGAAAGGTCAGTCTCACGTCTCCTGAGTCTTCACCTGCAATACACGATGAATAGAGCTGAGCGAGACACTCCAACTGTTTCTTGCAGGAAACCTTAGCAGGATTTGCACAGGTCACCAGCTGGCTTTCAGCAGGCAGACTAGCACTGCGAGCGTAGCTAGGCTTAGTTGGAGTACCAGGATCAAAAGATATCCCTGCAGGAGAAGACGCCTGGTGCAGCAATTTGCATCTGAAATTCAAGAGCAGCAACATACCACGTGACTGAAGATGATTCACAACAGCCATGCAGCCACAAGAGGTCTTTCTCTCTTGCAGTGTAGCACGAAGGAAATCCTGCAATAACTAACCATGTCACTTACACTGCCTAATGCAGCTTTTACCGTGATACTAATTTAAGTTATCTTTCTCTTTGTGAGAAAAGATCTTGGGGTTAGCAACCAAGACTCTGAAGAATCACATTCAAATTCCAACTCTGTTAAAACAGTGTGGCACTTTGACCAAATTAACCAACTAATCTATGTTACTGCTTCTCATCTGAAATGATATTAGTTAAGGACAAGGAATCTGTAAGAGACCAAGTCCTGAAATTTTTTTTCGCATGTACAATTTCTGACAACCAGATGTTTTACAAAATCTATGAAAATAAAGTTCACATCCGTATATTCAGATATATTTGTAAGTTAGCAACACCTGAGAAGACCCAATATGACTAAGTGGAAAGGCAATGCAACAACTCATGAAATCACATATTGGCAAGTTAAACAACAGAAGGAACAAACTGCTTTAATTGCTGGATTCTAAATCAACAATGATCACTCAGTTAAATATACAGACATTGTAAAAACTTTACCTTGAGATGTCATACAAAATGCAGTACCAAACTGGTACACATAGACGCACGAGAAACAAGAAACAAGCCAGTAACAGCAATACCAAAGGACTGTTAAAGATTCCAGTGAAACATTTATACTTGGAACATCACACTATGTCTTACCATACTGTGTAAAAAGTAAAATGTTTAAGTCACTTGAAAGGCTGTGAGGAAGATGGAAACATTTTTGCCTGCAGGTCCAGTACAAACAGTAATTCATTAGTCTCTACTGGATGTGTTTCAGCCAGTTCTGGACCCACTGAAGTGAACTGCAAGGCTTAGTAGGAAAAGAATTACACCCATGTGTCCTGAGGAGTTTCTCAAACTTACAAAGCAAGCAACAGTTCTGTCAGCAATTTTAAACAATAGTTTCTCTACTACTGTGCTTCGCTTTTTTCCTGAAGTATAAATCTTCACAGACTAACAGTGGTATCATTTTACAGCTGTGGAGTGTCACACACTAACTGAACAGCAGAGACAAAATAAGAAGCTAGAGTTCATCTCACCGCAAATAATTTCTGACAGATCACTGCAGTAGGAACTTTGAAACAGAATCTCAAGCTACCCCTGTCCTGTTCTGTCTGACTGCAAGCTTCTGCTAGTCTGCCTACCTTAAAAAAATCATTAACACTTTCACTATATTTGCATAGTTAAGTCATTTTCTTCAAACCAATATGTCTTGGTGCAGTCTTCAAACACAGCCTAATTACATCAGCTCAAACCCACATGCTTTGCCTGTGCAATCCAAGGAAAGCTGCACAGGAGATAGTCATGCATGCAAGCCCATGAAGAAGAAATCTCATAAAAGCACTGAGGACTGACTTAACTTCTGAAGTGAGGGTCATTGTTCCAGAGCCAGCACACCTCTAAAATAACAAACATGAGCTAGCAACATTAATGTGCTAGTCTGATAGCAGAATCACACTTGGCTTTACACATTTTATAGTTTAAGGCCACCGATATATGTTTTGGTTATTATTCTGGCCATTTTCACTTTGATACCAGTACCACTTTAAGACAAGGTGTTCGGTTTAGGAATGATACTCCCCAATTTAGTGCTCCCACTGAGACTCTCACCGCTCACTTGCTCCCCTTCCCACTCCCTCTCCTTTCTGCTGGCCACAGGGGATGGAGAAGAGAATTGCAGGTACAAAAGGTAGAGATCATGGGCTGAGAAAAATTTACTGGAAACAGCAATGACATGAGAAAATGAACAGTAATAGCAACAATACTAATGACAGAGGGTACAAGAAAGAGGTGACTGATTCACACAGAAAGCCTCTGACAGTAGAGAATATCTGACCACTCCCTCTGCCGCGCTATGCCGACCCAAAAGACAGACCTTTCCCAGGCCCCAGAAAATTATGTGAAGTGGTATAGAATAACCTTTGGGTCTAGCCATGCCCCCTCCTGGCTATTGCAAAAATTAACCCTATCCTTGCCAGAAACAGGACATTGTCCACTGCTTATTCGGTACCATCTACATTTTGCCCAACTTCTACACCTTCCAACTATATAGATATATATATACATATATACACAACCATGAGTATCATTTCCATAGTCAATGGGTGTCCCTCCAAGACATCTGTTGAGTTCATTTAGTCCATGACTGTGGGTTCTACCCATCTCAGATGTCTTCTAGGGCAGGAGAACTGGTGTCAGGTGGCTCCATGCTGCATAAGGAGCTCATGACTGGCATGGCTGCAGCAGTCCATACTCATTGTCCATGGTAGTTATGGCATGCAGTGGCACTCTCATTCAGCAACCAATATTACATAATTCAGCATTACAGACTGTTCTCACACAAAAATTAAAACCCCCAAGGTACACATTGCATTTCCCCATCCCTCTGCATTACCAAGTGCATCCAGCTCCTTGAGCAGAAACAATTCCATGGATGGGTTTGCTTTTGCTTGAGGCAGGACTAGTACAAATTGTCTTCCCTAACATATTCCTCATATGCACCATGGGGACTTTATCCCCTTCTATAGTACATGGAGGTTTTGATTGGGCTGGGCCAGCTTGATTGGTGGAACCTCTGGTGTTAACTAACCAGTTGGCCCTTGCTAAACGTAGATCCCAACGTTTGAAGGTGCCAACACCAACTGCTCGCAATGTGGCTTTTAACAGTACATTGTACAGTTCAGTGTTCGCAGAGGCTGGTGCAGGATAGGGAATATAATATGCTCACTTGATACCATGCTCTCTAGCCCAAGTGTTTATGAGGTTCTTTTTGAAATGAGTCCCATTGTCTGGCTCAGTTCTGTCTGGGGTGCCACATCACCATAGGACGTGGTTTTCAAGGTCCAAGATGGTCTCGTAGCTGTGGCATGGAGCACAGGCTGTGTCCCTAGCCATTCAGTGGTTGTTTCCACCATTGTCAGCAGGTAGCACTTGCCTTAGTGGGTTTGCAGGAGTGTGATACAATCAATATGCCAGGCCTCCCTATATTTGTATTTCAACCATCATCCTCCATACCACAAGGGCTTTACCTGCTTGGCCTGACTGACTGCAGTGCATGTTTCAGTTATGGATAACCTGGGAGATAGTGTCCATGCTAAAGTCCACCCTTCAATCACAAGGCCATTTGTATGTTGCATCTCTTCCTTGATGACTTGAGGTGTCACAGGCCTACTGAGCCAGAAATAATTCACACTTATGTTGCCAGTCTGGGTCCACCTGAGACACCTTAATCCTGGCAGCTCGATCCACCTGTCCATTGTTGTGATGTTCTTCAGTAGGCCAACTCTTGGGTACATGAGCATCTACATGACAGATTTTCACAGTCAGCTTCTCCACCTGAGCAGTGATGTCTTGCCACAACTCAGCAGCCCAGACAGAGTTACCTCTGCATTACCAGTTGGCTCTGCAGTGTAGAGCACGTTTCACATCTTGTCCTGTCTCGACTCTAGACATGGTGTTGACTGTACTGACTCTAAACATGGTGCAGACTTTACTGAAGGGACAGAGCAGACATAGTAACAAGAATATATTTTCCTTAACATCCAAAAGGGATTCAAAATTCTCAAAAGCGGTTGTAACAGGCCTGAAGGAGAAAAAGGGGTGAAAAGCTGGGGACAATCATCCTCCCCTGTTCTCCCCAAAGACTGGGTACCACTATTAAGACTTCCAGAGGTAATACCCAAGGAAAGGGTAGAACAACACTGAATATACATTCCAAATGACCCTCAATGCCCTTGATGTTATCATGTCATAACCTGATATCCCACTGTACATCAACAAAGTAACCCTGATTCCTCTCCCTGCTCTGAAAGAGCATTCTGATGGGCATATACAGAGACATATACAGGGTTAGCTACCACAACAACATGAGCAGACTGAGCAACACTGTGCCCAGTGGTTTAGGTCAAATTTGTTTCCAACCCACTCTGGGCAGATCTGTTATCTCAACACTTTGTGCCCCACGTTGGGCACCAAATAATGCTGTTGTGGTTTACGAATGGTACTCCCCAGTTTAGTGCTCCCACTAAGACTCTCCAAAACCATGTGCTGCTCACTTGCTCTCCCTTGCCCCTGTGGCAGGATGGAGGGGAGGACTGGAGGCACAAAAGGTAAAACTCATGGGTTGAGATAAGCAAAGTTTACTGGAAACAGCAGTGACATGAGAAAATGAACAGTAACAGCAACAATACTAATGACAGGGGGTACAAGAAAGAGGTGAATGATTCACATGGAAACCGCTTGACAACAGAGAGCACCTGACTGTTCCCTCTGCCACACTGTGCTGATCTGGAAGAGTCTTTTCCCAGGACCCAGAAAATTATGTGAGGTGGCATAGAATAACTTCTGGGTCCTAGCCATGCCCCCTCCTGGCTACTGCCAAAATTAACCCTATCCTGGCCAGAACCAGGACACAAGGAAACCAGGAATCAATACAAGCCTCTCCCTGCTCAGACTGTACCGTTCTTTCTTCAGCATTTCCCTCTCCTCTTGAAGGCTGTTGCTAATCACAGATGTAAGGTTTCCTTCCCGGACAGTAGCAAAGGCCTCAAGGCTTGACCCAGATGACAACTGAGCAGCTGGAGCCTGGCTGACAGGAGTAGAAGTGAAGCATGTCTTTGGTTTTGAGAGAGGGCGCTCAGCACTTACTGGAGTTGGGTTGATTCGCCTCGATGGTTTGCTTTTGCTGAAAAAATGAGAAGCAATGCCACTAAAATCAAGATAAACAACAAAAAAAATTAGGTCTAGAGACAGATATGCATGCAACTCTTCCAGAGGAATCTAGTGCTAAAATAAAATGGATATAGAGTCAGGATATTGAATTTCTAAACTGTACATTTAGCTATTGGTTTTATTCTGGTCACTGAATAAAAAGTCATGAAGCTACAGATTGCCAAAAACAGCTTGCTGACCCTGCTGCAAAATTAATTATCAAACATCAGCCCACCTAACAGATAAAACAGTGCCACACAACCCTACCAAACATTTCCAATTTGAGAGGACAGGATATGCCCCATTTCAGCAAGAAACTGATGGTGAATTAGTGAACATGAAAAAAACCCACCAAAAAACCCAACCAGAACCAATCGAGCTGCCATTGCCTATCTCCATCTGTGTAAGAGTTCAGGCTCTGAAGTTATAATAGGCCCTTTAAGTTTAGGGAAACTACTTATATTTGGCCTTCAGGAAGAGGCTCTGTAAAGTAGTAAAAAACACTAAAAAACTCAAAACGAGACACAGAAACATAAAGCATTACACTTCAAAGAATTGTTGGTTGCTACATATTAGTTGCTACGGTGTTCTCAAAATCGATATAGTACTGACTTCCAAACACTCCATGACCTCCTTCCTCCTTTTTCCTAGCAGAGCATAATGCAATTGAGGAAGAGAGACTTGCTGACTATACTGGAAACACACCTTATCTCCCTTGATTAAAGCATCATCTAGAGCACCATCCGTAATCAGCATCTGGATCTGCTGCACAGACTCACACATCTAACAATTTTCAGCTGGAACTTTGTATGTCCAACTAGAGAGTCCCACTTTCAGAGATCAGTGGCTGATGTATGGAGTAAACAGGCTGACATGAAAGCTTTATATTTGGTAAAGAGGATTTTAAAGAGTAAAAGAGAAAGATAAAAGGATTGAGGCAACCACACACAAAGAGCTGCCCAGGAGCTAAGCCAAAGTCACCAAGGTGATCAGGGTTAGCAGCAGACCAAGAATACAGCTAGCTATCTTGTCCATGATCACACAGCACAAACGAAGCTGCAGACTAACATCTGCTACCAGAAGCCACAGAAGTCAATCCAAAGCTTTTTTTGCTAGCACCAGTAGAGCTGAAAAGCCTTCTAGGACTGCTCTTCCTTAACAACTGCTATTGTGTTAAATGAGAAATGTGCAGAGCCAAGATAACACGGACTTGTTAAAACATGCAAGAACAAAGATGTGCTCAGCTTTGTATCAGCTGGACTGTGCACCAGCAAGCTGCACACAGCATCACATCTGAGAGGCTAAACAGGTGTCCTGTGTGAGTTCAGAGGGCGGAAACCTGGCTACACGTTGAAGGAATATTCCCCTCCCTACACGGCAACCATAACAAAGCAGTTCTGACCAAGGAGCCAGGTATTGTGTGTTACAGTATCTTCTGTCTGGACATGCACAACAGGATGAGCTAGTCAACAAACAGTAGCCTGCAGCACAATCCAAGTGAGACAGCGAGGCAGACTCGCTCTTACTTTGTCCAGCCAGACGCAGCACCCATTGGCGGAAACTCCTCCAAGTTGTTAAGGTTTAGCTGGCTGGGTGGGGATCTGGCAGAATCAAGAGGTACTTCATTCCGCTTTCTTCTCCCTCCGCTCCACGATACATTGTTGTTCTTTCCATCTTCTTCTTCAGCAAGGGAACGCCCCAGATCCCGAGCTACCTGCCGGCCAGAGGCACTGACTGAACAGTTGCCTTTCCTGCGGCCTCGTCTCACTGACAGGGCTTCAGGCGTGGCTGTGAAGAAGCTCCCCAGGTTGGCCCTCTGAGACGACCGCTTCTCCCCATGGTGCAGCACAGGGCTGCACCCAAAGCTCGGGCTGCTGCTGGACATGCTGGGGAAGTCACCACAAGGGCTAGACAGGTTTGACTCAGAAAAGGAAGAGGAACTGCTGGATGCTGCAGTAGGAGAAAAGCTGGTATTTGTGGTGCAGGTGGTCACTGAAGTCCTTTGAGAAAAGAGCTGCACTCGGCTGCTGGTTGCATGGCCTGCCCTCCTTTCTGATCCGGTCCTTTGGCTCCCGCGGGCCTTGGAATTTGGCGTTTTAGCAGGAGTAGAGGGTCCATTAGTCAGGATCTGGCTGGTCTGCTCCCTTAAAAAATTTAGGAGAAAAGGCACAAAATCTTTCTGAAGCAAACTAAGAGATACCAGTTTGTCATGGATATGGTTCTCCTAAAAGAAAAGAGAACAAAGAATTAATATAAAAGAAACTACCTGATTCTTTCTGTTCATGTACTTAGATTCGTTTAAATACTAACTGTTGGATTTCAATACACAATAAAAACCAACCTGACCTGTCAAAACAGGTCACTGAAACTCAAGCAACCTCAGCACTGGTTATAGATCTGAAAATCAGCTTCCACACGGGCCATTTTGGCACAAGTTTTCAGATGGAATCATTCACTTTGGTCTCTGACTGGGAAACAGTGGAACTGTTCCATGGAAACATCAGTAATACTCACTGAAGCTATGGCCAGGGACAACTTGGAGTAAATGGCACCTCTAAATTCAACATTTCAAAGATCTCAATACTGAAAGCAGCTAATTCTAATAGAAACATCTAAAATCTGGAACTATTTGTCTAGAAAAGCCACTTGCTCCCACAGAGGGGTGCTATAACAACTGTTTAAGCACTTGGAGTCCTGCAGTGCCAAACACAAGACCAAATGTGCTCTTCTGTTTCAGTTAAATAATTTTGCTCCCTTGAGGCCTCACAGAAATCTAAACAGAGACTGTGCAACTTTAAGGTACATGAAGTTTATACTTAAGAAACTTAAACAAACAAAAAACCCACCACTGACTAGACACATTTAAAATCTAAACAGGTGGTGGTGTTCTTACAAGGGTAGATCTAGACAAAAAAACCTTCATGTTCCATGCATACTTCAAAGTTTTGTATTGGGGAAAGACTCTTTTGTTCCTAACACTGTACCAGGTCTCTGTCTCCTCACAGTGGGATTCATCAACATTTGCAATAACAGAAGTTCCCATACACAGCATCTTATTCCTTACTAATATTGAAATCATTGCACACATACTCCTGTTAATTTATATGCACACCTCTACTAGATGAAAAGTTTAAAAAGCAAACTCTATTTCTGAAGGTGAGTTTTTTGCATGAAAGGAGGCATGAAAACATCCCTATGACTGGACTCCCACAATCCTCAACACCTATGCTGAAATTCATATTTGAAAGCATGAGACCAATTCAGCTTCTTGGAGAAACGTGACATTCCGACACAGCCTGGATAACAAGTCAAGCAGTCAATGCTCAGTGAAAAAACACAGGTCAGAAGACAACCCCCGTGAGGCATCAGAAGGCCATCTCCAGTCTGAAACTACCATGAAAGCAGAGCATGGGGTAGCCTACCATTTCCTTGGGTGTTCCCCTGGATTTAGCACAGAGGCATAATTACAGTCTATGCTATGCATACGGTCAGGTACTATCTCGAGTTTTTCAGAGCACAACCTGCTTTTATTCATCTTTCTCTGTCTAAGTTAACTTCGTATCTGGGTAACAGCAACCTGTCAGCAGCTGCCAGCTGCAAACCTCCCTCTTGCTTTCTCATGCTGAAGCAACCCAGCTGCTCCCACCAGCAAAAGGCAGCAAGCACTTCCCTTGCAAGGGCAAACTCTTCCGTCTCCACACCTCTCACTCACACAGCGCTAGCTGAGCTGCCAGCATCTCAAACTTCTTAACCTCCACAGGTCTGCTTCTGCAAGTCACAGCTGAAGAAACACCACACAACATAAAGCTGCTGGTCCAGTCTTCCCACACACGTTTAGGATGCTGATGATACCCGACTAACTCATGTGGGTGACAACAGGGAGTTTTAATTTTCATACTAAGTAACATGTCACGAGGGGCTCAAGCAGAAAATGCTTTAAAAACAATTTGTTTCTCTACACTATCAGTGAAATAGAGGCAATCCTAGTCCATCTCTGGTTACAATGATTTTATTTCCACAGGAACCCAAATCGTCCAGGCATATCCCAGTACAAAACTCAGCCAAACAAGCACCTGTCCCAGTGCCAGGAACGATCCTCTACATCCAGGCGGGCCAAGCAATCAGGCGGGAAGCGCGCTGCCGCTTGCCTTGAGCCACCACCAAGCCCTGCCTGCGGACAGCCTCGTCCTTCTCTCACCGCCACCTTCCCCGATAACGGCGTGAGACGCGTCACCCCGCGCTGCTGCCGCGTTTCATCGGAGGGACCCCAGGGCACGGCGCTGTGCCTGCCCTGCCCTCGCCTGCGCTCCCCTCCCCTGCCTGCCCTGCCGTCCCCGCGCCGCGCCCCGCACGGGCCGGCCCCGCTCCCGCCGCGGGCGGCGCTCACGCCCGGCGGGCTCATCCCTGCAGGTTTTAGCGGGACTCCCACACTCGCCGGGCGGCTCCAGCGGAGCGCCCCGCGGGCGGCCTCGCCTTCCCGCCGCTCTGCCCGGAGCCCGCCCGCGCCGGGGCGGAGCCGCCGCCGCCCCACGAGAGCTCGGCCCCAGCGGCGGCCGCAGACCGGCCCCTCACCGAGGCCCGGGGCTGACCCGCGCGGCTTCCCCCGCACACAGCGCGGACCCGCCGGTCCCAGCGCCGGGAGCACAAACTTTACCGCTCGGCCCCGGCCCGCGGCGGGTGCTGGGGGAGTGGCGCGGCGGGCCCGGCTCCGCCGGAGCCGGAGCGCTGCGGGCGGGCGAGCGGGAGACCCGCCGCGCGTTACCTCAGCCGGGCGGTGTCCGGAGCCGAGCCGGAGCCACCGCACCACGGCGCTGACCGGCACCTCCTCCCGCAACAGCAGCTCCAAAACCGCCGCCATTCCCGGCGCCGCTCCCGCCGAGCACGCGCAGAGCTCGCGCCGGGGGCGGGCCCGGCGTGTCCCGCGGCCGCGGGGGCGGCGCCGCGCGGGGATTCCCGCCGGGCGGGCGGGCGGGGGCCGCGCCCCCTCCCCATGTCAACACGCGGGGCACGGGGCGCCTGCGCCGGTCCGTGCGCGTCTTTTCCTCTCATGCGCGGTATTTGCTTCCCCGGCAGGGCTCGGGGCCCGGCCTAGCGGCGGCGGCGACCCCCCGGGCCGGGGCGGAGAGAAGGGCAGCGGCGCTCCCCCTGCCCGCCCACCCCTGCGGCGGAGGATGGCCGAGGACTCGCCCAAGCGGCGCAAGGCGAATTTCAACGAGGCGGAGACGGAGGTGCTGATCGAGCAGGTGCTGAAGCACGAGCAGCTGCTGTTCGCGGCGGGACCCGGCCGCGCCTCCCCGGGCCAGAAGCGAAAGGTGTGGGAGCTGATCCGGCACAAGGTGAACCCGGTGGCCGCCTGTCCCCGCGACGTGGAGGACCTGAAGAAGCGCTGGCGGGACCTGAAGCGCCGCGACCGCAGCAAGCTGTGCCGGCTGTCTCAGGGCTGCGGGCCGCCGGGACCCCCCGCGCTCGGCCTCCTGCTGGCCCCCGAGGAGCTGCCGCCCGCCCGCCGCCCGCGCCGCGCCTGCGGCTCCCTGCTGCCCGCCGGGGCCGTGCCCATCGTGGGCGGCATCGACACGCTGGAGCTGCCCGGCGCCGGCGTGGGGGACATGGGTGAGTGCGGGAGCGACCTCTGCGACCCCCGCGGCTGCCCCGCTCTGCTCTGCGGGCGGGCGGCGCTGCGAGCGCGCAGGGGTGCGGGGACCTGCTCTGATGGAAATGCCGGGCTCGGAGAGCCGCCTCCTCTCCCTGGAAAGGCAGAATGTGTATGCAGCACGCAGAACTGTGAGGCTTTTCGTGCTGTAAGTCATAAAAGTACATAAAAACAGCACCCACGAGTAAAAACCCTGCCTCCTAGCAGGTGCCGCCCATCCTCGAGCCCTTAGACCGGGCCACCCGATCCTCACCGTTGCTGTACTTTCTCTAGCAAGTGCAAAAAACCAAAAAGCCATGGCAGCACGCAGTTCTAGCCAGTGCAAAGTGCCGCGAGTACATAACTTCGTATATGCCAGAGACATCGTACTAGCACATTGAAATGATCACCTCCAATATCAGGGGATTTCTTGCCATCACAGTGTTTCAGCAATGCTGTTACAGGTTACTTCGTGCACAGTAGAACATGAAATGAGCTTGCAATGAACTTTGTCTCTTGTAACCTAAAGCTCAGCTTCTGTGGTGGGGCTGGTAAGGGAGCTGTAGTATGCAGATATACGGTTAACTGGTGAATGCATATTTATGGTTGTCTTCCCACCTATCAAGGTGTATTCTAAGAGCATCACAGATAATGTAGTGTGAGTTTGAGAGTCTTGTTTCAAGGACTAATGTTAGTGCTAAGTGGATGAGAACATGTTTCACTGACCACCAATGTTATGTCACTGACTCTCCTTTGGTTTTCCTCTCCCCTTCTCTCCTCTAGGGTTTAATGGCAATCCTGGTCCATCTCATCTATCCAGTGTTGAGAAGATGAACCTCAAAGAAGAAATAGTAGTGAAGGTGGTAGAGCCAGAAGAAAGCTCTGAGGACACGATGGTGGTTTCACCTAGTCAAGAACAGCTGCCTTTTCTGGGGACATCAAGCAGTAGTTCTTCTGGGAAAGTAAAAGCTAAAACAAAAGGCAGGTCCCAGGCAGACCAAAATGAAATAACTGAAGAGGATCTACTGCAGATTCAGCAGACCCAGATGCAGGTGATCCAGTCTGGCTTTGAGAGTGTCAACCACAATCTTCAGCTGCTCCAGCAAGGCATGCAAGATCTGAGTAACAGCATCAGCATCATGGCACATACACTTGTTGCTATCAAAAATGTCTATGTGAAAAACAACACTGGCCCAACCACACATGCCACTGCCTCTACTCAGACCACAGCTGGGTACCTGAGCCCAGGTTCCCCTCAGGTCTCCCCTGCTGAGGACAGAGGTAGAGTGCAGGTGGCTGGAAGCAGCAGCAGAAGCAGTAGCTGCAGCTCCATGTCACAAGAACCAGGTCCTTCCGAGTTTCCTAGGCCCCCCCTGAGAACCATTAAGAAAGAACATCCAAATGGCTGCTCCTACTTCTGCTTTGCAGATGTGTAAAAACTTTAATATATGTAAATTAACTGTGGTGTTAGGTGCTGTTTTATGTTCTGCTCCGGCCTGTGACTTTGAAGAAGCAAAGTCTTGCCTCTCGTGTTTTTCCCAGTGGGAAACATTTCACTATAGGTGGCATTAAACACTGATTACCAACCTCCTGTTTGTTAACTCTGTTGCAGTTGGCAAATAATTTTCTTCTGTTTTCTTTATCCTCTTCCTCTCCTGAAAAACCAAACATCTGAGTACGACTTTTGTCTGTATCATCCTTTGTTTCATGTCACCTTTTGAAAAATAAAAAGGCATGAGAGTGGGGTAAGAAAAGTAACATTATGGTTACTGACCACCAGGAGTTGTCTTACACAAGTTGCTTAGTTCTTTGATTAAACAAACCTCAGAAGTAGGGGGTTTTTTTAAGTACTTCCTTTTTCTAATGATTATAATGTTGGGGGTGTTTGCTTGGTTGTTATTGGATTTTTTTTAAGTCTGAGCTGGGCAAGGCATCACAGGAAGAGTGTGAGATACCTGCTTATTCTAGGAATGGTTTAGGACTGAGCTGTTGGTTCATGAATGTAATTCTCAGAATTAATACATCGTTGTTCCACTTGGCTGTTGTTCATTCCCATCTTGTCAAATGCGCCTTCTCCTCAGAGGCATTTTGTTTTACTGCAGTAGCAGGGTAGTATCTTTTTTTGTCAAGTGATTAAAACAGAAACGCAGCAAAAAGTAGTAATTGATGAATGATGCCTGTTTCTGAGATATGATTTATATGCAGGCTGTATCTTTACCAGATTTTGTAAGCTTTCTGGAATCAATACCACAGCAGCATTTGAAACGCAACAAAAAAGTTTCCATATTGTTTTACATGAAATTGAAGTTAGATTTGCTGTTAAATTACAGGAGACGGGGTCTCACTTCGCTCCAGACTGAACAAATGCTCTTGCATAGTCAAGGACGTTTCCATCTTCACTTCCTTTCCCTTAACTCTATACCGAAGGAAGAAGGATGAAAGGAAGAGCTGGAGCAAAATGCAACCTGGTGTCAGCTCTGAAACAAGCAAAAGAAGTAATTTTATCCTAATATCACAAAGGAAAACCTCCTTTTCACATTTAGATAGGAGAAAACTATTGTCACTGGCACTATTCTTAAGGTGTGTGTCAGGCTTATATATTAGAGCTGCACTGCTTTGCACAATTCAGAAGTAGCTGAGGTGCTGTGTTCTTATGTCTGGTGTCCATAGGGGAGGGGAAACAAAAACACTCGTACCTGCAATTTTGTCCAATGACCTGAAAAATGCAGGTTGATTTCTTAAGCATTTATCACCAATATTAAAGTTCTACAGATAAATCTGACCTTTAGCAATGACTAGCTGCCTCTAGTTTTACAGTCTGTTTTGCACAAGCATTCCTGCTGCAGGAATTTAGCAAATACAGCCGACCCAGAGAATGGCAACTCAATTGTCCTTCTCCTAGAAGCGTAAGAATATGTATTTATAGGGCAAGGTATGTAATTTTTTTAGTCAGCTTTGACAAAACACTTTCCGGTATGAAAATGTTTGTTTCAGTACCTCACTTTTGCCCTTACACCCTTAGGGTGGCCAATTTCACACACCTGTGCTTCAGAAACCAACCACTGCTGCCGACTGAAACGTGAACACAGGGGAGGCAAGGTGTTAGCAAGTGTTTCCTTTTAGGATCATAAAAGGAGTAAAATACGCAAGTATCTCACAAAGCTAAAAAGTGTACGTGTACAGCACACTGTTAATTGGGATTAATGCTTTGAAGAAGAGAAGGTTCTTTTTTTCAGGTTTACCTTAACAAAAAGAGATTGTGTGTGTGACGGGTATTAATAAATTTCTGAGTTGAAGAATGGGTAAGACCTAATCCTGATAAATCAGACTTTTGAGTCTATGTTGTTACAAGCTTTCCAAATTGATGAATTATTTCTCTCCCATCAGTGCAGGTGGACTGTCTGGAGCAGGGTTTTCTGTATTTTGTTTTCATGGACAAAGAAGTAGTAATGCTACCATGGCATTCCAGGTGGATTAGCAAAATTATCTAAAGCTTACCTGGTCCTTCCTGGTAGCAGTTTGAGTTTGTCCAGGTTGCGACAGTTCTTACCTGTCTTTTGATGTTTTAGTTCTTTTTGCAGCTGTTAATAGTTGACAGTCACATACTACAGCGTTTCTACAGAGTTCTTTTGTCTGCTACGTGGCTTTCTCATGTTCACGTACTGATTTAAATGAGAGACAGCTACAGTGCAAGTACAGAGAAGTGCAGCAAGATCCTAAGAGCAGAATGGACAGATTGGGGCTCCTGTGTAATTAAAGACAAGCCAGGCAATGCTGAAAGACACTTCAGTTGGGCAGACAACGACCAGACCTCAACATCAATCTGCCACAGCCCCTTTGTTCCAATCTTGCTTCACTCCCAGTCTGTCAGCTGTACTGCTAATATATACTGGAGCCAGATCAAAATTATTCTTCCATTTCTGGTAAGATCCAGATTTACATATTTTAAACAAGAAAAGAAACCGAGCTACCTCTCGCCACTACAGAGTGCACAATTTTGTTATTTTCATCTTCCAATTAATACAGCTGGTTTGCTATTTCTTTACATGCCACTTCTGTGATCAACTTACGGTTCTTTCAGGGGCACCAGAAGCACACACCATCCAAAAGCCATGACTTTAAGTTTCTGGCTGCTCTTAACAGAAGATGAAACATCATTTCTTAGGCTGTTACTGAGTAAATGAATTCCCAATTTGTTTCCTCTCATGTGAAGCTGTTTAGGCTATGTGTATAAATGACAAGAGCTAACGACCTCATCATGAAGCTTAATGAAAGGCAGAGCTCACTTTAATTTGCCTTATATACAAGGCATAACAGTGGTAATACTGAGAGAGATCCAGGGAATTTTCTCCAATTCTGGGCTTCCCTAAAAAACTTGTTCTGCTGCGCAATGAGCGGGCAGTATTTTCCACAGCATAGGCCTAAGACCTGCAGGCACATAAACCACAAATATAAATTTTGATATTGCACTCTAACCTAATTTTCCAAGAAAGAGAAAGAAAAGGATTTTGGAGGAAACTAGTGTAATTGGTAGCTTATCACTGTGTTTTCCCATAGCTTGAGGTTCTCAGATTCAGTGGTAATTTCCATTCACTCATTTCTCTGCTATCTGCCAGGTAAGTGGATTGTACAGAGGATAACAGCTTCCTCAAGAGGCTGTCAAAGCTTGGCAACTACATCCAGACACCTGATTCCCCAAAAGAAGTCAATTATAGTGCCTACTGACTGAATAAAAAACTACAATTTTGAAGAGAAAAAAGCCAGCAGCAGTTGGCTTTTCAGAACCACCATATTATTACTTAAATTGACCTAATCTGGCTCTGCCAATCATTTTTTGTTTAATTAATACAGACAGAAGGGATAAGGGCAAGAGCAAATAGAAAGAAAGGTTTCTGAGGAAGCCATTTGGGTTTTTCTGTTCTTATTGATACACAACACAAGAACCTACTAAATCAGTTAAACTTCCATTGATTCAATCATTCCGGTTTGCAGTATGAACATGTGATTCATGCTGCAGTAGTACCAACACATGCTTGATGTTTACTTTCTTGTAAAAGAGAAAATAATAATCACTGCCAAAGCACTTTTTCCATGTAAATTACAGGGTTACAATAGTAAAAAAAATACTGAAGAAAATTCAACTGAAGCTTTATAAATTAATGAACCATTATACAAACACAATTAAGAATTGAAGTTTTGCATGCTGAATGAATATTTTATTTAGAACCAGTTTATAAAAATAAAATACAAAATAATTTGAAAACAAAACAAACATTGTACAAAGCCTTGATATGGTACAAATGAGAAAATAAATAATTACAACTTTATGTACAAATGACTATTACAAGGGCATTAACTCTTTATGCTCTTGGGTGCCTGAGCAAACTTAAATGAAAACAATGGCTTAGAAGATTTCCAAGGAAAGGAAGAGAACTGCAATTACGGAGCAAGAAATTTTGAAGGACTCAACATTTGTCTTCCTCAGTGGTAAGAGATGATCTTGGAACTACTTTCCACTTAATTTAATCATGCTGCAGACTACTATTGAGTACTTGATTTCTTATGGGGTGACAACACTGTATTTTTAACTCATACACAGATTTCATTCTTGGTGGTATTGCCCAGAGATTTTAGATTAGTAGCCATTGGTTGGCAGTTTCAAAAAGTCAGCACTTGTCTGAAGGCATTGATGGTGATTTTCTTAATTTACTAGTGTGGATATTCATAGGAAAGCATTTGAAAATTGGCATTTGTTAGCACAAGTACTGCAACTTGTCTGTGGGCTGACTCTGTAAAAAGTAAGTTAAAAAGCTGGGGAAGAATTTCCAATCTTGCTTTCTAGCCAATGAAAGTAAAGAGGATGCAGAGAAGGCTGCTTGGCATCCAATCCACATCTCCAGTCAGAGGAAAAAGCTGTGAAATAGCCAAAAAAATCCCACCTCACTTTGTGTCAAACCTTTATGACCTTGCCTGCCATGCAGCAGATGCGGGTTTAAAAGGATCTGAAATCAGGCAGACCAAACTAATTACACTGCATCTTTTGGATCAAGTTATTCTGCTGGTACTACCGGTCCTTTACATAAGGGTTAGCTCAAAGATCAAGTGATCTCAAAACAAACACCAGATTAATTCCAGCTGAATTCCCACAAACACTTATGGATGTAGGATCAGGACTTCACATGAGCAGCACACTTGTGGTACTGTTTTAGAAGAACCTATGTTGTACTCCTGGCCAAAGCTGGCTCGCAGCAGTAATAATTATAGAAAAGTAGAGATCAAAAGGCATGGCATGTCATAATAATAACAATAAAAAAATAATTGAGTTTATCCTTTCAGCCCCTAATCAGGGGCCTCAAAAAAACAGGACCCTATACTGATTTTAATGACATTTCACCTGCACAAGAACAGCAAGAATTCCCAAGGATCCAAGCTCCTCATGTAGAGGAGAAACAGCAAAATACATGGATGACATACGCTAACATTTGGGCTTGTCACTATTACTGTTAACAAAGAATATGTTACTGTCAATGCAGAGTAACCTGGATGGTCAGAGTAACTGTCAAGTTAATATATTAGTCTTTGAAACAATGAACTCCTGTGAATTTTTCCTTAAAAAAAAACCAAAGAAAAATCAACAAACAAATAAACCACTCAAAGACGAGTATTTTAAAGCCTGGTTATTTAAACATTATTATTTAAATTACATGAAAATGAGAGACAAAGCTTTTTGTCATGTGACTATATTTTAAAATAATTCTAGACCATTATTACATAATCCAGGCTGACTTCTATATAATTTCTCTTTCACAAATGTTTTCTATAGGGAGAAGGAAGACTGACTTCCAGCAGATACCTGAGGTATTCTTGTGTGAGGTGCGTGTTTATGCAATTTGCATGTATAGTGAAGAAATGTATGACAGAGGCCTGTGCATTACATGCAGCCAAAACACAACCTCGCTTCCTTTTGCCAGCATTCACCGCTACTGAAAATTGTAATAATTACAAGCAATGACAAACAAAGCCAAAGAAAAACAGCAATCAAAGCCCTCCATTTCACTGCCTACTTGATTAGCTAAAAGAAATAGAATAAAAATACTATACCCTGTTCCACAAATTTCAGAAACAGGAATCATAGAATTGTCAGGGCTGGAAAACACCTCCATGATCAAAGTTCAACCACTAACCTAGCACTGCCATGCTTGTCAACCAACGAGCATCCAAAGCTTTTACCAGCTGAATAAAAGGAATCATGGATAATCGTCAAGGCTTTCATGTATATGGGTGACAGTTCTCTGACCTCTCCTAATAGTGGAAAAGCACAGAGAGAACACACCATAGGGAATCATGGGCAGACCTTTGCTCCCTGAAAATGACAAGACAAACATGGCTTTTGTCACCTCACAGGATCAGTCCTGTATGAAAAAATTAATATATTCTACGCCTGTAATGAGAAACCAGTTTGAGCTCTCTTTTATTCTCCTATTCCTTTTCAGAAGATTACTCTCTCATTTAATATATATATAAAATTGGAGGCACATATCCCTAGTTTGCCATTATACTCTTTTAAGAAATTGGAATAATCACTTTCTTCGTACAGAATTTATGCTTCTTATTGTTTCATAAAAATGTCCAATTCATTATGGAAAAATTCTGTTTACAAGAAAAAGACTGTACTGTAAGTCTGGCTTTATCTACATTCTCATTGAAGAGAAAATGAAAATTGCTTTTAGAAGCATTACAGTCAACTGTTGCAAAATGTTACTGCAATAAGAAGGACTTACGTGACTTTTGCCCAAGCAGGACTATGGGATTGGGCCTTGTATTATGGAAAAGACACAGAATCAGAACTAGGGCATAGGAAAATTGCCGTAGAGGAAGAAGAGACCAGAGTAAGTCAAAGCAAAACAGGCCTTGTCTCGCTCTGGCAAATGAATTCCAGTAAACAGGATGGAATAGCTGACACTGTTCCTATCTATATGTATATACACACATATGTATGTATGTATATATATATATATTTCTATATAATATACAGTATCTATATAAGTGTATACCTAGATACACTTATGTACAAACATGTATTTATATATATATATATAAAATCAAAATTGTGTGTTTTCCCAGCTATAGTTAATACTATAATACCACAAATAGTAGATGATAGAGCTCTTGCGAGTCTTTTTCAGATGAAAAATATTTCAAGCTATTTTTAAATATATAGGACCAAATTCTCCCCTGTACATCAAGACTGTTTAGTGAGGTATGCAAGAAAGCTTGATCTCAAACATGCAGACTTCAAGATAGGATATGTCCAGATTTCCCAAGATAGGATGTGGCTGGTGGCTATAATGACTATCTTGTGTTAGTCCACAGGGGTTTGCCTCCTGTATAATTATATATAACTAGCAGTTAAGACCTTATATGGCTCCTGGCTTTAAGCAGTGACATTTTCTATCCTTATCAATCCTGCTCAAATAGTAGGTAGGTGCTTAGCATCATACAACTTGCCAGCATTGCTTGACTGTATCACACTATCCATTTACTTTAGCAGAGTTTTACCTAAGTAGTAATTGGCATTTGTAATCAATAAGGAGGTTAATTAATACTAATACATGTTTTGAGAGTGCAACTTTGATTTAACCATGCAATATTGCAGCACAAAAGTCTGCATGAAATGTTCAGTGATTTCAAGTTGTTTTAGTTTTAAGGCTTCATGCCTCAGTTTCTCTAAAAAATGCTCCTAAGTGCTGACCACAACACAGAAAACACCATAAAGAGGAAATGTGAATGCAGCATCTGCATCTGCTACATGTCATGGCTCCATTGCACTGCCCTCCAAAGAACTGGAGGCTTGAAGAGGACAAAGCAACAGCTCCTTGAATTTTACTGTTTTCTATCTAATATCCCTATGAAAGCTGCTGTGTGCTATGCAGAGTAACTGCAACCATTTTATACAATGGAGAAAAATCCTCCCTGTCCCTGAAAATGTGCTGTGGATAACACCCTCTGCATAAGGGCCACACACATGTACATTGGGGTTTTCCTGCAGTCAGTTGCATATTCAAATATTGAAGCTTACGGAGTCCTTAATGATTATACAGGCCCTCTAGAAATATTAAGCTAATATTTAAGTATAAGTTGATCAGCTGACCATTACCTAACTACAGTAACTGATTTCTATCTTAGATTATAATAAGCAATTCTGTAAACTTTTGAGGAGAGGGTATCAAGCAATAAAAAACTCAAGACAAGCAGGTAGTTTGAAATAAGTTATTCACAATCGCTCCTCCATTCATATCTTCATGATTTTCTCATTAGATCCTGTTGAATCCACAGAAAAAAAAAAGCAACTGGGAATATACAGTCCTTTTGCCTTTTTGTGCACCAAAAGAAGCCTAGGTCATCAATCACAACTGATACCTCTTTCTCCATCTTGGCATAGTTTACTACTTTTACATTGGCAAGTAGTTCAAGTACTAGTGAATTTCTACAGCATTGATTTATTTTACATAGTGATGTCTAACAATGGACAAGCCTGTACTTTGAAGACAACATTAAAAAACCAATAACTTAGGTGTTACATTCTTTCTCACCTGAAAAGCAATTACCTGTTCTGCTACACTAGAGAGAAAGTATCAACACCTCAACTTCAGCATTTCAGGCAAGGATGCGTAAAGTTGGTACTTACTAAAACTGACCATGTTGATGTAGGAATAAGCTTACAAGACCATAAGAAATTATTTTCAGACATAAGGAAAAGTAATCATGGGCTGCCACACCACCTTAACAAATAATTCCAGCAGTGCCCAGGGCACAAACATCACAATGTGACCAAATTTTTTCTTATGGTATACCGTAAGGAAATGTGGAAAACAGGAAGGAAAAGACGGAATTTGTTGTTGTCACATTCATCTGTTAGGTATTCATTGAGTGTCTGTTCCTATGTAACAAGTATTCACAATTAAGAACTCACATTATGAAATAAAAACAAGTAACCACAAGACCTATTTGTAATAAAAAATAAAAGTACCTTTGAGTCTTTGTTCTTGTTCCATATGCAAATGCACACATAAAATTATAAAGAATTAAAAGCAAGCTGCAAGACAAATAATTGTCTGGTTGAGAAATCAGCAGTCCTTCAGTCTTGTATCAAGGTATAAAGGCTATTAGAATTTGTGCATTCCAGAATTTTTCTGGGGGAAATAGAAGATGTAAGTACACAGAAACTAACAGAAAGGGAACTGTATTATTTGTGATCTATAAATTACAAATGAAAAATGAGAAAGAATGAGTTTATATAAGCATATACATATATGTATATATGTAAATATTTATATTATATAATTTACCATGAGGACATGCAATTATTGGTATAGTACCTATTATACAATATAATACAAGGGAATAGGACTTTCCAATGGTACAGTTTCTTCAGAAAATGCAGGTATACCCTACCTATTGCATTCATCTGTAGTGCTTGAAACCTGAATGAAATTAAGGTTCCACACTGTGCTACATAACATATAGGAAACAATATACACACTCATAGTAAGAAAAGAGGAAAAAAAATCAACATAGTCTGACAAAGCAAGTAAAATTCAGTGCAGCTCTAGGGCAGCTTTAATGCAGCATTAGAATGTGTTAGCTCAGAGACAAAATATTCCCTTTTTAATCCAAAGGTATTCATTTGGCAGAGGTTAAATAAAAAAGCACAGATGCTGGCTGGAGAGGCATTTGACTACAGCAAACAGATCAATAACTGACAAGTCTCCTATGCATCCAGCATCCCCACAACAGGAACAGCTAGGGAGAGCTGGCTGCATCTTTCTCAGGCTTGCGTTCTGGTGTGTTACTATTCTGATCCACTGTTCTTCTCTGAATATAGCAAAAGGTGCCATACCTTTTTATTCCCTACAGATATCCTGTAGAGCACAAGAGGTTATTAAGTAATTAACAAACAAAATTGGAAGAATTACACGCTATGGACTTTACTGAGTGTCAACAAAGCTTGATGAAAACACATTTGGGCAAAAGAATTATGAGAATCCAACATAAAAAATATTTCAGATTTCTTCCTATTTTGCTTTGATGATTAATATTCTTGACCAGATTTGGTAAGGGTGTTAAATACATTTCTGTCACTTATAACATACCAAGTTCACAAAGCAAACAATCTCCTCATATGTGTTTCATCTTTCATGATTTTAGAAAACAAATGACCAAAAAAACTAAATCTTGGTTGACAGTCATCTTTGCACGGTAAGATCTGTGGATTAGGTGACCCACAACTAATGGAAAAACAAACCCCAGGAATAATAAAGGTTCTTTTTTCAGTTGAATTAAGGGAGGGAGTGAAAAGAGGCACTTCCATTTTCTAACTTATTTTCTAACTTACATTGCATTTTCTTGTAAATTTGCAACATCCAGTGAAGTACATACATCTCTTTTCTCTCATTTCCTAGACAGGGATGCTTTTCCAAATTCTACCAAATGTGGTTTGAAGAACTCCACTATGACTCCAAAAGAACTGTATGATGTAGAACTGAGAATTAGCTTCTTGGATCCTGATTACCACTAAAAAAAATTTCTAAATAATATAGACACAAAAACATCTTGGCAAATGTTAATAATATTTTTTTTTATGTTATCAATGTCAAGAAGGGACAAGGTATATGATACTTCCTAAGGTAAAAAATCTGTTCCATGACAAATAGTGGATGAGATGAGCACTGAGTGACTCAAGAGATGAGTGCAGCTCAAAATGAAAGAAATTAGTAAGGTATAAATACCATCATCATCTAAACCGTGTGCTTTTTTAAAACTGCAAAGACATGATTGAGCAGTACTTATCTCCCAAGTGGTTACATCATTTAGGAATAACCATTTCAGGTTTTCTTACATACTCTTGAATTTGTAAGGCCTTAAATAATTAGGCCAAGTCTTCTAACTAGGTAAACTAACAACATCGAGATAAATACCCTTTTAAAACACTCGCCTCTGAGATTTTTTTTTTTACTCTAAATACATTGCACCTCTTTCAATATCTAGTCATTCTGGCCCCTACTTCCCCTCTCGTGGATCTGCTTGCTGCCTGCTCTTAGGCCACTTATTTACACAGAATTTTTCTGATGAATAGTTTACAATGCTTACTTTCTTTAAAATGTGCAGATTCAACAACTTTTTTTTAATATACTTTTTTTCATGGTTTTTTTAAATACACAGTACACAGACAAAACATGCATCAGATCTAGGAGGAGACTTTATACCTGTCAAGGCCCAGTTCCTATCTGCTAAGCTTAGTGGTTGATTTGCTCTTTCCCGCGGGAGTCTTAGTGTTTGGGGAATGGTGGCAGGAACTGCCCGATCCTTTCAGACCATTCTTGCTTGGTTTGTTGCAGCAGTGCTCTTGTTGGCAGGATCTCCTAGAAGATGAGGAGCCTGAATGGCTAGGAGGTGATTTACTCCTCCCAAGATGTGGAGATGAACTCCTCTGATCATGATGGGATCTCCCAGCCCGGGACGGAGAAGAACTGGCAGTACGGGGCAAAGAAGAGCTCCTGGGGGAGGCACTGGGACTGCGCCGGGGAATGACAGGGCTCTTGGGTGGTGTTTTGGGACTATGTGGAGATCCTGGACTCTTAGACTGGGTAGAGCTCCTTGATCTTTGAGATCCATTCTGTAGGATTTGAGCCAGACGAGAGATAAGATCTGAGTCCGAGCTGCTACTCCCTAGGACTCTGTATCTGCGTAACCTTAAGAAGAAATGAAGAAAGATTATTTCTCTTTTCACCTATTTACTGAAGTTCAAACAGAAATACAGTATCACTAGAAACTAAGGATGAGTTTGCATTGCAGAAGAGACATGTGGAGCTGAACTTTCCTGTAAGGTTAAAGGTGTTAGGATCTAGGCTTTGGTTTCTGTGTTGTTCAGATCAACCCAGTATTTATATTTACATAACTCACTCACATAAACAGCCTCAGCGTTTACAGGATAACTGAAATTTCCTGGTGGTGCTAGAAGTAGTGCGCTGAAGAGCAGTGCTTATCACCCTTTTTCCAGAGGGGTACATCCATGCCTGCTCACCATCAATACACTACTGTACACAATTTTAAGGAATGACAAGGGACACCACAACATCCTTCAAAGGATATTGGACCCCTGTGTCAAAATTCTCCTTATCCCAGGAATGTAGGCACTGAAGAACCAAGATCGTAGTTGTCTTTATATAGCAGTGGCAAAACCAGTTTCTTCTAGTATTCGCTCTGCCCTCCTTTAATTAGCCATGATCTAAGCATAACTAATTGACTCCATACTGATGGCTCCAGACCCAAATACTTCAAAATGTCTACATTAAAAACAGATTAATTTTCAAGAGCTATGACAGATACTATTAAGATTTTTCTGGGTTTGTAAATAATGAGCAGTTCTGTAAAAGTGACCCCTCTTTAAAAAAACTGTAAAGATTTAGGTATAGTTTGGCAGGTTCCAAAATATTGAATATATATTGTGGTGTATAAGGTTTAATGGTGAAGCAGGCTCACTCTTGTCACTTCTCATTCAGTCTTCAACAGTGTGAGATTTCTAAGAGAACTGAAACTCAGCATTTTTTAAAACATTAGTTAAAGGATGGAACTTCTACAGGATTACATACTGCACAGTAACTGTGGTTAAGGGCTCAAACCCCTTTCCAACCCGAACACCTGTCTGTTTTCTCTGCATTACCTAGCTTCTACCCCAGGTCTGGTGGGTGGTTTTCCTGGTGGTGGCCGAGGAAAGAACTGAGCTGAACTTGAACCAGTGACTTGATCAGTGGTTGCCCAGGACACTGGCCTTGGAATCTTGCTTTTTCTGGACTGAGGACTGCTTGGAGATAAAGAGCTATCTTCATTCTGCTTGCTGAAATGGGAGTCCAGTGTCAATCTAGAAAATGAAGCTAAAACATCATCCTCAGAAAATGGTACTGGAGCAGCAGCCATTTTTTCCTCCAGTGACTTATCAGAGGCACTTGAGAGGTCACCAAGGAAAGATTTGAGCTGTCTCTTTTCCATAAGTAATTTGACCAAGTCTGTCTGATGGGCCTTTTTCAGAAGAAGCTTTTCCTTTGCTGAAACAGAAGAGGAATCTGACATTGAGTCTATCTCTTGTGCTAAAACTGGGATTCGGCTCTGCCTGAATACAAAAGGAGATTTAACCGAGTCCTTCTTAGATCGGTAAGAATTCTCATTTTCTGAAACGCAGTGGAGTAACTCTCCATTTCTGGGCGAATTTTTCCCTTTTTTGTTCTCCTGCTGCAAAAAAGTGGTAAGGGCCACTTGGTGGCATTTCAAGTCTTGGCTATGGACTTCTTCCTTATCAGAATGAAAACCATTTTCCTGGACAGTTGCTATTTTGCTTGCCTGTTTATTAACATGTGCGTTAGTAATTCTCGAGGGAGACAATTCTGATGCTTTAGGTGCTATTGACTTCAGAACCTCATCTTGATTTGGCTTTGATTCTTCAGCAGCTTCAGTATTTGTTAGAGGTTCTTCTTCTGCAGATTTTGAGTTTCCTGGCAAAGAAGAATTCTGCTCTTTGCTTAGCATTTCAATGGCATCCTCAGAAACCACCGGAAGCCTTTTTTCCTCAGCCTCCTCTACAGGAATATTTTCAAGTTCATTCTCTTCCTGTATCCCATTGTGTTGTTCAGATAGGTCCTTTTGGGCACAGTCCAGGACGTTGACACCTTCTTTGACAAGTCCTTCTCCATCAAGCACCTCTTGGCTTATATTAAGTACCAAATCTGGTCTGCTGGCACTAGCTGGAATTGCATCTTCTGTCACAACCAAACCTGGTAAACTTTCCTTTGGAGAGGAAAGTTCCACGGTGTGTTCCACAGACTGACCATCCTGCTCTCTTCTCTCTAGCTGGTGGCCATAGTGAAAGCTCTCCGAAGCAGACTGTGTGGATGCCACTGAAGGTCTGGGTATTGTTATCTGCATTGGAAAATAAAACAAAAAAGATGAGAAACTTGGGAATGTTATACAGGTAACGCTCTTTAAATAAAAAGTATTAGTTAAATCAAAATGCTTTTAATTCCATGCCTTCAAGATAGATTATATAATTATTCCTATGAATCACAATGTTCAAATAATACTTAACTTCATAACATACATGCAGATTATTGGAAAAAAAAAAGTCTATCATCCCAATATAGAAGTATGTAACAGGTAAAAACAAACATAATGTCACTAAAAAATGCTGCAGTTACCAAGTAAGCTCCCAGGAAATGAGATATAACTGAAAAGGTAGGTTTTTTATTTATTTTACATTAGTTTGAATACTTTTATGGTAAGTTGTATATGAATGTAAATTCTTAACCAAGTACACAACAATATTTTTAGACAAATACAGAACACAGTGACATTTAGATTCAGAAATTCCATACCCATAATACTTACATTTTTTTCCAAAAAAAGCTTCCTGCGTACCCAAATTTTAGTTACTACTTTCTCTACCAAAGTTTATGCCTAGTTTTAATTAAGCAGCCTGGTTAGGATATCTCCTTACCTAAGGTCATTGAGAGATTCACAAACTAAATATTCACATACTTCAATTCCCTAATGGGTCTAATCCAATAGATAGGCTTAAAGCACTCCTAAAACTTCTATATATTACTGAGTCAGAACCCATTTATAAAAGCAGCTGGTTATGATGAGTGCAGTCTCTAGCACACAGATGAATTGTTAGAGCACATGTCCAGGAAATGGGAAACCTGACTTCCTGTCTCTGCCCACTTCAGGGACATAAGTCCACTTTCCCCAGCACCCATAAAGTAGGAGCAGAGTTGCTCCTCACCTTCTCCATTGAAGACAGGCCATTGCGCAGACAAAAATGCAAGAGTCATGAGGTCAGAGAGTGAGAGAGCACACACAAAAGGGAGAGGAGTTTTATCTCTATGGACATGGGAGGAATGCAATCTCATGTGAAGAGGAATCCTAGACTCTGTTTTACACATACTGTATGGCATCACTTGGTATAGAATAAAAAAAAAAATCAAGAGGCTACCCTTATCACTTTCTCTACATGGACAGAGTTCAGCTCCTTCTTTCTTTCTATTCTTTAGCTGCACAAATCTGACACATTCTGAGTTTGTACTCCACAGAAAGTTGAGTCTGGGAAAACTGAAGTCTGGGTTTGGTTAAAAACATTTTCTTTATGCACCAATGGTAGAAGACACAACTAGTGGTGGTCTATTTCTAGTGTTGCTAGGATTCTGCTCTGTTACACTTTGTTGCAGACATTATACATGGTGCTGAGCTTAATGGGCTTTTGCAAGAGCTCGTACATTGCTATTACAGGCAGCAGAAACCAAACACATCTGTCAGAACCCGTGTTGGGCTTGCATGGCCAGCTTTTGGTAGCAGGGGGGGTACAGGGCTGGTTTCTGTGAGAAGCTGCTGGAAGCTCCCCCCCAGTTCTGGTATAGCCAACACCAGCTGGCTCCAGAACAGACCCACTGCTGGCCAAGGCTGTGGCATTCAGGGATGGTGTAACACCTCTACAATAACACATTTAAGAACTAAAAAATAAAAGTTATTGTGCAGATGTAATTGCAACCAGAGAAGAGCAGAGTGAGAACATGTGAACAACTCTGCAGACACCAAGGTCAGGGGAGAAGGAGGGGCAGGAGGTGCTCCAGGCACCGAAGCCGAGATTCCCCTGCAGTCTGTAGTGCAGACCATGGTGGAGCAGCTGTGCCTCTGCAGCCCATGGAGGATCACAGGGATGCAGAGATCCATCTGCAGCACTTGGAGGAGACTCATGCTGGAGAAGGTGGATGCTGGCAAGGGCACTGTGAAACTGTGCAAACCTGTGCTGGAGCAGATTCCTGGCCTGATAATCCGAGGAGAGAGAAGCCCATGCTTGAGCAGGTTTTCCTGGTAGGGCTTGAGACCCTGTAGGGGACCACGTTGGAGCAGCCTGTGCCTCAAGGACTGTACCCCATGGAAGACTGATCCACCCTGGAGTCATTTATGGAGAACTGTTGCCTGTGAGATGGACTCACATTGGAGAACTTCATGAAGGATTGTCTCCCATGGGAAGGACCCCACGGTGGAGCAGGGGAAGGACTTCTTTCCCTGAGCAGCAGCAGGAACAATGTGTGATGAACTGACTGTAACCCCCATTCCGCATCTCCCTCTACCACTGGGGGGAGGAGGTAGAACTTGGGAAGGAGGGAGGGGTGGGGTAAGGTGTTTTTAAGACCTGTTTTATTTCTCATTTTCCTTCTCTGATTTTGTCAGTAATACATTCAGTTCATATCTCCATTTTCAGTCTGTTTTGCTTGTGATGGTATTTGGTGAGTGATCTCTCCCAGTCCTTATCTCAATAGAGTCCTTC
The DNA here is from genome assembly GCA_035583235.1 of Hafferia zeledoni. Classification (NCBI taxonomy): domain Eukaryota; kingdom Metazoa; phylum Chordata; class Aves; order Passeriformes; family Thamnophilidae; genus Hafferia; species Hafferia zeledoni. The sequence goes on from JAWWEV010000167.1 coordinate 27,124,740, forward strand.
ACTCTATTTCCTCTCCACTGTCCAGTGGCAGAGGAAGTGACAGAGTGGCTTTGGTGGGCGACTGGCACCCAGCCAGGGTCAACTCATTACAACCCATAACAATTTATACTGTGCACTCAAAGTTTACAAATACAGAACAACTCTCCAAAATAAGAAATGGCAACTGACAGTGAAGGAGATATCCTCAAGTCTCCCATGAGTGTATAACAGCTTCATCAACATTCTTACTGCATTTTCCTCATAGGTCTGTATAACAAAATTTGGATCATTATAGGTGCATATTTACCACAATAAAAGATAAATATTCAACAGTGGCAAGGCTGGCCACTACATGATAATTTCACAAGATAACTTCATGACTCACATTACACAGTGAGTAATGTAAAATAAAGAGACTGGAGGAAGATTTGAATTCCTTAAAACAATTTAAAACTAAATTATATAATCCTGTAGCCCTAATTTCCCATAAATAGTCTTATCACTCTATTATTTCGGAAACCTGGAAAGACAGGAATCTGTGGAGGGCTGATCCTGATACATGCAAAATACACCAGTTTAAATAATAATTTAGTCTAAGTCAGAAAGACAGAAATCTCAGGGCTGTTCAACACATACCTAGTTACAAAACAAATAATACATGGATTAGTATATAAAATTTTAAAAATTCATCATAATCATAAATGATCCTCATACTTGCTTTTCTTCTGCCTAATACAATACAATCACTAAATACAATCTTATCCTATGAGATCACTATGGTTAATCATGTCAATTATGTAAAATATTGAACCTGAGGAACAAAGATTACAATTCATCTAAGAAGAAAAATGTGGTGAAATTAATTTAAAATGCTATCTCTCAGCTCCCTGTGATAGTTTATAACACAGATTATTGCAGTTCACATACTTTAACAGGAGTTATGTGATACAACAGATAAACAAAAATGGCTGAGACAATATATGGAACAATGAATTTGAGGTTCTTCTTTCACTCCAGAATACCTGAATAAAACTATTACCACCATCAGTCTTGAATCTTTTGGCTTTCTCTAAATTATTCCTTCATTCCTTTCTGTTTTCTCAAATCTGCACTTGAACCAAGAAGAGAAATTACACTGCATCTTCTTCAAGAAACTTTACAAGACAGCGAGTGGGATGTTAAGTAGAAAAAAGAACAAAACAACAACAACATAAACATCTCTCAGACATCCCTTATGACATCTGATAAACTTGCCTCGTTTTCAGCCTCTGACAGGCTGCAATAGCAAGGGATACGCCTGCATGAATGCCTATGTGTATGTATGCAGTGAATTGCAGAGGAACAAAATACTGGGTTTAGGTCTGAAAAGCGGCTAAGTCTGAAAGATCTAAAGGTGTGAATATGAATTATTGTACAACATCAGCAGGTAATGATCTGATCTCTCAGCAAGCCCTTCCTCCCTCCACTCATGATATTTGGTACTTCTGCAAGCATGTCAAGTGCCATCAGGATTTCAGGCTTCACAGAGACATGGCGTGCAGATCTGTGTTTCCACTAATCCTTTCATTACTTGTAATTTCTCACATTAATAAACCATCACCATATTACTTGGCATTCAGAAGACATTATATCTAATCAGTTTACTCTTCAGAACATCTTTCCTACCTTAGTAAAGTTTGTGTATCCAGGAGAACAAACCTCACGTATCTTTCCCTGCTCCTTTTTCATCAATGCTTAGCTCTATCACCTACCAGGAATTTGACCACAGTTAGTGCCTGAAACTTTGACAATAACGAACAAAAACACTTCCCTAAATCTTTCCAGTTCACCTGCTTCCTCTTATTTCATGAGTTTTTCTTTACTTATGTCACTTAATGTCTATGTCCTTGCACAGCCTTATCCCTCTACAAAGAAATCTGAACTGCAGTTTGTATGAAAGCATAAAGGCATATTAGCAGAGTGCCCTGTGATTTATTGCCAGTGTCATTCTCACATCAGTAAAACGTTGCTATGCTAACATCTTGGCAGACAGCTCACTTAGGTTACTGTTCAGAACAGACCTCTTCAAAATCTTCCCAACCTACTACTACCATTCCTACTGACTTTTTAGTCCAATCCTTTGTAACCCTTAAATGCCACCCTGACAGCTGATCCCGTCAGATCTCAGAAGCCAAGCAGGGTCAGCCCCGGTTATTACTTGGATGGGAGACCTCCTGGGAATACCGGGGGCTGTAGGTTCTAGTCCTGAGGACTTCACTGTCACTGTGCAAGCTCGCTCGGCCGTGGCAGATGAACCTGAGGAGTTAAAGGGTGGGGCCAGTTCTGCACACGCTGTGCCCAGCCATACAATCCATTTCCAGATTACATATGGCTGCAATTCACACTGTTATGGAACATCAGACCAGAGGTGACTGTAAACTTTGATACTCGATCCCTTTCAACAGGCCCATGTATAGGCACTGCAAGCATTGCAGGCATTTGTAGTAACTGGCAGCCCTCAGTTAAACTTCTTTTTGTTAAAAATTTCACACTTAGCAGGCCCTAATCCTAGACTACAGAGAAGTAGTGTAGAAGATATGTAGACTTTTTAATATCTACCTTGATTACACCAAATGTTGCAAATGGTAGCAGCCTCTTGGGAAGAGCCTAACTTAAACCTTATGCTGACTCAATATAGTTTCCATCAGGATAGGGAACAGGAGGAATTACAATTATGTAAAACCTGAAATTAGAACCTCTCTGCTACAGACAAACCATGGCTTTAACCATGGCAGCAGTAAAAACACAGATTCCCTGAACAGAGAAACCTTTTCTCTCTTTTCTTTCCAGGGCACATTTATTTGATAATGTGCCATGCCTTGAAAATGAAATTCCAAAGACGATTTTGGACAAATATATGCCTTCCTGGTATCTTAAATGCTAAACCAGAGTGTTAACTAGCTGAGTTCAAAGGCAATCCTAACATACATAACAACTTCATTCAAACACCACTGACAAATTAAAAATAATTATAAAAGAACACTGTAACAAGAGAGGAGCACCTTTGGGGTTTTGTTCGTTTATGTGTGCTTCTAAAAGGGATTGTTAAATGTGAAAACCAATGTAAACATTCATTCTCTTGCTACTGCAGACTAGTGAAACCTGCTAAAATTAGTTCATAAAGAAAGGCAAAATTCACATTTATTATCAGGCTCATAAACCTTAAACATCCAAAATAAAATGAGAATTACCAGGGATATGCATTTTTTCTCTAAATACCCCTTGAACATGTCAAGAAGTCTTACCTTATTCTTCCATAGGTCCCTGAATTCCAGTGAGATGCTTAAAAATTAGGGTAAATTTTTCAACTCAGATCAGTGTATTATTTCTCATCTTGGATATGAGTATGAGTGTAATGCTTTTCATTTCCATAGCATCTTGTGTGGGAAGATTTCAGAGCATTTTTTAACTCATAATAAAACTATATAATTAAAAATACTTTTTTTAATGTTCCAATAAGGTAGAAATTTGAGAGAAAATATTTGTTTAAGTGCCAACTAATTACAGTTGCTCAATCTGAGAGATACATATTATCCTCCCCAACACAATGAATAACTGCAAAAATATTAGATTAAAATGAGCCCTCTTGTACATGTCTTGTTAAGCACATTGAAAAAAGAAAATATATCTGAACGACAGACAGGATTGGAATCCACCTTTGTTAAGGCTGAATCGTATTGCAGAGTAGCCAGTTTAGAAGAATTCTAGATGGCTGCCATGGCTAGAAGAGGTGTTCACTGTCTCATTGTAGAACTAGAAACCATAAAGACCAAAATTTGAGGTCAATGATTTTGACTGTTTCTTTAGACACAGTTACACATTTAGCACTACGTCTGGTTAAGCAGTATCTTCACACACAGCCCTGGCCAGTAGCTGCTGTACTTTCACCACTAATCTCACACAACACTCTGTCCAGCCCTCTAATGGGCAGAGTTCAGAAAACTAATCTGGCTAAAAAACTCACAGAAAGAAAGAAAAAGATTATGTTTCAAGAGAATCTGCTGTACAATTTGACCATGTTCTAGATGATAAGGATGCTAATGGCACTCTAGACACACTGTTCAGATTCTATACAGTCAAATAATTCTTTCTGGTTTTCAGTCATCTATAATGCTGCCACACACTTGTCTTCAGGCTGCAAGTTGAATAACAAAGGAAAGCTGAAGCAAAACACTTCAATTCTCTTCTGAAATATGTGTATGGCAAGAGAGGAGTTCTCTATTGAACAAATAAAGATAGACCTACATCCTATACTCTCTCTGCACTGGTGAGCAGAGACCATACAGAAATTGCATTACCTCCTCTATCTGATATCAAAGTAGAAGACGATGGGTTAGAGTTCCTAAAACCTCATTCATCAAAAATCAGGAAAGAAAATTGCTTTGCTTGATTTCAGAAACAAATGTATAATTTCTTAATTTTTAATACGTGAAATTAAATTCAACAGCACAGGTCCCTGACCTCTGCAATTTGTTAGCTATGAATGCTGAACCAAATTGCAGACAGCAGGAAATACATGACAATATATTCAGTACCAAACATTTATACAAAATAATATAAATTACATTAGAAATATTTTTAATATTTAACTGGAGAAAAGCTTTAGGTTGTTAACATGCATTCACCTCTCATGCTGAGGAACTTCTAACATGCAAAGTACCTAACAATACTGCACTATCAAAAAGAGAAGGACTTGCAAAAGTTTTTGAGTTCTTCAGTAAGCCACAAAGTATATAAGGCTTTTATTGTCAGAATGAACAAAACAATCACATGCTGTAGTTTCCACAGCACACAACAAACTGCAAGTTAAATTCTCAACAGAGTTAGGACTTTCAGAACACAGCAGTTGTGGACTTACCCAGGAAAAAGAAAGAAGATGCTGAATGCTACATATGCTCACTCCACTAAACAGCAGCACCAGTCACATGACAAAAAAAGGTGCATCACTTTGCAGCCCCTATTAATAATGCAGCTGTATTATTTGTTGGGGACTAAGGAATCCAGAGAAGACCCTCTGTGCCAACTTACTTTCTCTGAGCATTGTGCACAGTTTACTACGTTTGCTAAATTTACCTGCAAGGGATTCTGATTAGAAAATTTAAATTGTAGACACACAGGGGAAAAAAAGCCATTTTGCATCCTGGGTTACCTACAAATCCCCCAAAATACTGAAGCCTAACTTCTGGTGAGTTAATTTCTCCTAAGTCCTTTTCCCTGGTCAATGTGACAGCCATGAAGAATGGGGTATTTTGGATTCCATCAAGGCCACAATAATGAACATTGGTGAGATAATGTTTATCTGTTTCTATACATAAAGCACAGAACTATTTTTTTGTATTGAGCTGAAAAGCAGTCAGGAGTTGCATAAATAAAAACCCACTGCTTTTTGAGTTAAGAGACAAAATGCTGACATAAGTACACTAGCTACTTTTTGGCCTTGTTATCACTCACCACTGATCCTACAGAATTTCAAAAGTAACTAATAGTGATGGATTACTTTTAATATCATTACTCCTGTGCATTCTTCACTGAAAAAAGAAAAAAAGTATTTAATATAGAAATATTTATACTGAAAACTACAATGGAAGAAAAAGGCAACACAAAATATAATTCAAATGGTAAAATGGTGATATGTTACAGTCTTAGGAATTAATGCTATGTCATACTGTTTTACCCAACAATGCAAGCTCATGCTGCTTAGCAAATCTCAGTATTTTTGTGACTAACACACAAATTACAGTTAATTTCAATTATTATTCCAAGCCTTAATCTTTCTCTAGTGACATTTTTCATTAGCTATGACCCCTGGTAATTGCCATCTTGGTTTAATACACTGCAAGCAGTGGATCAATTCATTATTTGTTCATTTCCAAGGTAACAATCTGACTATGTGTAGATCTTTTTTTCTCACATTAAAATAATTTAGGGTTGTCCAAATTTGAATGTGTGTTCCCAATTCAAAATTCACCTGGTACTGATTATAGGAATACATTAAAAAAAGAAAGATCTTAATCTTAGTTTTGAAAGAAGCTAAAATCTTTTTTCCTACATTTATAAACCTATCTTTTTTCAAGAGAAAAATTCCTCTGAAGAAGTGAATCTATCTTCCAGAACATCCAGAGATGCTTGGTGCTCCAGAACAAAACCTGAATAACAGCTCTTTAAATACTCCTCTCTTACAAGGGGGTCAATAGATCTTCCTCACAGAGTATTCCTGACTCTGTTCCTGAATAAGATCCATTCTTAGTCCCCAACTTAATATTTCAGAATACTTTTAGGATGCTGTGTATAGCAGTATGATTAGCATATGACTACTACCGGACTGTGGAGAGCAACTGAACAAGTTACACTGTGCAGGTGACCGCTGCAATGCCGTCACTGCTATGAAATGAGGCTTATTCACCTGCTCGAGCTGTGCTTTTGAGATGCGAATGAGAGGGGGCAACTTGTTGCCACAAGGAATGACAGGAAGCTGTCTACGACCAGTTGAGCGGGAGGAAGAGGAGTGGCTCTCAGCTGACTGACTCCTTGGTAAACCAGCCCCTTTCAGAGGGTCCGAGTGGATGGATAGATAGGCTATGGGGCTCATGCTGCGGAGGATGGGACTTGAAATTCTTGGAGTGGAGAAATGCAGCGTATGACATGAGTTGAGCTGTGAGAACAACATGGCGGGGAAGAAAATAAGGTTGAAAATATTTTAATAATTCTTGTTTATGCTTGCCTAAATGCAATCTCTTAGAAAACCATATTAACACCTCCATCAGAGGCTGAAAGTTGATAATTTAAAAGGTGTTTCAAGTCTAATCTTCACATTTTCCACCATACATTTTCAAAAATCCAGTATCAAAATCAAGAATGAGCATCCTTTCCCTATCTGGCTTCTTCACTCAGCCAGTTTTAGAATCATAGCATCATTAGGCTGGCAAATAAAATCATGGATTCATTGAGTCCAACCATTGTAACCATTATAAAGAGTCACTAACAATCTAGGGCAAATTCAACAAACACAATCAGTTTCATCCTTGATTGGTCCTTGCAAATGCCAAACACATCCACACGACACATCTGTGTCTCTGAAATGACTGTATTTTTAGCACATACACCCATTGCAGACTTAACAACTACAGCCACAGCAGCGTACATTAAAAACTGCACCTGACAGGATTAACCAGTAAGGTTAATACTAAATGATCTTGATGAAATTTCCCAAATATGGGACCAAACTAGAAAGATGCACTGAACAATTGCTTCATCTTGAACTACATTATTGAAGCATTTAGAGAAAAGAAAAATAACAAGAATAGCAACTGTAAAGTCAAAGTGTTGCAAACAAATAATTTTAGACCAAGTACATTTTCAAACTGGTTAGTGATGACAACTCTGAAATCAACTGTTTTGTCAAGACTTTTTCCAGTACAGAATAAATGTCTAATGGTGACACATTTAAATACCTGTAAATAAGATTGCTATACACAGTTTACTATTCTTTGATCCAATTACATTTAGAGAAAACCATGAAGAGTAGAGATATGGAAACTTCCTGCAATCTTCATGAAGGTGACTTTCTGTTTCTACAGTATTTGCAATTCTAACCTGTATTCTTTGGAAACTGAGAGCACTAATCAAGCATTTCAATTTCTAAGGAAAAGGTATTTTCAACTGTGTCAATCCTAAAGCTTCAGTTCCCATAATGCATAGCTGACTTGCAACTGGAAAAAAAAAGTAATTCCAGTGTCCACAAAAGCAGCAAGTGAGGATAGAAGGTACATCAAAATTAACTCATGCAGAACTCAGAAATAAAGAGAAATTTATGAACAGGCTTTTGGTAAAACATAATAGTACCTCAATGTACAAAATTTCCACCTCAGTAGTATTTCTAAATAATAATAAAAAAATAGATTTACACAGTAAACCCTCTTCTGTAACACAGACATATGCACATATATATGTATATATATATGTAATGTGATTTTGGGTGATCAACTAAGTGTGACTAGAGCAAACTGTTATTTAAACTGAAGATCAAAATGGAAATAGCTGTTACATGTTTAATTACTTCAAAACCATCACCATTTATTTACTGAAATATCTGCTTAACAAATATACGTTGCAAAGTTTTGTGCATGCACTATATGGACTTCTTTGCAATTCAATAGAAACACAGTAAATTAAGGAAGCAATCATTCAACAACACAGAAGTTCAGCTCGAGGCTTAGTACCAGATCAAGGAAAGGAAACCTAGAACTGCGTGATGCAAAGTGCTGTTCCAGTATAAATTCACCATTAGTCTAGATCAGTTCAAATTCTTTTGACAAATTAATTTTGTTCCAGCAGGTATTACAGCAAATCACACAGTCTGTCCTGCAGCCAAAGTCAACATAAAGCCATCACTGAAGCATAAAGTCAACACCTATACGCTTTGCATGCTCAGATATGTGCCCATCTGCCTGTGACCAGGCCAGATCAAACTGGTATTTCCTGGTGGCACAGAATCTGTATTGCAACTGGAAATCCATGACTGCTAACATGAAAATTGCTTCTGACCTGCAGGGGGTCTTTTCATAACAGACAGCATAATTTGCTGTATTTTTTTATGCCTGAGATTTTGTCAGCTTTGAATCAGTCACTTACACATTTTTCTCTCTTACTTTTTGCATTCAGATTTCCTTTTTTAACCTACACTTTACACTCCTAATAGAAAGCTGATGGTGTGTAAAAGAGTTAAGAAGTGGTATTACCAACATATTCAGGAAGTCCATGTACACACAGTTTCAGGAACAACATTTATCTACAAATGGAAGGACTGCAGAACAGTAATTACTTTCCTTCAGGAGGAAATAAAGTTATGGGTGAGTATACCAAGCATTAGTTTCTCATACAGAAACATCCATACTACTACTTACTACTTAAACAGTGAGCAATAAAGCCCTGAAAGAAACAAAGAACAAAGAATCATCGAAGTCAAAAGGAAAAATTTTAAAAATACTATGGTAGGAAAACTATTTTATTCATTCACCACTGAATTAATTGCTTGCATATTTAACAAATCTACCTGAAAAAAATCAAAACTCATAATTCATCAGACTTTCTCCTAAGTGATAGTGGAACAGATCACTAGAAATCCATGTAGGAGGTGTATTCATCATAAGCATGAGGCTCATAAATGCTGACATGTGCTAGAGTTTCAAGCCCTTTGAAATGAGTGAACTATTAAAATATATATATTACGTTGTGATACTACTGTAATTTCAACATCTATTTTAAGCCCTTTTAGTAACACTGAAAGAATTTGATTTATGGTTCTAAACTTAACATTCTTGGCCCCAAGCCTGCTATTAGTAACTCATGCAAGATAATTAAATGAGCAGAAAAATAAAATATTACCTTGCCTATTATTTTGATTGTTAGGAAGGTGCTACCTAGAAAAAATTACTACACAACATCTGATGTACAAACAAGGATCACATTTAAACGGTTTCAGGTGGGTAAATACTCTGAGGAAAAAGGAAAAGGACTCTACCAAACAGCTCTCTAAGGTCACTAGGACTCTCAAACAGAGAGAACTACTCCATGAAGAGGCAAATCTACATTTTCTCCTTGTGCAGTGACTTGGACACTCTGCCATAAGAACAGGCAGGTTCCAGCATCCATCTCAAGGAATATCTACATATCCTTAATGACGGAGAATACATCACAGTTGGAATAGATGCACTGCATAGACACTCTGTTTCCAGTTTCTAAATCAGGCAAATAATTTCTATTTTCTTTATTCCTAGTTTAGTTTATATTCTCAATTGCACCATGATTCACCTTCACAACAGTTAAGTTCCTTCCTGTCATTCACCCTGCCCTTACAACACTACTTGCCCTTCCAGGGTAACATAAACCTTTCCCCCATTTTTGAGGTCATGACAAATATCCCTTACCTGCTTGCATAGCCAAACTAAAATATAGTCTCATCCCAGGATGTACTTCATCCAGTATTCCAATACTTCTTAAAATTAATTAGCTTGGCTTACAACTGTTTCTTCTCCCATGTCCTGAAGCTTCTTCCTCTCCAGATAAGGATATTGTCCATTCTTTGCAGTGTAGTACATAATATTTATGCTACGTCTACTTTCAGTTTTATGTACAACAGTTATTTCAAAAAAAGCCACATTTGTATAAAGTGCAATAGTACATTTGCATACGAAATTGCACACTGTTTTTTTAATGGCTTTTGAAATAAAAATATTCAATAATTAGTATTTTGTAAGGGACTGAGTATTGCTCTTTTTTGTCTATTTTACTAAAACCAACATTAAAATACGAGAACTGAGCAGCTGAAAACTGAAAAATTTAAATTAACTTTTCATCTTTAAAAGTTCCTAACCCACCACAAACTCTCATGCAACAAATATTTCAATGTAAATCTCAATAATTTTCTGTTGTATAACATAATTCTGCATGTTCAATCATACAAAATGAATCTTCTATAAACTACATACTTCAAAATATGATATCTAAATATAATCTTGTATGAAAGGTAAAATCTTGCATTTTTCATGAGAACCTAGCTGTAGTTGAAATTTGACTGTGCAGCTGTAGTTAACTACATTGAATAGCTCATTTTTCACTTCCACACCTTATGATAAATGAGTTGTTGGTGACAGGTTTATTTTTCTAATGAGCTGGCTGTAACTTTCACAAAAAGTGGTGATAACAAAAAGCATAGCCAGGTTTCTTGGCTCAAGGGAACTTGAAAGAATTGACCTTTAGATCATAGATGGTACAATATCTACTGAGAAAAGGGGAGAAATTAAACCAAGACCTGATTCTCAATCACTTATCCATTAATCTCATTTCCTCCTTAAGTAAAGACAAAGGAATCTTTGTTTAGGAACAACAACAGAGGATAAAAAAGTAAATGTTCAAAAACCATGCAAATGAGAATTCTTTAGAAAAGATGGAGAAATAGAGAAAGGATAGTATGCAATGGAAGCAAAGCAATCTGTCTCAGTGCAAACTCGGGGAGCAAAGTAGTAGTTGCAAAAGTATCTTAGTAGTGAAAAGTAGCAACACTTTATAAAAGGCAAGTTGTTTATATAATGACCACTAAAAAATTTCAGAAGAAACAAGAAGAAACAAGAGGAATTCCAAAAGCAAACACTACGAGAGCAAGTAACTGTTTCTTTAATTTCACCCACTTAGGCTTTTCCTGAAACATATTAAACACTAGATAGATAGATAGATAGATAGATAGATAGATAGATAGATAGACAGACAGACAGACAGACAGACAGGTAGATAACTTTCTTTTTTGAAAAGGCCAGTTCTATGGACCATATCTGCAAATTAATGGCCACTTCCATGGGTGAATGTAAATACTTGGATAAGAGAACATGGAAGATCATTCCTCAGGAATTAAGTCCTGTATCTGTTGAAATTAGGAATTTCTGCCACACTGTTGTGTTTTAGTCACTGCCTTTACTTTTTCCTCATATAATTCTGAGTAAAGAGAGGTTCAATAAAACAGCGGCCATTTCTCTTACCGGAGTGAGTGCTCCTTCTGCTTGAGCTTCCATAGGACTTGTCGGGGTGGCCGCGAGAAGCTGTCCAGCACCTCCAGACAGAAGTTCCAACCTGTCTGTAAGCTGTTCAGAAGCAGCAGGATGGCACTCCATGTCCAGAACAAACTCCCCCCCTGAAGTCTGGTTCTTGCCGTTGACATTGTTTCCTGCCCAAACACCCTGTCTGGATTGCTCTTCTCGAGGGGACTCCTCCAGAACTTGTAGTACCTCTGGCTCTTCATCTGAGGGACTTCCAGTCATCCTGTGCCCTAAGGCCTCATTTGTCCTGAAGTCCTGCAAGTCCCGTTCCTTATCTATTATCACCCATTCCTTAGAATCAACCTCCTGCCTGCAGGAGCTTAAGTTAACAGCTACAAATCCATTGCTCATAACACCATCAGCATGGTCTGGAGAAACAGCTGACACAGGCTTTGAAGCATCTGGAAGATATTCTTCATCATAGTGCCAAACATGGTCCTTGCGGGCAGTCGCAGCAGCAGAAATGGGTGTTTTCTGAGGAGGAACAGCAGCAACAGGACTCTCTGCTGCAGCACTCGCATCTTTCTGCCTCTTCTCCAAACTTAAGAAAAGAAGTTAATATCTGAATTAGTTGCGGATTAATTACATAATGTAAGAAACATTCGAGTTTTTTCAGTACAAGAAAACTACATTTATATAAAAATTTGTTGTCATATTTTAGAACAATCTGCAATGGTTCCACAATTTCAGAAAAGCAAGTCCGATGTCAAGTCAAACTGGACAGATGGTCTTAGAAATGTACACATTATAACCTTCATTGTAATGTATCATGTTGTATTGTAAATGTAATTACCACAAGGGAGAATAGTGAGTGGATAAAAACTTTGGTGAGGCTACCACCAGATGTCCACTGTACTTAATTTATGTTACAAAGCAGAGACTCAAAGCAGAGCAGAAGAAATAGATGTCTCCAGAGCAGTTATTAGATGCTTTCAAGAAGAATGTTACGTATTGTTTTGAGTTCTCACTTATGCTTTACATAAGTTGCTCCATCAAACAAATTTAGATTCCTAACTCTCCTATGAAATATTTAGAAAGACTTTGCCACTGTCATCACCTCAGCTCTCTGCTGTCCCCACTCAGCCTCTACCTTTCAGTCAGATTTCACTGTGTCCTCCTCCCCTTACTCTTTCTACATACAGGCAAACTGATTAAATCTGATTTTGTACATATGTCTCTTCTCTACCTTCAAATTCCATTTCAAGACCTCTGTCTTCCATCAAGATTTTTTTATGTTGGGCATGACTAAGCCTGCTGCATGCAGGCAGATTTCTAACTTTACTTCTTAGCTCCTTCTCATGTCATATAACCTAATCTCCTGTTACCTCTACGGAGCACCTGATATCATCATTCTTATTTAGGATGAGTTGTACTCACTGTCAGGAGTATGCCACTGAAGAAAAAGTTAATAAACACCAGCCTTACACCACTTGGTCTTGAAATATAAAATTCCCAAGTTTACAAGTTCAGCTTTAGCTGTATCCTAGCATTGATCTTTTTTAAAAGAAGCTGCCGGGTGGTGAAATCCATTCATTGAACAATATTATGAATAATACTTGGCTGTAGCTTGCATAAGCATACTTAGCTGCTCCATTTCTGGTCTTCAAAGGGCAAAGGAAAGATACTAGCATCCTTATGACATATGCTTGAGAGATCTAAGCATAACAATAAAACAATTTCTTTACCAGGTCTCAAGAAACTTATCAGTGTCTGGCTTTGACTCCAACGTCATACGCTTCTCCAGTTCAAAGCTGTGAATTGAACGCAACTTTCGCACCAGGGGGACATCTCTGTCTAACTGGGTGGTCTCTGAGCGAACACGGATTGGAGAGCCGAGACTTGGTGCATTAAGCATTCCATTCACTGGCCCATGGCTGTTTTCTTCCTCTGTGGCAGCCTGTACAAAATGTAAAGTAAAAATGGAGCTCACTAGGAGTGGCAAAACTGAGGAAAACAAAGCACTACTTGATGAATACCATCCAAGTTTTTACTGTGTGAAAAACCAACTTGTATTGGAATGGTCCTTAAGATCATGACATACTTAAGGTAGTTTAGATATGCTCTTCAGCACACACCTACAACAGACCAAATACCAGTTAATATACTAGTTCTGGGAAGCTCTGAGAATGGGGGTCTCAAAAACCAAGTAATACACTTACATTGACTCTGATACTTCACACCCATCTCTGACATTTTCTTTAATAATGGCCTGAAACCTGGCACTTGGTAGAATCTTTGGTCTGCTTTACAGTCAAGTGCTCTTATTAAAGAGAAGTGAGCTTCCAAGCTATCTTTTTGATCCTCTGGAGCACACAACTTTGTTATAAACTAAATCTACTGGCTATTTCTGTGACTTCACACTAGGTTTTAGTCCAATCGCGCTCCATCTTGTATACTAACCAAACATTATTAGAGCATTATTATCCAAACATAATAATAACATAATAACCAAACATTATTATCGTGATCATCCTTAGTTCCTACAGATATAATTAATAGAAATTGCCTTTGTTTAAACCAGAACAACAGCCTTTCTCCCTCCTTGGTAAAAAAAACAAACAAATATACAAGCACATTTGAAAATAGGCACTATCCTTTGTTCCTTCCCACAATGCAATTTTTTCTAGCAAACAAGAACTGACAGCTGAAAAACTAGACAGCTTTCTTAGATAAAGAACCAGTACTTCATGTTAAAAACATTTTTATACCAAGAAACAGGACTGCATTTGTCCACGTATGAAATACTGTGATTGTGAGTAAGGGAGACAGGAACCAATACTGAGACTGCTTTTGAAAATAAAGTGGCATTACCTTCCAAAGATTAGCCCATGAACCTCTGGATCAGTACAAAGGTATAATATCTTATGGAGACAAAACTACCAAGTGATACTGCCAAACAGATACTGCCAAGTGATACTACAAATAGATACTGCCAATCACACTACAAATCTGTCAGCTGAAGAACATTAAACTTTCTAGTAAACTTATTGTCTAGGTTCTGCACATGATGCAGGAAAGTTCCTTTGGTTTCATTCAGTGAGCAAGAATCATGATCGTGTCTGAAGAACATGAATATGAATAAACTAAAAAGAATCCCAAATTATCAGCATGCTATTTATCATAGAGACCTGATAAAATGACACAAAGTCCAAAAGTCTGTCTGCTTGTTTCAGTACAGAAAATGTGTTAGCTCTGCCATAAATCTGGCTAATCAGTATCAGTATGACTGCATTGTTAATTATATCTCACATGCACTATGGGGACAGGAAACTGTTTGAAGATGTCTTCACAATGCAATTTGAAAGTACCTTACAGATCCCTAGTTTTATTTTATTTCTGTTTGCATCCATTTCTTCCCAAACATCCTTTTCCTGAGGACGCTGATGACCAGGGGATCCAGGGAGTTTCTCTGGTGAAACACCAACTGGAATACCATTCTCTCCATCACTGAGCTGTTCATCAGGAAATACTTCATCTGTGTTTTCCCGCAGCAAATCTCCTGGGATAGGAGTGGCATTGGCAATTCTGCAAAAGTAGTTTAAAAAAAAAATCAGAAAGGTAAAAATTTTGATACCCTCATGTGTTTACAGAAATTATTTTCTACTTAAAAACAACAAAAATTACAAGGAAAGGCATGTTTCCATAGAAAACTAAATCTTGTAAATTATTGAACATAAACTCCCTTTTATTTTCGCTTTCACAATTTATGTTCCCTTAATTTAGGCACATTAAAAATATGTAAGTATAAAAAACAATCACTTAAAAGGTGGTTTTTTGAATGTTCTCAAAGCCACTTCAGAGAAAATTTGTCAGAGATAATGTCCGGGCTCAATTTCTCTCCTGACTCTTCTATACATATTCTTCTAGTCAAAAAAATTAATGACAACTTTCATCATAGTTTCCTTTACCCAAAAATTTGATAAACAAAACACACTGCGTCAGGGAGAACAATTACTGAGCAAACTAAATGTAGCTTTAATCACTATTCTTATCAAAGTGCTATTTTGCCCCAATTACTGATAACCAATACATAAGCGTAACACTGACAATACATTACATTTTAATTAATGTTCTGTAGTCCCACTGACTTGAGGCTAAATAGGGCTAAGGCTTAGCTCAGCATCTGAAACTGAAACAATGCTAGGCCTAATAAGTGACTGTTCAGAAGGTGACTTAAAAGTCATTACCAAACCCGTTAATTGCCGCCCAGCCCAACAGTAACTGGCGTGATACTCAGGGCAATAATGGGACTGAACCGTATGCAAAATCCCCACAAGCCTCAATGTGTTCAACCCACAGTACACCTATGTAATGTTAACAGATAATATAACCAGTTGATGTCTTGACTGATATTTAATTCAACAGTTTTTTTAAATTACCTTGAAATACTGAGAATTTAATACATGAAATTGTGGCATTTTTCAGCCTCGCTACACTGTCAAAACTCCCACCTTTGTGATTTTTAGCTCAAAGTGGATTTACTCAAGGCCTAGAAAAGGCACAGTCTTCCTCCTCATCCAAAAACAACTCTTATATTAATCCATAAACACCTCTTCTATTCTTTAATCTCCTGCGATGAGTATGGGTATTATTAAATATCACATCTTGTCCAACTTATTACAGAATGTCTCAAATACCATGCTAAATATCATTTTAAACAGAACCAAAATCTATTTCCAAATTTCTTAAAAAGATCCATTAATTTTTCAAGGTTACAAGGAAATTGCAGCTAGAAGTTTATTCCAAGCTTACAGAAAACAATAGGTTTATTTCCAGGCAGTTGAATTTCCAGGCAGTTAAAGTCAGGGCACATTATTTAGTTTCACAAAATACAATTTAGCAAAGGATGGATGAGCAAATTTACATGCAATTTCCTGGAGTACAATTTTTTTATTGCTATAATTTTAGGACTGCAGTGCTGATCTTCCAGAATAGTATAAACTGCAACCCTAAGAAGGGAAATACTTCAAGTGCTCCCAAACCTCCACTCTGTTATGCATTCAACATTCTGCAGAAAACAAACCCTAACTCATGGACACGATTTCCCTTTGGCAGGAAGCCCCTCTGGGTCTGCTCTCTGAGTGCCCCCAGTGTGCACACATACCCAATGGCAGCTGGTGTAAGGCGAGTGTGTAACTGGGGTGTGGTTGAAGTTGTTGTTGTCGTCAGAGAGCCATCAGTTCCACTCTTCTCCCAGTCAAATGGGTCACTTTCAATAACCCCAAACGTCTTCATGCTGTTGTCAAACACAGACATGAGAAGCTGAAAATGAAGAAAAAAGTTAATAAGCTTCATTTTTGTCTAAGAACAAGTAATTAAGAAATATCCTCGTATAATATTGACAACAATTAAAAAAAACCCAGACAGTTCTTTATACTAACCACTCCTCATTTTCAAGATTTCAAAGTCAAGATACACAAAATTCTGTTTTATTTTAAAAAAAGAAAAAAAAAATCCACCCACATCTGTGTTTTTATCAGGAACAAGGCAAAGACACACCACAGACTTCCACAAAAAGACAAATACATACACACACATACAGAAGCATAACTACATTGCTACAGAATAGCATACAATGGCTCTCCAGCTGATGAAGAGAAAAGAATGTATTTGGTAACACAAAGAAACCAAGAAATTAATGAGATGTAGGGAATGGTTTGTTAATTCATACAATTCTGTCATTAAGAACCATGTATCATTTACTTTGTCTAATGTTGACATTCATCCCACATAAATGCCCAAATTTGCCATCCTCATTTTATGCTATGAAAAAGTATTTAGAAAAATTTGTGTCCATGACAGAAAAAGAAATTGCATTTACTTTCCTCTCTTTGGGAAATAAAACTTTGTCTCTCTTCTAATTCTAGTCAATGAGGGGAAGGCTCTGTATATATAAATCCCTTATTCTACCATTTCTAAATTTTTTGTTTTTCCTAAAAGCTAAATTTTTCATGCTTTTTTCCAACCTAAGATGCTGAACATTTTTCTACAGTATTCTTTGGCATACCCTTTGGCAATATAAAAGAGATGGGAAGTTTGAATAGTTCTTCCTGTGTAGAGTGGTCTCACCCATTTAATCCTTACTCTCAAGAGCCCTCCATGTGCCACCCATCCCAGTCAGTTCTGTAACCCTACTGAACTGCACAAAGCCATAATTCCCTCTGTCCCTTATGTACTCTGTTTTATTCTCCTCTTCCTGTAAAGCGTGAGCAGTGTCTCTGAAGTAATTTTTAAGGTCATTCTCCTTTCAATCTCTACTACGGTGCAAATACAACTCAAACGCTTAATGTCAGGAGGCTGAGGCAATATGTGTACAAAAACCTGAATAAAAAAAACATCTGACACTGCCAAATCAAATATGGATTCTGGGCCTATGTAATGAACTTTTTAGACTGTAAACTCTTCAAAGGAGGGATGTCAACCAGGGACATACAGAGGTTCTTGCTCAGTGCCTACCCACAAATGCTAACAAAGAATGATACATATCAAAGGTAGGAACAGCATCACTGCAAACACAGGTTAAGAGATAGAAGAGTTTAAAAGACCATTCTCATAGCTCTATATAAAACCACCCTGCTCTGGCCTCAAGCACATGAGCAAGACTGTGTCATAAGGCTCAGGCTGCAGCTACACAACTGCAAATGTTCCATGACCAACCACAGGACTGTAAATTACTGGGCTTCTTTATGCTGGAAAAACTCTGTACTGGTATCATGTTAATCCTTGAGTGCATGTGCTGTGTTAGATACAAATAGAACACAGAAAAAGCTTTAGCAAAAATGTGCATATGCTTTATCATTCAGGAAACACAATGTAAATAAAACATATTTAACATTCTAAAATCAAGGTTTTTCTATACAAAATCAAAATCTCTGCAATCAGTAATTTTTACCATAGGAAAAAATAATCTCATGCATCTTTATAACTAGGCACACAAAATATTGCAATCTTTTTCTTCATTTGATTGTAAACTATAGATAATTTCCACAGAAATTTGTAATAGAAAAGAAAAAAAAAGTCAAGGTATTTTTTTCAGGAATGCTTAACATTTTCTGTATTTGTAATAACAATTTTTTTAACATTCAAATTATTGCACAAAAATTCATTTATTTGTTTTGCAAATGTGCAGAAGAACATTTCAGTACATTTAGAAAAATGTACTTATAATAGGAAATTAGTTATTCCTTGATGTTTTTAGTTCTTATTTTAATTCTTATGTATCTTATTTTCTTTGTTAATCTCACCATGCAAAGCATGGGAATCATTCTTATCAAAGTTACAACTCCAGACTTGGTCAGAACTACTTATTTATTGAGTTGAACGAGTTCAACTTGCACACCTGCAGCAAACCATTCCTTCTGGTTTGGCTGAGTTGGGGAGCTGCACAAAGGCACAGAGGCAGACAGGCAAGGCACGCAAGGAGCAATAGGATCATGTGCTGCTTCTGGGAGTCAGAGGGAAGGAAGGCCCAGAGGGACAACTTCTCGTGGTGTGCCATTAGAGCAGTTCAACTTCTCCCACAGTTTGTGAGGCTAAAAAAAACTCTCAAGTCCCTCCTCCCCTCCTTTTCCTGTGTTCCTCTGCTGCTTTCCACAAAATTACATAGAAAAGCATTCTGTCTTTATTTATTGTTTAACCATGGGTCAACACTGAGTGAATAAGGCACACATTCTACAGCATATCCTCTCAGCACATATCACCTGATCAACGAGCAGAGACTGCCCATTTCAGTAGGCAATAGTCTCTTAAACAAACAAAAATGTCTAGTTTTCTGGTGACCTCTGTAGGCAATATTTCAGTCTTAAAAACCCACCATGTGTGCATGTTGTGCTCTAGCTGTAGGTGCTGAGTTCCAGGCTTTGGAAAACTGCCAGAATGACTATCACTGAGAGAACAATCTTATCAATTTAATTTACAGAGCACTCACTAGAGGCTATGATAGTAGGACAGCTCCACATCCTAACATGACTGAAAAGCATCTTGTCAACTGTTTTTAGAACCTTAAATGCCTTACACTTCTCAAATGGAAAAAAAGACATATCTGAACCACAAAGTTTCTGTGGCACTAGATGTTCATTCAAGTAACTTTGTGGTGGCACAATCCATAATAACTACCAAGATTACACAATTAAATCAAAGTAAATTGAAGATGAAACAGCATAAAATTCTCGTATTTATAAAACAGAAAGACAAAATAGTACAAGTGTTTACCTGGTAATCAGGCTTTGTAAAGTAATCTAAATTAGAAATGTGATCCAGAAAGACGTTAAATTCTTGAGGAAGATGTTTCAACATAAGTCTGTGTTCATACCTTTCTTTAATGGAGCCCACTTGCTCCTAGGAGTAAGCAACACAACAAACATTACCACACCTTCATTCTCTGCTAGAACATACTCACATTATGTTCAATACACAGCCATTCAATACACTACTAGCCAGTACATTACACTGAATGGCATTGAGAAAGGCCATTCTATATCAGTTAGCAAGATAAGAGATCCTGTCATTGCCCTCACGTACACTTGCAAAATAATGTGCAATCTTCAAATTCAGTACAAAAGCCATTTAATTTTCCACTGTGTTTGTGTTGTTTGACTGCTGACTGGTATCAAGGTTTGTCACTAAACACTCCAACCTTTCCAAAAAGTATGTTTTAAAGATTTAAATATCCTGTATCATCATCTGAAGTTCAGTTACTTTTTTGGTGTACATTTGGTCATGTAAGATTAGTAAATCAGACCCAAAAATGAGATGCCATCTATGTCTCACATTGTCATCTACACAAAACCATATCAGAGAATAACCTGGTTTCAGTATCATTTCAAAAGAAATTGTAGAAGTAGTAACAAGATAATTAGATGTTGTTTCTTTGCATACCTCACCTCGGACACATGACTTAAGACAAAACTACATATTGTCTGATTCACTTTTGTTCACCAGCAAATAAAAAATGCCCATTTCACAAATAATCAAAAGAGATAAGAAATTTTAACTGTGTGATAGGTGAAATAAAGTACTCAAGTGAAAACAGGAATAATGAAATAAGCAGCAAATATACACTTACTTTTGCCTTTTAAAATATTTTCAACCTAGAAGTACAACTTACTTCCTGCCTAGAACAGCTTGTAAAATTTGATTGCTTTTTATACCATGACACTAGGGTTGAGAACTACCACTGGAAAACACTGGAAAATGGAATGTTAAAACTAATGAACCAGTCATTCTTAGTGAAATCTTTATCACAGCATTTTCCTGGAATCCAGAAGAATATCTCCCTCGTGTCCATTGGTTTCACCTCCAGGTTTACCTTATCTTTTATTTTTCTCCAAGGCAGTTGCCCAACCACGAATTCTACCAACATGTAGAAGAGAGACCAGAGGTCATCATGCCGACCCATTTCCTGTAAAAAAGAAATATTATTCTAGTGCATATTACAAATACCTAAGACAGAAGGAAAGAGAGATTCTTTACTGCTCTAGAGTTAAATTATTATATATAAAATTTAATATAATCTATGCTGCACAAGTTTCATTAAATCCAGCAACTATTTAAGGAGAAACATAAAAGTAAATTTCCACAGAGAAACAAAAGTTGAAGTGCATTACTGACTGCCACCAGCTGTGTAGGGGCTATGACACAGACTGCGATACTCACTCTGTTTCTGTGAGCATTGATCGATGCATAGCGAACCGTTCCTCGAAAACCAGCGACAGCTCGTGGCTGACAAAGAACAGAAAGAGAAAAGATTCTCAGCATCAGAAATAAACCCTCAGACAACTTGGCATCGACAAAGTGAGTACAGAGCCAGAAGATATCTCATTTGAGACTTTGATTTCAGTTTACCATGTTTCTTCAAATTCTCAGTGGAAATCCAAGTAGGAATCACAAAGTGACATGTCACAGTTTTTTTAAGTATGTGATCATTTTTAAACTTGATCTATTGATGGCAATATTTGTTCTCCACAGGCATCACATCCTGTTTACCTCATCACCCAACAAAGTCATATGGCAGAACTAATCCTCTTTTTTCTCCAATAATGAAACTATTTCTTAGTTTTAACTATTAGAAGTTTGAGGGTTTAAATTCTGACAGGATGTAACCCATAACTTCCTCTTCTTTGCTAAAATACACAAATATTACATGGTTTGAACATAAAACCAGCCATTTATTGAAATGTGCTAGTGATATTCTCACAAATTACTTCCTGAACTAGCAAACCAATCAATTTTGAGAAATTCCAAAAGCAGAGTAAGTCATGAGTAAGTCTCAATGGCTCAGCAATAAATAGCAAAGGCTGAACTACAGGCATCAGTTTAAAACGTTTCTTTTTTTTCTAGTTTCTGAAAACCAGCATTTCCTCTCTGACACTCCAGATATCAAACAATCATAAGTCAATTGGTGGTTTATAATCACATTTTCCTATTCTTCTTTTCTTCAAATATAACATTACAGAAAGAATTATATAATTGAAAGCAGTCACTATTAGGAGATTCTCACAATTTAAAAAAAATCAAACTGTAGTGTTATTTACCTTGCCTAAAGCAGATATCCAATCCATGCTACTCCCTAAATTAAGCATTCTACATAGACAGAACTGCCAGAACTGCTAAATTTGCTCTCTTTTATGCAGTCTTATCTTCCCAACCAATACTTCTTTTTGTTTCTTCTATCAATGAACATAAAAAACTTCAATTATCTGCCTCACCTCTGACTTGTACTTGAAGAGGTATTGGTGATCTGTCTGCCTGCCTAAGACTCATGATATTCTTAAGATTGTAAAAAAAATTGCCTAATACATTGAAATGTCTGGTTTGATACACACACAAACATAACCACAATACACAATCATTACCTTATTAAGATACAACACTTCCATCTCTGCCTGCCTATCTATCTATCTATCTATCTATCTATCTATCGTATGGTGTAGTATAATATTTCCTTGTCCACCAACAGATGATACACAGAGCTACCATTTAAATAAACCAGGAGCTGTTATTGCTGTCAATAACTCTACCAATTGAATCCACCAGGATTATGCAGCAACATCTTTAAAAAAGGATTCAACAGCCCATATAGTCAATATCTGCTAGTGCAGTATGATAAGAGCTGAACCAGTGTTTGTTAAGGCAGAGAAAACCTTCTAGGATATTTTTAACATGAAGAGGTTCTCGGATGATATTCCATAAATCCTAGCTGTTGCACATTACCATGAAGCTTAAATGGTTCTTGGAAAACATTTCATGTTCAGGCAGAACAAACTCAATTGTCTGTCTGTCTGCCTTGTTACTACCTTTAATCTTGTATCATATTCTATAGTGAACATTACCCTGAATTGAAACGTAACAATGTAGTTGTGGAAATTTCACACTACCGTGCAATTATAAAAAGAATAACTCAAAACACTTTAGAACTGCTAAATCTCAGGAGAAACTAAATTTTTCCAAAAATAATACTTAAATCTCCTTCTTAGTAGTTGTGCAAGTTGGCAAACCATGCAAGTAAGACTAATACAGCATCACTGCCAAGGCAATCAAAATCCACATCCATTTACAAAAAGATGCACTTTAATGAACAGCACTGAGAGCTTAACTGTACAACCATTGAAAATAGAAATTCTATAAACCTCAAGAGCATATAGTTTCAGAAGATGAAACCAAATGCTTACTCTTCTTCAGCCCCTGGTATGAATGTTAAAAAGGAAGACCATATTCAGTTTTACTAAGTTAAATATTTCCATTCTTCTGAGAACAATGAAAAATATTAAAACTAGGATGAAATGAGGCTTTTATTTCTAGCATAGCAACTTCAATTCGTACTTGATAACTAGGAAAAAAATGCTTCAGTTGCTGGACAAAGCAATAAAAAATTACTAAGAAATGTCATATGAAAACTAAATTACTCCATTCAGTTTACAAAACCTACCAATCTGACCTACTCCAGTTCTGTCCTGGGGAAGGAAAGTCCATACAAGGAATTTCATTGTGTGCCAATTCAAAACCCTTTGAATGTTAAAGTCACTGCCATCCCTATAGCCCTAAAATGATTTCAATTATATGAGAATCACCTAGATGGGAAGGGGGAAGAAAAAAAAAAAGCCAAAAAAATAGCATGACTACTGCTTCTATCTATGATTTTATCATTAAGTGAATTCTGAATTATTTAATCCAGCAAGGATATCTAAATCCTTTGATTATCTCCTGCCTTAAGTACAGTTTCCATAAATCTCACTTTAAAGCATATCCATTGTATTTTAAGACACAATGAAATACCTTTTAGTAATGCATCTGGTCACTATTTAATAGTGGTATTACAATGCCACCCAACAATAACATAGTTCTAGCACATCACTATCAATGTGAATGTTGGCTCTGTAGGTCAAACCAAGTTTTCCCAATACAGAATAGAGTTTCCTGACTTCTGAGCATTTGCAAAACTTCCGAAACTGTTTCACAACTCTACATACACCCCACAACACCTCATGTAGCAAAAGTGGAATATTACAGGCAATAATAGCAACTTCATGAATGATTCACTGGATTTTTTGTTAAAAATTCCCATCTGCTATTACCGATCATATTAATTCGTTTGTGGACACCTCAAGAACATACTTTGCACATCTTCAACAAAACTGAACCTTGTTTGGTTCAGTTTATATGAAAAAAAGTTTTACTAGTATAATTAACTCAGGCAGTGATCTGAAAGTCAGGATTGTCTCTGTTTCAATTACTGGCACTAAATGCCTCAAATTTAATTTAAAATAAATTATTTTGAAGATACAAGCATATGAAGCAGATCCAATGACTATGATGGTTTTTTCTATCCATAAAGGTACTTCTTAATGTAACAACAGTGTTCTTTGCAGGTGGCCCTGCCTGGAAACACAATGCTTGAGATGAACTACATGCAGGAAATTAGGAGTTCCTAGAAAAATGAACGAATTCCTCGAAGCACACGGAACTACAGATTCCTGGGTGACACTATGCTTACAAACCTGTCTACAAATGTTGCTTCTTTGAAGAGGCTGTGGAGGAGGCAAATTTCAATCCTTAGCTCAGTTCAGTGACCCCAGATAAACGCTCTAGGTTTATTGCACCGGGCAATGTCAGAAATGTTACACAGAGCAAGAAGTTAACTAATCACTGTAGTTACAGAAAATGGATAATAAACACAAAAAAATAAACCAATATTGATTCTTTACATTGTATCTCATACACCATGGTTCTCCCTATCAATCAGGCTGTGACTGAGCATTCTGAAGCATCTCTAGGTTTTGCACTGAGAAGCAGCAGTGCTGCCTCTAAAGCCAAGTTCAAAAGCACTTAAGGGGGGGTGAGTAGAGAAGCAGCCACCAAGGTTACCCTTATTTCCCATTGTTAAAGGCAGAAGAACCCTCCTTTCTTTTCACTTTAAAATGTCTATTTCCCAGTACTTATGCCCACCAGGATTTCTATGATTGGAAATATACACAGTTTCAATTCTTTGAAACCTTTTTTCATACCAAATAGCTTCAACAACTCACATTCCAATCCCCACTTTTGGGGGGATACAGGTTTTGCAATCTAATGGAATGCCTAGCACGTGTTAGCACCAGTTAAAAATAAATGAAAAGTTCAGGGATCTTCTGGGTAAGGAAAGATTAAGCAGTTGAAATACAATTGCTATAACAATGTATTATACATATACAGGCCCTCAAACCCACACTTTAAGCTTTATCTTAAAATCCGCATCAGACACTACTAACTGAGTATTTGCAATTAGAATTCTTTATCAACTCATCTACTACAGTTGTTGGTATGACACATTACTTAGACTCAGATCTACCTAAGCAAATGTTGTGATTTCCAAAAAACTGGCTGCAGCTGTCTGATCCTATGCTACCTATTGCCAGCAGAAGCTGGGAAACAAGCTGAGTTAACATGAGTGCAATTAAATTTTGCTGTTGTGAGCTGTAACAGACATGGGATGACAAATGAAAATCTAACTCCTACTTCATGTACTATAAAGAGCATCACCATCTCTAAGACAGCAGTATTTGATACACAAACCAGCTCCTGAGCTACTCAGTTTTCAATCTGGAGTATTTACTTAGCCGAAATGCACTAGCTGAAAATGATGATTGTTCCAAAGTTGACTCATGAGCAGACAAAAAGTCTGGTGGGCTGGAGATGGTAACAACCTACTAAGTGTCTGTCACAAGCCTGAACTTACTGCAGTGAAAAATGACATAGGATGAATCTGCAGTGTGTATGCTTGCTTTGCTCCACGCAGTCTTTCTTCTTCCTCTTACACCATCAGCTGAAGCAGAGATTACTGTAAGAGGGAGACTATCTACATAAACCAGCTGTACTCTGGCATAGAATTTCCCCAGAGAGCAGAATATTGTTTTATTTATCTAAGTAAAAATTTTACAGTTGTTCTGCACTATAGGAAGTTCCATGCTCTTAGAAGAGTTCTGACTGGAGAACCAATCCCTTAATTTTTAATTGTTTTGTACATATCTTACTTAGTCTTTATAATGATAATTATAATATTATACCATATATTAAACAGTTGCATAAATCCAGAAGTAGACTAGTTCAATAGGTGACTTATTTTAAGTACGGATGGAAAGCAAAACATCTCAAGGAGCATAAATGTCCCTTCTTTCCAATTCTCTTCCCCATCCCACAGGGGCAGGAGGGGGAGTGGGGGAAATGAGCAAGAGGCTGTGTGGTGCTTGGTTGCCAGCTGAAGTTAAACCACAACAGGAAAATAACACATTTTCCTTCTTGTCGTTTAAATCATACAAAATAATTTTTCAAAACTTAACAAAGAATTTAGCCGATAGCTCAGAAACAATTGGAAATTAAGTTTCTGGTTTGATTTTGGTTTGCTTCTATTTTTACCAGGAAACCAATTTGACTGGACCAATCCATCTGTCTTTCCACTACAATTGCTTTTAATTTCAGACAGCTCTCAAAGACTTCCAGTTCCTGCAACTTTAATGAAAATTGGTGATTAAAGACAGAACCCAAATCAGCAAATTGACACAGAGACAGGCAGTGAAAATTCAATCAAAATGTCTCACATCTATCTTAAAGACACCAATCAGTTGGTCAACCAGCATTAATTTTTAATGGCAAGTAAGTACACGTCTAGTCACAAAAGTGCAACCATGTACTGCTCAGAAGTAGCATGAAGCTGAAAATACAAAGAAATTTGGAGGGCATAAGGGAAACACAAAACAGTAGGTTTGACCATTCATGGAATCATTTCTTTAAAAAATAAGTTCAAATCTCAGTAGAAAAACTGTTTCTCTATTTTCTTTGTTTGAGGTTTTTTTAAGGCTGTTATAGCCCATTCCCCTGAGCATCTATTAATTCTACGGAAAACAAAGGAACTGCTGAATCAGAATATAGAACAGCTATACAGCACATTATAGAATGTCTAAATTAAATTTCTAAGTTAAATTCTTTAATGATTGTTTGAACATGGGGTATCAGTGTTCTGCATACCACAGGAAAGGAAAAAAAAAACCTCAATATACCCTAACAATTGCAAAGTATTCTATTATGATAATTTTTCATATCTCAACTATTTATCAATCTGTTCCTTCAGGAAGGATATTCCTATTGTGTATTCTGTTTTAATTTTTACCCCAAACCACTAGGTCACAAGGAATTTTACTCTCAAACACATAACCACATGTGATTTTCTTAAGTTTTTAATTGTTGCAAGATTATTCAATTGAGCTGTTACAAAACAATGTCACACCACATGAAATTCACATATCCATTCTACTTTTGTCACCAAGTCAATTGATAATGCTCTTTTTTTTTTCATCTCTTGCATTAACTCACTGCCTTTTTGACCTTGTACTATCACACAAGACACCAGCTGTCATTCTCCGTAATACTGACTTCCTTCATTATTTCTTTGTCAGTAATACAACCAAACTTGCAAGGATCATGTTCAGTGGAAGCTGCAAATGCACTGTAAGACTGTGCCTTAAGTATTCTCCCTCTATGTCCTTGAAGGAGGTTATGGCAGACAAAAATTAGTGTTACACTGGCAGGTTTAACACAGCAGTGTCATTACAGCTGCACAGGTCTGTCACTGGTACGTATATCACAGCTATGCATTACTTCAAAAACTTTTGAAACCTAACCATTTAATAGCTATTGTAATCTATTAAAATAATGTCTGCACAAATCTCTCCAAACTAACTCCCTTGTCCTCCCTATAACCTCAAATGACTAGTGTCATAATTCTTTCAACCTATGCAAATTGCTTATATATCAATTAAACAAAGGGCTCTTGACTGAAGAAAGTAAAAAAAAATCCCAACAGATTTTAGGATTGCCCAGTTATAGACATTTCATCCTGGGAACTTGTCAGGCACAGCTCTTTACTTTGTAACCATCAGTGCAGAGGTGTCCAGCACATCACAGCTTTCAGGCAACTGTTGAGGAGGAAGAGTAACTTTTTGTCACTTCCTTGTTCCAGCAATTATGTTGCAAGATAATGGTGTGTTCTTTCAGAGACAGACTATTACACAGAGAGGAATTTATTAACATGTTTTTCTTCCTCCATCACAGAATCATAGAATCATTTAGTTGGAAAACACTTCTAAGATCATTGAGTCCAACCATTAACCAACCCAGCACTGCCAAGTCTGCTGCTAAACCACGTCCCCAGGTGCCACATCCACATGTCTTTTAAATATCTCCAGAAATGGTGACTTAAGGGCAACCTATTCCAGTGCTTGACTATCACCCTTCCCACAGTCTGAATCTTTCTATGATAGTAAGGAGGAGAGGATGATGGTGTTATCAGTTTGGTAGAGCACTATCGAAGAGAACCCTTTGCTGGCCCTGAGAAGATCAGCCCTCTGGGAGCACTGGAAGGCTCTTGAGCGCTACTTGTGCCATGCCTGAATAGTTATGTAGCTCTTGCTCCATGTCAAAGGGTGCCTCCTCACTGAGTTTGAGAATGCATGTCAAACTACTCAAGTTCCTGTGTTTTTCAAAAACAGGTTAGAAAAAGGATAATACAGGATTGTCTTCAGGTTCAAACTGTTCCTTGTGACATATCATGTACAGTAGCATAGCATATATAGAAACACTTCTTTGTCACATTCATCATTTGCAGCCTGGCCAACAGCAGCCCAACGGCACGGCAGAGGAACTATTAATGAGACGTGGCTCCACTAAACTTGACTCACACAAGAGTGACAGTGAAAGGAGGAAGCTAAAGAGAAGTTGCTGCAATAACTGATAAGAAAATAACCTAAGGATTGATGAAAATTTTATCAGAAGAGAGAAGGCACATGGATAAATTTTAGCAACGTTTGCAAAAGTTTCAGAGAGAAAATGGTAAGATTTAGTGGCAACTTGCAGATAAAAATGAAATGAAGGAGCTTAAAAATTGTGTTTTAAGTTTAAATGACAACACGTGTTAAATATGAGACAGGTAGTACAGCTGAGGAAGATGAAAATATTTCAAGGGGAAAAATAAATATGATTTTCCTCATTTAGGTGCATGCATACAAACTTTAACTAATCATATCCCTGTGCAATGTACTGTTAGGAACTGAGAGACAGCACTACTGAGAAAAGATAGCAAAAAGTAAATGCCAGCATAGGCATAGGCATAATGCTTCTCAACGGGATGAAACAGCCACTGAACAGCACATTTAACAAACTGGCACGGATCATTGCTTTGCAGTATCAGGCTTTCAGCAGTGTTATCCACATATGGAAGTCAGGTCTGTTTAGACTAGTTAACGTATTTTAGCCAATTATTTCCTATATGCTTAATGTGGGGCACTAAGATCTCCTTGGAACTTTTTTGTACTATTTAATTAATTTCCATGTAATGCACTGCCATTTAATACCGTACTCAAAAACATTTCCTTGCTTTCCTTGGATCTTGCTTTAATCTGTCACTCAAAACAGAGAGTAGCAAGGAACTGCTAAAGAAACAGTGTATCTTCCTGCTCTTTAACTAAAACCAAAACCTGACAAATTTCACCATTTTCTTGAGTTGACCAAAGTGCTGCCAATCATTTAAATTTACTAGGTGGTCTCATTTTAATCCAAATTTTAATCTGAAAGCAATGTTCAGTAACTATTCTTGAACAACTTCCAGTATACAGACTCTTGTTTATAATAAATGCATACAGTCCAGGTATTATCCAGTAGTTACTAAGACAAATCCTAAATCATCAGTGGCACTGGGGCAAAGAAACTGCACCAGTTTGAGTCAGTACTATCTGTGACCTACTTAGGAGTCTTTTTTCCTCAACTTTGTATCACTGTTTGCTATAAAAGCACTTACTTGAAAAGGAGATTGAAAAGCATATAGAAGCAATCCATCTTTAAGCAGTTCTTAGATCCAAATTGCCTTCAGAAAGGACAAAAGATTTGCAGTGAGCATTTTGCTTACAACTCGGTAGCTTCACAATTGCTCCTTTAGTTCTTAAAGCTATCCCACTTTTTCCCCAACATAGAAAGGATTTAATGGATATACCTTCCACTCCTTCAATACCATCACAAACAATATTCTCTTCCAAACACAGAAACAAACAACCTGCAATTCTTCTGCCAAGATGACAGGAGGTAAGGTAGAACAAGAAGGAAGTATTCTCTAGTCTTCCTCAACAATCAAGATAATCCAGAATATTAATAGAAAGAAAAAACCAAACAATTCAAATGCATAACCATTGCCAAATTTTCACAAGTAAAAAACAAAATGCAAATATGAATATACAAGAAAATCATACCTTCTGTCCCCATATTTAACTGAAGTACAGTAGTCTTCCAAAGCTTTCAAAATGGGTATAATACTCTGCCTTCTTATCTACCAGTACATTTCTGTGCAGCATTCTGTACAGGGTTAGTGGGTTTGGGGGGGTTGTTTTCATTTTTCTGTTGGTTTTTAGTTTGGAGTTTGGGTTTGTTTTTTGTGTTCTTTTAAGAATTCAGCTTCTTAAAATACATTTCTAGGACACCACCTGTCACCCTAAAGTAAAATTTGAAGATAAAATCTCATTTGCTGAAAAATCCTCAGGACCTGAGGGCAGTGAAGAAAAGCAAACAGCACTTGGCTGATTTTGTACACAAACAGCTGAATAGAATAACATGTTCACTGTTTGATGTGAACAGATTTGTAACTGCTTCCGTGGACAATAAAAAGATCTAACCATTTGCATTCACAACTGCTTTCACTGCATTTTTCCAAGGGTCAGACTGTACAGCAGCTGGTTTTTCTTCTGCTTTAGCAGAACTCAGAGACAATTTTTGTTACAGATAGGTCACCAGTAAAGAACATGAGCAATGCCTCAGAAAATTTTGGTGGCTACTCTGTTGTCTTTGGGTTGGAATACTTTTGTTAGTGTTCAGAGGAAGTTTTGTGACTGCTTTAATACAAAGCATATCAGAAAAAAACAGTGCTACATTTTCTAGCTGTTGTAAAACCAGGACTTTCCAGCTTGATAATGTTTAAGCTTTCAGATTTCCAGGCTAAAAAAAAAAAAGTCTCTGAAGTTAGATGTAAAATACTATAAAACTCCTTAATGTATGTTAAAAATAATGTAATTTTGATTTTTTAACTTATTTTCAAATAAATAACAGGAAAATTTAAATGCCTGAAATTAAGCTTATGCTAAAAAATCCAGCTATGACAGTGAGAACTCTGATGAAGTTCTTGATTTCGTTTAAATAACAACTGAAGTATGACCTAAAATCCAGTCACTGGGAAGGGCAGGAGAAAGGTGGGGAGATGGGAGAATGCAGCCATAGGGTAACTCTCCCTTTGACTTAAAAAGCCTTACCTATCAAAAATACAACAGTTCCACAGAGAGTCTCCTCAGAATACATTTCAGCACACTAATCAGGGTACCCTTAAAGAGGAAGCCCACATTCCAAACTAAGCATCAAACTGGGCAAAAAGGAGTTTTTTTATTTCAATCACCTTTGCTGAGTCCAAACCAGCAAACACAGGGGACTGGCTGTTAATCTGAACGATTGTTTAGGCTGCCAGTCCATGAAATCTGTATACTGAGTAGAAAAATACTGATGCTTTAGATAAAAAGGTTTTATCTAAACACCACCTACTCATGGACAGTTTTTTAATTCTCTTACTCCCTAGCTCTGTCACCTCAGCTTGCATACATTATACTATCTTCTCTGTAAAACAAATATAATTCAGTTATTTATAACTTGCAATCCACAGAAATAAAAGACCACAGAACTCAGGCCTGTGATAACATGTGACAGTTGAATTTATGGATTTTTAAAGAATTATGACAAAATTCTTTTTCAAAGGTTAATCTCTTTAACAGCAAACACTATCAGCTTTTTCTTATCTTTTGTTTTCTTGTATTAAATTCAGCAGTACCTCAAAGAACAGCTGTGGTTAATCTTTCCTTTAAAACAGGAGTGGTGACAACAGCCAGCTGCAGTACCAGTGATGTTAGGAATGCAAATGTCCTTCAGAGTCTGTCCCTCAAGGTTTTCTATTTCTGTACCACAGCTGACACCTTCACTTTCCATTTTCACCACGTAAACAGAGACATGGAAATTGAAGTCTGTATGAAGTTAGGTTTACATTCATACTGCATTTGGGTGTTCAGAACAGTTTAATTCTAATAAAATAGTACCAGATCTTCAAGGCACACAAATCAATGTACAGAAAGAAAAAGAAAAAAGGAAAGAAAAACAACCACAAAACAAAAACCCAGATCAAAATTACCCACTGTAAATACTGAACTATATATTAATAGACCAAATAAATTTCCAAAGACCTTACCTGCAAGAATTATACCTTTTGCTATTGGTCTTAAATAGAGTGGCAGAATAGATACATTTCATCTGTACTGTAAGACACAATGTTAGTACTGCCTACACGCAGCATATGCCATTTGCATTTAAGGTCTTGGCTGAAAAGTTTTAAGTTTTTCATGACATATTGAAATAAGACTTCAAGGTCTTTATACTATATATATAATAAAACAAGGTTAAGTAAATTGAACAGAAAATATAAAATAACATTACATATGCTTTCATTTTTAAACAAGTGTGAATGATTCTACATCCTTCCAAGCAACACTATGATACACATTTGTCACTACTTTTCTTTCATCTTGCACAAATTTACAAGCTGCAACAAATGTTTGTTTCTTACTTTTAAGTTCTAACCAGGTTATAGTGTCGGATCACACAACTTAATGAACTGCAGCCCTTCGCTACTGTCGTCAACATGATCATACTTTTTACAAATATCTTATTACTGAGATACAACAGACACATCCCTCTCTCTTTGAAGTGAGCTCCTCACAAGCAGAGTCATTCAGACAAATGCAAGACAGGACAACTTTGTTAAAATGAATCCATTTCAAAATTAGCCATTAAAAATGTTTTATTTTGCAGTAATAATTCTGAGAAAGAACTATTGCGTAGCATGGAAAAGCATGCAAAGGTTTGGTTTTGCTTTGTATTTTATGTTAATCCATTTTTCTTTCAGTTTTGAAGATTCACCAACTGAAGTAGACCACTGTAGTAAAACAATACTATAATAAGAAAACTGCAACTACAACTCATTAATTTTAAGGCTAAGATGTGGAACAAATGGGAAATTGTCTGTGCTGACTGCATAATCCAAGAGAATGTAAAAGCCCTGGGTCCTTAAGATAAGCAATAAAGGTATTTTCTTTTGACAGTATGTTCAGACACTGGGGCAGACTAATAAAGCTTCAACACATCTTCATTATGCAAAATCATCTCTCAAAATACTCCCTCATGTGATTTCCTGAAACAAACTCTTATCCTTGTCTATCGACAGGGTTGATATTTTACCACAAAGAAAATTCTGAATTTAAAATTACAGATAATGAATATGGAATACCAGAGAACAGTAGTCCTTTTCTAGCAGTCGGTGTATTACCTTTATAACTAATTCTAACCCTTTTCACCAACTTTACAACAGATCACTACTTACATGGTTGATGTGTAAAAAGAAGACTTAGAAACCGCATTCCCTTTGTGAGGAAGGGAATAAAAACAGCTACAATTGAAATATTTGGGAATTACACTGGAAAAGTATTATTTCATTGTTCCCTGAAATAGAGTTCTAGTATCGTTGAATGAAGAAATTATATAGTTCTAAAGAGAGGTTTTAAAAGGCTGTTTCAGCCGCAGTGTGGGAAAAGAAGCTTATGTAAAAAAGTAAAAAAGGCAAAGACAGAAGTACCACAGGAAAACAGGAAGAATAAGGAGGAAATTTGATACTAGTTCTTATAAACACAAAACATATGCTTCTACATTTACAGCAATTTATGCCCAGTTTTAAAAACTAGTGGAATTCATCTGCTCTCTAACTCCATGCCATCTTTGATGTTGAAAGCTTGGGTCAGGGTGGAGTGGATGAC
The DNA here is from genome assembly GCA_035583235.1 of Hafferia zeledoni. Taxonomy (NCBI): domain Eukaryota; kingdom Metazoa; phylum Chordata; class Aves; order Passeriformes; family Thamnophilidae; genus Hafferia; species Hafferia zeledoni. The sequence continues at coordinate 27,158,758 of JAWWEV010000167.1, forward strand.
CCAACAACACATCATTGCCCAGGCCCCCAAGTTAATAAAGGAGGAAAACCCAACTAATGATTCACATGAAATATTTTTTCCCTTCTTGATTGTCTGTGCCCCTCAAGTATGTAAAAAATCAGTGCATCCTGCAGCAGTGGTTCACAGGAAAACTGCTGTCACTTACTGAATTCATAAGCTTTAGCTTTTCATTAAACAAGGACTCTGATGGATACAAAAATGGGGGAATAAAGATGACATCAATACCTACACAAGCAGCTTTAGATTCCATCATATTCTTGGTGGATGAATTACAATGTACCTCCTTTAAGTTTTATTCTTTCCTTTCAAAATTAGTGTTACTGTCATCTGGCTGCTGCAAACTAAAGGTCATTTTAGATAATCTAATCCAAGGGTGAAAAATCATGCTAACACAAATTCCACTGGGGAAAAACCACTGAAATGGTTTGAAAACTGCTTGCTCCTCAATTATTTAAACAGATAGTCCATATGTGACACTACAAAATGCAATGAATGACACACTAAGCATTACAGGTGTTGCAACCCCCCTTTTTTTTTTTTAAATACTACTTTCTGAGAAGCTTTTTGGATTAAATTCTCATTATTCAAAATAGTATTTAAACAGAAGCAGTTACAACTGAATGGTGCTAAATCACCATGGAATCTTGACATTAAGATGGGTAGTACAAAGTTGACCAACATTTCTGAAAATTACACTGTCTTATGAAGTAACAGACATGACAGGCAAACTCTGGGGGATCCTTTAGTACAGAACTATGGCATGGAATTAGCTCAGATGACCTTCAAGAAAGGCTTTCTCATTCTAAGTTCTCTGCCTTGACCATTTTTTCAGGTAACAAGTCTAAGGAGACACCATAACTCCTCAGGAAGAAAATAAACTGACACCAAAAAATCCTCCCAGCAAACTTGTCCATAACAAACAACAAATGCAAACCTGTTGTGGCTTAACCCCAGTCAGCAGTCAAGCCTCAGCCAGCCACCCTTCACTCCCCACTAGCCCGCTGGGGAGAGAATCAAAAGCAGAAAAACTAGAAAACTCATGGGTTGAGGTAAAGACAGTTTAACAGGGAAAGCAAAATTAGAGTTATAAAAGGTTATAAAAAGTCAACCAATCACCTTTAACTATGGAACAGGTTTTTACCAAGAGTACCACGTTTTTGGAAAACATGCTCTCACATTGTCCTGGGTTATTTGCAGTATCTGCTGAACAAATCTAATGAAGCTTAGAAGGTTAGCCTTATGGAGAAGCACATAGCACATTGAATGAATATATTAATAAATTTTATTAATAAGCAACGCCAACAGTGTGGTTGCCCTCCTTACAACAGCCATTTCTAACTGTTATGTACAAACAAAACTACGGTCTTTCTCCCCACCACCACTGCACTCTATAACACAGGTTACATCAGCAAAAAATTCTAAACAATTTAAATTGAAGAATTACTTCAGTTACGATGTAGGGCACTGCAATGAAAAACAAAAGGCAAAAGGTGAGGTTTTAGAAAAGAAGGAATAGCGGAAATATTGAATTTTCTGTTGTTACCATCTATTTTTTCTTGAAAATGCTACGATTGAGGTGTGTGTGTGTATCTTGGGAATTGTTTTCTCTTTGAAATGACAGATCAGTTCAAAAGCATTAAAAGCGGCCAAACATACAGAACACAGCAAGAACACTGAGAAATAAAAAAAAAAGTAAAACTACTTAAAATGTTTAGCTCACCTTTCCAACAGCAGCAGCCACTCTGTTGGTCTCCACTGCTCTTTGCTTTCATTGCAGTGTCCAGCATTATGGCTGAAGGAATAGAGTACAGCAGAACCCTGCTAATTTACCTTACTAATTCAGACACCTCATAATCTGCACACAAAAATCTGCCATTTTCCCAACTTATTAGGCAAAATAAAAGTGAAAATCCTATAGATATGGCTTCTACCACTCAATTCACATCATATTTATAAGTACGCCACAGAATATTGACTGGTACATTTTTCAGTACTATCATCAAGATGGCAAACTAAATGAGCTTAATAAAGAAAAAGTTTCTTTAAAACATCACCATGTACCACAGCACTGACTTGCCCATTTTCAGACTCTGAAGCGAACAAAATTAACCACCCATCAGTGAATCAGGGAATCTCTACTGTACTAAAAACTGTAATTCCTCATCGATATGCTTTTATCTACAATTTTCTTCACATTGTATTGCATTGGGAATACAGCAACTACACTTATCTATGTTTTCTTATATATTATAATTAGTGCCCTACCACTGCTTTAATTATTCACATGTTCACTTTCAGATTACATATATTCAGTTTAGTGTCTTCTTTTGTTTTTCTCCTCTTAGTTGTTTTTTTTTCTAAATGCAATACACAATACAAAATGAAATTCAGCCCTGGGATATTACTCTGATATTTAATGAAGACCTGCCAGATTATCCCAAGATATCATAGATGTACACCTCTGCCTCAAGCTAAAAACCAGAAATCTGATTCATTCCCAACTGCCAGTCTTTTAACAAAATCAAGAAATCACATGGCATTTCTGACCTGCATTGGTGTTTGTCAAACTTCAAACAGTTATCAGTTCAGTGCTACTCCCATATTTCTCCAGAAGAAAAGACAGCATACTATCACATTCAGGAATTCAAACTTCAACTGCGAAAAAATCTTACTGGTCTGACATCTCCACAGGAGTTGGTAAATTGGCGTGCCAAGCCAAAATCCAGCATGTAACACTTCCTACAGGTGCTTGGAAAACGTCCCATCGCGAAGTTTGACTAGGAAGAAAAACAAATACAGATAGATAATATACACACACAGATTTCAATGTGTTCATGTATTAATGCAGTAACACAATCATAGAAAATTCATATTGTACTTCTGTATCCTTCCTTCCATATTTTCACTTGTACCAAACTCCTATTAAATTTGAAGAAAACCTTCTTAAGCAAAACAGACATCCAACTCAGCATACCTGAGCAGTGGTCTATATTGTCCCAAGAGATTGTCATCTTACTTTGTCACTCAGAATATATGCATTTTTAGCAAGAATTTTCCAATCATGTCCACCCACTCACACATCGTATATGCAAAATACAAAACATGGGCTGCAAACTGCCTTTTCCTTTCCTGGGTGGGTAATCAGGTTTAAAAAGAAACAGACAAATAAGCATGAAAAAACAAAAAGCAAAACCAACCAAATAGTAAGAGCTGGAAAGTCAGTGAAAACTTATGTAGGTAACTCATTCTGAAAAGCTTCAGTGAATGTTCTTATTTGTTCTTATTCTATGTTAGCCCTTTAAAAAAACAACACTACTAGTTCATGACATTTGAACATGGCTGAATCAGTTCAAGTCTCTCCCCATCAAATCCCCTTGAAATGGTTTACATGATATAAAAAATAGAGCTAAAACCAAGTTCTTTGAAATGGAATTGAAAACACATATCTGAGCAACCTGAAAGCTTAACACAATTAACTCTAGAAAAATTTCTTTTTCCATTAAGTGAAACAGCAGTACTGTTTTAAATAACTCTGAAATTCAAAACTGCTTCACTGTCTAAGGTTGAAGGTAAAACCAAGTCAAAATTATGAATTGAAATGAGTGTGATCAACATTATTTTTAAATGGAACAGAATTACAGCACTCCCTAATTTATCACTAGGAAAATAATCAGTCAAGGACTTCAAGATTTCAGCTCAACACAAAACTTGCTTTTAGTGTAATTTGTGTAGAAGAGGAACAACAAAAGATTAAATGAACTTGTATTTTCAAGCCAGGAAAACTGCATACTAGAAAGCAATCATGTCTTCTTTTGCATGTGCAAGTCACAATATAACTTGTAAAGGGGAAGAAAAATTCTTTCTTTTATGAATCTAATATATTTCCTCACACTGCTGTTTACCCTTTAATTTTGGGGGGGTTTTCCCTTCCCCTAATATACCCTCCATTTTTATCCTATTTGAGCCCCCAAACTCCACCAAGATACAGGCAGATAACAAGATGTCCCCAGTCCATCCTGTCAGCCACAGCAGTACACATTTCCCATTCAAAACTTGAATTGCTTTCATCATCAAACTCTGGAACTCCAGCTAACTCTTTTTCACCTATTTCTCTTGACATTCACTGTCTCTATGCCCTTTCCCCATTAAATCAAGGCTTAAATGGGGAAGGTAAATTTTATGAAAAGTTGCCAGGAAGAAGTGATGAAAATGAAAATTTCCTGAGGCACAGAAACTTATCAGTTTTTAGGTAACCATCATTCAGTTGACAGGAAATTTGACTATATATGTCTGATATAACCTGCCATACTTGCATCTATTAGAAAACACATGATTTGCTTATTTTTTTCTCATTTACAGATTTTGACAGTTCAGAGTTCTAATGATACTTTTAATACACAGCAATAATAAAAACTGGTGATGCAATTTCAGGTCAAAACCAGAAAAAATAGAACAAAAGCATGATGCTATCAGGAAGGCACTGTCCTCATGACATATTGACAACAGATTTTATTAGAACTGCACAATAAAAAAGTAGCTTTCTCTTAGTCTGTCCTTCCTTTCTGTGTTTGCCAAGTATATTGAAGGGCTTATAAATACACCCTACAGTTGGTATCTACTCTTTTAGATTTATTATTTGACAATATTAATTGCGATTACTCAAACACATTATATCATATCTCATGGCAAATACTCTTGATTACATGATGCTACAGATAGGAGTTGGAAGTTTTAACTACAGAAAACTGCAAGAAGGCCTGAAGTAACTGGGGACAATGATGACAAAGACCACAGCTACTCTTGTTGCATTCTAACATTATTAATAGAAGTAACTCTGTCTTATCTGATGATTTAACATTCAATTTCCTGTCCTCCTCATTTTTGCATTTTAGCACCTAGTATAGAACCTGCTCTTATTTACACTGCCATCTAATGACCACATCTTGCTTGCCTGTTGTGATTTAATGGGCAGACTTACTGGTTTTATGTCCCTGTGCAGGAATCCCACAGAATGAATACTTTCAATAGATTCCAAAATCTGCTTCCCAAGCCGCAGAGTGGTACTAATGGTGAATGTTCCTCGAGACTGGCTCCGACGCAGGTCTGCCAAGTTCCGACCCTGATAAAATCACAAGGACATTTTCATAAAAAAATACTCCAATCAAGATCCACAGGTGGTGTAGTCTTCCCACTTCTACTTTAGCTGATCATAGTTAACCACAGAATACTCTCAATACCCATTCTAATATTCAAGGACAACACATCTCACCTAAATGTAATGAATACACATCCCCAACACTGAATTTAGAATCTGTTTTTGAAAATATGAATCTTAGTATGTTTCTACTCCTAAACACACGGAAGAAACTAATCTTTATTAGAAGACCAGTACATAACACTATTAGTTAACATTCTATCTGTGTCACATCTGAAAAAAAGCCACTGAGAAAATGCACACGAAGACTTGTTCACACTCACCTCTTTAAGGAAAAGCACATGATTTAATTATACATTACATCAAACAGATGAAAAATACCCTATGTAGGAAATGCACCCCCATGACATCACAGAACTGCTGGTCTGCCAAAACCACAGATGACCAAAAGTATGAACCAGCGCACACTTTTTCTACTCCTCATGGTCACCAAGACGCCAAAGGACAATACCACCATAATGTTAAGTGCTAGTCACTCATTTTACCCCTTTTTTACAAGAACAAATCTTTCAGTAAAGTGATTTAAGTATTTTCTTTTACTTGCAAAGGGTATTTTTTCACTTTTATCAAAAATGCCAACAGAACGCAGAGACTCATATATATTTTAGACTATCTTGAAGTAAAGACTTAAAAGGAATGTAAATTATAAGACATCACAGTTGACTTTCTGCAGTCAGGTCTCTCTCAGAATGCAAGATTTGTCCTTTTTGAGAGAATTATGGAAAGGATATAAAAGGATAAAGATATAAGGATATGCTCTGTTTAGGTTTGTTCACTACTATGTGTTCATGATCTTTGGGGTTTTTTTCTTACTGTGGCATCCCCTACAATTTTACTAAACCAAAACACACAAGCACACATTGAGCTCTGTTGGATACACTGACCTGCAACTGCATGACCACATAGTTAAATCTGTCATTCCGTCCACAACCAATGAATCTGCAGATATGATCTTTGCCTGAGATAAAAAGAAGCAAATTAGTCAATAATATTTAAATTCTGTGGTTTATTCCTTAAAATATGTAGCAACATACTTAAAAAAGAAAATTGTATTTCTTTAGAGGTGTTTAACAAACTAACCCCCCCAGAATTCAACAGCAGTAAAACCAAAGTTAATTCTACCTGCAATTATACAAAAGCTTTCTCCCATAATAAATGCAGCTCCACCACAGCTATCACTCTTCCAGAAGAAAACACTTATCACAACATGCCTATACATCCACATATTTGAGGCCTTTTGGATAGGAGAAGATTATTTTCTTACAAAGCTGATGGCTTGTTATAGACAATATGCCAAGCCACCATTCCTCTTTTCTATTAGCTGCAACCAATGTGATGAAAAAAAACAATAGGAGTTACTTGTTGGGTTATGTTTTGTATTAAAAAATTGCAGAAAATACAATTCAACTAATCCAATTTATTAATATCTTTTCTAGAACATGATATTTGCTATTTAGCTACAAAAGATAAATTCAACTCAGGTACACTGAAACTGATTTCCTTCAAAGCCCCCTTCTGTCCTAGGAGCAAAGGATGGAGGAGACAAACGCTGGTGAAAAATCATCTCCTTACTGCCCAGCAGGTGTGAGTCAAAACATAAGACTCCCCAGACAAATAAAGAGAAAAAGGCAAGCCAAAGACTGCAGTAGGAAAACAGAAGGGGAATACAAATTCATTGTCATTTTACTATCTGTGTTCATTGACTTGGAGAGCAGCTGGGATCCCCTCTGACCCTACTCTGTGACACAACAGGGAACTCTAGGGTTGAAGTCCCTCACACCATTTACCTTCCCTGCTGACACCACAGAGGCCACAGCCAATGGAAAGCTGATAGTCCTAAGTGACTAATGAAGATGTGTAAATTTGTGTAATCTAATGTTTCTTTCATTAATTTCTTTACCTTTAGGATTATCAGACTGTCATACACAGGAAAAACAAAAAAAAAAAAAGAAAAAAACAAACAAACAACAGCAACCAAAATTTAAGAAAAGAGAGCAAGGAAAAAAAAAGAAAATTTAAAAAAAAAAAAAAAGAAGTGATAGGAGAAAAGCAATTTAAAAAAATTTAAAAGTTACTCTTTTCAAATCCCCATTATGGCTAGCTACAGATCTGGGGCAGCTTTTTGCTACTGCAGCACTTGCTGCACTCATAGCTCCATCAAAACCCTGAAACTTGACCCTATAGATTCTGAATATTTTCACTTCACTTGACAGAAGAGTGGATGTCTATTTATTGCTTCCTCAGGAAGCTTCTCACCACATTCAATTAAATCAGGTAGGCCCATTTAAACAAAGAAAATGTTACAGGATTCATCACAACACTTTATTTTAAAAGAAAAATCTACAATTTCTGCAAATACACAAGTCCTAAGCCATAAGTATGACTGCTTTTCCTCCACTTTTTCCTTTCACCCACTTGTTTAAGACATGTGATATGACAGACAGTATAATTTTACGAACAAAAAGGATTAGCAGCAAATTTGTCAAGATGAAATTGTGTATATTCATTGCTGCAGTTTCTAGTTAATGAAGTCTCATCTCAAATATTTATAATTCATTTTACAGCCACGATGGGTATGCTGCAGGAACATCTTCAGAGAAGCATACATTAGTCAGACTTTATCTGACAAATTCATCAAATGTCCAAAACTCAGTGTGGTCAGAAAAACCCCATTTTAACTGGAGCACCAACTCAGTTAGTGTGGTAAATTCTCTGGAAACTAGCTTGTGAAATAGTGAGCAAAGAGGAAAGAGCAGTGGGGCCTGTACACCTAATTCAATGAAATGATCCTCCACCACTGCAGTGGGCTACACACCCCTACTCCAGCCTTACAGAGCCTCCTTTGCCCTCAGCAAGAGAACAGTGCCTTCCCACCCCTCTGAGCAGCGTGGCTGGGGGGCAGGGGCAGAGGATGGTGGGAACAGGCTGCAGGGAACAACTCTGCTCTCTGCAAACCTCCTAGGGAGGGCAGGGAGCCTACACACAGTGCCCAGGCTGCTGCAGGGCATCACTACAGGGAGCTGCAGAGCCCACACCAGGCACAGCCTGTCACTAAACTGTGCTACAGAGCTGCAAATGAGGGAGGGAGAAGCCTGGAAGGTTGTGCGAGACGGAAACCAACTGAGTGAGTCTCACTCTGAGTGAGTGAGATGTGATAAATCTGTGCTCTCCCATCTGACTGTGGGAACAGATGGCCTAACAACATGGTTAAACAAAACAACCATCTGTTGCAGCAGATTTCTTTTTCTAAATAAAAAAGGAAAAATTAGGAGTTTAAAGAGTTAAATAGTATTCTGCAACACTAATTAGGAGACAGTAGGGAGAAAAAAAATTTAAGATGTAATTGATGACTAAGCTGTAATAAATGGCCACATCACTGAACATACTCCTCCTTCATAATTAAGAGAGCAGTCATACAACTACTCACATATTCAAGCATGTTTTGTTAGGTTTGGGTCTTAAAAGAGCCTCTCTGAAGATTTTCACTATTCACTGTACTCTATACCCACAGTTATTACTCATTTTACCCACACAATGATGACCACATTGTTTTAATTTTCAAAATTTCTGAAAGCAAAGAATGACAAAAAAATAGTGCATCATTGCACTTCTGCCAACAGCTGTTCTCAATTCAGTTTCACAGTAAGAGTCTAACACAGATACACTCAAAAGCACATTTATAACCCTAAGAATGTGCCTAGCTCTATTCAAGACTGGAAGAGCTGTTCTGCTTCACTGAGACATATTACCCCTGTTTATTTTTTTTTCCTAAAAGCCTGTTTTTTCATAGTTTTCCCAGAAATTGTACATTTTTTAAATCAGATCCACACATCAAGAGAATTCTGAATGACTGTTAGCTCACATGCCTCTTGTTACATATTATTCACAGATCAAACCTTACAAATATTTGCAAGAAAAAGGATTTCCATGATGATGATATTCCTTTCTCTATTTTCAAGGTAATTAGAACACCTTCAAAGTAAGAGAGCATAAGCCCTTTGAGAAAAGGATGGTAATTATATACATACATATATATACACATACATACACATGCCAAAAAGGGATAGAAGAACAAGATTCAGGTTGGTCTCAGAGGATGTACTCCATTAGAAGGTTGTTACAAAAATATCCTAAAAGAACTGTTTATAATTTCACTGAATCTGCATGAAAAAAAAATAGTCAAAAAAAGAAAAAAAAAAGACAAATTTCTACACGGTAAATGAATAAAATAAAAATCTTCAAGAAGCAGTTACAAAGTTGTTTTCTACTCCGCATTTTCATCCATTTTTCTTGATTTTCTCTATGCTTCTAATTTTTAGGTCTTCCGTATTGAAAACTTGTGAAGGGAAAGAAATTAGTGGAAATTGCTCCTTGGAGCAAAGATTTCATGTAAAATATAAAATTATCTCTACCCTAATCTTATTTAATAGAAATTCTATAAGTATGGATAAAAACAGGTGCATGTCAAAATAAAGTATCTGTGCCAACTATAAATCTCAATATATGCAGAAGTTTCACCTTTGACCCCTCTCTTGCTGTAGTGGCTTTCCTGACCATCTACAGTGTTCCCTGTCCAACACCAGAGCAGTAACAATGTTAAGTGTGGAACTTCCACAGCAGTGACTAAAGGTCACCTCTAGTGTTATCGTCATGAGATCACTGACTCTTTTATTTTTAAACTGCAAGAGAATAACAAGATACAAAAACTAGGAAATAATATACTTTGTTTTCTCATAAGAAAAGTTGTCAAAAGAGCTCCTTCTAAAGATCTCACACACAATTTGAGTTTCAGTTATATGAAAACTTCTATTTACTGTTTGCTCAAAGAAATAATACTGAGAAAATAAATAACCAAAATATTTATGTCGATTATACATTATGTGAATTATTTATGTCAGTGGATCTGTTGTCCAGGTGTTTCATTGTGTTCTTTTTATTTAGACAACATTTACCATGATTCAACAGAACCAAAGACTCTTCTGCACAAAGACTTGGGCTGTTAAAGGAATTACAATGTTCTTATCAGTGTTAGGGAGTATAACATCTGAAAAGCCCTATGGCAATTACTCACACATCATTTTTTTTGTTTCAGCACATATTTTTTTTTAAAAGTATTTCAAAAGGTAAAAAAGTTTTTACTAAGAAAAAAAATCTTTTTCTAAGATCTTAACTCAAACTCCACTATATTTAAAGTCACAATAGAATGTTACAATGTGCTCCAGTTACACAGTCATATAGAAGGCCATGTTTTTATACACACATTGGCATTGTAGTGCTACCAAAGTCCAATATTTTCCTTCAGATCTGCTATTTTCCTTATTACTTCAGCTACACCATTTTAAAGACTGTGGGTTTTGTAAAAATAGAATCAAGCTCTTGTACAGAAAAAAAAAAAAAAAGCAAATTACTTATGAGAATTTAAAAACCCCAGAGTTATAGAGTATTTGGTTCTTCAAAACTCACTAAGATAATTTCTTTCAAGAATGCTGACAAATATTTTTTAAACTTACAATGGGCAATATTGAAATCTACTCTTCATCTCTGGACTAGAAACTCTAAAATTCCAAGCAAACCAAAATGCAGTCCTTGAATCTCCATGCTCAGCTATACAACACTAGATGTTTCTTGTGAGATCCTTTAAACAGACATAAACGCAGGAGCAGTTCGTTAACATTATAACATGTGACATGCTTGCCCTCCTAAATCTATCAAGGCTGTCCATTTCTGCTGCAGAGTGACCTTTACAGCACATAAGGAGCACCATATGTCATCCAGACTTTGTTTTATTCAAACTAAGAGTTTGGAAAATTTGGGCTGGTGACAGAACACATGTATTATTCAAAATTTTCCAGATCAAACCCAAAAAATTTTAAAGAAAAGGTGACCCTTTAAGCTTGCTTCCTATAGTCTTGTGCTGTAACAAGCACTGAAGGGAAGCCATTGCATGTTTCTCTGTGTTGACAGCTTCAGACATTGAAGTATTTAAAGGTACATAAAACGACTATTCAAACTCTGATTCAAAGAACTGATCCCTAAAAGTAGCTCAGGATTCTACATACAGTACTTTAACGCTGGGGGTTTGTTTGCTTGTGGGGATTTTTCTAAATGTTTCCCATTTTGACATTACAATTCTTCTTGGCAATACTTGCAAAGCAAAGAAACACAAACATTCTTTTCCCAGATGCTACATGAAGGACCCTCAAGTATTCTGTGCTACATAGTAGAGAGAGACCATCTTAGAACTAAAAATAAAAAGCTAAAAAAAAAGTTGACAGTAAAAAAACAGAGATATGGATCCAGAATAAACCACATCTGAACAGAGGTTTTTGCAGCAGTTTAATTTTTTTTTTGTTCTTCATTTTATTTTCATGTCATCCCATTTCAAAGTAAAAGTTAATCATAGCAAAACTTTCAGAATCTGAGTTTCTCTTCCACTTTTTATAATCATTTAGCAGTAACCTGCAGAACATGGGAAATATTTACTCAAAACATGACTAAACAAGAGACTGTAATGATTTTTTTAAGAAGATACAGTGACATTCTACTTCTGGTATATCCAAGGTACAGCCCTACCTTGCAGCTTTTTCAACACAGCTACTTCCATTTTCAGTACTTGCTTTGGCTGCTGAGCTGATTCCACCTTCAGTGCAACATTTTCCCGAGTAAGCAAGTCCAGTGCATCGTAGATTTCTCCAAAGCCTCCACCTCCTATTTTCCTCAACTATTTGGGGGGAAAAAAAAAAAAACCAAGAAAGAACAAAAACATTTTAAAGAGGGGAGAAGAAAGGGAACAAAACATCAATACTTCTTTGTACCGCCTGTCATACAGCAAACACTGTTGTACTACAAATAGATTTTAAAGGTATATTTTTAAAGGTACATAATCATACCCCCCTTCAGTACAGTATCAAAGAGCTACTGAATAATCTACAAAGGTCTGGGTAACAAGAGTTTGCAAGAGCACACACCTGATCTCCATCTGCACTAAAGTTCTTGTACATATCACAAGAGAAGAGTGCACCAGCATTCCCAGCAGGAACCTGAGCTGTCAGCATGCTGAATAAAGTCCCCCTCGAGTAATACAATTACACTATATCATTTTTAAAATATGTCATCTTTTTCACTTTTCCAAAATAGGCACAATGAATACTAAAGGTACAAAGTTATACAAGTTCTTGGACTCCTGAAGAGAACCAGCATTTTCTATTATATGGAGTGACTTAGGCAGAATAGCTACATCACAAATGGCCAATATTATCTTGGAATATATATTTCAAAGGTTACTCACATCCACATATAGTTCACCAATACCATTCTCATTAACCAACATACTAAAGAAACTTTCAGCACAGAAGGTTTCATCTGTGCTAGGAAGAGGTAAAAAGAATGCTCATGGCATACTAATTAGTTTGCACTACATTTAGAGCAAATATTAATAGTTGTGTTTTCACTTGGCTTCAAGTGTTCGCAGAGAACAGACACTTGTCTGGTTTTCAGTATCAAAAATGTCAATGTTATTTCATGTAATACTTTTATATGGTTATCTCCCCTGTAGCTAACATTCTAAAGCTGATAAAAGAGAAAAGGAGACAACAAAAACTTAGCTTAGAGCTGACATGGTTTTCTAAATGTCATCTGAAAACATACAGTTGCTAACGTTATATGACTACACTGTACTAAATGTCATCTAAACACTCTGAGGTTCTAGAGAGCAGCAATATCCTGACCTATCTTCAGGTTCTGAAAATAAATCTAATGTCTTCTAATTCATACAATCAGACATCTGACTGGGCAGCAAAAACATTTTTTAAAATAGCCTAGGCTCCTATGAATATGGAAGAAGGTAACAATTAAAATACTCGTATTGTTCACCTGCCTTTTTCAAGTCATATTGCATGAAATTTTTATTCTGTATGATTACAATAATACTCAATATTTCATCATGCATGTTCTGTCCTGACAATCTCCTGTCATTGCAAACAACAGCTATTTCAATATTCTTAAGAAGAAGAAAATATGGTCCAAGATAGCTACATTACTTACTTCTGGACAATTCACTGCCAGTTTTTAAAAGGTTCATAATAGGATGGACAGCACATCATATTTTCAGACCTAAATATTTTCTTCTAGTACAACACTTCACTGCGAATTCCCATGTTTATTTCTTTCTAACGAGCACACCAGCTGCAAGCAAAGGCAACCTCCCCTTCTCCACAGGCTGTACACTTTCTCTGAAGCAGGTAACAAGCAGACTGCCAGCCCAGCCTTAAGCTCAACTCCCTTAACCTACATCCTTCAGGAATTTAGGCTGAATGCTACAATAATGACAAACCATGAGAAACAGTAACTTGGCGAGTTCCATGAAATACTCAATATACCTTGGTTAGATTCAGATGTATTTAATGCATGCAGAATGGGAGCCCTTACAAAAAGGAAAGAGATCTGTCATCTAAATATTGGCACAAACAGCCAGTTTTGACAGGATCACATATATGTACATCCATTTAAAAAAATTGTATGTTATCTATGTATATCTCTCAAAGATGTAGTTTTGTGACTAATTTGGCCATTTTAAGCCTGCACTTCTCTGTTCCACCTCTTGGTCTAGTATTACCATTATCTTGACTGAGCTAATAACAGGGCTTCAACAATTAAATACAGGCATTGATCTGACTGGAGTTTTCAGCCTAAGTACATGAATTTTCAGCATAGTACAAGTACAACAGAGACAGTGGGAATGGTCAGAAAGGTGAGGGCAAAAGGAAATAGGAGACACAGCCATCTTTACCCCTTTACAAACTTAAACTAGCTTATCATCCAACTTCACTTACTGGCTTTGAGAAATGGCCAGACTGAGAAAGATTGTCTTTGAAAAGGTTGTTTCTCTGTTTATGTGCTTAAAAAAAATTAAAAACAAACACATCACTCCATTAATAAAATAAACAGACCCATTCCTACGCTTGGATAAAGTACACCAGCATAACTGACATGCAATAATGATATCACTCAGTAATTTCAGGCACAAATTAACCTCTCTTTGATTGTACAAAAAATACTTTCCTCATCCTTTGTCACTGAGTCATATACCACATTCAGCAATGAGTCCATGTTTTTCTTGGTCTTCTTTTTGCTGCCAGTGCCTTTCTTGTTGCTTTTCACATCCTTCACCAGTCTCAAATGTGAGCTGAACTCTGGCTTTTCCTTATATTCATCACACAGAGGCAACCTCTTCAATTTAGTCTTGGGCAGCCCATCCTTGTTTCCACCTTCTGTTCCCTTGCATTTTGCTTTCCATGCAGACAGGAGGTGACTGTTAAGCCATACCAGCCTCCTGCCATATCTGCTCAACACCTTTTACCATGACAGGGACCACGTTGTCCTTGTTTACACCTGCAGTACAATTTCCCCCTTTGTGTAATAGTTTCAAGCTTCTTTTTTTTTGCATTCAGCATCTCACACCCCAAATCCGTGCTCTCAATGCTCTTTCCAACTCCTGTCTCTCTCTGTGCTTCCTGTCTAAAGCATAAACTTATCACCAGGTTTTATTTTGGTACTTTCACTTACACTACATATTGAATGGCATTCTTAAACATACCTAAAACAATTATCATTACAATCAAGTCTCTCCAAGTCAGGATTGTAATAAATGTTTAAAAGGAAGGAAAGAGGGATGACGAAAGGCATTGACAAGGGATAAAAGCAAATGCTGATGGACAGAGAAACCAGTAGGAAAGAAGGCTGTCACTAAGAAAAAACCCCAAACTTTTATGTTTTTTCAATGTTTACTTTTCAAAAGAGAATCAACCTAATATTTAATTAAACACAATTTTTTAAAATGTTTGTGTCCAAAAACTCTAGGTATGTTTTTCATGATTGCAAAGACCAAGGTCCTGAACAGCAAAAAATCTGAAAACTGCATTTCAGCTTCTTCCATTGGAAGAGTGCCCTATGAAATCCTGAATTCAGGAAGTTTATCACCTTAGATGCCATCAAGAAATCCTAAATGTTTGCTATTTGCTATAGAAATTAAGAAATTGAAGAGTTACCCACAGGAAATATTTGACATATAATACTTGATCTCGAAAACATGTAAGTGAAAATGTACAATCATGAGATAAAGTACAGCCTACTCTCAAAATTTTCCAGAATACACCTTTCTTATCATCAGTCCACATTACACAGAAAAGAAAATAAACCTGAAGAAAACAGGACTACCGTTGCAGACATCAGATAACTGAGTAGTTTTGTGGCTAGTGATATGTTAGTGTGCTGGCATCTATTTATTGATGGTATTTTATTCTACTTGATCTGATTCAAGGCTATGCTTTCAGTTTTTCCTTCACTGCAGCATTAAGATGAAATATAAGAATGTATTTTACAAATATTTATACTCTAGAGAGAGTTGTTTAGGTTCTATTTGCACAAAAGGAAACATAAAGGTTTCCTACACAAAGCCATCAACTTCCTGCCTATTTAAATGAAAGACAGAGCACAAGACAGTTGAAATTATTTTCTCTACATGAAACTGAAATGAACAATGAACCTGTATGTTCTATGTTTAGTCTTACAGTTTTCAATAAAATCTTGAAATATGGGATTAATATAAAGCAAAGATGGAGCAAGTGATTCAGAATCCATTCACAGCCAACTAAACACACAGAGATACCCCAAGAGCTCTACTGTGAACTGGCTTTTTGTCTTCCTTTTTTTTTTTTTTTTTTTTTCCTAAACAAAAAAAAAAGTCATCAGGGGAATGGAGAAGGAACTACAAGAACTCAGCCTGTTTTCCCCATCAAAAAAAGCTTCAAATGGATACTATTTCCCTCAAGATGAAAATCAAGGATATGAACAGCAAAAGGGAACAGAGCTATTTATGGTAAAGCCAATGCTGGCACACAATCAAATGAACATAAATCAGCTGGGAATACATCTATGCTACAAAATCCAACAAATAAAAGGAAGAACAGCAAGGTCCTGAAAGATCTTCCTATAAGTAGAAACATATCTCACAAATTTACTAGTTTCAGGGGAGTATCTGACTGGTCTCCACAATGGAGTGACAGAATCAGTGGCTGACCAGATTCAATACACTAACAGGACTCTTCTAGTTGTACTCTGAACAGGCACTAAAGTGGGATTTAAGAGCTTCCCTAGGTACTTACCAGGAAAAATAAACAACCCACCTTAAATCCCCATAACTTCTTTTTAAACCAGTTTAAGAGAAACAAGTTGTTTTAAAGCCCATTCACCATTTCATGTAAGTATTAAGCAAAATATATCTCCTAAGAATTTTCAAACCAATTTCAAAGCACAAACTACTTCTTTTCAAAACCCATGTTTTAAAGATGAAAAAGAACTGCAGGAAGGCATACTCACCACCTTCCATCTTTCTTTGACCAATATTCCCACATTGAGGATATCGGGCTGCTCCCCCCCTCCACTCATTGCAGCCTCCGGAGCTGATGGAGCTGCTATGCAAGGTCTGCGGCAGAAGAAACCATCCAGATCCCAGGATTGGCTTCCATTTAATCAGTCACTGCAGAAACAGAGCAGAAAAAGTGATTTCCATGATTAACAGAATGACACAAAATATAGAAAAAGTTTCTTTTCTCATCTAGCACTTTACCCAGCTTTTGTGTTCCATAGCATCCCATCTTTAATTTTAGTCAGTAAGGAAAGAAATTCAGGTATATCCTTCCTTAAGTTTTTTACCTGCTCTCTCTCAAATCTCCAATTCCAATCTCAAAACAGAACAAATTAATATAAACATTTTCACAATTATATTCTATAAGCAGCTTCAAAATGCTGCAAAGCAAAATTATATTTAATTTTAATAACAACGTTTAAAATCTAATTATTTACTAAATAGTTGTTTAGTTAATATTCATATATAAAAAGCTTAAAAATTATTAACCAAAGAACTACAACATTAAGAATAGATACTTAAATTGGGATTGCACTCCACACAAATTACTCCACATTTCACAATGGGTTTCACATAGAATCAGAATCGATTGGGTTGGAAAAGACCTTTGAGATCATCAAGTCCAACCCTTGGTCCAACTCCAGTCCCTTTACCAGATCATGGC
>JAWWEV010000167.1:27176182-27196245 GCA_035583235.1 Hafferia zeledoni
CCAATGCCTGATTACTCTCTCTGGAAAGAATTTTTTTCTGATATCCAACTTAAATTTCCCCTGGCAGAGCTTGAACCCGTGTCCCCTTGTCCTATTGCTGAGTGCCTGGGAGAAGAGACGAACCCCCACCTGGCTGGAACTTCCCTTCAGGTAGGGATACTTCTAATTATACACATCTAAAATACAGGGGGTGTTTTGTTTATGTCAGGCTATAAATAGCTAAAGTAAAAAAACTTGTGTTTGGTAATTTTGACAGTTCATTTTCTTTAATTTTCAGATTGAGCAATTATTGTTAAATTGTATTTTATGTAGCATTATAAAAATGTGTATTTTTGAGATTAATATATCTATAATGGCTCCCATCAGCAATTTCTACAACTAATTAAAAGCTTATTTCAATTGTTTGAAGCTTTTCTAGAACTGTGCTTATTTGTTACACTGGTATAATTACACAGATTTAACTCCTTGTACAAACTTGCTTATCCAAAGACAATACTCTTCAAAGAGGTTATTTATTTTGGATTTATTTCTATCATATTCAAAATAGCATAAACTGTCAGTGAACAATTCTTTTCTCCCTGAATCAACACAGAAATGATATGCAAAACTGGTGAAACCATTTTGGTTTAAATTAGCAGTATGGCCTTCCATGTGGCTGATAAATGCCAAGTCTACCACTGGGGCTAAATTATGGCTTTTAAAAACACTCCGCTGCTTAAACAACATGGCTTTCAAGGCAAACATTTGTTTACTGTGAGAGTTTTTTCATATTCTTCTGTATTTCTTTTTCATATTATATTTATGCCTCTGTGTTTCAATTGTGCATTCTGACATTTAAACCAACTCCAAACAAAACAGACTCCTCTACACAAAAATTAATCTGGATTAGCTGAAGATCTAAATTTATAGCAAATTAGAGTGGATTACATCCCTGGAAAGGAGTGTTCATTCAGAATACATAGCCTAAATTGGTTTAATTCAAACAAACAAAGGGAAACCAAATTAAGATTGCATATTCTGAGTAACAGCATCAATCCTGCAATTTAATCAAGTTGAACTAAACCAATTTAAATTCTACCAGTGCTGGTAAATTCTCCCCAAAGATAAGGTCAAAATTCTAAAAACAACTATGATCATTTATGTGAACACCCTTAACATTACTAACCACTGCCCACAGTTACTGCCCTTTCCAACAGAATTATCATAACACAGTCAAGAACTAAGTCAGTCAAAGATGAAATTAAATGGCACTAATGAAGGGAAGAAGGTCTATGTCCAAAATTACATGCTTACAGCACACAGAGTCATCTTTCCATTTGCTCAAACATTTGCTTCTCTTTCCACCACTTGCCAGTTACATCAGGGTAGGAGTGGCCTTTGCCAAATAAATTGTTCACTCCTGTTCACAGTCATTTTAGAGTTTTTTGCTAATATTGCTATCAGCCTTGATTTGATTCCTGACTTGGTACTTTCTTTTCCTTAAATACATTTCAAATTGCAGTTTATAATCACAGCTCTGACAAACATTTCTGAGACTATTGATTCACGGATTCTGGAACTTATGAAGAAGCATCAGCAAATGGCCCAGAATGCAAAGGTTCAACACACACATCCACAGAACTATCCCATAATTTAAGAACTATCATAGAAGTGTTACTGAATGTAACATCTGCATGGCCACGGTAACAAAATGTTCATTTATACACAAGTCCTCGACTCTATTCCAATACACTAATTCCTTGTCACATCTCTTGTCATCCTGTATCATTACAAAGCAGTAACATCAAATTCTGTATCAACAGCAACTGGTATTCAAAGCAACAGAACACCAGGACCTACTGAACTGTCATGCACAACAGGCAAAAGTTCTGTCCTGAACCCTGGAAGACAAGGTGTTATACTCCTCCTGATGCTTAATAAGTGTAATACTTGAAAAAATGAAAGTTTTACAAATGTGTTGAAGTCACTTTGAGGAATTCTGTTCTCCTCCAGACCCCAAATAAAGCAGCAGGAAGATTCAATGATAAAAGTTGTTGACCAGAAAGATTGAAATTGGTCTAAACTTTGAACTGATCAGGCTACATAACTTCACCCCCTTCAGTGAATTAGTACACACTATTTTTTGGTAAGAGTCCAACTGATGAAGAGTCCCCTTCACGAGTAACATACTCCAGTTTGTTCCTTCCCTCTCAATAAGCATAACTTGCTTTGCTTCAAGGTTTAATATGTCTAATTTTAGGCTTTTTACTACAGGGCTTGGTTACCATTTTGGTAACCAAATTCCATTCCCAGTAATTTCACCTCATTTAAACATCTAAACATGTTTTATAACCTCCTCCAAAATAATAAATTTAGGTTTAAGCCTTCCTTCCTATCCCAGGGGTCTTTTATATGGTCCTGCTTTGAAAATCCTCTCCTTGCTCCACATTATTCTTGTGGTATAGTCAGACATCCACCCTGAATTATACTCTATCTTATCAATACTTAGTATGGAGAAAAGATTTTTTTATTGATTTATTTGTGATAGCAGCCTTATTTCCCTAATTCAAGTCTGAAACTGCTTCATACTTTGCTAAATCCCAGCTTCCTCAGACGCTTGCACCCTCCATGCTTGCACTCGGGCACTGCTGCAAGCACGTGGTTTCTGTAAAGCCATTTGTTATTCACAACCTGATCTAGGCCAAGTTTCCTTGCTCTGATACGTTCTCTAATGACCTTAACACTGTATTACTGAAAATCTGTTAGTTATTGATGCACCAAAGTGGCTAAGTATCTTTATGTTCCTTACCTGATAACAACATACATTTTAGGAGGTGCAATTTAGGGTACGATCACCTTCTTCTCCAAATTTATGGGGGAAAAAAAGGACATTACCAGAGAGAACTACATTTAAAGGACTTTTGAACAGACATAAATATGCATTCTTTGGAGGTGGTGCTCAGGTCAAGACTGAAACTGAAATTTCTCTGAATTTGGAATGATTTAAATTCAGACTGACCCATTCCAAATTCCACAGATGAATTAATGGCTCATAAAGGTACACACAGTTCCATTTGTATAACTGAAATACTGAAATACGCTGCTTTCAGCACAGCTCTTTAGCAGCCTACAATGCTGTTAAACAATTTAAGAAAGCTCCAGCATGTTCTGTATTGCATTGAAGCAGATGAATAATTAATGGCATACAGTTCAGGTGCAAGCTTTCCCTTACTCATCTAGCACATGAATCCTTCAGCAGTGCAGCCTTATAGGTGGCAGCACAGTTATTTTCAGCACAACGAACACTTCTTTATAATTCTCCTAAAAAAGTAACAGCCATTTTAATTGCAATGTCTCATAAAATTCTGTATTCGTTAACTCATCAGTTTTCCATCAGATCAGTTTATCACTTCAGAAGAACTTCAGAACATAACGGCATTACCACAATTAAAGGCAATTAGCCGACTGTCAGATCTATTTCCAGATGACAGGTCACAGAATAACTAGGACAACACAATGAGGAGAGACTGTTCCATACATAAGCCTGGGAACTCATGGTAGTATAACATAAGGACAGGTAAAGGAGCATTAGTACTAATATCCAGAATATCGTACCAACACATCCATTACTTAAAACTCTTCCCTTAGCTGATTTTAACTATACATCAGCCCCACAAAAGACTTCTTTAATTTATCTCAAACAAGTGCAATAAGAGATTATATGCTATTAGAAAACAACAGTGTAAAACTTCCAGGGGAAAAAAAGACAATTTTATAATAGCTGATCGTAGCTCAGCAAGAAAAGACAATCTTTTCATGTCATTTGTGTGCAAGTATATGATTTTTGTAGAGATAGCCCTAAACTGAAGTCAATCTCTGTTTACCAGCCTTTATAAATGTTTAATTTCAGATCTAAGGTTGAGAAAGTAGCACAGACAGTTTTGGCTGAATGGAGGTACTGTAAGTTCCAGGACAAAACAGGTAAGCACAGAAGATTAATTCTGTTCCATATAAAGAAAATATGTCCTCTTGCCTCCACTATGGAATAATATCAACCTTTTACTATCAGGAACTCTTTATGCTTATTAGGAGCTTATTAGGAGCTCTATCTGCAGGCCTTCAGTTCATTTAAGAAACTATTAAAGTAAGATGGTTTCCACTTCTGTACTATCTAGTTTTGAGCAGAAGAACCCAAGAAACAAAATAAAATTTTAACAGGTCGGCATAATGCTAATTCAAAAATCCTAATTCCATCACATTTATGATAAAGTCCACTGTCTTAGAAATGCTAAGACCATGTTGAAATTGTAAATGCTAAGGTCAGAAATGTTTTAAGTGTGTCTATTTGAACATCCAAACCAAAAAGCTACCTTAAAAATAAACCTAAATATTTTCTAAATACATCCATTAAAAGCTGGGGTTTGGAAAATCACCGTTCACCACATCAATGAGAAAACAAATGTAAGACCTTGACTTAAATTTCTGACTTCACTGGTTGTGAAGAAAATCCTCCTAAAAATTCAACACATAACCAATGCCATTTTTCCTTCTCAAGCTTTTGGGTGCCAAAATACTCATCACTGCTTGCAGATTCCAGGTGCAAAAAGCTCCCAGCTGCCTTGTGTGCTGTTGCCAAAGAGTCTGTATTTCCTTCTGGCAACTTCTGCACTTACAGCTATGTTGTTATTACAGAAGTGGCAATATTTTCACAGTTTGAAGGAAGAGTTAAAAATATAATGTCGAGTTGCAAGTCTTATTTTAAAAAGACATATTAAGCTACCACAGTATTGTCAGTTTGCAAAAGAATTCAGTATAAAAATGTTACAAAAACCCAAGTAAAGCAAAGTTTATCAAAGGATTGTATTATCTTTCATTAAACCAACTACAACATGTAGCAAATCCCTACAAGTTTTAGACATCACAAACCCCTCTTCAAGTCCAAAACAGAATTACCAACTTTAAAATTAAATTGAACTTGAAAGCATTTGCACTGAAGTAAACTTCAGTATGTATCTTGATCAGAATCTTTAATACTAATGTGGAAACTTAAACCTTTGGAAAGGTTAACTTCATTCCAAATAACACTGCAATATTCTCAATTTCTTCCCACAACTCAGAGTGAGTTCCAAATCAAAAAGAGGCTCATGAAACATTATCAGTTACTCCAAACTTAATGTTAAAACCCTCAAAGTGTCACTTGTTTAAAAAACAAAACAAAACAAAGCCCTGTATTTCTGTGCCTCAGATTCACTCTAAGTGTTGTGGTGTTTTCACTGTAAGTGTTGTGATATTTACAACAAACCTAGATGGAACTAGAAGCACAGATTTTAGCTATAAAAATCTGTTTTACCTTCTTCAAAGAAACATGCAAATGGAGATTCAGTCAGGCAATTACCTAAATTACACAGTGTTACAATAATTATTTTTCAAGACCCCTGTAGAATGTTCCTTGTAGTGATGCCTAAATTCCTACAAAAGACTCTCAAAACAACATTAATGGAGACAGATAGACAAAATAACCCTATTATTGAAAGCTTTCAATGTGCACACTAAAAGTATGTATACACACCTCAGCTAAATGTCACAGTTTTTATCACTTTCAGTAAGTAACAGACGTGGTATCTACAGCCAACAGTGGTACCATGTCCTCTGGTGCCCACCCCCAGAACTCCTCGGGACTGGCCCTTGGAGCCCCTCCAAGGGCTCTCAGCCTACTCTCCTGCTTCACCTACAAGCTGATTGTCTCAGTTGGAGTTCTTGCAGGTGTTCTTCAACGTGGTTATAAAGTTCAAAAATGTGTGAGAAAATGCTTAGTGACTTCCAAATACCACCTAAAATGTGAGAAACTCAGGAAAACTTATTCAACTTATATAACTATAGAAATCTACAAAATACACAGTAAAATCCTTAGGCATCAGCAGAAAAGTGTTAGTTACGTGTGGTTTTGAACAAAGACAGCTTGAAGTCAAAGAACTAATGTGTTTTAAACAGTGGCATAATATTATAATATCAAATATTTATAGTCTGGACTTATCAGCAAAATTAAAATCTTTGTTTCCAGTTTTTTGAAGTGCTGGAATAGTCAGTTATCTTCTTAGGCTAAATGTTAATAGCTTACCATCAAAGTCACTGATTTTACATACCAAGGAATAACATAAATTGTTCCCTTAAGATGGGCTGAACTATTGCCCTTTCCTCTAATACTATTTGTATTGTTTCATAAGTCCATTTTCTCGGCAAGGAAAAACATGAACACGCAACACACACATACAGCACTCAATACAGAAGACAAGAAGGCAAACCATATGCTCCTCTGAAGAACTTCCTCCAAAGCCTATGAAACTTTTGGCAACAGATACACAGCAATTTATAGAGGGGAAGAGCTGCTGCTAAGACTGTGCAAGAATGATGTGAGGGCATATGTACAACTAACTGCTAAATGCTTAATCCAAACAAGTAAATTTCACCACTAATTCTAAATATAAACAGGAATAACACTTCACTTTTTTGAAAATACAGGAAAAACAACAGCAACAGTGACTGAAACTTGAGCTCCTAATCAGAGGTCCTTCAAGGTTTGAAATGGAAGACAGGTATTAAAAAACGGAAATGGAACTTTGGCAAAGACATTTGAAGTTGGGACTAATCCATAAATATCAATTTAATTTGCAACAGGAAAACATTAGGTTAGACAGCAGAAAAGTAGATAGCATGGACAGCTAATCACAAGTGCAGGCAGACTGCATCAGACCAAAGATCCACCTAGCCAAATCTCCTGTCTCTCACTATTGTCTGGGGAAGAACACAAGGAGACAGCATATAATCACACTTCCCAGAATATTTTCTGAGGATATGGCAAGCTGGGACACAAAACACAGAGTCAGAAGCAGTATTTAAGATTTTTCATCTCCAAGTCCATCACAGGTTTTCTGAACCCATAAAAACTTTTACTACCCATAGTTCTCTACTGCAAGGAAATTGTAACTTGAATTCTTGTTGTGGGAAGAAGCACATCATAGTTTCCAATTTGTCTTCTGCTAATTACACTAGAGGTTCATTAACCCTTGTACAGAAAGGCAGTGTACAGTTGCTCCCTGTTCACCTCTCAGTCCTATCCAGGGAATACACTGCTACCATTTACCCCCTCATTTACCTCTTCCAACCACTTAGTCTTTCACTGATTTGACCACCATCTGTGTGCTTTTTCCAGTCCTACTATGTCCCCTCTGAGCTGTGAAGACCAGCATTGTTATTAGGCATTAACTTGCTATTTTCAGAGAACCTGCAAGACCCCATTCCAGAGAAGTTCATCACTGTGCATTTTAAAATTATTTCTCCCTACGTGAATTGCTTTATGATAGTTTTCATTCATCATTATCTCAGAGTTGTAAGGTCTTTCTCCAGCTCTTCCCTGTCTTTATCTTTAGTAATTTTGATACCCTTGTATCACTAGACTATGTGATTTCAGTATTTGCATCTTCTCTAGAATACCTGTAAATACACACAGAGTCATCCTTCTTAGACTGATGAGCCATTTAGTAAGATCAATATTTGCATTTTTAACTCAGGTTCCATTAAATAAAAATATTTTTGCACAAACTGTTCACATACAGAAAATCTGACTCATGAACTTCCATCTGGATCATTAACAGCTCTGCTTTCAAATTTGGAATGGATTCTTTGGATATCTAAACACAATGCACCTTCAAAAGAAGGAGCCAGATTGGATGGGGCCCTGAGCAACCTGATTGGATCAGGATGATCTCTAAAGTCCCTTCCAACCCAAACCATTCTGCAATTTTATGAGGGGCGACTGTGAGGAACTGCTGGGTCACTTTATGGTACTGTATAACCAGGACATAAAGTGGTAGGTGAGGTTCTGTGTGGGTACATGTAAAATCATGCATATCAGAGAAATAATCCTAACTTCTCACTAAATGTATGAGAAACTATTAGTAATCAAGAAAAAGATCTTGGTGTTCTGATATACAGTTACAAAAGATGGCAACTCAGTGCTAAATAGCAGTCAAAAAACATCAAATGTTAAGAATTCAGAAAAGGAGACAACAACATGAAGAACATGTACACATCCATGGTTTGCTAAACCTTAAGTATTGTACGCAACTCTAGAGAGACAGACTAATTTCCACCTGAAGTAATGACTTATAACTTTTTTCAAGAGATGATGGGAAGTAGAGAGGGGTATTTGACAGAGGTCTACAAAATTAGGGGCATGGAGAGGTTGGCTTGGAATCAACTATTCATGATGTCATTCAATAAAAGAAGAAAAAAATATCAAAATAGGTCAGCAGGAGCCAGACTCAAAGAAATCAATGATACTGTGAATAATAAAGGTTTACAATGGTTCGAGTGGACACTGATCAACTACATGAAGAAGAAAACTACTGTGGGTTACTGAAAATACATATTAAGTATATTCAGCTCATGAAGTTCCTTACTAGGGAATGGAAAAGTACTAAAGGAAGTATAATTTAAATTATCTCTGGTTTTATACTTTTCCTTAGGCATCCACTTAAGACCACTGCTGAATACAGATCTTTAGTCTGCTCCAGAATTTTACATTCGTATCTTATGTTTGGGAAGATGGAGAGAGGACAAAGAAATTCTGCTTCCTGTAACAACATAAATTCAAATTATCTGAACTAAAATTTTGTGAATCTTTTGCAAGATACTTAAAAGAAGCTACAACCTTAAAACTGGTGAGTAACTGTTGTGGGAATAACATAAAGCAAACCAATTCAACTCAAGTAAACTCTTCTTTTCTGGTACTTATGTGAGATTGTTATTTTTTAAAAAATTATAAATCCTTGCATGGAAGAAGCATTCGTAATCTCTAAGCACAGTTTGCTCTATCATTTCTATTTTCCACATGTCCCTTCCATTTTATCCTGGGTTTAGTGTCTAGCCTCAAGGACTCCATATATAATGCTCTCTCCATATTTTCTATTCCCCCTTGCCCCTCTCATTCAAATGCAGATCTTCACATGCTTGTTAAAAACCAATACCAATCACTAATATTATGAGCTGGAATTCTACCTCTAATAAAGGTGCATCAATTCACTCTGTAAACAGCAATGAAATTAACACCATGGAGGCTTTCTTTGTTTTGTTTTCCTGACTACATTCAGCACATACACCTGTTTTTGATATGACACTATTTGCATACAAGAAAGAACAACACAAAGACTTCTACATTGTTTGCTAAAGTGATCACACACCTTTAGTGACACAGAACTTCCTCCCCCAAGAGCACTAGGCTTTTACCACAATATTAAATATGTAAAACTGCACAAGATCCTACAGCATACAGAAAAAAAACAGGGCAAAAATATGCTTTCTTATCCATTTGCTGGTCACTATCAGTTGTCAAGGCTGACAAAAGGACAATCTGACCCTGGAAGGTTTGTTGAGCTGCTTGGTGGCTGGTGATGGGAACCAGAGAAGGAATTCGAGTCTTAGGTGCATTTTTAGAATTTTTACTTAAGTGTTGATGGCAACAGTACTGAATTGCAAAAAGTGTTTTTAATTTGCTTCCATCCAGTAGCTGTGCTTCAGTCCAGTAAATAACCAGTTTATAGCCAGTAAATAACAGTTCAATAACCACTAACAATTGTTCAGTCATGATTTCAAAGCTGAAAAATCCAAAAAGTATATGAGAGGCTTACATTTTACTTTTAAGAGAAAAAAGTACCATGGATAGAGCAATAGTCATACTCCCAAAATATTAAAGTACTTCAATCAACCAGTTAGAGATTGCTTTTTTGCGTCTGTGTGTGTGTGAAATAGAATTTCCATGCATATGGTGATGCATAAGAAATGAAGCAAACTTATCAAAACATGCCATGGACCAAAAAAAACACCATTCAGGGAAATTATTTCCCATCACCATGTTTAGACTATAACATCCAATTCACACACATGAAGCCTAAATAAATAAACTACTCCTCTATTTTTGCCTTTTATCCACCTCCAGCTGCCTCCTTCAGATTCCATTACTTACCTATTTGTGTTCTTTGTTCTAACCTGGGCAATACTGCTTTGCATTATATAGAATTACAGCCATGCCAAGAAATTCAGACTCTCAGTCTGAGAGCCACAGAGTCCTCACAGCAGAAAGGCATTCAAACCTCTCACCAGCAAAGGCCTGAGGAAAAGGAATTTTATGGGAAAGGGGAAGAAGGA
Source organism: Hafferia zeledoni (assembly GCA_035583235.1). NCBI lineage: Eukaryota > Metazoa > Chordata > Aves > Passeriformes > Thamnophilidae > Hafferia > Hafferia zeledoni. Next base: position 27,186,365 of record JAWWEV010000167.1, read on the forward strand.
GAAAGATGCCAGATATTCAAACAACTTCTTGCTTTTCTCACAGTTCTTGTTACTACTTCCTCCTAATTGCTGAGGTGGCTATCAAAAAGCTTTTGCTTTGATCAAGACTGCAGACTGATATATCTGCATCAAAGCAAATATTAATACAGGGAATCAGAAATGTAGTATTCTTTGTAACAGTGCCAAACTAACACACAGTGCAATAAAGAACATTACACAACATACTTTTTAATATACACACATCACACATATATGTGATTTTACATTGTACACATATATGTGTACATTATTTACATATATATTCCGTGTTCAATACATATACACTATTATATTTTTATGGAAATACAACACTCTGTAATTGTACCAGTGAGGATTCATGTCTTTAACCATAACTACCTACCTAAAATGGCAACAATTTTGGCAATGTAGCTACATGTAAGTTCAAATAAATATGCCCTAACACTTACTAAACGGGGTATGGTACTTTTAGAAGTGAGTTACAAAAATAAGAGGGGGGTATGTTTAATAATAATTAAAACAGTGCTATCACTAATCACCTTTCAAGTATATCATAAAGAAGTGAGTGGTGTGTACAAGAGGACAGAACACAGGAACTTGTGGGACATGGAGTTAAAAACGAAACTACTGTCTGCAATAAGCTGGAAGTTGTGTATAGTTGTTTGTTAGTGTTATGTTGCAGGTTCATCTTTGGAGGCTGCTTTATAGGGTTCTCTTGAGGTCAGAGTTGAGATGACAAAACTGATCACTCCTGAAAATTGTTAAGCTACAGGTAGGAAAATGCTTCTGCCCTTTATACACTTGTCTGAAATTTCACTGTGATGCACAGTGATTTCTTACCGAAGTGCACTGGAAAAAGTTTGTATCTCTTGCTCGAGGATGGTATAGATACCTTTGATATACTTTGGATGGCAGAGAATCTGCTCCTGATGAGGAGTTTAGCATGACTGGGCTGTTTAAAGCAGGCGCTGCAGGTCTCTGGGTAAGCAGCAAAGGTATGAAGGTTCTCTGTGCCAGTCTCAGGATACAGTAATATCAGAAGATCAGACGCTGCTGTCAGTGGAGCCTCCTTTTTGCAAGGAAGCCATTGACTCCTGGCGTGCTGCCGAGGCACGCTCGGCTCCCGGCCGGGGCTCAGCCCGGCTCGGCTCAGCACCCTGGCCAGCTCCGGCGGGCGCGGCTCCTCCGGGCCGGGCAGCAGCCGGGGCAGGCCGGGAGGGCCCCGAGAGGCGCTGAGTCTTCTAGTCCCAGGATGAATATCAGTGAGATGCTACTAAGTCAGACAGGTTGAGAAGGACCCATTTGAATAACTTTTATCTTTATAGGTATTTTCAAGGAGGTCTCTGATTTATCATGGCAGATTGCTGAAACATCGAACACTCCAGAAGACAGTTAATGAATTAATAATGTTTGGAAAGGATAAATAAAACTACTTTGGTAATGGGCCATCAGTTCGAAATCAGTTCCAGGCAAATATGAGGACTCGAGCATTAAAGAATCAAAGGAGGACAATATAACTACTGTCATTAAACCAAGTTCCCCTTCCTATTGAACCTTTTACTATGTTTGTACTATAAAGTTTGGCCTATAAAGATAATAGTTATTATGGCACTTATACTTCTGTAAGACATCTAAGTTTATATCACACAGCACAGTCTCTTTTAAGAAACTAAAATGGCAGAAAATCAATAGACTATACAATAAATAATAGGTCCCCAAATATAACTGTAAGTTGACCTAACTAATATTTTTCTTATTATTCCCGTAAGAATCAATTTCTGACTTAATACTGAAACATTTTTTACCAGGGAAAAATTATAAAGTTTGTAGTTGATACTGAGATCAGGAAGCGGCATAAAATGAACTGCACCAACTGTTTAATCAAATCTCGAGCAAACTACTCTTGTGCCAACTTGGATAAAAGAAGATAATACACATCAAGAAACAAAGAATAAATGGAGCATCAGGACACAGTTATCAATCAGTTCTGATAAATGCATCTGCTCAAGTGTTAAGGTTATGACAACTGTGGATGAGTAGGCAATTAAACACTACAAGAGATTGTAATACTTCTCTGTCTGCCCACTGTAGGATTGCTAGAATGTTATAACCAGTTCTGGTAATCATATTTCAAGAAAAGATTATTTTTAAAAAATGCATAAAATTAAATTATCAAAATACTGCTCTGTATTGAGTGTCAAAATCATAAGGCTCAGTTCCTAACACCCAAATCATACAAGTAAAAGGTTCGGTCTCTAAATTACTTAAAAAAATATCTCCAAGGTCTTTAATTTTCATCAATAAAGATATTCTAGTATTAAAATACTTCATTAATTATTTCAGTGGATTCCTCATTACTGACAATTTTTAAAAGACAATGGAATGATTTTCTACATTATATGCTGTTACTGAACTACTGTTAGCACATTAATTCAGGGGAGTCCTAGGGAAGCTGGTGTTGCACACAGAGTTGCCTCAATAATCAAAACAGTTCCCTTGGTCTTCAAGTAGTCAGGCTAAGTGATGAGGGTTTTGTCTTCGAAAATTAATTATACAAGCATATTTCATTATGAAAACACAATTATCCCAGGCATGTCTAGTTTGCTGGGACTGTCTTAAGTCCATGAAAGTACTTAAAAACAGTCTAGGGATCCACTGAAAAAAAATGAAACATGGCAGAATGATGAGGCATAAAAATCAGTAAGTTTATGGATTTTATACATGGGGATCAAGAGACTCAAAAATTACATTAATTTCTTACACATCAGAACATCTAATAGTGCAAGATCAGATTTTAATTATCTTCCAAAAAATGTACAACTGTTACTAAAAACACAAAAGTAAAGTTTCACAAAAACCTTTACAGCCTTTCATTTCATCCTTACTTAAATAATAAAAAGTATTGCATACTGGCATCACATATTTTAAGAAATATTGTCTGTATGTAAATAAAGACATTCAATACACAATCTCTCCAAATTAAAGCCGGGACTATAAAAATAATCCTGATTGTGTTGTTTTGACCTATAACATGCCATATTTGTGTATTTCATATGTTTAAACACTTGATCTATATAAATAATACATCTAAACCGAGAAGTTTTACTTCAGATTGACTGAGTGCAGATTTAATTTTGTAGATATGGAAACAGTAACACTTTGCCATTATGGTGTCATGTGTAATAACCCTAAAATAATAACAGAAATAAGAGAAATAAGAATTCTCTAAGTTCTCAAATTTACTTAAAATAACACACCAACAATCATTAAACTTGCTTTAAGGATATTCAATTCTGAACTGTGAGGAGACACTTCTTCATTTTGAAATCATTATTTACACAAAACCTCATTTCTCCTCTGTAAGAGAACATTGTGGATACACAATCACACGGCAAGCAGGTTATGAGATTTCTACTAAGAAACAAGAGGCATTCAATGATATGGGAGAAATCTGTGTACATTTTTTTTTTAGTAATACCAGAAACTAGAATAGTAATAATACAGGTAAGAGTAGTAATAACCATGTTCTTATTTATTCAGACTGGGATTAGAGCTTTTACGTGTTTCAGAGCAAGGAACATAAGAGCACAGAATAGTCCATCAACACCAAGTGTGAGCAACACTTACTGCACAGCTACTTGTATGGCAGGCCACGGTCCTGATTCAGGCCATAAATCAATTCTGTCCAAACCTTTACTCTAGGAAAAGAAATTCCAGTGAGCCATTATATGCTGATGCAGGGCCTCACAACAGCATTAGAATATTACCTATCAATTCCAACAGGACAGACAAAATAGCACTGCTTCCTGACTGCAAGGGAGATCGGGGGAAATTGAATGTTCACAGAAAGGTTAGTCCAGTCTTTGAAGATACACACACAGAAGCACTGCCACGTGACTGAGGTATCCGAGGCTCCAAACTGATGAAATACATCAGAACAGGAAGAAATGCCCAGCCTGAAATAAGCATCTAGCCCAAATTTCCTTCAAATCAACAGAGAAGAAAGTGCACCAACACCTCAAAGCAGCCATTCCCTTACAGTGTTCCTCTTCCTCTTGCATTTTCCCTGAGTTGACAACAGGCAGAAAGACCTGTCAGCTGAGCACCCAAGCTACAGTAAAAGAAAGGATCTGGTTGTGACAATCTCAGCTACACATTCAAGGTGAAGTTGCATATCATAGCATAACTTAGCAAGAGTTATAAACCCATCTCAGCCCAAACAACTTCCTTTCTACAATCATTCTCTGTCAAGTGAGCGAGTTGACTCAGCACAGCTCAGAAATCAGTGGGCACTGGAAAAGGCATGAGCAGAGAACATCAGTACCCACTCAGGAACAGCAGCCAGCTCTTAGACTGGTTCAACAATAATGTGCAATTTCATCTGCAGGAGTTAATGTGAAAAATAATCTTCTATCTACGCACAGCTATAAATAAATGACAACTCTCACCAGACAGTCAATAATGGAGCTTCTTTCCTGCACACATCAGCATTCCTGTGGGAGGTTCACGGCTTCTCCTCAGCTTCAGCACTAATTTCTTAGTTCTTGGCTAGTTAAGACAAGAACTGCCTGAGTTAGCTAGCACATTTCTCACACAAGACCAATAAATACCTTCTTCATACTCATCTATCCTGTGATTCTTTTAGGATTTTTCTCCAACCAGATGAATTGTTCAACAGGTTTCCCCACTGGGATAACTGTAAAAACTATAATTTCACCCAAATCACCATGATTATCACAATAACCTATAGAGCTTGACAAAACAGCACATAAACTACATGCAGAAAAAAGAATCATGATTCAGTATCAATTCCCCTCCTTCACCTCTCATAGTACAACATTTGTAAGGCTGACTTGACTTAGGGAATTATAGTTTGATTTTATTTATAGACTACTGGAAATGGAAAATCAAAGCGTCACATATGAAGTAAGGGAATTCAATGAAACTTGAGGAGTAGCACCCTTGTCTGATACAATTTCTAGCAGTTGATAATGCCCGTTCCGGATCTATTTAACTCAAGATGCTGATAAACAAAAAGACAGGAAAATAAGTACTTCAAGACAGTAAATAAGATAACAATACAAATGTATTCTCAAAAGTCACAAGTTTGATGCTGAAAAGCATATTCTGTTTAAGATCAGTGCCTCCTATTTTGTAAAATACTTCACCGGTGCAAAGCTAAACTGACACACTTCATTTGCTCAGAAGCCACACTGCTTGTCATGAGTGGCATTTGAAGCATTACTACAGCAGCAAACTTAAAAGCTATCAGACATTCTGCTGATACACCACACAAGAAAGCAATCTAATTCTCACTACATTATATCAAATATATGTTGTTAAAACTCTCACAAAATGTTAGTACCCTGAGACGCTGCAGAGATGGAAGCAGTAGATACGATTTATGAATTATCTGGGAAGTGACAGAGAGCAGAACAAACTCTCCCTCAGAATCAAGAAGCAGCTGATGATGGGAGACAACTCCCAAATACTGAAATGACACAAACCCTAAAAGGTAAGAACTTTCCTAACTGTGGACAAGTTCAACGGTACAATTTTTGTGTAACCTGAAGCACACCAAAAAAGTAATAATATTATTTCCATTTAAGCAAACTATGACAACACCAACCCAGGTCATTTCTGTTTTTCTCCACATAGTAACCTGCCCCTGCAACAAGTAACGAATTGCTTTGCAACATCCAGACAGAAAAAAACGGCTTCATATTAAAGAGACATCACATCCTTTACAAGCTCTCAAAGCAAGTTCAGCATATTTTACCTTTCCTTTATACATCAGACAGTTTTGTATTGGAAAAAAAAATTAATTCATCTCTGCATCAATATCATCAGTGAGCTGGCAAGCTCCATCCATGAAAACCCATCCATGGAAGAGGCCTTCAACTCTTTCAACTACTCAGACACTTCTCCACTGAAATGCAAGGCTGAACAATGCACACACACATTTCCCCAAAAGGAAGAATTACCAGATAGAGATCCTCATCAGTGCAAATAAGCTGACTCTCAATAACTGATTAATCTCTTCAGAGACAAAGCAGCAGCATGAAATAGCATTTGTGATCCTTTTCATCATAGAATTGTTCTCAACTACGCAGTACAAGAATTACAGAAAAACATGCCTGAACACAACAATGAATACATTTTAAAATTTTTAACCAGTTTTGTTAAAAACACTAAAGACTCCTTCAGTTTCTCAGTGTGCCTTCCTTTTCTCACTCTTCTCTAATTAAACCTTTTCCTTCTCCCAAAAAAATTCCTTAAGGTTTTCAAAGATTTGTCTTCATAATTGAAAAATAAATTATCAAAAGTTATGACTTGCACAACACATCAAAAATGGGAAAAATATTCTCAACCAGATCAAGAGGTGAAGTGTCAGAAGGCCAGATTTTACTGTTTGAATTTTTCACTACTTAAGTTTCAAGATTAGTGATCTATAAGCTAATACAGTCTATAAATTTAAACTGCTAAGAATGCCACCTTAACTTCACAAGCAGCTTACGAAAAAAAAAATCAGAGTTAATAAATTCCCTCAAAAGCACACTACTTAAAATGTAGCACAGAGGCGGGGGAGAGGAGGGGAATACTCCAACTCTAAAATGTTAATACATATAATAAAGTTGTAAAGGATAAGTAAAAAATTGGATGATGTGTTCAAATCAGTTATTCTGAAAGAACATACAAGACATAGGTACTAAAAGCCACACTATGTAGTAACTAATGTTTCCAACAATGACAGGAAGGTCAACTTTTATTCTGCCACTGGGTGACACAGAACATGGTGCAACCATTAAGGCACTCGGTGCATGGAGAGCAGAAAAATGAAACTGCTCGATTCAGTTGTACTCTCATCCAACTGAAATAGTTTTCATTTCCTCTTCTAAAAATTAACATGTTTAATTCCCATTTAAGTACCCTAGATTCTAAACCGTTAAACAAAATAAAACCAAGTAAAAGATTAACCGTTTCTTCTTTCATCTCAATCATGGACAAGAAGTCAAGTTCACAACAAGCAATATTTAAACACAACACAATCTGTAGGCCTTGGACTCCCTAACACACACCTTGCGCTTAGGCAATTTTAACTCTTGCCCACCTATACTTGAACAACTGGCCCATCAGACTGATCCACTGTATACATGGCACAAGACACTGCTCTGTGAGATCAATCCAAGGAAAGTCAGGTTTCTGTGTCGTGAGGAGAGCGTTTTTAACTGAACGAGGGAGGAAGGACAGCAGCTGATCCATATACAACAACGCATCCCTGTGAGACCATGACGAATCCTGGTGTCTTGTACTGAAAAGGCAGCTGTTTCTCCTCCCCTCTAGCCAAACACAAAGGCTTTGTGTAGTGCTTTCCCAGGGAAAAAGAAAGAGACAAGGAAACACACAGGAATACACAGAAACTGTCAATCTCCTTTGCAGAGTATCAATTCATTGCCCCTAGACAAACAAGCCTTAACTAACACAGAAAACACAGTAGTATATTAACATACTATAGAGTGCAGTTTCATACACTAAGTAAATGCCTACCCTTTTGTTCACATGTATCTAGTACAGGTAGAAGCTAATTATTTAGAAGCCAGTTTTGAACAAGGAAAACTCCACTCAAACCCCTCTTCTGTCATACTCAAAAAATCTTCTTGACATACTCAGCCACATTATAGAAAACTCTCTGGGATTTGTGATGTTAGAGGAATCAGAGCCTGCAGTATGTGGCAGCCGTACAGAGACAACATCTCAATATTTCAGTCACTCAATTTCTTCTTCTCATTCTAGCCCCATCCCTCCCAAATAAGAAGTTTAAAAGATGCAGAACTTTGGGTGCTTAATGGTACAAAAGGAATATATCAGAGAAGAACAAAGTATTTGTCAGAAATAATTAGTTCCATCTTCACATTTTTTAAACTATGATGTCTTGATGCACTCTTTTCAAAACAACTTTTAACCAATGACAACACATACTACTGCAGTCAAACTTTCCTAGATATAATTTCTTTTACAGGCCAAATGTAAATAAGCATACTTCTGGTTTAACAAATTAAGAAAGTTTTACTACTTTTTAAATGCAATTCACACTGTAAAGCAAATGAATTATCATCACTAAAATATTCTGGGCAATTTAACACAGAATAAAAATGTTGGGTATCTTTGTACCACGAGTTCACATCATTAAGACTTAAAAAAACATTTCTGAAATCAAACAAGAGCAGCTAAATAAGCTCTAATCTATTTTTTTCTCAGATACACCAGCTAAAAGGAAGTAACACAGCTAAAAGCATAGCATGTGTTCAACAGAGGCATGGTATTAACTATGCAGAATATATAAAAAAATTACTCATTTTCTCTAGAACAACATGGAAACTAATGACATGCTTTAAGGCTAACAAGATACTTAAATCAATAGAGTACATTTTATTTTAGGGCTCTCAACTTTCGCGCAATATAGCTTACTAATTCAGAACATTTAAGCTGAAATTCAACTGCACATACAGCCCAACAAAGAAAGCCTTGACAGTCTGTTTTATAACTCATTTTCTGTAGTCCTTTCCATCTCAGTTATAAATACAGTAGAAGGTTCTCAAAAGGCTGTGCTGTACTCTGGGGTCTCTCCTTTGTGTCCGTTCCCCTCCACCCCCACGACAATACATCAGTAGCATTACTATTATTCACAAATCCAGCCCCACTCACAGTAGCAGTTGTTCCCAACTGTTCTGGCTCACACCAGAGATTTTGGAAACCTCGTACCGATCTTTGTCCTTTCACTGCTTTTGCTCTAGAGTGACAACAGAAGCACAAGGATACAGCTGCAGCTCCAGAGACCATCTGTAGACTTGGGAACAACGTATCTTCCCGTTTCCTTTTTTTAAAGCTAGAAACACGTATAATAAAGTGTTTCTACCCGGGTTCATACGCAGTTTGTGTGCTCCCTGTTAGCGGCGCGGGGCGAGCACCGCGGCCTAGCCGGGCATATCTGTATGCACGGATCGATGCGGGTGCCGCTAATGGCTCCGGCGCTCGGAGCGCAGGGACAGCCAGCGCTCCCCGACCCGCCGTGCCCGCACAGCATCGCCACACCGTGCCACAGCCCACAGCCCCAAAGACACACGCAGCTATTTCAAAACAGCGATGTTTCGCCGTCAGAACACGTAAATATCTGTACCGTTTGCCTTCCTGCAGCAAGTGGGAGGGACAAAAAAAAAAAAAAAAATCTCGTGCCTATAAATCTGAGTTCTCCGCGGAGGCCGGTGGTGACTGCTGCGAGTCCGCCGGACCTGCCGGCCGTAACTCCACGGCCAGGCTCGCCCCGCCCTGCCCCCGCTGGCACCAGAGCCCTCGGGCGGGCCGTGTCCCCCGGGGCTCCCGCGCCCGGCGAACTCCCTCTCGTACGGGAAGGCAGCGCGGCGGCTCCCCCGCAGCAGCCGGGCCGGGCCGGAGCTCGCGGGCCGCGCCCCGCCGGGGCGGCCGGAGCGCCCCCGGGGACAGGGCGCGGGGTGACGGCGGCGGCCGCAGCGCAGCCCCGCGAACGCTCACCTGGATCGGGGCCGAGGCGGCGGCTCCTTGGGGCGGTGCAGCGCGTCCCTGCGGCGCCCCGGCCCCGCGGGGATGGTGTGTGCGGCGCGGGGCGGGGGCTACAGCGGCGCCCCCCGGCCCAGCCTCCGCCCCATGGCGTGCGGCGCGGTCTCTATGGCGACTGCGGAGCCGGGCCGGCCGCGGGGAGGGGTAACGGCTGCGCGCAGGCGGAGGGCGCTCAGCGGGTCACGGCGCGGCTCGCAGCGCTCCGCACGGGGGTTGGGCCCCTCGTCGCGGCCGCCGCCATCCCTGCGGCAGTGCCGGCCGGAGCCCGG
>JAWWEV010000167.1:27196345-27228605 GCA_035583235.1 Hafferia zeledoni
CATCCCTCACCCTGTGCCCCCCATCCCTCACCCCGGGCCCCCCATCCCTCACCCCGAGCCCCCCATCCCTCACCCCGGCCCCCCACCAGGCGCGGCGCCGGCGGGCGGAGCTGCAGAAGGCCCGGGCTGTGCAGTCCTACTACGAGGCCAAGGCTCGGCGAGAGAAGAGGATCAAGAGCAAGAAGTAAGGCTGTGCCTGTGCTGGGCTCGGTGTGGTGGGGAGGGCTGGAGCCCCCCTGCCCTGCCTGCAGCCTCCTCAGGCCATGAGCCCTCAGCACCCTCGTGCTGCAGGTACCATCGCGTGCTCAAGAAGAGCAGGAGGCGCCAGGCCCTGAAGGAGTTCGAGCAGCTGCACAAGTCGGACCCTGCGGCTGCCTTGGCACGGCTGCAGGAGCTGGAGCAGCTTAGGATGCAGGTGCTGCTGTGGTACCTCAGCCCCATCCCTGAGGAGGGTCCTGCTCCCTGGGGAGCTGTGTGTGATGCCTCTGTCTTCCCCCAGGAGCGGATGAGCCTTAAGCACCAGAACAAGGGAAAATGGGCCCGATCCAGGGCCATTATGGCCAAATACGACCTGGAGGTAAGATCATGGAGTCACAGAAGGGTTTGGTGGGAAAGGACCTCATCTCATTCTACTCCCCTACCATGGGCAGGGACACCTTCCAGTAGCCCACATTGCTCCAAGCCCCATCCAACCTGCCCTTGAACACTTCTGGGATGGAATTGTCCAGCCACAATCTCTCTGGGCAACCTGTACCAGGGCCTCCCCACCCTTACAGGGGAGAATTTGTACCTATCCCGTCTCTGCCTGCCTTCTGTCAGTGTGGAGCCATTTCCCCTTTGTCCTGTCCCTCCACACCGTGGTATAAAGTCTCTCCATCTCTTAAAAGCCCCTTTATACCTTGAAAGGCCATGACAAGGTCCCCAGTGCTGCCTGGGGAAGTGGGACAAACAGGTGGTCAGGGAAGGTGAGAATGTTGTCTCTGCCCTCTGATGGAGCCTCTTGGTGCCCCCCAGGCTCGCAAGGCCATGCAGGAGCAGCTGGCCAGGAACAAGGAGCTGATGCAGAAGGTGCGGGTGGAGCCACCAGAGGAGGAACCGTGTGACGTGCCTGAGGAGGACACTGTGGCTGTGCCCATCCCCACAGGGGCCAGCAAGGCTAATCCCTGGATGCTGGGCAAGCCCAGCGCCCCAACCCCAGAGCCTGAGGCACAGGAGGGTCCTGGAGATGGCACAGTGCCTGGTGCTGTGGAGAGCAAGGAGGAGATGGAGGAGGAGGAGCTGTCAGAGGAGGAAGCTCTGCTACAGGAGTTTGAGCAGATGCGCCAGGCACGGCAGGAGCAGGCAGGGAGCCCTGAGGAGCATGGTGAGGAGCTCGAGGCCCCAAGCAGGGTGGGCTGGGCGAAGGAAAGGGGGCTTGGGGCCAGTTTTTGGCTGGTTTCACACAGCTATCCTTACTCTGCCGCCCTGCTCAAAGTGACCATTTCTCCCCTCAATGTGTAGGTGCTGATGAGACTGAGGCTGGTGGTGATGAGACTGAGGCTGGTGCTGAGCAGCCAGGGGACAGCCCAGTCCCCCCAGTCTGTGCCGAGGAGCCGGTGAGCACAGGGCTGGAGCTGCCCCCTCAGGCCCAAGAGCAACTCCTGCTTTCGGAGCAACTGCACCGTGTGCAGACCATGGAGGATGTGGAGGGTCTGGCCAAGGAGGAGCCTGTGGAAGAGCAAGAGAAGCCAGTGGCTGCAAGAGCAGGGAAGCGAGTGCAGAAGCAGGAGGAAGGCAGAGCCAGGGACAGACAAGCCAAGAAAACAACAGCCAAGAAGATGATCAGCCTTGAGGATGTGCTGGCCGGGAAGCCCCAGGAGATGGAGTGCTCAAGCCTACCTGTGGTCGTCAAGGAAGAGGTGAGCATGACAGCCCTCCCCCCTGCTTCTCAGTACCCAAAACATCTGACTGGTAACACCAAGCCCCAAACCAGTAACATTAGCCCCCAAACCACTAACTCCCAGTAACCCCAAATCCTCTCTTGGTAACCCTAAACTCCAAGGGGACTAGCCCCAAAACTCCTTTCAGTAACCCCGAGGAACCCCAAACCATTAACCCCAAAGCTCCTCCCAATAAGCATAAGCCCCAAACTAGTTACTCCCAGTATTCTTAAACCTCCTTATAGTAATGCCCAGTAACTTTTACTCCCTTCCCACTGTCCCCAGTACCTCCTGAACCCTCTCACAGCCCCTCCCCATGCCTCCCAGTTTGTCCCAGACCCTTCCCTGTCCCTCCCAATTCCCCCAATAATCTCTAAAGCCGCTCTGCCTCGTCCCTGTGCAGGAGGGTGGCATCGACCAGCGTGGGATGATCATGGAGGCCTTTGCTGGGGACGATGTGGTCGCCGATTTCTGCCGGGAGAAGCGCAAGGCCGAGGAGGCATCGAAGCCGCAGCCGGTGAACCTGGTGCTGCCGGGTTGGGGCGAGTGGGGCGGCACGGGGCTGCGGCCCAGCACCAGGAAGGTCAAGAGGTGAGTGGGGGCGAGCTCAGGGATACACCAAGCCCGGTGCCGGCCCTGACCCCTCACTTGCCTGCAGGTTCCTGCTCAAGCCGCCGCCGGCGCCTCCCCGGAAGGACCAGCACATGCCCCATGTCATCCTGAGCGAGAAGCGCAACATCCACGCGGCAGCACTTCAGGTGGGTCACACCTGGTCACTGTGGGAGTTCCAGCAGCTGGGTGGGCCCGGGGATTTCCTGAGATCCCTTCCCAAAATGTCCTCAATCGCTGCCTGTAATCCCTGCCCAGTGCTTGGCTTCCAGCTTAAGCAGCCCAGGGGGTAGATGGTGAAGGAGAGATGTACAAGCCTGCTTTGTTGATGATGGCGGCTGTTGCAGCTCTCCTGGACTCTTCTGGAAGTGGGGACAGAAGCAGGGTGTGAGTGGGTCCTGAACAAGTGGGAACCAGTGGGAACTGGGGGCAGCATGGGAGAGAAGGGCCAGGCTGGATGGCCAGGAGACATTACCCCTGTGCTCTCCCCACAGGTCAGTGAGCTGCCCTTCCCCTTCGAGCGGCACCAGCAGTTCGAGCAGAGCATTCGGATGCCCGTGGGCACCACGTGGAACACGCAACGTGCCTTCCAGCAGCTGACAGCCCCTCGTGTGGTCACCCGTGCTGGCCACATCATCCAGCCCATCTCAGCCGAGGACATCCCTGACACGGCCCCTGGCAGCGGGGCCAGGCCCAGGGATGAGGCTGTGCCCCGGAGGAAGGCACAGCCCCGGGGGAAGGCACAGCCCCGGCGCCGCAGAGCGCAGTAGTTCAGTGCCTGCGGCCCAGGGGCTGGGACTGGAGCAGGCAGAGGTACCAGGAGAGGCTCCTGGTTCTGTCCAATTCCTTCTACCTCTTTCCCTGCAATAAACCAAGGGTGGTGTCTGCGTGGTCACCCTGACATCATCCAAGGCTGGGAGGGCCAGTGCCCTCCCTGCTGCCCTTGGGGCCCACATGGGGCCAGGTGCTTTGGCCAAGTGGAGTGCGAGAGGCTGGTCAAGGGCTTACGGCAGGGCAGGTCTGGGATCGTGCTGAGGGGCTGAAGCAGCTGCCCACATCCTGCCCTGTGCTTTTGTCTTTCATATCCCTATTTTTTACCTATGTATATTTTTAAGTGTTGGCCAAAGGGCCTTTCTCTCTGCCCTGCTGTGCTGAGCTCAGCCCTGGGGGGGGGTTCTTCAGGTCCACCTGCACCCCTGAGGTACCTGCCCAGTGTTAATAAACGTGGTCACTTGGAAACGGCTCAGTAAGGTGGTGCTGCTGCTCAGCACATGCTGAGAGCTGGCTCTGCCCCAGGCAGCCCGTGGCCTTGCTGCCCACCTCTGCCTCCTCCAGCTGCTGAGCCCAGGCTCCCTGCCCAGCCGCCCCGGAGCCTGACAGTGAGGTGCTCAGTGTTTGCTTGCTGAGTCCAGCATGAACCGAGGGATGTGCCAGAGCCTTACGGACTGCACAGGGATCCCTCCAGGCCTCTCCCGTCACTTCCCACGTGGGCTGTGCTCACGCCAGTTGGAAAAACACTCGCAGCCCCAGCGCAGGGGCTGGAGCTGCTGCTGATCCCAGGAAACGTGTCCCTCGTGCCAGGGACGCCTCCTCCCACCTTGGCACCACAGCCCGCCCGGAGCCACGGGCACTACCTGGCCCCACGACTGCCCTTCTCTCCTGTGGTGGGGTCAGACTGGGAGCGTGGGGGTCTTCCGGAGGGGCTGGGGCACAGGCAACCCCCACGCTAATAACGGATACCCTGTGACTCCAATTCCCACCCAAAGCCCCGCACGGCTCCGGGTGCTGGCCCTTCCCGTGCTGGGAGGGGCTGGGGGCTGGCTGTGCCACGGCCTTTCCGGGGACTTGGCCCCCGCAGCACCCGGGGCGGGTCAGAGAGCGCTGGCCTGCGATGGGGCCGCAGTTGTGTTGCTTGGGAAAAAAAATGGAAAGGAAGCGGAGAGCATTTCCGTGCCGTGACGCCGAGAGCCCCTCGCGGGGCTGGTGGCCCCAGCTCGGAGCTCGCGTCCCTCTGACATGGGAAACCTTCGCCCCCGGGGATGTCGCGGGGCGGGGGACCGGGAGGGGGGTCGTGTTTGTTTTAGTAAAAGGTGAAGTGCCCTGAGCAGGGGCAGGCAGGGCCCCCGTGGGGCAGGCACAGCCCCCCGCCGGCCCCTCCACCTGCCCACAGCGCTCGCCGGGCCCCCTGCAGACGCCGGGGACTGGGGCAAGGAGGTCCCTGCGGCACCGCTGTCCCTTTCGCAGGGGCCCTCTCTCATCTGCCCCTGCCCAGGGCTTTGCCCTCCTCTTCCCCAGCCCCAGGACAGTGCTCAGCTGGCACTACGGGCTGCCCCGGTATACAGCTCCAGCCCCGCGGGATGCTCAGAATACCCGGGCTGGGAAGGGTCCTGGAGACCTGATTCCTGTCAGAGCAGAGCTGGTTCGGGCTCAGCAGGAGCTGCAGAGCGCTGTCCTGCCGTTTGCCTCTTTGCAGGGAGGGGCTACTCCCTACACCTCCTCCATGCCCAAACTTGGCCCACCCCGTGGCAAAGCATGGTCGGCTGTCTCCGTGCGTGGTGTCACCTGTGCCACCGAGGAGGGGGCAGAGCCCCGCGGGGGCTGACCCTGCCCCAGCCTGAACCGGAACTCCCCCGGCTCCAATGTGATGCTCACGCAAGGGTCAGGACGATGGTGGCACCAGGGCAGTCCCCTCCTGGGCTGCGGATCCTGCAGAGAACCGATGCCACCCGGTGTGACGCCAGGTCAGGTCTTGGTGGAGCAGGAGCAGTGACAGGACCTGTTGAGGTGCGGATCCCCGTATGGAGCCCACCTCACACAGAGCTGGTGGGTCCAGCAGCCTGAGTGTGGGTGATGTTCAGCATGGGAGGGAACAGCTGCAGCCAGACGGCTGGATCTGCCTCATCCTTCAAGGAACAGCAGCACTGGGCTCGAACTGGGGCTTCCAGTATCCAGAGATGCTTCAAAAATAAACAGGGAAAGCATCAGCATGATCTTCTGGGATGAGTTGGAGAGATCCTGGTGCCTGTGGACCACTGGTGCTGACATTCCTGCCCCTCCAGAAGGCTGACCCAGCTCCCCAGTCCGGCACAGGCACATCCAGAGTTCCCACATCGAGGCAAGGCTTGTCCCTCTGACTTCTTGCAGAAATGGATTTGCTGGGCACAGGAGTGTAAGGTTTTTTTCTTAGTTACTAACCAATTCCAGGTCTGTTGCAGGAAAGGGGATGCCAGGGCTGTCCACGGTGAGGAAGGGGGAGAGGAGCTGCGGGTGGAAGAGCCCTTTGCAGGGGGGACAGAAACCGGCCGGAGAGCCCCCAGGGCCCTGGCACAGCTGCGGGCTGGGGACGGCTCCCTGCGGGGTCTTCCCGGTCCTGATCCTCGCTCTTCCCGTGGTGCGAGCCGGGGAGAACCTGGACAAAGCCCTGCTGTCGCCGGCCGCCACCTCGGCCACGGGAGCCCCGGAGCCGAGTGCGAACACGCAGCCCTCCCTCGGCCGCCCCAGCGCCGCGTCCCCCGCGAGCTGCGAGCGGCTGCGGTTGCTCTTACTGGCCTACTTTCCGGGCTACGTCAAAGCCGGGCTTACGGAGCGGGGAGCCGCGGCGAGGGCGGCCGAGCTGCTCCCGGTGCCAGCGGGGAGCGGGGCTAATCTCGGCCCTGGGCGGCCCAGCCTGGTGGCACACGCGGACACCGGGGAAGGGGCGGCGGGGCCGCTGCGGGGCTGGGGACGTGCCAAGGCAGCGGCACAGCCACCGCGGGGTCCCCCGGGATAGGGACCCACCGGGAGAGCCGCTGCCCGAGCCCAGGGGCTGCTCCAGCGCCAGGAGCTGCCGGTGCAGCCGGGCTCCTGCACCCGCCATCCGGGAAGGCCAGTGGGAGCGGGATGGAGTAAAAGGCAGGCTTAAAATCAACAAACAAAAGGCTTTTGGTCGCTGTTTTTTGGGGATTGGAGTTTTTTTGTTGTTGTTGTTGTTTCTTTTTCGTTTTTTTTTTTAATGCAGGCTATAAATAACCTGTAAAATATTTCATCTGGGCTGTTTCTGCAGCTGAAATCTTGTCCCTCTGGCTTCCCAAGCTTGGGATGTGAGTGCAAGCACGGGGGCCGTCATGGAGCACCCTTGGATCCCTGGAGTCCTGTGCCTTTGCTCACTGGGATCGAGGGATTTCCGTGACCCTGAACACCTCCAGCCCCCGTGGTTTGGAAAGTGTCCTGCCCAGAATGGGTCTGAGTTCCACTCCCCGGGATGGGAGAGGGACTGAGCCCTCCCAGGCCAGACGGAGGTGGGAGGCTCAGCCTGGCACAGTGCAGGATGAAGAGAGCAGGCGAGGCAGGTTTGGGATAGGTATTTCAGGCGCAGGAGTGCTCCCTCAACTTCCCTGTCCCTCCTGTCCCATGCCGGCGACGGGGTGGTGCCTGCCCCCCGGGCAGTCTCCATCGCCCCGCAACCAAGGGCTCCCCGACACCCCGTGTCTCCCGCCGCGGTCCCGGTGCCCGGCGAATCCCGGCCGCATCCGGGCGCCGCAGCGGTTTCCGTGGAGATGGCATCTCCCGAGCCCGCACCGCCCGAGCCGGGGGTTTCCATGGAGATGCCGTATCCAGCACGGCACAACCTGAGCCGGAGAATCCGCCGAGATGCTGTAGCCGGGACCCTCGCCCCGCCGTGGGGCCGTTCCCGGGGACACGGGTGGCCAGGGCCCGCCGTGCCTCCGGGGTACCTGTGGTGTCACCCACTGCTTCTCACATCGGTTCGGTGGCAGCGCTGGGACATCGACAGCTGCGGCTCCGAACATCTTGGGGCTGGAGCCACCACCAGCCTTGTCATCCTCCAGAGTGGGGATCTGTTTACTCGGGCTGTGCTGTCACATTCCGGGTCTCCCAGCGGTGGCAGGTCCCTACCTGTCCCAGCCTGAGGAGAGGGGGAAATCCCCGTGTCCCCCTGATGACTTTGTCCCAGCTGTCACCTTGCAGTTCCCCCAGTGGCACGTGGGGGCCAGGGCAGGATATCAGAGGCACCAGGTGGGGAGCAGGCACCGTGCTGGACCCCTACACCTGGGAAGACCAGGTCACCCAGCCCCAAAACAGTGGCATCTCAGAGCTGGGGGACACCTGGCTGAGCTCCAGCAGAGCCACAGCACCAAAAACCTCTCAGGGGGGACATGAGAGTCCCCAAAG
Source organism: Hafferia zeledoni (assembly GCA_035583235.1). Taxonomy (NCBI): domain Eukaryota; kingdom Metazoa; phylum Chordata; class Aves; order Passeriformes; family Thamnophilidae; genus Hafferia; species Hafferia zeledoni. The sequence continues at coordinate 27,204,043 of JAWWEV010000167.1, forward strand.
GGCAGGATTAAGGCCAAGCCAGGGAGGGAGCAGAGGCAGATGTCCTCCTGGCAGGCAGCTGTCGTGCGTGTGCCCTGGCCAGGGCTACAATAGCAGCTCCGTTTGAGCACAGCTACCACAGAGGTGGCACCTTTCATTCCACACTCAGAGCACCTCTGGCAAACCCCAATTTCCTGCTGCAGAGACAGGAGAGAGAAGCACGGGAGCACCGCTGGGACACACTACTGGTATCCACTCGTGCCCATTTGGTGCCCGTGGGAAACACAGGGCTGGTTCAGCCCCGAGGTCCCTGCCTCCCACAGCCCGCTCAGCGTTCCCTCTCCACAACCTCTACTCCAGACAAGACCTTCCTCACTCCCTCATGTCCTGCTCTGAGCCAGGGCCGCTCGGACCCCCCACGGGAGCTTCTCCATTGGCAGAGCTGGGCCCTCCCACATCCCCATGTGGAGTGTGGCATCCCTCAGCCCCGGGGAACAGCAGTGGGGGGCTGCAGCCAGGAGCCTGGGGGTGGTGCCAGTGGCTGGGCATCGCTGGCCATTTCAGCCTTCAGCTCCTGGGGGGCCACGGGCCCCCACACAGCCCGGCCACTGCCGGGGCTGCCGGCAGCAATTCCAGTGTCCCCAGGCACAGGCTGCCAGACACAACGCTGCGGGCAGAGCCCGGCTCTTTGTCTGCCGTTACAATTAGAACCCCAGGAGGCTGCCGAGGCTGAACCTGGGGGGCTCAGGGCTGGGGGACAGATATACTAAAGTAGCTGGAATCTGGCGTGGCAGCCTGGGAGCAGGGGCAGGCCCAGTTCTGCCCACAGCCAGCTGCTCTCCGGAGCTTCCTGCTGCGTGGAAAAGGGCTGTAGTGGAGCCAGGGCTCACAGTGGGCACCCCTCTCACCCCTGCCAGCCCTGCAGGCCTCCTTGCCTGCTTTATGGGACTCCCCTGGCACCCTAAGCTTTGCTCACCCGCTGCATTCTCCTTCCCTTCACCACTTTGCTCTTGGCCTGCCTGTGAGCTCTTCCCATGTCTCCCAGGCACAACACGGTTCTTCCCTGCCTTACCCTTGTGATCCCACATTCTCATCCATCAGTAGTGTCCTCCCAGCGGAGGGCTTCTCCTGGGATGTGGAGAAGGATGGCAGCAGAGGGGGTGTGTGCCTGCTGACTCCTGTCCATGCTGCTGTCCATGACTGGTTTCTCCACACTTCTCTGGCCAGCAAAAAGGGCTGGAACATGCAAGGAGGGCATAGGGCACCCATGGATGGTCCAAGAGGAAGCCACCCAAACCCTCAATCCATAAAATATTATATCCTCTTCCCGAGGCAGGAGCAGCCCTGTTTTGGCCCCAGTGACTGGGTTCAAAATGTCAACCTTTGAGCTTGTAACAGGTCCAGTTTCTCACACAGGAGGTGGGACTCCATCCCATGTCCCTTCTGAGTTCCAGATCCCTTGGGGAGCTGGGGCAAGATGGAAGAGACAGGAGCCTGGCCTGTCACATCCCCAGCAGGACTTGTGGCCTCCCTGCCCACCACTCCCTGTCCCTGGGTGCCAGCAGAGAGGAGAAGGTAGAAGAAGGCAGACGTTAGAAGAAGTGTCACCTTCTAGCTGCACTGTCACCGTGCTGCCAGTGTTTGTTGTCTGAGCAGGGATGGCCCAAGAAATACGTGAGGACAAGGGCTGCAGTTAGAGGTGACACCTCTCACCGATGTCACTGCACCAGCCAAACCCAGCTGAGCTCTGCCCACCTCGGAGGGGGGAGCACAGAGGATCCTTCTTCAGAAAAGCCCCAGGAAACCCACGGAGAGACCTCCAGCAACTGTTCATCCCAACAGGACACCCCTCTCCTGGCTCCTCAACCACAACTTCACCTTCCCAGGGGAAGCTGAGGTGTCCAGGGTGGTGACATGGACATGGCACCACAGCAAGCACACAGGGCTCAGCCCTCTTCTCATGGTGCCAGGAGCTACAAGTCACCTTTGCCACCACCAGCCACCACCACCCTGCCAGAGGAGAAGGCTCCATGACCCTGGCTGATCTGGAGATGCCTTTTGCATCCCCTGGCCTGCCAGCCCAGCTGCTTGGGGATGGCAGGGACCAACATGGTCCCCAGAAGGGCAGGGTCTCCCCACCACAGCCTGGCAGGAGCAGAGCGTGCTGTGCCCAGCTGGCTGTGTTAGCCAACGTGTTCCAGTTTCTGGCTCAGGGAGGGGAGAGAAATGTGGATCCTGCTCAAAAAACAGAGGGAAGGGGCAAAATAAAGAGAAAAGAGACACAAAATGGAGCAGTAACAACAAAAGCAGCAGCAATAGCAGCTGCAGGCCAGGTCAACGCCGAGCGCTCGGGCTGTGGCTGCCCAGGGGACCACACAAGTCAGGGGCCACCCTGGGCACTCAGAGGGCTCATGGGTGCCCTCAGCCCTGCAGAGTTTGGCAGGAGTCCTGATGCCCAGGCAGGTGGTGTAGAGCAAACGCCAAGGTGAGGCAGCCACCAGAACTGCTGATGGCCGGGTCCTGGGAGACGTCTCCAGGATGGAGAGGAGATGGAGGAGCCTCCAGCTCCCACCATGGTGTGCAGCCTGGCTTAACTTCCTTAAGAATTACCTTGAGGGCTCCTCATCCTATTTTGGCTGTGACAGATCATTCCTGTTGGCCTTTCTTGCAGTTAGTCTGTGACTGGTATTTGATTAACTTCACTCCCTGATGGAGGGAGCGCCTTATCCCCCAGACTTTCCCATTTCCCCCAAACATGAGAGCCACAGAATTTTTCAGTACCACCTTTTAAAGCCCTTTGGTGCAAATTATCTCATCCTGAAAATTTCAAAGGTACTAATTAAATGGGGCAGGAGCAGTGATGTGTCAGGGGACACAATGGTGGGATGGAGAGCCCTCCCAGACAGCACCATGCATCCCTGGGTGCAATTCCTGCAGGGATGGGCTGAGGCAGCTGCAGGATGAGGCTGTTACTCACGGTGTCTGTTTTTAATTGCACCAGGATGCAAATAAGGCAGGTCCTTAGAACCTGGGGTCATGTGCCTGTCACAGGCTGTGCCAACCCCACTTCCTGACCATCACCCAGCCTGAAACGTCTCTTGGAGCATCTCCTCTGCAGTCTGGCTGGAGGCAACAGCAGGAGAAAGTACAATGTAATGGGGAGAAGTGGAATAATTCCCCTCTGCAGGAAGATCTTCCTCCCTCATGGCCTTCCTTGGCATAGCCCTGGCTCCCTGCCTTCCCACGGTTCTGCCAACTCCATGTTTCACTCTGCTACCCCTCACAGTTCCCAGATCTCATGCCCTACATACTCAGCACCCTCCTGCTCATGGGCCCCTGCCCCAAACTGTTCCCCAAGCCCTGCACCCCCAAAGGGATGACGGGACATCTCCTGCCCCAAGCTGCTACAACCTTTCTGGAGAAAAATAGAGCTCAGTCCCTGTGTAGGATGTTTTTTCCTCTCCTTAGGCATTGGAAAGGTTTGGAGTTGAGACTGTGGAGGACGCTCCCAGCAGGTGACACCAGGGTGTGGGTGCCAAGCAAATGTGCCAGCTGGGGGTGGCCACACCCTGTCGCCCATGCCCCCCTCTCCGAGGCCCTGGCAAATGCTGAGCCACGGAGAGACTTTGCCATCGGATGGGCCAAACCGCAGGAGCAAGCGGGTCCTGCAGGAGGTCAGGGCTGCACGAACCCCACAGGGATCAGCAGCGGAGCCCACGGGGCTCCGAGCGGTCCCCCACGGGCACTGGACGGTGACATCTACCGGGCCCCCCGGCGCCCACGCGGGATCGGGGGCCGCGGTGACCGCAGCACCGCCCCGTTCCGATCCCACCCCGCAGCCCTGCAGGGCCCGGCCCCGGGCAGCTCCCGGCTCCCGCCCGCCCCCGGGGCCGCTCCACGCCGGAGCGGGGTGTCACCGCACCGGGACGGGGGAGGCGACGGCGGCGCCCCCCGCCCCGGGACCAGCCCGTGCCGCTCGTCCCCGCGCAGCCCCCGCGCCGACCGGCGGGATGGGCGCTGCAGCTCCCGCGCCCGACGGGGGCCCGAGGGGCAGCGCCCGTGCCGGCACTGCTGGCGCAGGGCCCCCGTATGGCCGATCCCGGGGGGAGCCGTGTCCTCGCTGCGTTGCCCCTGGCGGGGCTCGGCGGTGCTGTCCGCACCCGGACGGGGGGCCCGGCGGGCACAGGCCGCTGCCCAGGCCGCGGTGGGGCCAGGAGGGCTGACGGAGGAGAGGCGCGGGCGGGTGGCGGTGGGTCAGGCCCGCTGTGCCTGCGGGGACAGGCGCTCCCCGGTGTCACAGCGCCGCTGTCGCCCCTGGGCTCGGCGCTGTGACAGCAGGGAACAGTGGATGTGTGCCGTGCCTGGGTGAGTACGGCCTTCGAGGGCAAGGCTGCCCCTCTCTTACTGCAGGCAGGACTCTCCAGCCCCGTGAGGACACGGAACGGGCGCTCCTCAGTGGGTGCCATCGTGCCGTCATCACACGACAGCCGACAGGACGCGATCGTAGGCCCCAGGGTCAGCCCAGAGGCTGCATCCATCTGGCAGACCAGCGGCCAGGAGGGGCCTGTGCTGTGGAAAAAGGGAAGGACAAATTGGCTGTGCTTGCAGCAGCCTGGATGAGGAGAATGAACACACCGCAGTCTTCCCCTCGTGTGAAGTTTTCCAAAGGGACAAAAGAAAGTGCCTTTATTTGCCTACTGGCAGCCAGATATGATGATAGTGTGAATAATTTAAGCCCTTTCTTCATACATCACAAGGATATCATAGTTAAAGAGCAGGGCTTCTTCTCTTACTGCTACTTTGGAATGAATAGGAAGATCTTAGCGCTCGCAATTTACAATGAGCTCCCGGACGGGAGTGCGAACCCAACAGTGAGCCCAGACAGCTGGGGCTTGTTCCGTGTCAGCTTCAGCCACATGCTTCTTCATTCACTGCAGTGAACTGCCTCGAGGCGTAGCGGTGTGGATGAGCACTGGTGATAAGCATATATTTCTCTGTATATGGTGAATTCACATGTGTATAAATAATGCGTCCAAACAATTGAACAGGTTAGTGGTACAATCAGGAAATTTTTTTTGGTGGATGGAAACAAAACCACCATTGATGGCAATAGGTGGAGAGAGTTGTGCGCTTTTTTTCCCCCAATACATTTTTTATTCAAGTACAAAATGTAATTACGAGTTTTGCTTACCTTTGAAAGGCACTTATGGTTTCTCAGTTGGAAAATATTCTCCTAGAGCTACATATTTTTCCAAATCTGTCCTAAAGGCATTGCAAAGGCGACAGTTATTCTGGGATAGCCTGCTCCTTGTACTTGTTCTTCTTATGCACTAACAAATTATTTTTTCACATTCACTCCAAAGTAGGCAGTACTTTTCCTCTCAGATTATAATTGAGGGTAGATGAATGCCCTAACCACCTCTTAGATGTAAGGAGTTGGATGTAATGAGGGGATCATGAATATGAATCCATTTGTGAAGAGCACTTTATTGTTCTCCAAATAATTGACATGTTGCCTGAGGTGTACAATTCTTCAGGAAAATTTTCCAATTCAATTAAAGAGAATAGAAAGGCCTTAACAGACTTGTTTATCTGGTTTGTCTGTTTACCTGTTTATCATTGCAGATCCAAGGGGCATAGTTTTTCTGATCACTTTGGAACATCACAAATTAATTCATTATCTAATTCAATGACATTGACATCCACATTATCATGGAAATCACATCAGGAGTACATCTTAGCATACTGTAAGTCAGCATGCACACTGCAAACTTTGAAAGACTAAACAGCCCTTCCCTTCATCATCACTTAGTTATGGTGATCTGTTAGTTTCCAAATTACCATGCACTTTTCATAACTAGACTAAACTGGAATGGTTTGAATAAAAGTCAAGCTGGGGAAAAAATAAACTAAAACTGAGCCTTTTCAAAAGGAAAATCTGTCTCCACTTATGCAAAGGAGGTCTTTACAGAAAAGATCTAATCCTTTTTAACTCACTGCTCCAGAAATACACCAAGAGGTTTGTCAAGGCTTTCTGTTCTACTATTTTTGGTTCAGAGATGATGGTAAATATAACAGATACCAGCATTTCCTCTGTCAGTGCAAACTTGCAGAATATCTTCAGCACACACAAAAAACTCCAAAAAAACACCAGCCCATTATGTAATATGAAATCAAGCTACTCTAGCTTTTTTTTTTTTTTTTTTTTTTTTTTTTGATAGTACAAGTGGTTCAGCTTAGATGCATTCCCAGTCCTGTAAAGATGTTTTTGTCTGAAAGGAATGATCTAATGTTTCTTCAAGGAATCTTTAAAAATTAAAACCCACACCTAGACACAAACTCATGCAGATGTGTCTGCTGATGGAGAAGGGTGACATGATTAAGAACATGCAAGATCACCTGAACTCTGCAGTTATTTTCTTCAAATAAACATATATGAGAGTAGATGACTCATCTTGCAAAGTACAGAGTCATTGGTTTCAAACATTTCTATTGGAACTTCTTTGCCTGGACATCAGGGGCTTGGGGTTATTTATTGGTTTCTGTATGAGTCAGAAGTTTTGAATAATGTTTCTGCTTAGTTGACCACAGAAGTGGAAGACAAAGCTCAGAAAAATTTTTGGAGTGTCGGAAATCAAATGATTTTCAGGAAAGAGAGGAGAGAAAAAGAAAGAAAAAAATAAAAGGAGGATATAGATAGCAAGAAGCACAGACTTCCTAGAGATGGAAGGTTCATAGGTTTGGTTAGTCAGTAAATGAACATCCACGAAATCCTGGAATTTGTTGAATATTTTAACTAAAAATTAATGTGTAAATGGAGGTGGAAACAATGCTCTCACTAAAGAGCAGAAAGGTTAATGCATTTGATAAGCTCATTTCCAGGAAAAGTCAATGAGCAAAGGAAGTATCGACCAAAGACAGGAAAGCACTTATCAAATTTTTGAGATGTTTAAACAGGTACCCATTTCATACCAAATAAAAAATTATAGACCTTGAGACTTCTAATTCAGCCCTTTTTTCAAGGAAGGACCAACTGTCCCTACAAGATTCCTGGCCAGTGTTTGTCAGCCTGTTTGTTCTGTTGATGGAAATCAAGATTTTTCATGGACTGTTTCACTATTCTCACTACAAGATTGATTTTACCTGTTATTCTCCTCATATTCTAACACCAAAGGAATTTATTCACTTCCTCTGTGCAACTACCTATAAAATTAGTTGAACACTATTTTCACCTCTCATATCAGTCTTCTTTCCTCTAAGGACCCTGAGTCCCTTCAGTCTTTTTTTCACAAATCATGGTTTCTGGACATAGAGTATCTATAAGCATGAAGTCACCACTGAAGGGACAGAGGGATCTGGAATCTTTCTCAGAAGAGCTCTGAGAGCACTGTGTCTAGGTGCTGGCTTTTGTCTATTTGACAGCTACAGAAAGACTCTGTGAGCCTTTTTCTCTTGATAATTGTTTTTTTTTTTCCTAGAAGAATCTCAAATTCCCTACAAGATGTCCTGAGTAATGCTGTTCAGTTCAAATTATATTCTGGAGAGTGAAAAATAGCATTAACCTCAGGTTTATAATAAGCTGAGAATGGGGAGAGTTTCTGATTAGTATAGGGGGTCTTTTCAAGGAGAAATGTGAGTGTTTGTCTGACTACTTTGCTAGGGGAAGAAGGGTCAGTTTGTAGTATAGTGCACCAAAGTATCGATGCTGTGAAAATTCTACCTCATTATGAAAGGGGAGTTCTGTTGCCAGCCCTCATAATACGTGTATAATTCCATTCTGCAAAAAGCTTCCTGTTAAGTAGCTTGTGAGGATAAGATCTACGGTGAATAAGGCACAAGGGTGAAAAGCAAGATTGCTGCATGGTCTAATTATGAATAGGGTTGTAAAAATAGATTCTATTCTTCAGGAATAAAGTTACAGCCAAGATGGAAGGTTTAGGTTACCAACCAATTTAAAATATGGGTTCACTTCCATCTTTACTACAGACTGCTGATCTGATTTTAAGGTGAATTTCTGTGCCTTAGTTTTCCATTTGTAATGACTCACCATGAGTCAGGAGTGGATGACTCAGAGGTTGTGGTCAGCACAGCTTCTATGGATTGAAGTCAGCAGCTTGACAGGTACAAGCATGGAGTTTCATGCAATATACAGTAGGCTGAAAGACTAGCTGTCCATGCGCAGTGCAGTTCTTGCAGGTCTGCTAAAACATCCTTTTTGCCTGAGGCTGGCTTCAGCATTCATATTTTTATAACCTTTAAACATCTGAAAAATGGAAACTGTAGTACTGATTTGTTTAATCTGTGATGGTCTTCAGGTAATTAAATGAGCTACAGTTACAGTGTTTGTATTTTTCATGGAACATCGTCCAGCAGGTACAACTGTAGGACAGTGTAGAGTGTAGTTGTAAAAACACATAACTGACTTAGTTTTCAATAGACTTTGTGTCATTTTAATGTACAGACTGGGTTCTTTTAAATTATTCTCTATCACCATTACTTCTTGCCTTTGAGTTTTGACATTCCCTCTGCCAACTCTGCAATTCCATAATAATTTCAAATGTTGTGACTTAACTTATGCATCTTTATCTAACTAAAAAAACCATAATCATCTGAATACCACTATATTTCCCTCCTAAGAGTTCAGAAATGTAATTGAGAAATGAATGTTCTGCAAAGACCCAGTGGCTTAATAACTTAAGTCTCTTAGTATCTACCATGTGGTTCACAACTTTACAGAAGCCAAAAACAGCAGATGGTCTGAACTCCCTTGTTCATGTCCCCTCCTCATTAACACATATCATCAAGAATCTCTTCCTGAATATGGACTTGTCCTCCGAGGCACTGACATATTAAGGAAAGGTCATACAGTACCTGCTTGCATCAGACTCACTGAGTGCCTCTGCTTTTAGTACAGTACTCCAAAATCTTGTATCATTAGTTATCATTTACTTTAAATAAAACATGAAAGGAAAAGCCATCCAAATACAAAAAAAACCCCAAAACATTAATTTTTGGAAACTAGATGTAGAATGAAACTTTGCAGCATGCACCATCTCAACTAGTTATTTTATTCCACTGATTTATAACACACCTGTCCTTACTTGTGGACTTAAATATGGATGGTTCTAAATAGGTAAGTAATTGGCCAAACATTTATTAGATTTACCTCTTTTAGACCCAAAGCCACAGCACAGCAATCTCCACTGGGTGTTAGATGTCAGTCCCACAACTACTCCTGCAGAGTTACAAAATGCTGCTCTGTGGTCTTGCTGCCCAGGATTCCCAGAAGGTCTGTAAGAAAGTGCATCATGGTTAATTATAGATTGCCATAAAACAGAACTAATTTCTGAGTAATTCAGCTTTTGATATTAACTTTGCAGCTGAAACCATTTCCCAATATGAGATGGAACAAAAAATACAGGTAGCATTGACTTCTAATTGCATTAAGATTGGATTTGAGTAATTTCTTAAAATGAGGTATTCTTGAGCTTCCATTAGCTGTGTGAATGACCTCTAATCTCTTTAACATAAATTTTTAAAAAACCTTCTTACTCTGTATTGTAGAAAAAACCTCCATACAGCAGCACTGCCCTCTCCTGCTCACTTGCTTTCATGCATGCGAGTCCTCAGTTTGTGTTGCAAAGCAACTTCAGGGAAGGAGCATTTTTCTGCCAGTAGGTAACTGAGGCAATAATGTTTTCTAATACTCAGGGACATACATCTGGAGTTCTGCAGTTATGGGCAGTTTTCACAAGTGAACTTTTTCTGAGCATAGAAAGGACTTCAGTCATTTGTCCAGGATTTCTAGCATATCACATCCCAGCCAGAACAATAGCTCAGAATGTGTACATTTACTTGAGCTGTACACAAGGAATACATTATACTTGTTAAATAGGCTTCTGTAGAGTCATCTGTGCACAAATGTACACTTTTGAACAAATCTATCATATTCTCAGGGGTCCCCACAAGTACAGCAAGTCCAAAGCATGAATGATTCATGTGCACAGGACTAATTCAATGCATTTGTGCTATATTTGATCATATACAAGCATTTGTGGCATCCAAATGCAGTAGATCCAACAGGTCCCAGATGCATCACATGCTCTGAATCATTAGCACATAAGCAAGATAGAAAGCTTGAAGCCCTACTTCAGATATTTTCTTTTAAAAGGTGAAGTTATGGTAAATTACATTTCTCTGAACTGAAACTGCCAGCAAAATGAACACTGAGTCTTGTTTGGCTCCAGGGACTTCCCTCCATGTCAAGGAAGCAGGTCTGTATGTTTGCCATGCAGTATTGGACAATGCCTTGTTGGACGGAGGTTGTAGCATAAACATTAATTATGAGTTTGATTGCATGAGAAAAACTAAGGGAGAGAATTTCACTGTATGACTTTATCCTGTTGGAAGATGTCCTCGGGGATTTTCGCTACATGGACACAACAGAATGATGCTGACAATTATGAGCTTCCCTCTTCCATGCAGTAATATATGAAATGGCTTCTGCCAACTGAACAAGATTCAATTGTTCTTAACTCTCAGAATATTGTAGCTAGAAATTCCAGTCTCTGCTTTACACCAGACTTTGACAGAGTGAGTTGCAGTGGTAACTGATCTTTCACCTTTCCCCAGTGATATGTGTGATAACACTGCTGCATGCAGAGGGTGTCTGCCTTTACATGTTACAATGGTTGATGCAGGATCCCTTGCAGTCAGTCAAGTGCTCACTGAGCTTCCTCTGCTGTGCCGATGTGTTATGGACCCGATAGGCCAAACCTGGTCCTGCTTAGTGATTCGGTTCTGGGACCGACATCACCACTAACTTGACCAAGCATTGCTGCAGACTCAGCTTGTTGCCACTGCTGTTGCCAGTTCAACCCAGCCATGTGCATCCCACAAACTGCTACATGCTAGGCTCAGAAATGCCAGAGGACATGATGCTTTTGCATTTGGTTCTGGCTTGGAATAGAGCTAGGTAAGAGTCTTCAAACAGGTTTCTATTAGATTGTTCTCAAACCTGGAAAGATTCCCAAACTAGAATCTACTGTGAGTCACAGAGGATGATCCAATTGCTCTTGGTTACTTGAATTCCTTCCTCAGACACAGTCACATTCAATACACAGAAGACAGACAATTCCATCCAAAGCAACAAAATATGGAATGATGGGTAAGGCGCTTAATAGTGAATGTAAATGATAATTGCCTAATATAGATTTTCCCTTCCCACAGAATCACAAAGTTTCATTTTCTCTCTTTTGGAGGAATATTTATTGTTAAGAACAAATCAAGAACTACTGAAGACATAAAAAAGTATCGAAGAACAGTCTCTGTCACTTTACCAGCACAAACTTCCAGAGGGTTAAAATAATAGAAGAAGTTCCTATGAATGATTTTGTTGATGAGATCTCAGTTCACACTCAGTTAATTGGCCTGTTTTGCAGGATTTAACCTGGTGGCATAAGAACCTTGAAATAAATCTCTTAGTTAGGATTAGAGATGAAAGAGAGATTAGCATGGGCAGGAGAGTTGAAGTCTTTTTTTCTGTCTCCATTGGTGAGTCAGAGTGAAGGCAGAACAACTGAAGAGACGTCAGGAAATCAGTATTTCCATCATCCTCAGGATGTCCAATGCAGGTATTTTCTTCCTTGTATTCAGCAAGTTACCAGTTTCAAGATCCTGTTCAGTCCTCTGAAGCAGGTTAGTAGTTTCTTTTACAGTGTCACAAATAGAAATGTGTGTTTACTGAAAAGAGCAGATTTTAGCAAAATCAGTAAAATAAGATGTGGTTTGTTTATAACAAAATTGAAAGCCAAATTTCTTCAGACAATATTTGTCTCATAAGTAAATGTTATTAACAAATAAATAGCTGTGCTATGTCATGTTCTGTGTAGTTAGGGGAATTTGGTAGCAAAGGAACAAGTAGGTGGCATCTTGGAAGCAAAAAACTACTGTACGGTGATGGAAGCTGTGTTTCAAGTGAGGTAGACAAGGAAAGCTTGAGAACAGTGTTGATGTTATGGGAGAAATTTACACATTTATTTGGCTTCTTCTGCTGAAAGAATTATTTCTCCCTTTAAAGAATAAAATCCAATTTGGTCTCCCATAGCCAGGTTAAAAATGTGTGTGTGTGTGTGTGTGTGTATATGATTCATAACTGTGGAGTGGCTCATGTGCAAAGGTTTCTAAGAACTCTGACAGAGGTGTTAGTTCCACTCAACTGCTGCGGGTGTGTGTGGTTTTACAGTAACCTGCTGCCAAACATAACTTGGAGAACAGATAACATGCTGCAGAGCAAGACTGACACTTTCAGCTCATAACTGCACTTCGGTTCTTTCAATGCTACTAGAAGCTGTATGAGTGTTGCAATACATCTTATGCAACAAATTCATTCAATACTTCATTAAACAATTACGGAAAGAATAATGTCATGGTATATTTACAAAACACACTATGATGGGAAGAGAGTCTTCTCATTATCTGAAATAAATTCAGTAAATTGTTAGCATAGGTAAAAATAATCTCAAATATCCATGTAGAAGCAGGGAACACAGGTATAGAATGGGTAGCTGGTTCTCCTGCCCCAGATTTAATGCACTCACAGTTTCATGAGAAGCACAGTGCGTCCCAAAGATCCTTTGTGCAATTCCAGGTGTATCAGTGGCAGCCTGGATCAGTCCACAGATGGTCACTGCATATGACAACCAGTCATTCCAGCCCCCTCCTCTGGCATTAGGGCTCATATGAAATCACAGGTCTTATGCTGGTGGAGGACTCTGGTGTGGGTACCCCTGTTAGATGAATATGAATATTCCATGAAATCTGGTCTTACAATACTAAAATTATACCAAGAAAGGTGGAAAAAACATATGAGAATTAGTGGAGGCAAGGAATTACTAGGAGAGTTTCTGTTGCACAAAAATTTATTTTTTAAAAACTTTAGGCATCTAAAAATGGGGGAGGGAGCTACATGAGAATAGCTATGTGAATGTAACCCTGCTTATGGAATTTTGCTTCAAATTTCTCTATGGTTAAAATATGACAGAAAGTCTCAAGTTAAAAAGCCTCCCAGCTTGCAGTAATGAACAGCTAAAACTTTCCTCAGAAGGAAGATAATGGTGTGTTAAACTCCAGTTTGTGCTGGAGCCTTATGCCACAGGAATCCTCCATGAGCCTGGACAAGCTGGTGCCTCCTCTGAAGCAGTCACGGCCCCAGGCCTGACAAGGCTCAAGGAGCATTTGGACAATGCTCTCAGGCACATGGTGGTATGGTTGAGGTGTGCTGTGCAGAGCCAGGAGCTGGACTTTATGAGCCCTGTTGGCCTATTCCGACTCAGGATATTCTGTGAAATTTACATCTTCCAAAATCAACAATGCCTTTTGAGGAGATGAACTTTAAATAAAGGCAGAACTGTTTACAAAATTTGTTTAAATGTTAAAGCAAAATAGTGTTTTCAGTGACACTGTAACTATATGTGTCCCTAACGAGCTAGAGGCATTTTGGAAGTACACACATGTATGTCATAGACGCAGTGAGTGATGTGTTCATTCATATGCCCTGGCCAGTGAATATGAAGTGCATATCAGCAGTCAGGGAATTTCACAACAGATTCTCTCTATTGTGAGCTCTGGGACCTGAGTATCAGGGGCAAAAAACCCATAGCAGCCCTTATCGCCAGCTATTTAAGGTCAAGTCACCCACTGCTTAACCAGTGAAGCAATCAAAGACAGTGTCTCCAGGCTTAGCAGGCAGGCTGGCAGCTGAATTCGTGTGGAGGCTTAATTCTGTGTCAGCAAAGCATGATCCATTCAAATGAGGACTGAGGGATCACGTAGAAAAATGGTGTGAAGAAAGCATTACAATTTTATAAGTGACTGTTCTCTGGATTTGTTTGCACAGAGGTATCTATCATCAATAGGATTATCACACTATGATCACAATCAACATGCATCCCATTCTGTGTGGGAATGACATTTAGGATTCTGACTGGAATATGGGGGAATTGGAAAGAAAACCAGTCTGTGGTTGGTGGTAGGAGCACGGGATTAAGGTGTGATTGTCACAGTTCTCAAGACAAAGAAGCAGCAACTTTAGCTGCAGGAGTGGAGGTTAAGACAGGAGAGATTCCCTGAAGATTAAATAGGCCTCATTTAATAAATCATGCTATTCCAAGAACTGCTTTTTAAAATGAAAGAATTTTCCAAAAGAAAGGGAGGTCAATCAGGTAGAGAAAAAATAGAACACCTTAACTGCTGGGTTTTTTCTTACGGTGTGAAGATTTGCTTCTTTTTGTGGGGTGGTTTGTTACTTCACATAAAAATGCTTTTTTATGCCAGATCAAGTGGAAAAATGCAGTGGAGGATGTTCACCAAAAATACATTTAGGTCAAAACATTGAAAAGTTAATAAAATTTTGATAATATTTGCTAAAAAGCCAGAACAGTCATTGATAGTTTAGCTATTTATGTAACATTTTGTTGATAACAACAGTAATTCTCCCCTGCAGTTTTTTGCCAGAGTGATCATATCTTAGGAGTGTAAGTGTAGGCATAATACTTGCTTTTTGCTAGCAAAATCATGTTTTACTGTACATAATCAATTAAATTACTAAAAATACCCATAGGATACTCTGTTCCTGGTGTTATCTTCACATTTTTTTTCTATAGGGAAAAAGGCTTATGTAATTATGCTGTATATGTTTGTTTGTTTGTCCTGTTTATTCAACTTTTGAACACCAACCTGGCTATAATACAGTAATCTAAGAATAATAAATACCTATAATTGTCAAGAAAATACAGGCAGCAAGTACAAGGGAAAGACACTGTGAGTGTTCTGGAAGGAAAGACAGCACACCAGCTCACTCCCAGACATTAGAAGGCCTGCACAGAAAATTGCTCTTGACAAAATCCATAGGGTCACTGGTTATACTGTTCACTAGTTTTTAATTACTCTACTTGGTCCTTGAAATTTTATTTGTTTTCAAGTGTATGAAATTTAAGCAGTAAATGTCAGTGGGGCACACCCTTGGCAGGACTCCGAGTGCGTGATGCTGTACAGGAAGTTCTCTGCAGTCTCTATAAATACCTGGTCAGACAGTAATCTCTCTCTCTCTCTCTCTCCCCTTCAGATTCCTACTGCATGCCTTGGACACATGCTCCTAATCAGCTTACAAGCTTCTCTTGACCTACACTTCTTTTCCTAATGCTGATCTGACTATGGCTGTCCTCAAAGTAAAATTCACCAAAACTAAGAGGGACAAGTTGGCTCAGATCTTATGGATACTCAACTGGGTTTCTGTAGTGAGCGGGATCATTCTCTTCAGTCTTGGCCTCTTTCTGAAAATAGAGATCAAGAAGCGCAACGAAGTGATGGCAAAAGGGGACATCAACTCTGTCCCCAACATGCTGATCTCTGTAGGGGTCATAGCATGTATCATCAACTTTCTGGGTGGCAAAATCTGCTATGACTGCTCAGATGCCAATAAGTTCTCTCGATGGAAACTGGTTATGCTGCCATACATTGTATGTACCTTCTGCTTTACCTTCTGCATCCTGGTGGGCGCTCTCATGTGCTACACCATGAGGAACGAGCTGGAAGAGTCTCTCTACCTGGGACTGAGGGATGCTATTAAGTTCTATAAAGACACAGACATACCTGGACGCTGTTTCTTAAAGAAAACAGTAGATTTGTTACAAATTGGATTCCATTGCTGTGGAAACAATGGCTTCAGAGACTGGTTTGAAATTCAGTGGGTATCTGCTCGTTACCTGAATATGGCTTCCAAGGAGGTTCAGGAGTAAGTATTTATTAGTCATAACAAAAAATTCTAGGAGGAAAATTCATTCAAGAAGGCAAAGTCTTTTTACTGGATCTTTGTATCTTAACAAAACTCACCTATAGAATAATCATATTACTCACAAAATATGCTAACTACATGCACAATCAAAATTGCCTTTTGCTAATCTTTTAGGGACACTAAGCAAAGCAAAGATGAATATTTCCTTTTCTAATGGGACAAATTAGCTACCTCAAAAATTTAATTTCAGTTATAGTGAGCTGATAATGGAAAGAAAAAAATGAGTGTACTGTCAATACATTGCATAGTCAATCCTAAACACTGCAAGACCTTTCTCCTTCAAAGTATTAGATTTTGCAAGGCCACATTCAAATCTCTGTTTACATGTGAGAAACTGCCAAACATCATGTACACTGCATAAAAAAGAAGGAAAACCCTTTTTTCTATGGTGGTGCTTCACATGATGTAGCAACTGTGAAATTATATGCTTTAAAAAAGAGTCTGGTAATATTTACAGACAGTAGAAAAAGTAACAATTAAAATTTCTAAAAGTAGACAATTTAGTATGTAATAATTCTTCCAAAGCTGAAAAAAGTCCTCACTGTCAAGAGTGCAGCAGCTTTGTATTCCCTGGAAAGACAAACACAAAGATCTTGACTGGCATTTGTTAAGTGCTTTGTTTTGTTGAACTCAAAAATCTCTGACAATAAAGGCAGAGAAAGGCAGGCCAAAGATCACATTTTCACAGAATCTGCAACTTGAAACTGCCATCATAGCAAAGTGTCTATATAGAGCTGCAAATATACCAGAGGGCAGGACCTTGGAGAGTACAGACTAGAGGGCATCAGCACACATAAGACAGTTGTCCATGGAAATAAGGCAAGATTTACAAGTGTTCTCAAGAGAGAAGTTTGAAAGTGCCACATAGAACAGATTGACCCAGAGATGTTTTAAATCCTGGTTGTACACTGAAAAGTGACATGTCAACAAAGAACTTAAGGGTATTATCTTACTGTGAAGTCAAAAGTAAAATACACTGCCTTTTACTTCTGTGAGACATGCAGAAAGAACAAGGTTTTACTCAGGATGTAACTAAACTGTTTTCTTCTGAAGACCTGTGGTCTGCAAATTATTTTGAGAACACATTGTCAGCTAATTTTTGCCTGATTTCAGCAGAAGGTCTGTGACGGAAGTAATGTCAGAATTTCTTTTGCTGTGTATAATTTGGTTAATTTCATCTGGATTGCCAGAATCCAAATTGGTGCTGTATAACCAGATTGTACCATGAATCTGGTAGTGAAACATTTTAATGTGAAATCATTGGGAGCAAAGCCCAGCTGGTAATGCTCAGAAAGGATGGAGAAGGAATCAAATCTTTTTTTGGTTTTAACCTGTACTGTATATCAGTCAGTAATTGGTAGATCAAGAGGCAAAGCAGCTGAGAAATGACATACTGTCAACTTACATGTAACCTTTGCAGAACATAAGTTTTCACCTTTCTTCCTAACTCCCTTCCCTTCCCTCTCCTCTATAACTCCACTGCCAACACCACAATGTGACAAGGCACTCAGACTGTCAATGGGAGTGGCAGGTAGATTAAGCAGGTTACAGCAGTACAATCCTATCATTGCTTTGGTTGTGTGAAAATCACCTCTTTTTAGTCTTAAATTTTTGCTTGACAATACCATAACAATTTTGAATTGCAACAACAAACACCAGTGAATGTCTCACTTACTCAGCTCTGTTACTGAGGTCTTCCCTTACAACAGTACCAAGATACAACATTCTTTAATTTGCTGCTGACAAAAGAAACACAATAGCAGGAGAACATAACCCAAGTCTGGAAAATTATGCTGCTGGCAGTAGAAAGAAGATTCCTCTTTATAACATCTGGCAGGAAGAATTTAAAAAAAAAAAAAAAAAAGTTGAACTGATGCTTGGGATCAAAAGAAAAGCTTAAAACCCAGTTTAAGAGATTGTGTTTTAACCTTTTTAGATGTTGTACTATATTTGGTCTTTAAATATTCATGAAGCCCTGAAATACAGATGGCATTTTCCTGACCCAGGTCAAAGCTTCCCTTTTATAATTGTGTCAGTCTTCCTCTCCTCCTTCTAAGAGTTTTCTTTTCTCCTCCCACATTCAAGTCTTTTGTTCTGTGCCTCTCTGGCTGCTTTCCTTATTTCCCTTCCAGCGTGTGGTTTGGTCTGTGCCCATGGCACAGCTCGTACACTTCAGTCTAGTTTGGGTGCATTATTTGGGCTCTTCTGCATCAGTTTCATTCTGCTGCCATGACAGGAATATGAGGGCAACACAGTGAAGAGCTAGACCTGAAAACCGAGAGGAATTCAGGCCTATCCCACTCCTGGGTGTGAAATGGCACATGAACTTCCTGATTTACTCAGAAAGATCTTTGAGAAAGATGTCTTTGAGAGAATGTGAAACAAAACAAAACACACACCATCACCCAAGTGAAAAAAAGGATGGGAAGAAACAAGGGGAAAAGGAGGGGGAAAAAAAAAAAAAGGAGGGGAGGAAAAAAAAGAAAAATAAAGGAAAAAAAAAGAAAACTAAAGGGAGAAAAAAGAGGTTTTATTTAGCAGTCTCTCAGCAATAAATTAAATGTAATTATTCTGTCATCGCAGCACTGCCACAAATACTAAGCTTCCTATCAGCTTATGTTTCATTTGAAGGCTACATTTAGTCCCAAAATGCCAGAACAACACTGAACCACAGAGTTTCTGCCTCTTCCATTCACCTGATGAGCTTCTTATAATGACTTCCTTCCCTCTAATTTAGATCAGCTGTAGTGCAACAGAGAAATATTATTTGCAAACATTAATCAATGAGTAAGTTTTGGAAGGTATTAAAAAACCTACTGTTGGCAAATGGTGAAAGATGGCTATCTAAGTGAAAGTTGACTTTCATATCTTCTGGCTCCCTTACAAAGAGTAAAGGGCCAGGCCTTTATGAAACCAAGCAATGGTTCTCACCTGTGGGGCTGTCTCTGGAAATCAGCCTTTTGCAGTGAGCATGAAAATGGATACATATTTAGAGGCTGCTTCCCCAAGGTATGAGAGTATCTTTCAGCATCTTAGATACTCTCCAGTTTCTGGAAAACTTGTATCTTTGAAGACAGAAAGTTTCTTCTGGAAACAGAAGTCCAGACAAGGATGCACTAGTTAAAGAGAAGGTAATACAAGGAAAACAGGTATCAAGGATTCATTGAACTGTTCCAGAAAATCATGATTCATCTGAGACTGCGTTCTCCTTCCATCCTATGATTTTTTTTTTAATTCCTACTTTTTTTGTCTTCCATCACTTGTTTTCCTGCTGATTTTACAGGGGAGGGAAAGGAATAATTTTTTCCTGCTGATCTCATAGGGGAGGGAAAGGAATAATTTTTAGCAATAAATAGATCTTTTAAAGTTACAGAAAGTAACTTTTTTAAGAGTTACAAGAAGCAGAAACTCCCTTGTGAAGTAGTTTCAAAGTATGTGCTGAAGCAGCCATTGCAATGGGTGCAGTGATGAAAGCGTAGCAGACAATTTGCAGTGGTTCTCATGGCATGCAAAGTTGTTTGTGTATTAGGTTTTCTCCTAAAGAATGACTGCATTGAAAATCAATCCAGAAGGAGCGAGACACAGGTTTTGAAAGGACATAACTTTCATTAGAGTTCCACCAAGATAAAAATTCTGAAACTGCCTACAGTATTTTCAGCACAGACACCTAAAAAGGCAGTATCTCTGTGAACACTGAACTCCTGTCTTGTGGCACAGTACCAAGAACCATGTGAGGTACTGTGCTCATACCAGTCTTTCATACAGAAAATTAAAAATTTAATTTCCCCTGTAGTTAGCAACTTTTCCAGCTGAAAATACATCCTCATTTTCCTTTTGTTACACTGGAAAGGCCTACACCAGAGCAGCCTTGCATTATTTCCTTGCTAAAGCCACAGGCACCGCCTGCTGCTGACACCACGTCTGTAACACCAACTTTCTGTCCTGCTGCAGCCGCCTGAAGAGCAACGTTGACGGGAAGTTCCTGGTGGATGGAGTGCCCTTCAGCTGCTGCAACCCCAGCTCCCCACGGCCCTGCATCCAGTACCAGCTGACTAACAACAGCGCTCACTACAACTACGACTTCCTGACGGAGGAGCTCAACATCTGGGTGCGAGGCTGCCGAGAGGCCCTGCTGGATTACTACACAGCTATTATGAGATCCATTGGCATTGCAGCATTGCTTATCTGGTTGTTTGAGGTAAGGCTCACGCAAATGGTCTGCCTCAGATCAATCAGTCTTCCATCTCTCTAGGATGGGAAACAAATCTGGTGAAGTACCTCAGCATTCAAAGTGCACAAGCACTTTCAGGAATGTTGCAGGACTTCCTTTAGTGCAGACAACTTTCCACAAGTCCACAGAGTAGAAGCAAATTTCATTGAAGATGAACTATTAGAAATTATGTATATAATTGTGTATATTTACAGAGCTTTTTCAATAGAATAGAGCATATTTCCTTCACTGAAGCATTTACTGAATCAGATACAGGATGATATATGCAGTGACACAACTGCAAGAAAATTGGGTGACAAGGTCTGAGGGTTCAGTCAGTTTTAACGAAGAATATACAAAATATGAGCAGGTTTTGGCTCAATAGATTACTTTTGTTTATAGTTGAAATTGAGCATAAGTATTAATATCTCAAAGTCTCCTTTTTATATTACATAGTTTCATGACCCAGACAGTACTTGCAAACATGGCACATCCTTTGAGATGCAGATTAGGCTGCTGATTATGAAATCAGAAGAGGCACATCAGAGGCAAACATACCCCCCTGCAAAGCTGCAGTCTTCCTGCTGACCTCTGCAAACAGAGTGGTCTGGATGTTGTCATCTACAAATAAAGGACCTTGTAATGGCACAGGCTACAGTACAGTTTTCTTGTTGTTTTAATAAGTTTTAGTTTTCTGATTATTGCTCTATTACAGAAATACTAGCACTGTAATTAAAATAGTTCACAACAATCCGCAGGCAGTGCTAGGTGGTGGTGCCAGCAATAACAGGCCTTTGGCAGCATGTGAAAAAGCTGCCAGTTGGCTCTGTGCTCCCTGAAATATTGACAAGCTGGGCACGTTCATCTCGATTGCAACAGAATTATGAGAGTGGGGCTTTCCCCAAAACTTATACTTGAGCCATCCTTTTTAATTTTCATAGCTTGGCATGTAAGAACATATGGCTTACATATGAATGATTGAACCTCCTTGGAGCAAACAGTGATTTAATCTAGGTCAATGGGAAAAAATCAATGGAAATTAACATACTATCATTTTTTCTTTCCCAGTGACCAATGGTCCCATTAATCATCCATTCTACATCAATTAGTTGCAATCCCTGAAGCTGCCAGGTTCCTGAGTACTTCTAGGTATTTAAGTGCTAATAACATGCAAGGGGTTTGTTACCTGAAGAATGAAGAAAGAATCAATGAATCTCTCCCTCGTATATTTCTTTCTAAAAAAACATAAATAATTGGGAGAGTGATTGAATATATTGCTCAGATAGAGTTTGTCTGCTTTGCTCATTAATTATGAGGCCTGTAAATACACGAGTCAGAACTTAGTGGCAGGACTGAGGCTGTAATTGCAACTCACTGTTTCAGCATTAACTGTTTCTTGCAGCTTTCTGTACTTATTGGTGTCCGGTACCTACAAACAGCCATGAAGAATGTCCTTCTGCTTGGAGATCTGGAGGGGGAATCAGATGGTTGGTTATTGGAAAACAGTTTCGTGGAAACTGCCAAATACAACATCAGCATCATTAAGAACCTCGGCAAAGCCAACCAGATCTCCACTGTATCAGGCATGAACGACCCCAACATTGATGTTCAAAACACAGACTGTGGCAAAAACAATGTTACAACAAAATCCATCCCTGCAGCTAGGTAGGCAAATCTTTGAAGGAATGACATCACAAACGTAGCTTTGCTGTATTGCAGTCCTACAGTTACCAGATTTTTCACTGGTGGGGAAAAAAAAGGAAAAAAATAGTAAGATAATTGTACAAACCACAGACTGGTAACAGCTCCAAAAAGGCTGATATTTGTTTGGATGGATGCATTTTTACTTGTGAAATCCCTGATTTTCAACACTGCACAAAACTTTTGGAATTTCCCCCAATTTCTCACCTTTGCTTACAGACTTCTATCACAGTCTGAATATGACAGAGCAAGTATTCCAGATGGGTCTACAACTACTAACATACAGATGGTCTAACACTTACCAGTTTCTCGTTACTGTCATTACACCTATAGCAACCTGGCAGCAGGGAAATCCCTCCCAAAATTTATTACACTGGACAAAAAGATTCTTTACAACAAAGACAAAAACTGAAATGAAAACTGCTAGTCCAAGTTGGGAGAGGGGAAATTTTAGCCAAAATGTACATATATTGCAGCTCTTCTAACAGAACCTACTAGCTAGGTGAAATTGAAGGCAGTAAAAGTTACCATAGTGTATTTCACTTATTTTTCAAATGAAGTCTGAAGTACCTTTTCATTTTCCCCCCTCCATAGTTTAGAGAAAGCCACACCTCATCCAAAGTCAAAGGGCACTGCTGAAAGGAGTTCTCTGCTTAAGAAAACGGAAAGCTCTTGTAAGGATATTTGAAATTCCAAGTATATAGCACAATATAAAAACAAGTAAATACATCTCCTGAAACAAATACTGATGATCCTAGATGTTTAAAGCTCCTCATTTCAAAAGTACTTAACACATTGATCGAGGGGCAGGAAGGTAAGTGACTATTTGAAATCAATGAAGGCAAAGTCAGACTGACAGGTCTCCCATTACACTCTAGTACAGCATTCAGGAACTTTGTCAATTCATCGAGTGAAAGCCTTCAATGCCCAAGACATTTGCAGTTATAGATGCCCTACAACTGTAATTCATCATTAGGAGTAAGCAAGAAAAACATAAATGATACAAAATAGAGGTTAAAAGACCAAATAAAGTATTTTACTTGTTACTGCTGTGAGTGCATTCCTTGTGGATAATCAAGTAAAAGAAGTTGTATTTTAGCATAGTCTAAGCAGAACATTCCTGCTTTTGAAATTGTGCAGAAGTAACTGCAGAAATTCCTTTACCCGTCTAAAAACTGTTGTGTTCTGTAACACTAGAAAAAGCAACAATTACACTGTAAGGATATATTGTAAATAAATTGTGGAATGCAATAATCTGGAGTGTAATTCAAGCAGGCTATGTGCATGATGGTAATTTCAAATGCAATTGCTTCACTGCTTAACATTTTAGGCCTATACTTACGTATGTTAAAACTCCTTCAGATAACTCGATTTGTAAGCTGAGACTTCCTTCCACAGCAGCTGTTAATTCTTGCACTGCATTTACCTCTGTGTCTGTACTTCTGGTCTTCATTGCAATCACTTTGCCCATTATGGAATTAAAACTTAACTGGTGCCTAATTCCTTCAGCCATTTCTGAGAGCCAAAAATACTGACCAGCAGCTCTGTAATTAGCTGATACAGATTGGAAAAGAATGAATACAGAAAAGTTGTAGTGCCTTGAGAGATCAAGGAGAAAGACTATCAGGTACTGCAAATTAATCAGACTTCCCAACAGTACAGGGTGTTTTTTAATGCAGTTTATTTTTTTCAGGTTAAGTATGCAAAGTACCACATGTGTCAGTCAATACCAGTCACTTCCTCAACACAATTTTATTCTATCTACATCTGGGAAAAACAGTCCTAGATCTCAAAATCCAAAAGCTGTAAAATAATCAGAAAAAAACTCCAAGAAAAACAGAAATTACTCCTGTATGGTTTTTTTATTAAGGAAAAAATTGAATCAGGAGGACTAAGAATATGCAAACTCTAAAAAATAAAATGCTTTCAACAATTAAAAAAGAGAGGAATGGTTCAGCATGATGAAAATGGTTGTGAACCAGGATATTAGATAATAAATAAAGAAAATCTTACTTTGTATTTTAGGAAACATCTCCATATTTCCTCATGGCAAAACACATTTAATTGTAGAAGCAGATGAAACCTGACATTTTCCACCACTTAAAAATCCTTCTCTGTCAACTCTTGAGCTTGCAGAACCATAAGACCTTTGAGCTTACTCCTTTGATAACCTTCTAGTTGATGGACTTGTAAAGATCTGCTCTGAAAAAACAGATTTGGAAGGGTGAACTGATCATCCAGCTTGAGCATCTCTGTAAAGACACAGAAATGTCATGCAGCAGTTGCTGCAGCACATTAACATGAAGAGCAGAGGTGAAAGTGTCCAGCTACATCCCTTGCTCCCACACAAGCTCATTTACTTGCATATGAGGGAAAAACATTTTAGTATAAAAGACTAGTTAGCATTTAGCAAGTTAAGCTTTATCACTCAGCCAACTGCCAGAAACTGCAGCAGTGGAATGTGGTTACTTTTGAAATTAACTGAGTTTCAGCATACACTTCACAGGGAACACTCCTTGTCCGGCCTACTACCCGTACTTACTTGGTCATTAGATTCTTAATTAATATCCTGTCCAGGCCTTCAGAGTCTCTGTTGATTAGATATTACAAAAAGATGACAGCACAGTAATCAGGATAAAATTTGCTTCAGTTAATAAATGCTTTCTTCTTTGCTTTTGTCATGGTTTGAGCTGGCAAACTGCCAGCCCTCCAAGACAGAGAGTCAGAGCCTCCCCCCAACACTGAGGAAAAGGGAGAAAAAGAGAGGGGAAGGAAAAAAACAACTTATGGCCACGTCTGTACTAAAACTACATATATTTT
>JAWWEV010000167.1:27228705-27265512 GCA_035583235.1 Hafferia zeledoni
GATCAGCTGACAGCCCCCAGGCCCAGGCCGAACCCAAAAAAACTCAGACCCAGGCCCATCTAGGTGAAACCACAACAGCTTTGTATATACTGGTTTCCCCAGAATGTGCCAGCGCACCCTACGCATCCAGTTTCCTTTACAGCACCTGCCACAATAGTTGGGATTTCCTGCAGTACTTAACACCACAACCACTGGATCGAGGCAACAAACTCAGGTAGCAGCACAGACTCCAACTTTAATTCTCCGTAATTTATAAAGACAAAGACGGCATTAGTGAGCCAAGCCTTTAAGCCAGGGCATCTGCTCAGATACAGAAATAAATACGACTTGGGGGACACTTCTTATCCTATTTGTTATTAATGCTTAATCCAGCCAGAATTAATACAATACAGCAACTTACAAAGTAAGGAACTATCGTCTTTCTCAAGTTCTTAATCAAAGAAGGAGAAAACACTGTAATGCTCAGTTTCTGGTGAAAGCTCTATGACAACTTCTGCAGAAACTGTAATTACAATACTCTAGAGCTTTCTGATTACCACTGAAAACACTAGTGCTACATTGACCATAAAGCAGGAAATACAAAAATGTGGCACATCTAGGGTTTTGTTAAATGAACACTGCATACAGCTCATGCAGGAACGCTGGTACAACGCCATGAGCCCTCTCTGAGCACCAGCCTGCACCTCCACTTGGACCCCAAGAGGCAAACATTACACTTCAGGCACAATTAAGGAGGAGACAAAAGGCTCTGCAGTCAACTGAAAAAAACTAACCACGGCTCTTCACAAATACAACAAGGACTGAAATCAATCATAAAATCCACAGCCCCCACTTTGTGCTTCACATCATCTTGCTGCAGTTCATTCACTCAAGCATGAAGCCTAGAAACCTTCTAAAATTAAATCTGATGCACTGAAGTTGTTTGACACTCATCTCGTGAACAACAGTCACACAGAAATAAAAAGAAAACTCAAGTCTCATCTTAATGTTTCATGTTTAACTATATCTCCTCTTACTCACCATTAATGAAATCATGTATATAATCCCTTGGAATTTCAGCTTGCTCCCCTTCAATGCATATTTCCTTTACGCAGCTTCACTTTCAACCACACTGAATGGAAGTTTAGAAAAATGTAGCTATGATTAGAAATAACTAGGTTTGAGAGACTCCTATAGAAGTGGATTTTCATTATTAGAGAGTTGGTTTTTTGTATCAACCTTCAAATTTAGTCTACCTGCAAAAAAAACCTCATAAACTAATAAAAAAGATTGTGTCACAGAAATGAAACTACTTCCATTTTTAAGAAAGTATCTTTGAAGATCTTGTCAAGTAATAGGTTAGAAGAATCTAAGTAACAAACAGAGGTTGTAACATGGAACTGACTAGTTTACAATGGAGATTTTTCAGGATATCGTCTAGAAAATAAGCAGATTTCAACCATAAAGCAAAGCACATGGTGGTCAAAATATTCCTCTAATATTTTCTGTACATTGAGATTTTACCATGCAAGAAATAGTGCTGTGGCTTTTTTCCTTTCCCCCCTAATTAATAGGACTCTTGTTCTAATATTCTGTAGCACATTTTTACTAGTAGACTTTATCTACCTCTACTTTTTACCTTTTCAGGAACTGGTTCTTAAAATACATTTGCTTTACTAAGCATAAAGAACAGCATCACTAAACCCCAAATTCTGTTAAGCTTAACAGTGCCCAAAACTAAATCAGCAGAGGACGTGATGACAGTCAGCAGCCTGTAACATCAAAGGGGACAAGAAGTACCAGACATTTCTAGGTGAAAAATTTCTTGACTGTTTGCTTAACTCCATAATAAATATGTATCACACAGCACATTAGACTGATACCATAAGGTTTCCCTTTCTAGAGGTTAAATATCTGCCAGTTCTTATTTGACAAGATACAAAACCAAAATCACTGAACTAATTCAGTTTCAGGACATCTAATTATTAAATTCTGTATCTAAGACTTGTTTTACAAATTGAGGTAGACAACTGCAGGAATTTGCACCTGCAAAATACTGGGACAAGCTTCAAGTGGAATACCTCTTTATGTAAGACAAAGCATGCCACCATCCCTAATGGTACAACAATGACACAGACTACAGGGACAACTGGTATAGTTTACCAACCACTCCTCTCCTTTTTCACACTGACAGACACCACTATACTGCTCCTGTGAAAAGAACTGTGAGGTGTCAAAGCACCTTCAAATAAAAATTGAATATCATCTACGAGAAGTTACTTTATTTCCCTTTTTTTTTTAAATATACATATACAAGATATTTTATTTCAAAAGCACAAGAACATTATACAAGTTTCAAATTTACATTTTTGCAATTAAAGATACCAGTATGTGCATTATCAAATAACTTCTGTCAGCTTGGATGGAACAGAGATCAGTGGCATAAGCATCTTGCAATCACTAAATACAGATTATACTCACAGTGAACAAAACTGCATAGTAATTTATGAAATGAAAGACGACCATGCTAGTCCGTGAATGATATGGGAGCCCATTTGCCAAATTAGTATGTGCAAATGTACAGAAAGATGCAATTTCCTTTCCCACCTCTTCAGCTACAAAGAGATTTCTAGAGCTTTAAGTGAGCTCACTGGCTCATACCAGCTCCTGTCTTTATATATTACAGTTCAGACAGAAAACAAAGTGATCAAACTCCATATTTGATTATGGAATTTTTGTATCAGTGAAGTAAGATAACTGAAAGTTTTGATAAATGAGTGAGTATCAGAGGGAAACAGTAAGAGAATACAGGTTTGGTATCAATAAGGCATATATTTGCTAGTCTTAATTCAATATTTTTGTTGGTAAGAAGTGTTTTGATGACATAAAAATCACCAGTGCATGCAAGTTTTCATGACAACAGTTCTAAATTCAGTATGTGAAGACTAACAGAATTAATGTTTGTCTTCAAAGAGTTTAACATTCAGGTTTAAAACCTGATAGAATCAAAGTAAGGAGAATGGTCTTAACTTTAAGAAACAGAATATCTGGAAAATATACCACAGCCAGTGACTTATATCACCAGGGAAGGATTACAGAAAAGGTTTTTAAAAAGTATTTAAAACCAGAATAATATTTGAGTTCACTGGTATTCCACTTTCAGATTAGTTATGGTGCTGTTCAGTGCACTCATACAAACATACATACTCCAAAAACTTTAAAACAGGAGAATGATATTTAAGTCCAAATCATTATTTGTGATTCTATGATCTCTCATACAATCGCGGTGAAAGAAAATGGAACAAAACCACAAAAAAGACATCATACAAAAACACATTCTCAATACATTAATTTCAAAATCTCCCCTTAAAAGCCTTATTAAAATGGCACAAAAGAATCCAAATAGCAAAGGCGCAGGCAAATTTAGGGTAATGAAAGCTTCAAACTTTTATATGGAAATGGTGTTTCCTGGGAAAGCATTTTCACCCATCACGTTATAAATTCTCTCATGTATATTATGGTTGAAATTCAAAAACAGAACAATAAACAACTTAGAACTGAAGCAAAATCAGGTATCATTGAAGGAGAGTTCAATCTCAATGTGCTATTAACTGAAGGGCAAAGAAACAGGCCTAGCCACCCTTTTTCGCTTTTCTGCTCTATCTGGCACTAACCATGCCCCTCCAAAACACACCATTTCACCCATGCAGGCTCCAAAACAAGCTCCAAACAATAGGAACAGAGGATGAAGAGTGGAAAATCCCTCAAACATGGGCAAACATTTCTGATTCTAAAACTTGCTGCCTTGGGGACTTGATTTTAGTCCACAGATAGCTTTGAAGGTTGTTTACTGAAGTCTCTGGCTCTTGTAGAACTTGCAGAGTTACACTACAACTACCCAGCAGCAGTATTTTTACATTTGATTCTTGGGGAAAACCTCAGATGACAAACTGTGAAAGAAGTAAAACTACAATGTAGCCAAATAGTGTAGCCCTAGACCTCTCAGGATGTACAACACTAATAGAGGACAAATTCTTTAGATAAAGTGCAGTTCTGGCAATGCAAAAAGCACAGACTTAATTTTTTGATGCAACAAGCAAGATGGTAATTCCCACCATGCACTTGCTATCCCACACTTCTGATGTGAAGAATTCATTAATGAAAACTCTTCATTAATTCCCAGCATATAGCTGAATGCAGGTGTGTTCTGTAAAATTTATTCTTTATTGTACCTGTTGCTACAGATGAGTAAAGGCCTGGCACCACTTCCACTCCAATATTATCCTGACCTATTTAAAGCTTCACTAAAGGTTGGGAAAGAACCCAGGAAGAAAGTAAAGGAGACTTTTCCTTGGCAACAGCATTTAGGTATGTTTTCAAGACATGGAAATGACAGAAGTATGCTGTGTGCTCTGAAGCACAGCATTTGGGAAGCTGTCCTCATGAAAACATGTGAAACAATTACAACTTCTGAAAAAAGTGGAAATATTTCTGGACCTGTAGTAATTACAGAATGTGGTTTTCCTTTTAGAAAGGAGAAAAAAAATGAGGAAAATATATGACATGAGATTCTTTTTCATTGTATCAATTGCATCTGAACTACAGAATTCACTTGAGTAGATTTTTTTTTACTGCCACACTCCTTTCCTTTTCCAATAGCACTGCCAAAGGTAACAGTTTTCACTAAAAAACAGAGACTCAGAGCAGTTGCCAGTTGAATCCAAAGACAATCTGATTGGTTTCCTGGCTCCTGGCAATCTCCTCTATGATGCAGTGTTGCTGCCACAGCAGGTGGAGCTTCCGGTAACGCTCACGACACAAGTGCAGCGGATTCCCTCTTCTTCATAGAAGAAAACAAGAGAATAATCAGTTACCGTATCAGAATAGCAACTGCAAACTGCTCCATTAATAATCTAATGTTAACGTTACACTACATTAAATATTTGCAGGAACACCAATTCCAACAAGTCTATTGGAAATGTAAAAAAATGCTGCATGTGAGAAGCAACAACTGTCATTTCCAAGAGGACATTTCAGCAATGGCAGCTGTTGCACATTCCTAATGAAACGCATTCAAAGTATTCTTGCGAAAAGTAAAAAAGCTTAACAATACCAAAAAGGGGTTTTTTTCCCATTATAAACTATCCATTTACATCAGGAATTTGAAGGTAATCAAGTACACCAGGCCAAGACACGTATTATAGTGTTGTACATGATGGCAAGAAGACTGTTGTCCAACGGGTATAAGAAAGAAAGAGATACAAATGTGGAAATACAGAAAGTCAAATATTTACTTACTTTAGACCTGGATCCGTTTCTCCATATTCATCCAAGTAGGGTGCAGGGTATAAGCAGCCCCTGGTTTTACCTTCAATAAGGACAACTTTGCATTCCCTGATTCTTAAGGAAAAAAATAGCAACATTTAAAATACAAGTCCAAGCAGATCCTTCACTTTTTAGTAAGCTATAATTCACGTCAAGGCAATGGTTCTTTGTCTCAGACAAAAAGAATTAAGTGCTTTGACAACATTGTGATTTTTGACATTCAAACACTTCCCTTTACTCTTTAACACATTAAATTCTACTTACTTGAGAAACATACAGACTCCAGCTCCACACTGAAGAGCATGAGAAGTACAGGCTCCCAACTCCTCCCCATTCACCAGTTCCTGGCAGCAAGTATTCTGGGAACATAACATAGCCCCACAGAATAAACACAATACTGGATGTTTCTGTTCATCATCAGAAGATCGTGGACATCTGAAAGAAGAGTAACCAGAATGTTACAACAGGAATGAAAGCATTTGAAAATGTTAATTAGGGATAATGTTCCTTAAAAAGCAACAACAAAAAGACACAGCCAACTGACAAAAAAACCCAACCCACAATCAAACAAAAAACTAAGACATACTAAGTCATAATCATTTCACATATCTGCCTCCTTGGGATGTGTTTTTACATTGCTTAAAATATTTTATTTGCAAGGTATCTGCTTTGAGCAGGAGGCTGAATTAGATGAACAGCCAAAGTCCCTTCTGACCTGAATCTTCCTATGATTCACTCTTCTTGGCATAAAGCAGTGCCAATGAACTGGGTTTGTTGTATCCAGTGCAGAAAATAATTTTCAGGCTTACGGCCAAACAAAATTGCATTGGAGAAAGATGACCAGGATTATGCTCTAATAATTTTATATGCCACCTTATCAAACACAAGTGATTTCATTTACTAAGCTGTTGTGTTTCACCATTAAAATGAACAGGTGCTACTGTTGGCCAGTAGATCCATAACAGTGCCTTCACTTCTACAAAATAATTTCTGTATTGTTTTTACACCAGTTACAGTAACTGCAAGAATATAAACATCACTAAAAGTGACAGACACTTAGGAAGACAGCCAAGTATGTCACATCTTACCTAAACTGAGAGGCTTGGTTCAGAAGGCAGCTATAGTCTTCAGGAAGCTCTATTAAATGATTTCTTTTCCTAGGATACCTGGGTAAGTGAAGAAGAACTGTATTATGAGAATAATAAAGATCAAAGCAAGTAACAGAATGGCTAACTATGAATTCCTGATACACTTGCAGTCATTTCTGCAAACTTCTGCAGTTCTAGAGTAATTCTCAGGTCTAGAATCCCAAGTGACAGGCTCCACATGGGAGCATCAACATTTCTATATTCCAGCAAAGGTGTAGAAATTAAATTTCATACATAGACCTTCGTATATGAAGACATTTCATACTCAGTTAGCTTTTGGTTTTTTCTAGAGCAGGCTAGATTACTTGTCTAACAATGTTGTACATTCTCAATGAAGAGTCACTGCATGAGGAATAATACACGGCCATTTAAAGGCAAATGTACTTCTAGCAACAGAGGAGGAGGATCAAAACACAAGCTCTTTAACTTGGCCACAACAAGCACTTAATTCTTTCAACTGTTTTAGGTCAAAACCAGGAGAAAACAACAATAAGCTTACCTTATTGCAATGCTTTTCCCCTTCAAACAACTTAACACCACCGGGTCAGCACACCACCTATTTCAAATAAACATTTGTAGATAACAGCAGTTGATAAAAATATACATTCAGGATCACTAAACTAAACTACTAAATTATAAACAAACACTGCACACTGATAAAGCATTGATAGTTCTAGCTAAAAATTCACAGGAGAAACAGGGTTTTTTATGCTTTTGCTTCAGAAGATTTTAAGCTTGTAAATGATACATATACATATTTCTTTACATATACAACCTACATGAAAAAAACACTTAAATTATCATCATGCACAGGAAAACACAGGGTTAACAGAATGTAAAAGTGCAAGCAACCTTCAGATCTACTCAAGTTCCCAAAGAGGACTATGATACACAGCACCTTTTGGAAAATATGTCCTGGAAGACACAGCATAATGAATATCACACTCTCTAATAGGAAAACATTTGCTGTTTTTATTTAATAATCACCACCTAATTGTTATTTGACAATGTTTTTTTGAATGTTGTATGTTTGCTTAGAATGGCAAATGCGCCTACCAAAACTATGGTAGATGTTGGCCAGTCACTGACTGAGTAGAGGAATTGGTATGTTTAAGATATCTTTTAAGTTATTTCTGTGAAAAGGAGGAGAAGGAACTGTAGCAGATGGTCATTCTAGTATGCTTCATTTAACACATTTCTCAACAATCATCAAATTTAGTCTTCTGAAATAACTTCTGTGAGAAAACATATGGGAACTTGCATGATGATTTGGCAACTGTTACTATTAAATATGTAGCCTCCTACTTGAAATCCCTGATCCAGTACGGGAGCACTGTAACCATTTGCTAACCCTGCCCTAGTGATCATTTTTCAATGCTCACAAGCACTTAGATGTTCTCTTAGAAGCACCATCATGTCTTCGAGCAAACATGTAGGAACAAGTAAGACAAACTTAGGTAATAATTTACTTGTGAAAGTTAATTTATACTACACAAGGAATTGATGACAGTATGTAGTTTAGGTCAGCCATATGGACTCTAAGTTACATCAGCAGTTTGAAATGTCCCTGAATTACAGAAATCTAGACGACAACACACAACAGATGTTAAAAAAACCAACTGAACAACAACGCAGTAAAAATCTAGTGAGAGCCAGAGAATTCTGTCAAGAACCAAGATCTATCACTAAGCGACTCAAATGGTCCCATTAAATACACAGAGAGATTCTCCAACACAATATAGCTAAATTATTCGCAGTTGGAGATGGGAGAGGGTGTCTCTTTCCTTTAGCTTGAGTTTTTGAGAGCAGAATTTAACCAATTCTTTACTGCTACTTTCTTTTGCAATCTGAGAGAGGGGAAATTTAGGTTAGATATTAGGAAAAAATCATATACTGTGAGGGTGGTGAGGCACTGGAACAGGTTGCCTAGACAAGATGTGGATGCCCCAACCCTGGTAGTGCTCTCAGCCAGGCTGGGTAAGGACTCGAGTAATCTGGTCTAGTGAAAGGTGTCCCTGTCCATGGCAGGGAGGGTTGGGATTAGATGATCTTTAAGGTCCTCCCAACACTTACCATTCTATATGATTCCATGTACTAGATGGCAACGTACATGACACTCAAACTGTACCTTTTAACTATTAAGCCAATTTCAACATCCATCAGTCTATTCTGGAAATTCAGAGAAGAAATGGTCCAAAGCCTCACCGTGGCAGCTACATAATTTCCCATATTCTCATTTTTTAGCTCATGTCATCAGCACTTTTGCTCTAGACAGACTAAAAATAGTCCAGTGAACAGTAAGTGGCATATCACACAAGCAAAGACTTATAGTAAGTTCTGTCTGTATGGTTTCATATAGGTCTGCAAGCAGTAGTACCTCAAACTGTAATTGTAATTACCATAAAATATAGAATGTTTTATGTTTTTGGAGTGCCTTCAAGAGATTTGGTGTACCTATGCCCAACAAATGTTTAGAACTTCAGTATGAATTTGAGCTCAACCATTTACTAACAAATTTGATCCAGAATTCTCATATGGAATCACAACAGAAAAACACGGCCTGTCCCAGTTAGTACCTTTGAAGCAATGGATTTACTGTGTCCCAGTGTTCATGGAAGAGCAGGAACAAATTTGTAGGTAGAGAGAGGTAACTACAAAGTGCCTTGAATTGCCCTTCTTCAGAACCTGCAAAAGAAAAAAGAAAACATGAACAACTGTGTAAATGTTCCAGCAGGGCTGAATAATACACTCAAAACCAGGAAGCTCCTGATGCCTTTTCCACAGAGCAGTATGTATCCTACAGCTTCAGCATAGCTCCCAGCTAGCACAATTGGATGTTACTCCACTCACTCAATGAGAGCTATAATAATTTGGATTAGCTGAGGATCTGCTTAAACAAATGTGATATATAAATATTTTTTTAGTCATGCATAAGTTACTGTAATAACAGAATTCCTTGTTTAAATTACTGCATAATATGTAACACATCTAAGTGCAGTAGATTTCTCTACTTGCATTTTAGCTTTTCACTACCCTCATGGCCTTCAATGATATTAAATTTTGCTACAATCACAACAGTGCTAACAGATTACATAAAGCTGGGCTAATTTAACAGTGTTCTGGGTAGTTATTTATTATCTCTGCTACAAAAAATGGCATTGTTGGTTCACCAGAAAGACTCCTCCCTACAGAATCAAAGTTCCAGATTAATGGTAAGGGTAATAGCATAACCCAACGTGCAGAGATTTTGATTCATATATCCTAATAAAATGCAAATTTAGTTCACAGTTTATATAAATCGATCTTATATTTTTCTTGTATATGTTATGTACGTTACATTTTCTCTCAGTTATTCATAAATATTTTGGTCTCTTTTCCAAATAGTTGATGAGTCTGTGTTTCCCCACATTCTGAGTGAAGACAAAATACCCATTTTTGGTTGCAGTATCTGTAATGCATTAGGATCCTACAAGGAAGAGGTGCCTGTTTTATAATGTGCTTTATTTCTTCCTGGCTTTTTGATCTTCAGCATTTATCATCATTAGAAACTACCTGAAAATGTTTGGGGTTTTTTAAAATACCCTCCATGCTACTTCTCAGGTGATCTCAATGCCTACAGTTATCCTTATATCACAGAATCTTTGTATCCACAAATACTTCCTGCCAATACTTCATTGATAGTTCACATATTTTCACATATTCAGAAGTAAGACTCTTCTATGCAAATAAGACCAAGACAACTCAGTTTCTCATACCTGTCTCTAACTATACAAATTAGCAATTCCTTTACTTTCCAAGTCTTATTTTAATGTATTGACTATCGTTAGGTTATTGTGAACATTTAAAATTCTTTCAGAAAAGAGTAAACAGTGATACATATATACATCTGTTCTCTCATATTTACCTTGTAGTAGTTCCTCAGGTGGAGAAACTCCCAGCAAATAATGAAAAAATAAAGCAGCACAACGAAGGTAAGGCATGACGCCTTTTTTAACACAATCCCACACAAGCCAGCCTGGAATATCCTGACTAAAGCAACTGTAATGCATAAATGAGAAATAGCTGCATTAATTCACATTGCAAATCCTTTCAGCACTTTCACATTTTGGCTAGCATTGGTAGAATGGCAGCTGTGTAGAAGCAATACTGATGCGCCCCAAATTCTGTGAAACAGCCACCAGCACTTAACTTCCAACTTCCCCTTGGCCTGAGGAATGAGTACTGAGTTGATGTACAACACTTACATTAAGTCTCCAAATTATGTCAAATTTTCCTCAGGGTTATGAAATACATTGGTCTCCATCTCTAGGCTTCTCAAGATAACCTGATATAAACTGTGCAACACAGCATCACATAAAGCAATTGATTCTTACACTGGTTGCTTTTTATTACCAAGTCAGTAACTTTTTGAAATTGTGAAAATTTTTGATTCAGTAGGTATTTGGGATACAGTTAAAAATGAGAAAAAAATCACATTAAACCAGCATAAATACTCTTCAGGAACAAAAACCCAAGCAGAATAAAGAAATTAATAACTCATACTTCATTATGGAAGTCACAACACTAACACTCAGATTGTTTAAAATAAAGCTATACCCAATTTTTGACAAAAAACACTGCAGTGATACTCATGT
The DNA here is from genome assembly GCA_035583235.1 of Hafferia zeledoni. NCBI lineage: Eukaryota > Metazoa > Chordata > Aves > Passeriformes > Thamnophilidae > Hafferia > Hafferia zeledoni. The sequence goes on from JAWWEV010000167.1 coordinate 27,239,792, forward strand.
TAGCAATTACTCTTGTCATTTGTGCAGTATGAGCATTTAGTCTAAATTTCAGAGTAAATTTAACTTGCTTACACTGTTACTGTTTTCTCAAAATTTTGAACAGTTAAATTCACATTTATGTGAACAAGTAGTTCACACAAATGTTGACCAGTACTTGGTGAGGAAGAACCTATCAAGCCATATTATAACATCACAGACCATTGCAAAATGATTATGCAGACTGTGCTGTTTAAGCACAGACAGGTCAGAGTTAGATGAAATGCTTATGCAGAAACTAAAACACCAAAACTATCAGAGCTGGCTTGCCTAAAGGTTGGCATTTAATTTTGTACCTCGGCATCTTGGTACAGTAACTTAATTTTCCAAAATGTACAGTACCTATGATTCTAAGCAGGAAAAAATCCTCCTATTATTTAAATACGAAATGTCAAATGTTTAAAAAATTTAGGCAAAACTTTTAGAAAGTGTCATTGTCAGTCGTTGAGAAATATATCTTTGCAACTAGCCTTGGTGACGATAAATCAAAGCAGAGTTTGCAGAGGATGCATCCAATATTTTCTAGCTGATTTCACACAGGCACTGAAGTGCTAAAGAGTCTGCATCAGAAAATCTTCAGAAAAATCTGAAAGATGGGCACTAACACTCAAATGAACAACTGCGTTCAGCTTTGCACTTTCTCCCCTTTTTATAGTAGAACTGTTTCCTTCTTTCTGGATTCCATCTATAATGCCTGAGGTCTAAAACAAAATCATCAAAGCAAAGAAAAAATAAATGCTGTAGTTGGTTGTATTTCTCCCCAGAATGGATACAGGTATTTTTTCATCCTCAGACTAATAAATTGCTCTGTTGTACACAGAGTAGCTGCTTCAACTAAAACTGTTTCTCTCCCTGGTTTGTGTTCAGGAACATGGGAAGCAAGCACGAGGCATTGCGCGAACTCCCCATACAAAACGGATCTGGTTTTTATCTGTTTTCTGTGTTAGTGCAGGTCAATCCCCATGGATTGCCATCTTTCCAGGAAAACCTAATGCTACAACTGAACTGCTACTTACCCACTAGTGTACTGGCAAACCTCTCTACAGAAAGACTGTGCAGATTGTGCCTCCTCACTGTTTTCAGGTGAGCAAGCAGTGGGGGATTCTGCAGACAAAAAGATGAATCCACTGTAAATGCACTCCATTGTGATACACTACTCTTTTATATATACTGAACCTTTTTTATTTTATTGCATTACAGAAGTATTTTCACTTTATTTTGCTTAATTCTTTTCTATTTCCTGTTTTCTGCTTAAAAAATGTTCTCCTAAGACTGTATGCTATAAGGAAGAATTAGAATTACTTATTACATTGTTCATCCTCACATAAAGAGTTGCTTCCTTCCCTTAAACCTTTGCAACTGTTGTCCTACATAGTTTAAGCTACAAAAATTTTTTAAAATTCTGTAAGTTTTTTTCATTCCCATCATGCTGAAGAAAAAGGAAGGCAGTACCTAGAAAGCCTACAGGTTACTGACAGTTTTTTTAACACTATTATGAAATACACAGACAAGTGAAATTCTTTTCTATCAGTTTACAGGATTCTGTATTTGAGATCTGGGTATTTACAAGGTTGAAGGATAAAGCAAAAATTAGTTCCTGTCTGTCTCTGCACAACTCAGTGATGCTTCTCAGCAGAGCTTTGATTCTCCTACAAGGAGTGAAGAGGGATAAGTTACCACTCTGAAATGACTGACTGGAGCAAGTACTAATAAATCAATAACTACTTTGTTTTCTTAGGCTAAGCACACCAAACTGATTTAATAAAATGCTCTGAAGCTGTTTATTTTTTACCAGAAAACAGTTATTCCTACCTAGCATTGTCACTTAGGAGAAATTTGATATCTGAAAAACACTATGGGCATTAATCCATTATTTTTAAGAAACTCTGTAAAAATGCCAGAAAAATCCAACCCACATACACATCTACCTGTTGCTGAAGAGATGACAATTTGCATTATGTGTGCCAGTGTTGTCAGATGGAAGAGGTAGAGGTGGTTATAGGCTGAACTAATAGATGAAGGTTGCAAGTCTACAGCATCCTCCCAGTATAAAGATGGGAAAGATAACACAACTCCCACCTACAGTAAAAATGAAGAGGAAAGTATTAAAGGATCAAAAATTTGGTAATAACTATGAGAATAATAAAAATTATATTTTCACTATACATTCATATTTCATTTCTGTAGACTATTTAAATATGTTAATTCATTTTGCTAGTTTTAATTCAAAGTATAGAAAAATTCACTGGGAAGTATTAACCATTTGTGCCCCCTGGCATGTAGGAAACTCAGATACACTTTCATTGTAATTGCCAGTTTAGACATTCACCAGCACAGGTTCTCCAGTTCCTAAAAAGCTCAATTTCTGTTCTTTGATGTAAGACAAAGCACAATGAAAAAAGTGAGAAGCGAGACTAAGCATTAGATAGAAAGGAAACCAGGGCAAAACAGATTTTATTTGGTGAGTTTGGTTTCCTTGGATTTTTTTTGTTGTGTGTTTTTGTGCTTGTTTGTGGGGTTTTTTAACAGCAGAAAAAAACATAATACAGATTTGTATTAAGAACAGAAAGAAGAGGCCAAGGAGAGTATAGAAGGTAATGAGAGACAATATGAAGGAGTCAGAAGGTATGAGATACCAATTGAGACAAAGGGAAACTGAGGGAAAGAAGCTGAGTGGGTGCATTTCTTAGGGTTTTTTAATGTTTAATTACAATGGAGGTGGTAAACAGAAGATTAAGACTGCAAGTATGAAATTTAGTAAGAGCAAGACAGAAAAGACTTAAAAATTGGAAGAACAGCAGAACAAAAACCAAACACATACAGCAGTAATTTGATTGCTCCTCACGTATAATCATTTGACTCATGCAAGAGAACAGATAATGCAGGACTATCCATAGGGTACAGTACACAGAAATTTGTGCTCAAAAGAAAGTATTAATATGAAGAATAAAATAAACCTGCTTACCAAAATGTGGAATATATCTACTTCTAAGAGTGATGGAGTGTCCTCCACTTTAAAGTTTGGTAGGAGAACTACAAAACAGAGATATCAGTTACACGTTTGATACATATTTTCTTCTTTTGAATTGAACTGAGGTTTTAGAATCTGATTTTGGAGCCTCTATCATGTCAGTGTTTTCATAGCAAAAAGTCCAAGTCTCTTGAACTAAGTATCTATTCAATTAACTGCTTACAACTTCTGTAATTGATTGTTTAGCTATCTCCACATGCCCAAAGAGCTCACAATTTTAATTAACATGTCTTCAAAGATCTGATTTAGAAATTTACGATTTATTTCTCTAATAAAGCTAATAAGCTCTAATAAAGTACACTGTTAATGGTGAATGTACTTAGGCACTGCAACACTGGATGCCTCACAACCTCTCCCAATGCAAAAGCCTAAGAACCTCATCTAACAACCTCACCAAATAGAAGGCAAATCCAAGAGTGGGGCTCACAAAGGCCACCATACTAACCTAATCAGTATGAAACATGAAGGACAGTTATGTGCCTCAAACTAGCTCTCCGAGAGACCAAAACATCTTAAACTGGGCTGCAAGCAGCCTTTTGGAAGTACTAAAAAAAATAAAATAAAAAATCACAGCATCTTAGAATGGTTTGGGTTGGAAGGGACCTTAGAGATCACCCATTTCCAAACCCCCTGACAAGGGCAGGGATGCCACTCACTAGGCCAGGTTGCTCAGGGCTGTACCCAACTTGGGATTTGAACACTTCCATGGATGGGGCACCCACAACTTCTCTGAGCAAGTTGCTCCAGTCCTGACCACCTTCTGAGTAAAGTATTTCTTCCAAACTCCTAATGTAAGCTTGTCCCCTCTTTCAGTTTGAAACCATTTTCCCTTGTCCTGTCACCATCTACCTCTTTAAAAAGTCCCTCTCCCTTATTTTAATAAGCCCCCTTAAGATACTGGAATGTCACAATGAGGCCTCTCCAAAGACTTCTCTTCTCATGCTGAGAAGACGGAGCCTCACAGTTGAAAGAGAAATACCCACTTTATGGCTTTATGCACCTTTTCAGAACAGAATTTGAGTCATTTCAAACACTGCCAGAAACAGTTTGTTAACCATCTGTAAATATTCCAGACCTCAGTATCTCTAGGCCTATGTAATCTGGGATAGAGGACCTTTTGGGTAAGTCAGTGATACTAGTTAACAGAATTTTTGATTCCTTAAGTTCCATCAACACCTCATGATTTCAGGCAACATTAGAAAACTGAAGTTAGCACTGCTGTCAAGCAGTCTGATCCTTGTTTCTCTGCTTTATTAATATGTGTGCCATTTTGGAACAGAAATTGCTGTAATATGAAAGGCTGTAAATAAAAGGAACACAATACCTCCTAGAAGACGAACCAGATGTTTCTGAATTAGGATCTGTGGTGTTGTTGTTCTCTGAGCAGCTGCAAACTGCACTAATGCTTTAAGGCCACTGTGCTAGAGCGCAAGAGAAAACAGTTGAAGAGGAAAAAAAGGTAGACATAAGAGAGAAATGAAATTGTAAAAATGTATCTACTTCTACAAACAGAAAACACAATGATAAATGAATTGAACTTTCACATGTAAGTAGAAATATTATTCTTCCAAAGTGCTCTTTACAATATCAATCTAAACATTTTGAGAGATTTCCCTCAACAAATTTTCTGTTTAAAATACATTGTGTATCATACTTGTCCATACCTGTCTATTTTGTAGAGATCCAAATAAAGGCTTCCCCTCCATTTCCAAGAGGTTTTCTTGAAATTAAACACAGAAAAAATAAAGTTGCTTTGTTCTACAGCACCTAATATCAATTTATTCTTAGGATATGTACTTCTTTTTAAAGCTTAACTTCATTCTGATGAGAATTGTCTTAAAAAAAAAAACTATCCTAAATGGCTCTGTGTGTTTCCCAGATAAATAGTTCTAGTGAGCTTTTTAAAAATCTTCGAGTTTTCAGCTCTTGCTAACTAAGGATTTGGATTTAAAGGAACATTGTTTCACATGAAAGATGGTAACACAATCACTCTCTGGATTTAGTATTATTTTCAGGTACCCTTACTCAATGCTCAAAAGCAACAAGTTACCTTTACAGGGATGCTACATATCCATCTTACCCCAGATTTACCACAGAATCATAGAACGTTAAGGGGTTGAAAATTACCCTAAAGATCATCTAGTCCCCACTCCCCGGCCACATGCAGCGACACCTTCCACGAGACCAGGTTGCTCAAGGCCTTACCCAGCTTGGCCTTGAAACCTCCATGGTTGGGGTGTCTACAACCTCCCTGGACAAAATGGCAAAATTCGCCCTTCTGCATTTGACTGTAGTTTAACAAAAATATTTAAAAAATGAAATTGCTAAGCTGAAATACAATTTAGTCTTCCTCCCTAAGTGCATTGGTTCTGAAGGAATAAAGAGAACATAAGCCAATAAAAATAAGAAATCAAATTAACTCAATTGAGTAAAAAGGTGTCAATTAAAGTAGTTTGGTGCATTAGTTACTTCTCAGAGATGAACCAGTACACTTGGAATTTTTTTTTTGTTTTCATCGGGAGGTTTGTATTTGGAAGTTTTTTGTTATGTTGGGGTGGTTTTATTGGGTGTGTTTCTTTTCATCATTAAAAAGATGAAATCTATTTTTGTGACTATTCCTGCCTTATCAGAACATTCCCAAACCTCCTAAAAACCTTTTAAACTTCTAATACTCCAGCTGGGTCTAGTCCACTATAGATTTAAGGCAGACTACACTTGTGCCTCAACAGCTTCCACCATGAAAAAATGGTACACTTGGCAGATCCTATTTATGGAGATGTACAATTAGATTCTCAATTCCTTCATCATCCATTTCAGACTTAGCTCTCGCCTCTCTCCCTTCCTGGAGGCCACTACAGGTTTATCTACAGCTCCATTTTTATTACACAAACTTACTTGTGGATATAGTACAGAAATGAAACAAGATAAACAGGTACATTATCACCAAAAATGCAATACGTTTTCTGGTAATTTTTTTACTTCAGAAATTCATAGCAGAGAATGTTTGGCTGGTTTCTGGATGGGTTTTTTTGTTTGCTTTTTCTACCAGGTATCTACTTAGCAATTTCAGAACACAAAAGACCACCTTCTACAAATTCCATGAGAATCCTTTGAGAACACAGAAAAAAACACAAATAATGAGAAAGGGAGCACTATTTCACAGCTGTTAGATATTTAACTGTACAGGAGATGCCTGCAGGTCAATGATCTTTGGCAACCTGAAGGTATTCATTGAATATGTTTAATGTTACAATTAGTAACGTGCAACATGATCACTCCTTGCCTTCTCAGATTATAGATTATAATTCTATTATTATATATGGAATTGCAAGAATATACTTTGCTATACTATTACACATTGCTACTGTTATTTATACAATCAGATTGCATAAAATTATACAATCAAGCAAATAAGATTTTCAGTTCATGAGAAAGAATAAACCCAAATTATACTTTACCTATACACTGGATGGTAAAAGCACATGTGCTCCACGTCATCATAGGAATCCGGGAATCAGCTTCATTTGGAGCAACTTTTAGCCCAACTCTATAAATGGTGGTGGCAAAGAGAATAAGCATCTCCTTGATACTGCTTGAGTACTTGGCTCTGCAAAAGCAAGATGAGGCAATTTCAGTCTCAGTTATTAACAGTGCTTATTCCTTACTGGCCAAGCAATCACCGACAAAGTCTTAAGTCCAAACCAGGAGAGTTATCTATGAAAGAAATCTTGAATGCAAAGACCCTCTGTCTATACAGAGGAGAAAAAACAATCACCAGTTTCCAGTAGTAAACAAGTACCTTGACATAAAAGGCTCTACAAACTGACTAAGAGCTGCCAGGCTGGGAAGAGATTGTTTCTGTATTACATTACAACTTGTAAGTGAAAAACGCAAGCGTTTAAATCCAAGTGAAATAAAATGAAAACAAATATTTTAAGAAACTAATCGTAAGTGCTGAAGTGAAAATAAGAAGGTACTAGAAATGGAAAGAAGGGTATTTCAAACCTATTTTAAAACACTTTTAGCCTTTAAGCTCTTTCCAAATGACATTAGGTTAGTTTATGTAAATGTAGTTTTATGCAGAAAAGTGTTCAGCAGTTTTAATGGCCGTGTGTTTTTTTCAAAGCCATGCACAGAACTTTCTAACAGAAATGTATGACACTGGCATTAATTTTCCGTTTCTCTAGAGACTAACAATTGTACCTCAAAGTCTGGGGTTTAGCCAGGTTCATAATTTAACACAACACTGCTTAAGCTCCAATTACAGAATCTTTCCCATGGAGATCAGTTATGAAGAAAAAATTCGATTTAACTTTCTGGTGATATTTTTGTAAGTAACAGGTTTGTGTGAGTACTTAATTATGATGTCGGTCAGAAGGAGCAGAAGTAGAGTACTTAGAGTGTGATCTAAAAAGAAATTAGACAGCTGAGCACACTTGAAAAGTATTATTCATTCATTTTGTTTTAGTGGGCAAGTGCCTTGGCCCCCTGGAACAGAAACACAGTCCTGCTCCTCTGAGTAATCAGTATTACATTATTGCATCCAAACCCAAGTGAAATCTATGCCCGAAACAGACATGTAGCAGGAAAATTAACGCAGACCGACAGGAAATAACTTGCCCAGAGGCACACCAAGTAACCTAAATCACTGGAATTGTGGATTAGAACATTCCAGACTTCTAGCTTTGTACCAAGAATACAAAAACTACCAGACTGGATTTGACCAAAAGGTCCACCTAGGTCCGCACAGATCTGATATTCCGTGAATACTTATGGAAAAAAATAAGTAAGCCCCCATTCAGACTGAGCAAATTGCATGTCTTTTCTTCAATACAAATTCTGAAGTGTACCTAGAATATTTTAGGGAGAATTAACATAACGCAGAAAACACTTCCAGCAACACTTACGAGGACTGAACTCCAAAACTAAGGATGGAATGGAATTCCAAAGCAGAGTTTCCCATTCCCTTGTTGGTGAAAGCTGGAAGATTTTGCTTCTCTCCTTCCAGAAAAAAAAAATAGATCCACATTAAAAAGCAATTAAGTTGTTAGAGTTTTTATAGCAGTCTAACAGAAGTGAGTCTTCTTTTTACTTTAAACTGATTTGAAAATAATTGTAAACGCACCTCACCAGCCAGAATATCCTGCATGATTCCCCCTTAAAGTAACATTTGCTTCCATTCCCCAAAACATTAGTTGATTCTCTGTACCTTCTGTTTTCTAAATACTCATATGTATTTTTATTTTGGCCTTTTTAATTTAGTTTGTCTTTTTTTACTACATCAAAGACAATACAAAAATTTAATTAACTCTGCATTAGTTTGTTAATATTCTCTCCAAATGCACATAATTTTTTCTACAAAAAAGATGGAAAGAATTTAACAGAAACCAGAAAACTGGTGAGGACACTGAAATTAAGAGAAAGAGCTCTGACTTTATCCCCAGCTTGATTTGATATTGTCTTGATTGATGGCAAAATGTATTCTTTATTTTAAGCTTTCTGTTGGTATTAGTTGAAACATGTTTTGACATATATCCCACAAAATAACTTAAAAATTAAGATAACAAACCTTTAGCATTTTTCACACTGTAGCCTGATATCCTGACTGTGACAATCTCCAGCCACTTAGCTAGGGACAGGATTTGAGCTATTGCCTCTGCATCCTCACTGAAAACAAAAATAGAAAGCAAGTTTTACTTTAACACTTGCAAGAATCACCTTAACTTTAAAAACAGAGGACACAATTAGGTCCACACACATTAACTCAGTATTTGCCTGGCTTTACTGGCTTCATAAATTTTGAGCAAACAGTACAAAATGAAGTGTTAGGCTAAATACTACATCTAAGTACTTACTCATTTGATATCAGCTCCAAAGAACAGCCAATCCAAAAATGCTTCTTAAAAAACAAAAAATTGACTGCCAAAAGAACTATATTTGTCTGAATAATCAGTAAGGAGATATGCAGTCTCTTAAAATAAGAGATTAGGAAACTGAAACGAAGTTTTCCTTCCCAAACTTTGAAAAGCTGACCAGTCCCAAAGTAACTTTTACAATTTTTTTAATTATAGATTATGCAATCTGGTATTTCACCTGTTTATTTTTTGAGCCTGCAATGGAACGATGGGAATCACAGTATTGCACAGAGATTTGCAGAGTGGGCAGAGATACTCTCCATTCTCCAAGTCAAATATCTGTTCGACATGCAGACGTTGGCGGAAGTTCAGCTGCATTGCTTCAAAGTACCTGCAACATTGGAAAGGGAATTACCAGAGAGTGGAACAGCTCAAATGAGACACAAAAACTAATGTTCAAACAGTTACCATATAGCAAACAAGTCTCTTCCTTGGATGTGAAAATAATCAAACCTTTTAGCACATGGATGAACTCATGCAAAAATGCATGGGATAGCACTGATGGAAAAATGATGGCAAGTTTTTCTTGCTTACCAGATCCCTTTAAATTTCATTCATATTTTACAGACAAGCAGTTCTTATGTTTTCTACTCTTCCCCCTTATCTTCCACACAATGAAACATTGTATCTAACATCTCTCACATGCAATTCATTATAGTAAATTTGAAACAGGGATTGCACATACGGTGATTTAATTTTACAAAAAAATCCTGGTAGCAATCCACAAATAATCACCTATTCATTGCAATGACTGAGTCTCATGACTAGACAATGAAACGATAGCCTTCTTTCAATAGGAAGAGAGGATCATTTATATTATGGTATCACACTTCAGCTATTTTAAACTCAAAAGGAAACTAAGAAATTACTATGATCTTTTTATAGATTTCATTATAATTTTGCCCCTTTCAGTGGATGCAGTAAACCTTCAAATTTCACTAATGTCTCAGTGGTATTACTATGATCAGCACTTAAATCTTCTTGTCTGGATATACGCAACTAAATTCCGTCTCCATGTGCAGACTGGGTTTATAGGACTTTAGAGAGACAGGAAATTATCTGACTTGTGCATCGAGGTAATAGCTAGATTTTTCTTTTTTTTTTTTTTCTTTTTTTCTTTTTTTTTTTTTTTTTTTTGTTTAAATAATATACATTAAGGCAATAAAATAAAATCCCATTTATGTAATAAGGGAAAGTGAGCATGCAGGAGCATCTGCAGAAGCTCTAATGAATACAGAATATTTAGGAAAGTATCTGTCACAATAAAATGGTACATTTATTTTCCCCACATTCAATCAACTACATTTTTGCAAGCAACTACTCTTCCTTACACATGGCAACTACAAGGATATTCCATTCATTTGAACATGTACTGTTTTAGAGGGCTGGCAGTATTTTTAGGCTGCACATAGAGAGGTATGGCAGGCATTGTTGGGAGGAATATTAGTAAGTTAGAATGTCTGTTATGTAATAAATAAAAGACTATACTCAAACCTTCTGAGCCATCCTGTATGAGAAGAGCCTGTTGTCCATTTTAATCCCATTAACCCATACAGCAAGTCATCTTTTCTTAAAAAGTGCAAGGAAACTGAGCTCCACTCTTGCACTACTTAGATCTATGCAGATGTAGATGGATCTGCCAAGAGCAGATGTATTATACTCAAGGAACATACTTCCAGGTCATTTTGTGTGTGTGCACCTTACTCTGTACAGATGTTTCATTGTAAAACAACTCTACATACACACATATAAACACTAGAAGTTTAGGAAGATTTTTTTAAGGAAAATGGCGCAAGTATTACACAATAAACCTCAAGAGACTGTCTATAACAAATATCTACAAAGAGTAGCTTGTAATTGCATAACCCAACTCTCTGTGTTGATAATACTTCACTGGGACTATTTCTATCATTATTTCACACTATTTATCTTGTTGAGACTTGTCAGATCTTTGTGGAGTCAAATGCAGAGTAACTATTCTGCAAGCTAGGGAACTTGGTCAGGCTGCATTCTAATCCAACACACTTGGCCTAAATTGTGGGTCCCCCAAACCATAAAAGTCCAGTACTGTTTATAGCCATTGCATCAAATCTAACTTCTTATTAAGGGTTTGTTCACTGATACGGGAGGGGTCTCGAACAAGTATTGGTAGATTTAACCACACATCTTCTGTTCTATAGGCAAGAATCTCACAGAATGACCCACTGGAATAAGTTAGTTTCATCCTTCAAGTAAGACCTGGTGACAGACTTTCAATGTACTGTTACTTTTGAATGCTGACCTGGAAGATTCTTTCTGGTTCTCACTGGACTGCTAAAATTAAACCTTCTAGATATGATTTCTTATTCTTGATCAGTTTTACACCATTGGCTTTATTACCATAAACTAGTAACTCCTTAGAAATTCTTCTCTGGGTCATAGAGGGCCCTAAGAACTTTGATGATGATTTTCTTCATCAAGTCAAAACACATTTCATGCTGTATTTCAGTTTTACACAAGTACAAACAGTTTTGATCCCTTAATTAAATATCCATTTACTGTACTGTATTTTCAGTGATTAGGAAAACAGATTAATGAAAAATCATTTAAAGGCTGCAAAGACACATCTGACACATCCTTACTTTTGCCAGCAAGCTGCATGCATCACATGCCCACAGCTTCCTGTGTGGGTCCCACAAGGTAAGTCAGGGTGCATGAAGAGAGGATCTAGTGTATCTAGAAAGACATGGCATAAAGAAAAAAAACCAATAAAATATTATAGGGACGACAATGGTTCTGATAGTACTTTCATTATTACTATGCAATATTAGTAACTGGCAAGGTGAATACACTGAAGTTACCTAGCTACTGTTTCAACTTTTTTTATCCCATTCTGGACTGTATTTCTCTTTTTAAAATTAAAATCTCATAGCATCTGGTCTTGAAATATTATTTTCTTTTTTCAGAAAAGAGAGGAAAAAAGCAAAAATGTCAGTGGGTACATAAGTTTTCCCTTATCCTTCTATTATTTTCTTCTTTCCCTGAAGTAACTGATCAAAGTGTTTATCATGTCTAATCAACTGCTACTTAAAACCAAATTCTGGTTAGTCTTGTGTTCCCACTACCAACATGCTATTACACGAATCTAACTCTTGTGTTTGTGTCATTTTCTTCTATTCATTTTTTTTCCATTCATCAGATGATATCATATAACCCTTGCTTGCAATTTTCTACTTCTTTATATTGTTACTTTTATTATTTCCCAGACATGGGAGGGAAAAAAAAACCAAAACAAAACAAACACCCAAACCTTTTCAGGATGTCATAATGGCCTCTGATAATGCTCTTTTATATCCTCCATATTGGGAAAATTTGCTGTTGTAACAAACAGGAACTGTGAACAGTCTTGGATTTTTTCCCAGGGCAACCACTCTTACCAAATACATGTTTGATTAAATCTTCTTGTGAGATTGAAGCAGTTTCTGATCTCCTCCAACGACAAATCTATATGTACACACACTTCTCATTTAAGTTTTAAAGTATGGATTTTAGAACAATTACAAAGTTTTCATCTTCTTTTTCTGACCAAACACAAGAGTTTAATTGGTTCAAATGGTATGAGCTCTAGGTATAGAACTGCTTGTAATCTTAAAGAACAAAAATCACATACCCCCTGAGAGTTCAAGAATTCTGCTCCTATTCTGAGTTAAGGCAGTTGATTTCTGGACACAGGCAGATAATACCATGGCAGCACCTTCCAACTTCACTTCTTGCTCCTCCTGACAAAGAATACAGGTCAAGACTTCTTTCTCAGCAACAGATGGACCTCGTTTGGGACCCAAAGCAATTCTGGAGTAATCAACTGTCGAAGACATGCTGTAAGACCATAAGTGACAGACAGAAAACAATCAGATGGCTTTTTCTAAATAAACTTAATAACAAGTTATTACAGCTTATTAAGAGTAACACAGTGAAAGGTATTCAGAAAGCAGGAAATTCAAGAAGCTGTATTTAATGCAGATTAAATCAAATATATTTTTATCCTATATACACATTAAAATTGTTTCCCATTCTTGAAGAAAATATACTGAAAATTAATGCCACTACCTTAAATCAATGCTTCACGATACAGTAAGCTTCCATGTAATTTTTAAATATTCCCTATTCCAGAGTTCAACAATGATTTACAGAACACGAGTCATTGAAGACCAAAGCACATGAAGAGATCTGCGCTTTTCTTCTAGCAGCTATTCTGTTTTCCAGGTTAGTTCGGTGATGCTCCAATTACACAGAAATTGTGAGCTGTATTAGGTACACTACACTGTTGAAGTATCTCTAGAAGAGGAGCAATCCATATCAACAAAATTATAACCAATTTAAACCAGACATCTTCAGTATAAAGTAAGATTTTAAAACCTAACAAACAGAAATATCAGTGATTTGAGCTATAAGAAGCATATTTTTTTCATTGCAACTTAAGCTTAGGAAACTTTGGTTTTCAGATTCTTTCCAAAGAAAACACTTAAATTTTCATATAAGGTAGACAGATGTTCACCTCCAAGATAAGTGTTGTCAACTCAGCAGCTTTCTACCATTTTTTTAACAAGCAATGTAAGTATCCACCGTTTGAAGAACTGATTTTTTTAACAGTTTACCTTATGCTGCTTTACGAAGTGATCCACTGTTCTTACATCAGCATACATATACTAGTTTACAGATAATTCTTTAACAGAAGATGACTTAAAAGTAAGCAGAGACACAAGTTTCCTGACTGGAATGACACAATCTGTCCCTTGAACCTACTTATGTACTTTACCTGCCACATAAATTAATTATGATGCATAATGAACTCTTACCACCACAATTCTGCATGTCTTTTTGCTCACCTTTCTTCCTCCATAATAGCATCTTCTTTCCCCTGGGCCTCCAGTGTGTTTTCATACAGGAGCTTATGGGTTTCAATGAAATTCCTCTGAAGTGCAGACATCTGGGCCATTATCTTCTGCCGGTGCAGCCTTGCTGCTTCTGCCTTTCTCTTCCGCTCAGCTTTCTCTTTATCCTGAGTGCTCTGTGTCTTACAACAAGAGAATAAAGAAGTCACAGGCAACTGAGAACATCAAAAAATTAGAAGTGTCTCCCCACCTACAGGTATTCTAACCACCGACAGCAAATTCCTGAACCGACAATACTTCAATGAGTTAAAAAAGTTAACTGCTATTTGAAAAATAAATAAAGCTCAAATCTTTAAATGTTGACCATGTTAATAAACCTAGAACTGTACTTTAGTGGTTCACAAAAGGTCAATAGTATAATCCACAACCCAAACACAAGACCAGTAATACCTGAGCCACTCTAACCAGGTATTTGTCTGTTCTTAAGAAATTTTAGTGAGGTAAAGATCACAAGCCTTCTCCAGTGCTCTGTTATTCTCCCCATAAGCAAAACCCCTACTGAATATTCAGTATCCCCCTTACAGAAATTGAATAAAATTTTATCTTGAACTTTCTATCGATAGCACAACAAATGTAGCAGCTTTTTATGCATCTGTGTATTGTATTTTTACTATTCTTCTTCCAATATTTACTCATCTACCATGTTTTCAAAAACTATAAACAAGGTATTTCTATGATTTATAAATGTAGAATTCAAAAAGCATAAGTAGATTTAATTAAAACCTGGAGAATTTAACACCTCCTGTAAGAAGAGTTATTTAAGACACAAATTCAGTATTATATATATTGCTTCGATTCACAACACGGTTACTTTCTGAGGAATTCAAACAACCACAAATTGCTTCCCAAGTAGTGGAACTGTAAAAGACTAATTTCTTACTGACTCTTCTATTTTGTTTGATACCCTACCAGATACCATATGGCACGTACCTCAGAAAAGAAATGTATGCTGTGATAAGTTTGGAGCTTTGCATGCAATGACCAGCCAAGAGATTTTCTGGCAGCAAGCAGTTAACAAACAAAATGTGTAAAGAGCAAACTGGCCTGTCTTTGCATCCTGTCTAAGGGTAATTAGAGTTTTCTTTTCTGTTCAACTGCCAATTGAAAAAACAACCCCACAGGACTGCAGTAATCTTTGAAATCTCCATTTCATTGTGTCACTTGACCACTGGATTAAAAAGCTATTTTGAGGGAAGGGCAAAAAGACTGATAGACAGAATAAAGCCTCATGTCTTTGCACAATCAAGGCAAAGGAGATTAACTTTGACAGGCCACGCAAATTACAAGACATCATTTAAGTGGATTTGTACTTCTAATTACTGTACAGTGACAATAAAATAGAAAAGGTGGTTGGACCATAAAGACTAGAAATGGAAAAATGAACACAAATTACTTCCTTCACACCCCCACAGTTGTTTCACTTAACTTGAAAGTACAACCAAAACTACACATTAGCTGCTGATAATTCCATGAAACACATTTAGCACTAATGTAATTTATTAAAAGTACAATAAATTTATGCATATTAATGAAAACAGTCAATCAAACATTAAATACTTAACACTTAAACATTAAATAAAGGCTTCCACTGAACTTTTATTTTTATTATTACCTCATCACCTTTTGTAGGTTCTAAGCCTGATGCAGCTGCTACTGCTGTTAAACTAGATTTTTCTCTTAATCTTTTCACCATGTCAAACATCTGAAAATAGAGATTTAAATGTTAAAAATAAAATGCAATGGCTCTTATTACAGTATAGATTAATACAATGACAATATTGAAATACATAAGCACTGGAACAGGTTGTCCAGAGTTGTGGATGCTTCATCCCCAGAAATGTTTAAGGCCAGGCTGGATGGGGGCCTGGGCAACCTGGTCTCATGGAAGATGGCCCTTTCCATGAGAAGTTGGAGCTAGATAATTTTTAAGGTCCCTTCCTAAGCAAAAATCGACCCAACATTTCAAAGTAGCAACTTCAATGACATGTAAGTGTTAACACAGTATCCAAGAAACAACGTCTCTGGGGGGGGAAATGTTGCAACGGACTGAACATCTCAAGAAATCGCTGCAGCTGTAAAGGCTGGATTGTATGTAGGAATTGTAACATCTTTCATAAAAGCTTTCTGCATTACTGAGATCAGGTCATACTTATCTCCCCCTTGTGTACCTGCAGTATCCAATTGACTGTGTCCTTCTGCGCCTCTAACTGAGGGACTCTCTTCAGCTTTTCCAGAAGCATTAATACGTTCACAGCATTTAAGGCTGAGCTTCCCATTCCTTTAAAAAGTCAAAAAAGAAAAGGGACTTCAGGGGGAAAAAAACCTCTAAAATATTCATGTATTTACAACCACGAACACACCTTAAAATATTCGTAATTATGTAACACATGTGAACACAACCTGTCTAGTTACATTTCTGGTTTAACTTAATCTGGTTTTTCCACTTTTATGCAGTATCTATCCCCTTGTAGATCAATTAATTTCTGCTTTAGAATATGTTTGCTTAATGATTTCTCCTTAAAAAAGAATTCTTTCACTTCCAGGGGAAGCAGTAAAGCTCTTACTGCTTACCTAAGTTTGCTAACAGCTCAGTGTCTTTATTTCTATCCCAAAAACTATTATAATTACAAGAATTATTTCCTTCTTCACAACTTGGTGACAAGTTCATAGTGTGGTTCTCTAACACAAGTATGCTTTAAAATCAAGGCCATTCTCTTCAACGATATTTCTTTTGCAGCTCTTTCCATATAAAATGAATTTGGACATTTTTAGTAGGGAGAATAATGCATTATAAAAATAATATTTTTTATTAAATCACTTCTTAGTAAGAGCTTTCTTACATAAATACTGATTATTTTTGCAACTCTTATGTGTAAATGGGACTTTGATTTTTCCAGTTATATAAAACTAAAGATTGCAAAGCGTTCTCTAGTATCTCAATTTTAATTAATTTTAGTTTATTCATATAGTTGACATGAAGCTTCTTAAATGGAAACACATGCAGTGTGATGGTGATACTTCTCCTTGCTCAACAGTAAGAAAAAAAATTAAATAAGACTTTTTTAACTCACAAAATTTCAAACACAACATTCTTTAAATACTAAATAAAGGCACTTCAGTAGTTTTATGTACTCTTCATGTAGGAGGTATTTACAACACACATATATGTGATGTTCAGGAACATGATTTAGTGGTGCATTTGGCAGTAATGTGTTAACAGCTGGACCTACTGATCTTAAAGGTCTTCTCTAATCTAAACAATTTTCTGATACTGGGATTTCACTTCACAATTCTTAATCCCTGTTTTATCTCACATATGACTATTATGTTTAGCTTGATAATTGGATTTTTAAAAATTTGTTCTTAGAGTGAAGCAGAAACTCTTAGAGGAGAGATTATTTAGAAACTGCAGATTCCAACTCTCACTCACCAGTCTGAATGTAAGATCAGGAAGTGCTTAGTAGGGATTTGAAAAAGAAAAAAGCACAGTTCACAGCTACTAAGTTTTGTCTCTATTATCACTATGATATTAAAAGAGTAATTTGCAGGTAAATCAGTAACTGTATAGCTCAGGAGGATAAAAGATGGAGACAGTTCTCTTAAAGCCACTGCCATTTTTCAAGGACTTCTTAGTTTCCACTTCAATGCTGTGCTTGGGAAGGCAAAACCATTTTCAGTTATGTAACACTAATATTACTTTCAATTTCTTTCCTAACAAGAGAAGCACATATCCTCTTCAACATACCTGGCAAGTGGGAACAAAGGAAGCTAGTCCAAACCTGGTCTCTTCATTGTTTTTAAAAAAACATGTTTTCAGGTTTTAACATAAAGAAAAAGTAAAATCTTTCTCACTAAAACCACTGAATAGATTATTTTTATCCTTATAAAATTAAGTTAGCCTAATTTACTCTGCGCTTTTAAAGAAAATGAAACATACGTGTTGCTTTGTGATAAAAATCAAAGGACACTTCTTCCTCTGGAGACTTCTGTAACTGCTGCTTCTCCTCTAGTAACCCTAAAGAAAGGAGATGGAGAACCTGAAAAAAAAGAGAAAAATACTAAGCGTCACTCAATGCTAAAGATAAGGAAAACTGGTATATATAATAAGACTGTTTAATATAGTTCTGTACTATATGCTGAGGAAATCCATGATGAAACATCTGAAAAAGTGCAGAGATCATACATGGAAAGTGAAGTAAAAACGCACAATACAAATTTACTTTGTGTTAGTTGCACTGAAATTAATAAACTTGCACAACCTTTACATTAGTAAAATGAGAAGCTCCTCATTTTGCTGATATAAATCTGTATTTGGTTCACTTGGTTAATTCCAAAAATTAGCAATTAAACAATCTATGCACTCTAATGAACAAAACTGATTAATTCAAGTAATCTGTACATTCAGGTCCTAATTCTATAAATATTAAAACAACAACCTCCAAAACCAAACAAATCAACCAACTACCCAAAAGAACCTGTCAACAATGTTAGTTATTCCTTTTTTGTAAGCCATAAACTCACTGTGGTAAAATTAAATGTTGAAACACTTACAAAACTTACATTATTTCATGACTGAGGCCCCAAAGACATTTATATATTTGAACACTTCGCAGCTTACAAAATGAAGCAACTCCGATTTCTTTAAGACTATCAAAGAACTACTGGATTGCACAGGAATTTTCAAGAAAAATATGAATGAAGTAGAATTACATATTGAAACACTTTCAGTGAGGAGGCAACAAAGATAGGAAAGCAAAACAGAAAACTAAAGAATATTCCAAATTTAGTATTTTTGTGTACCATTTAATTTTATAGTGGAGATAGACAATTAGAAGTATTTTGTCAGTTAAGATTTATAAAAGCAAGTCTGGGAACAAAAACTAAATTATTATCATTCGAAGTTAAAGTTCATCTTTACACATCTTATCATAAGCAGTTAATATGGTCACACAGGAATGGCCATAGGAAGATGGTAGAGGCTGACATTACCATTTGGACCATGGCCTCGGTCCACAAGTGGGTTTCCAGCTCCACTGCTCTCTGAAGAAGGGTCCGCACGATGTGCATCATGACATCACAGTTCAGAATTCTCACCACATTGCTGAAGGCAGGACTGAACTCTGGAGGAGGAGGTGGTGGCAGTGCTAGAAAACAGATGTGCAAATACATTACTGAATGGGCATTCCATCGAAGACTGCAGGCAGAAAGTAGAGAGCACAAACATACTAATCACAGTGAAAGAAAAACAGGACCTCTGAATTAATATAACCATGCTCAAACACATTTGTTTGCCTAAAGTCAGGTGTCATTTCAGCAAAACTAAGTACTTTTACTGAGTTGTTATATGAAACACATGCAGGCTAAGCTAAACAAGTGATCACAAGTACTTAGTTGTATCTGTAAATGCAAATGTCAATACTTTGCACTGCCTTATCGTTTATGTATCACTATTTAACATACAGCTTGTGTTGCAATGGATACAAAGTTTTCAAATCATTAAACAAAAGTGAGCAGTGGAGCTTCTGAAGTGTAGTCTCTCATACTACAGTGTCACGTGTCTGGAGATCCAAATTCTTTCTGCTACAGGAGAATTCTGTTCATTTCTAGTTATGTACATTTTCTGAGCTAATTACTGAAACTGTGTGATGTGCTGTCTCATCTGGAGCTACCTGGAATCTCAGCATTTGCCAAAAGCAGCTTATTTAATGCCACAGCCTTTCCCTATCTGGAAGCACTGACTGAAGCCTTCTTTTGGCACCTGGATGCCTGTTTTCAGAAAACCTCTCTGAATGCAGTGTCTCTAACCATCAATCTTTTGACAGCTTAGGCTGAATGAACTGTTAGATGCTACTGAGAAAGACAACACAGCCACATAAAAGAATATGCAGGAAGTACTTGCAATAGAACATGTAGCCTCAAGAGAACACATTTCAATGTAAACAGTTATCCTTGTATTTCGGAACCTCACTGCCCAATTATATGAATGGGAGTTTCTGACAATTACATCTAAATAGTTGCATTTTTTAAAGATTCTACAAAATTTATGCCCCTGGTAACATTTTAACTTGCCAAAGAGAAAGGGGGGAAATTCAGAAGGTACTGTTGAAAATCTGTTGAAATTCACCATCCCTGGAGATTTTTAAACTGAGATTGGACTGAGTGCCATGATCTAGTAAATGGACTGGAGTTGGACCAAGGGTTGGGCTTGATGATCTTGGAGGTCTTTTCCAACCCAATCGATTCTATGATTCTATGATCTGTTAACTGTATAAATGAACAGTGGAGGAAGACACCCTCATTAGTTTTCAGCTGTCACGAGCCTCTGAGTTACAACAGAAGGAAATAAAACCTTTTTCAAAGAGAGTATGATTTCCAATTTAACTGTGTCCCTCCTAAATGACAATGCCAATGTATTATTTTTCACTTCCACAGTTTTTCAACTGAAAGGAACCCAAAGCAAATAAAAATCATAAGAATTAATTTTAACTATCTTAGGTATGAAATTCTGCCCTGCCCCTGATTGCACACAAAAATTAAAATACACCTTAAAGTAGGAAGTAAAACATCAAGGTATTCAACTGGAAGGGCAGCCTGGTAAGAGAAAAATAATTACATGTGTTGCAACTCACAAAAGCAGGTGATAGCTCATTTTGTTAAACTGTTCATTGTACTTATTTGTTCAGTTTACCAAGTCTTCCTCAAAGCAACTCGATTAATGCTTGTGACATGAACGGGTAAAAGTAAACTCAAAAGGAAAGTAACATTTGTGTTACAATAGAAACATGGGGTTTGATGGTTTTACGTACTCATAGCTTACAGAAATTATTCATTACACTTTGAAGTCTCATTCTTGTATTACAGAATGGATATGAGCACTAGTAGTTCCTGTGACAACCTTCCCTCCATGGCATTATTAGGTCTCAACATTGTGCTAAAAAAAAGACTCACAAAAAAACCCCTAGAAATTTTGCCTGTTTGCTACTTCCCAAAAAAACCTCTGAGTTGTTTATGGGTTTGTCCAAGGGTACTACACCATGTTTATTTGTCTAGATGAAAATTAAATTAAAAATTCCAGAACTCCTATTTTTGTGTTAAATAAAAAAAATCACAACAAATTTAATATGAACTCAACTATGCACGATTAAGTCACATCTCCCAAAGCTCATTATATACATACATACAAGTACACATACTATCAAATTATCACATCTTTTGAGTCATCGGTTTCCAGTTTTTACCTTCATCCCTGTTTTCTTGTTTTCTTCTTTTCTTTTGTGTATGTTCAGCCTACAGAAAAAGCAGCGTTGTTGTATCAGCACCTCTACAGAAGTACGCAAGGAAACAATGAGAAACCCTACACCAGAAATCTGGCAAGATACAGAGTGAATATTTGGCTGTCTAACTAGAATTTTCTCTGAAATCTGTTTAACAACATTGTATTTTGCATTTAAATTTGTAGTAGAGATAAATAATTGGACATCTTTGCTTCCTCAGTAAGAGTTACAAAAGCAAAGTTTGGAGTTTCCCAGTACAATTATTATATTATCTTGTGTTGTATTGTATTGTACTATATCATATTACATATTATATTATCTATTTTATATTACATTACATTCTATTATATTACATTACATTATATTTTGTTCTTAGCAAAAAGAGTCACTATAGGGGAAACACTAATGCAAACCATACCATATCAATTTGCATGGACAATCTTAACTTCACTGAACATTTAATTTTGAAGTTAGTAACATATATTTCCTGAACCAGTTTCTTTAGATTCTGTTACTTCCTTTGATTCAGCAAAACTCTTCAGACAGTGCTAAATATGTACTGTTTTTTAACCCTTTGCTTACCTTGCTGTGCTGGGTCTTAGTATAGTGATAAAAGAACATATTGAATTCCTTCAAGCATTCATCTTTCAGTTCATAAACTCCATGGCCAGAGACACCTGGTTTCCTTACAGAGAAATATTTCATGACATACAAATTAGTAATGTATGTTCAGCACATCTTTAAATGTAAACAAACCAGTAATACAATTCATTCTCTAACAGAAGTGGAATAGTGACAGTTACTTCATTAACTTACAAA
Source organism: Hafferia zeledoni (assembly GCA_035583235.1). Lineage (NCBI taxonomy): Eukaryota > Metazoa > Chordata > Aves > Passeriformes > Thamnophilidae > Hafferia > Hafferia zeledoni. The sequence continues at coordinate 27,261,798 of JAWWEV010000167.1, forward strand.
GAGCAGCCAGTGAGTACAGTTATCAGTCTTTAATTTTCAAAACTGTTTACTACAGTAAATCCCACCCAGCAGCAAAATATCTCTAGACTATACCATCTGCAGCACATGATACAGCCTCTGAAAATTCTATTTCACTTTATGGTTTAGAATTTCAGATACCGGATGTTATTATGTAGAATTAATTCCTTTCTTTAACCAAAGTAAAAAACAAGTAATACAAACAGCTGTTTTCCAGATAAGGAAATTTTTTTGAACCCAAAGTAAAATTCCTGGGTACATCTATAGTTGCTCTCAATTAAACATAAACATGCAAGGCGTATCAAATTTAAAATAAGGTATACTAAAATAATTAAAACAAGACATTTTTGTCACAAAAACAGCAGACATTTGAATTAGTTTTTCCCAACTACTACAGTTGACTGTTCCATATTTGCATGCATATATATATACACAGATACATATAATTAACTCCTATCTGACAATTGCAGAAAGTTTGCAACTAAGTAACATTTCACAATTATGGGACAGCAATTGTCAAAGGTACAATGAGTTGTTAATGCTCCTAACTATAAAAAAAATAAAATAAAGAAAAATAAAATAAAAAATTTAAAATAATACAAAATAACATAATATAAATAAAAATAAAATAATATAACAATATTATACTATAATATAAAATTATAAAATAATAAAATACTTTTGAACATTCCCCTACTAGGGTGTTACATTACTAAACTGGGACTTCTCAAACTGAATTTTGAGGAAAAAGGATGGCAAAAGGAGAGAAGCAGCAGCAGCTTAGGATATTCCACATGTTTCTTTCCTATGCATATTTGCAAACACAGACACTTCAACAGCAAAGTAATAGCTGAACAGAGACTGTACAGTTCAGCTCGTTTAACCCATGTAATCTTGGAGACCTCACTTCACATTCAAGCTACTTACAAAACAACATTAAGAACTTACTTAAATGTAGCCACTTTATCAATTACATTCTCCAAGCCAGTTTCATTGTTCTCCTGGTAAAAAATATAATTTGGGATAAATAGGTAAGTATCTTCAATATTATGTTATGTGTAACAAAAACAGGCAAACAGATTTAGATAACTCCCTAATTCATGAATTAATGTGTCTTGCCTGGTGTTGATCAGAAAGCAGATACTCATAACTGACAAGTTCCAAGGAAGTACCAAAGATGAACAGTATTTTCACTTCATCATGTAAAACTTTATTATAAAGAGCTGATCTCTAGAAACAGTAGTGCTTACTCAGCCTCAATGGATGGAAAAACAGAGATTCAGTTATTTTAAAACTGTGAATGTGGATATTATGATAATATTCCAGGCTATTTAATTTGCAATAAAACTAGGTTTTTTTGCACTGATTGGTGGCCCTGAAAACTTGCACAGATGATAAAACCTAAACCAGATCTCTCTCCTTTGCTTGAATTTTCAACAATTGGAATAGAATTACCGGGAGATCTGTGTTTTCAAATAGACCTGTACAAACACTTGACTTCAAATTGATCTTCAGAGATTTAAATGATTGAAATGACAGGATCAAATTTCCTAATGGTAGACAGGACAGAATGGAATTCCACTGCATGGTCCTATAGGGCTGACACCAAAATTGGGGGTTTTTTTGAATCTAGCAAAACTACAGCTGAATATTCTAAAAAATCCATCTCTTAATCAAAACACGTAATTCCCACACACAAGCCTTTTCCGATCAGTCCATACTTGAATCTATGGCATTTACCTCTACATCAGTAATGTGTGCAAGCCCCTTTGACATGCTACTTTGTAACTCTGAAACTCACATTTAAACTTTATATCAAAAACAAAATGTTTCCATATAAAGATATGAAAGCTAAAGACAACATAAAACAAGAACAAGTAAATGAAGGAAAAAAGTAAATAAATCGGGACTCACATTTTCAGGCAAGGACTTGGTAATTGCACTGTGAGCCATTGGTTCAATACATAACAGATGGATGATTTCTCTCATTATAACATCTTCCTTTGTCACATTGCTGATTCCAGGAACGTATCTTTCTCCTGTCAGAGCCAATCAAAAGAAGAATGGCAAATAAGACAGGTATAAAGCAAATTTGAATTTTCTGCAGTGATAATGCCATTTCTGGAATGTTTCATGTATGAGTTTGCATTTGTCAGAAACCTGTCCCTACCATGCAAGAGTAAAAATGTTTCTGAGCCTACTTCTTAACAAAATGGCTGAGATGGACTTTCTCTTCCTATTCTACTCTAATGTCAACTATGAAGTTACTTCACATGTTTCATTATGCAACTCCTTATTGCTTCCAGTTGACAGATCCTCGTGTTACTGTATCATATATTTAAAACAGGCACTCTCCACTATGCTCTCCATTACCATCTAGGTTAAAGAAAGTCATCAAGCCCATTCTGTCAAACTAATAATCCATTACTGCAACAAGAGAACTGAAACTTACCCACAACATAGATGAGAATCTGTAGCATCTCTTCTATTAAAATGTTATATTGTTTGATTAAATCCTACAAGAATTAGAGAAATCAGTTTAAAAAAACCCAACAAAACTGTAGGAAAATCTATTAAATGACAGTGAGCTCAGATCTACTACTTTGCTGAAACACTGTACCATAGGAAGAAACTTCCATTCTAACAAGCTGGAAAAAGTGCCTGCACTTGTAGAGGAGAAGTGCAAGATTCACATGCAGGAAAAGGAACAACAGCTAAAAAAGTATCCCAAATGAAGGGTTAAATCAAAGTTCAAGCCAGAAAAAGTAGTCTAACAGCCCAAGAAAATTCCAGACAAAAGCACATAACAAAGCCCAAGAGACACAGAAATTCTATAGCAAAGTCATTAACATGGATTTTGGTAGAGGCTCTATGAATTAAATGTCAAAGGGAGCTAAACCCATTTGCTAATTTTGAGTAAGCCTCTACAAATTCCAAATATAAACTCATTTACCTAACCACTACCTCTCGTGTTTACTGGCTTGCAGTGTGGTCATAAAAACGCAGTTATCAACAGTAGCTTTTTTTTTTAAATTAATGTTTCGTATACTCAAAGCTGACAAGTTAACTAGCAGAAAAACTTACTACTTACCTGATCTTTGGTGGGTTTGATCTTTTTGAAAGCATCAGCAAGTTCGTATCTCTGTAGCATCAGCAGGAGGAACTGATTTGGATCCATAAGAGATGCACCTATCTATCAAAAAAACCAAACTAATATGAATATCAGTTACTATTACAGTTATTCAGTAATTATAAGGAAAAAAATTGGTTTTCACCAAGAAAAATTTTAAAAATCATACAAATTTATACATTTTGTAAAAATTCCATGAAAGTTTTGTAAGACAAGAAAGCAGTGATTCAAACCATTATACCTGGAGCATGATGATGTCTTTATCATACATCTCTTCTCTGCATTTAACATCTTGGTAATAGAATACCTGAAAAACAGGAAAACAAAATTTAAGTAGAGATATAAAGTAATTAACCATCAAATATGCACCAGTTAATCTCTGAGGCTTTTTAAAATTTTACCACACCATTACTGAGAAAAGGAAAGCCCATATTTCTTTCAAAATAAATGAGTGCTTTGATGGAAATGCTAAATGTTTTCTCACCTACCCAGTGTCCTAGTTTAGCAGGTGAGACCAGTTGGCACTGTGTGGGGGTGATCAAAGTCGTGTATTCTACCCCCCTCTAT
>JAWWEV010000167.1:27265612-27290241 GCA_035583235.1 Hafferia zeledoni
ATTGTAGCTCTGATTTATAATCTCTCTCGTGTTGAGTTCATTTCTCCTGCTGGTTTACCTTGAAACCAGCACACCCAGTGAAAGCCTCTGCTTTACTTCACACCCCCTTCCAAGAGAACATAGTTCTAATGGCTGCTATTGATTAAAATCAAAACATCCTCCTCCTGCTACCCCAGCTCTCAGAAAGACAATTCTACAGGGTGCTACCAACATTTACTTTGACTTCACCAAAGGTTCCTGTGCAAGGTCAGAAGAGAATTTCTGCCATCAAAGGAAGAAAAAAAACTGAAGTCAAGCCAAAGAAGGCAAATGGAAGGGAAGACTCTTCCTTTTACCTTTACTCTTGCAATCAAAGTCACAAGTATTAGAAAATGTTTGTATGCCAGCTATGGCTCTCAAAACTCTAGTATGATACTAAAACAGTTTAACTTTTGCATGTAATAATTTCCACACGCCAAGAGAAACCTCCCCCATTTTGTAAGCAACAGTACTAACAGCACTTATGCAGTGATTATGAGATCTGAAAGCAGCTTACAAGTAGACACCAGTAACATCACTACTGTGTCACAGAGTAAGAAAGAGTCATAACAGAGATGAAAATACTTATGTAATACAGGGTCCAGAGAGGCAAGCCACTGCTGAAGCTGGAAATAAAACCAAGTAAACTTAATTCCCCTCCGAAACCTTTCTGTTTAGTGTAGGAGTAACCCCATGACCCCTCTGCACTGGATGAAACCTCTGCTGGGAGCATTACTGAGCAATCCTTGCACACACCATTAGGACCAACTCGCCACTGAATCCGGTAGGGAGTACCTGGCTTATCAGGGAGAGCCCATTCCTTCTCCACATCTCTGCAGCAACCTGAGCCACTAAGACAAGACATCGCAAAGGATATTCTACTAGCAGCTCCACTTGAAATTCTTCCTAGAATTTAAAAAAGAAAAAAAATGAAGTAAGAATAAGTCAATAATTTTAGAAGTGTAAGTTCTAGTGAATAAAGACATACTGACAGCTGCAAAATAACTTGTGTGTGAGCCACGAAGGTTACAGGATATAATTTTAGGCTTTTTCTTCCCAGAGTATAATCAAAAGAAGCATTTGAAGAGACAAAAAAAAATCTTACAGGAGAAACAAACTCGTGTAATCTCGAGATGGCTCCAGTCTTACTTAATCGTACATGAAGACCTACAGAAACCAATAGAAAGAAAAATTAGAAAATAAACGAAAATCAGTAAGGTTGTCCTCCAACCCTTTATAAAAGTTAGCTAAATCATCTACAGCTCAGAGAAGACGGAAGTCAGTTTATTTAGGAGACTACATACTTTCCTTGGGTTTTTTTTCTTAGGGTAAGATCTACTACATTATCACAACAGTTCTCACCAGACTACTCATTGAATTAGATAACACCATTTAAATTGAGGTGCTAAATAGCATTTGCAAAATTTTTGTTTCACGTTTAAATCACATGTCAGTAGTAAGTGAATTTGAAGACTACAAGGCTTAACAGATGGTATCTTGATATCCAATGATGTGATAAACAATCTACAGCTTAATAATAGCCTATGATTTCATTTGTTTTCCACAGAAAGCAGCAATCACCCACTGCTGTGGTCCTTTGTATTCTGTCTGGAAATCTGTCCTGGCATGGTGCAAACATATGTCTTTTAGGAGGAGCATTTTAACAGTCCTGAGATATATGGGGCTGGAAAATAAATTCAAGACACTAATAATGAACATTCATTTAGACAAAGCAGAGAGAAACAGAACCACATAAATTCAAATAGTCCAGAGAAAACTGATCATTTCATTAAAAAGGGAAATTTTTCTTTCTCATCTAACTTCCTTCTCTCTCTCCTGTTTAAGAAAAAACTTCTTCCAGCCTCCATGACAAATGTTTTTTTGAGGAAAACTTTCCTGTAGTGGAACATACGGGGAACACATTTGTCTGATCATGAGACTATCAGAAAGTCAGCAACTCATCTGTGAAACAGTGAATTCAAATTCCTTCTGGAGTAAATAAATAGAGATGATAAATGTAATTTAAATAGCAATCAAAATACACCACCTACCAGCAAGAGTCCTAGACAGTGGCAAATGTATGCTGACAGGATCTGCAGACACTCTGTAAGGTCTGCTCTCCAGGGTATGGCCACATAAGTGAAACACTGTCTTTTCACGAGAGCGGCCGTTTGTGCTACACCTCATCACAGCTTTATGGCATTCTCTGTAGGCCCTCAGCAACAGCTCTTCCTAGAATTTAAAATAAAGGCATAGGTTATATTTAAAAATCGTGCAGTCAATCCCTTCTCTTCATCACACCACAAATTCATTCTTTCAGACTCATTTTTATGGAGAACTATATTGAATAATAGTAAGCTTTTTAAAAAATTGGCTATTTAAGAAGCCCTGAGAAATATTCCCAAAAGGCATGCTTGTGAAAATCCCAGACAAGTCATACACTTACATCACAGGCACACCACTCCTGGAACATCAGAAGAATGTTTTTGAGTTGCATCTGTATAGCAATAGCTGCGTCCCAGTCGGGATCCACCTCAATGTGCTGACCAATCTGCCTTTTTATCTCCTCCATTCCCTGTAATGGAGATCCCACAAAATACTCAAGCTAAATCAGTGACCACAGGCCTAAAACAAAACGAAATCCCACAAGCAAATGGTAAAATCCAGGTTGTTTGGATACATGTAGCTAAACTGATGAGTATTACCTCTATAAAGTAAACTTATATTTTCATCTACCCAAGACTGAAGAATTTACCATCGTAATTACACAACATTGTTATGGGCAAAAAGAGGAGCAAATAGAAGAGCTGTAATATCTGTGTAACAGAATGTTAGAAAGAAATTATTTAAAGGCATTGTACCTGCATGCAAGTTAGAATCCTTAGGAAAGAAACAAATCCTTCCAAAAAACGCTCCCTCAAGCGGTCTGTCCATAACGTAGGCTTGCTGACTAAGACATACCTGTTCACAAAGAAAACATTACCATCCTTTGCCCAGACTTCTCTTCTGCTTATGCATGCATTATTTCAAGTTTTTTGGTTTTAAAACAATCAATTGCATCATCATTTTAAATCACTCTCCCAATCTCAAACTACTTAGAAAATTTTCACCAAACACTAGAGCTGCTAGTGGTTTGGTCTGACTCCATCATTTGAAAGGATTTTTTAACCCCAAGATATCTGGGGTGGTTTGCTTTTACATTACTCAATTTATTAATCTGGTACCTGCATGAGTAGAAAAACCTGTGCAGAGAAGGATTATACAGCTTTCCCAGAATGATAATGAATAGCAGCAAAATTTCCCATACTGTCTTAGATATATTTTACTTATTTATGTAAATGTCACATGCAGGAGGATTAGTGAAAATCAAAACCTGTCTTTAAAATTTTGGTATTTTAAAATTTTAAGTTTCCACTGAAAAAGAAAACATTGCAATATCATGTGTGTTTTTTTGAGGGATTTGGTTTCAGGTTTGCTTTTAAAGCAGTTTTATCATCAGATTCTGAATTGAAACACCTTATCCTACTACCAGTCATCTTAGAATTGCTCCAGCTTCTCAGCTTACACTTACCTGAGGTCATATATTACTGCATATACCCGATACATTTTGTCCTGACTGTAGCCTTGGAAGTTGAACTTGTCATTTTTGTCTAGGTACTCTGGAAGCACTTCTAGAAGTGTCTCTGTAATGGTAGTGATTACATTTTGCTCTTCAATAAGATGTCGGGCCTGCAAAAAGAAAATGAAAATTTCTTATTCCTATTTTTGTTGAAGAGAATTGGCAAAATTTTTTTTTCCTTTGAACCCAGTCTTTCTGATTAGAAATTATTTGCAAAGAGTCCAAAACAAAAAAAACTCCCAAGCATTTATTAAGTAGGAACAAAATTGCTATCAATTTTGTACGTTTATTCAAATCTAACAGCACCCATATAACGGATATGTTATTTTTTTCTTGAAAGATCATGTAGAAAAGAATCCTCACATTAGTATTTTAGGCACGAAACACTTAACCTTTAAAACCTAGAGGTATATTTCCTCCCACAAGCACAATTTACCATCTTTGACCCCTACAAAAAGACATTTAACCATTTTTTACCCCCTTGCCCCATTTTTAGGGTTACATAAGAAGGTAAATGTGAACAATCAATAAATACAGAGAGTTAATGTGGAGTCCGATGTGCCTAAACCTTACACTTATTTGCATTTCCTATACGTTCTATAATGAAAGCTCCTGCTTTTACACTGGCCCTTAATACATCTCCAAATCATTCATACTCAAACTCAGCAATGCATAAAAGACTCTCTGCCAAGTACAACAGCCTTCAAAGGTGGTACTGCTGGCAATTGTCAGACTTATTTTACATTTCCTGCAGAGACAGGCAGTACATACCAGAGTGGGTACGGTGAACATCTGAACTGAGAGCGCTGTCACAGAGAGAACTCTGTCGTGATCATCACTGATGTATTCTTTTTGCAATGCCTTGTAATACTAGAAAAAGATAAAGTTGGGCATACTAAATAAATGTTAATAAAAATGCTTACTTTTTTATTTACAAGAATTACATCTCAGTGTCCTTCTAACAGAAGCAGTTCAGACTACAGAAATGGCACAATGTCCTCAATGAACCAAAGCAATTCAATACAGGCCCCATTGCCTTAATACTGAAGACAAGGACAAATTTAACCAATTTGCCAGACTGGAAACAAAGTCTGTTTCTCCTACAACCAATATTCCCCAAGAAAAGGTATTAAATATCTGAAAAAACATCCATATAGGCATTAACTTCTTATAAAACAAATCTTCCTCCTGCAGTGAACTGCATGCATAGTTATTCAACAGTTGTCTATAAAAGACATGCACAATGAGTAATGCAAGTCTTTGCTTTCAGTCCAGAGAAAATCATGACATGTCAATCATCTTTATTGACATTAAAAGGTCCCACCCTAAAAAAAATCCCAACCACTTTATCTTACATTTTGTATAGTGCTGCACCATTGTATCTAATTTTCAAAAAAAGAAAGGCCAGTTTCAGCTGCAGTTCATCTGCCATTTCAAAAAATACATGGACTACTAACCAGCCTTCAAATAACCATATATACCTACACGATTCTAACACAACAATGATGTGGAAATTAATTAATTGCACTCTATAAAGGCTGAGCTAGTTATCAAAGCTGTGCTTGCCGAAAATTCATTGTTTGCATTGAAACAATTCACAATTTGGGATGAAATTTTACAAGAATAGTATAAATTCCTAGTATAAAAAGTAAATAACCTTTTACCTTCACAAATTCCACAGCAAAAAGTTTTTTGTATTCCATTTCCATGAAAAAACTACTGAAGATAAGTTCATGAAGAACCTTCCTTGCCCCTGGAAGAAGCCAATACAGTGCACATCACTTTGTTGTACAAAGATGCAGCTTTTTGTGGAAAAAAGGAACCAATTATTAAACTATAATTAAAAATCATTAAAAGCCTTGCAATGGTTATGAAGTATATAAACAAAGTTTGGTGTGTTTTTTTTATGGTTTTGACATTAATTGGTATGCATTTAAATCACAGGGTAAGCACCATGTCAGTCATAGGCTACAACTTGTGAAAAGATTTTTCAAGATACATAAAACCAGGATAAAATTGAGGGGGCAAATCTATAACCCAGTAACAATGAGCTCAGCTGTAAAACTAAAGGTTGTATAAAAAACATACTACAAAAACTATGAAGAAATGTAATTCTACCTGCCTAGCAGTTACTTTTATCCATTTGTTACACACACATGAAAAATTTGCCAATTCAGTTTACAGCAACATGGGCACACCAACCTTTATGGAGTTTTGCATCCCACAGCATCAACTTGCTTATAAAGCACGGCTTTTCAGATCCAGCCTCTTCTTTCAGACATATCTGACAAAAGATCTGGCGGAAGTCACCTAGAGGAAGAAAACTATTCATTTGTACAAGAATGCTTTGATAATTAAATTATAGGACCCAAGAAAATAAGAATTACAGAATTGCATTCTTGAAGACAAAATAAGTATGAATTATTTTTAACACCGTTTTTTCTTGAATATACTCCCACATACCCTTTCCTTTACTAATTTCTTCCTATTATTCTTACTTGATTAATTTAACAAATCCTGTGATGTATAAGAGTAATTTAAAATTAAAATCATTCAGATAGCTTTGAAAAGCAGATCCCTAAGAAGAATTCAAGATTTCAGCAGAGAAATGCACAGCCCAGGCAAGTCTATGCTGGTCTCTGCCTTGGGCCTGGAAAGTCAGTCTTTTGTAGAAATTCAGAAATTATTTTATTTTCTGGCAACTATCAGTAAATACAGCACTTGCTGAAGTAGTTTTAGGGATCAACATTTGCAGTCACCTGTGGGTTACTAACATTCAGAAATGAAGACTTAAATTACAGATTTGAACAGGAAAAGTGTCATGAATCAAGTTCCTGACAACCTGGAAATAAACATTATGTTTCTTGATCCATATTCTACCACTTGAAGAAAACACAAGAAAAGAACAAGAAGCATCAAAAAGATCACAAAAAAGTTCCATCTGAGTACAGAACCTCAAGCTCTTAAAAGTCTCTACATACATAATCCAACAACAAGGCAAGGAGTGCTTGACTTAAGTCTTTGTACTTAAAGACCCCCTTAAAACATACTAAAGTATCTGTCAACCTACAGCAATGTCCCAAGCCAAAATTCTACACCCAACATGGGACACTCCTTTTTAGTTTAACTCGTAAGCTAAAGAGGTAATGCTTAAAAATGTAAAGTTGTGGGGATTTGCTGGGGCACTGACACCAACTTGTCTATACTCACACAGAGGCAACAGCTGAAAAATTAGCTGTCCGTTTGCATTTTAGGTAACTTCATAAAACCAAAAATACGAAACATTATCCAGCAAGAAAGCTGTGGATAAAAATCAAAATTTCACTAGAAACGTTGAAACAAACCACAAAGTCAAAAACTCATACTGATTAAAAGAACTGTCTGAAGAACTCAGACCAGCAAGAGAATACCACCCGTGAAAAAAAATATAAACTTGAAAAGAACAGAGGGATAAAATTTGCAAACTACCATAAAGAATTATGAAAAGGTACAAATTTGATCTACTTATTTCAAGGGAAAAATTGGCAAGTGTTCAGAAAAAGAAAGGTAAGAAATTCACTCTACTATCCTTACAAAAGAGGCTAAACCCAGATTTACCCTATCAAGAAGGAAGATAAGCAGTGAGTAGAGTTTATGCATATTTGTCCTGTGAAGAGAAATTTTATAATGGCTTTAGTGTGGCAAAACAGAGGTATGAAAAAAGTAACATAAATCATTGACTCAGAGATCTCCTTTAAAACCATGATCATCAACAAATATCAGAACAATGTTTGAAAGCTTAAAACAGACTTTTCACTACTAGATGTTTTCAATTAAGACTTTACTTTGCTTGTTTTCCCAGCACTAATTAGTAACAGCTATCAAATCTGAAGCAGGAATTAATTCAAGCAGAGGATATATGTTTTCACTGACAGAGATTTTCCGCAGGTTTCCACCAGCACTGGGGACAGCAACTTTTAAATACAGCAGTCTCTGAAACAGGGTGTAGTGCTGAAACTGAGAATAATAAAATTTCTAGAGGAACACAGACAGAGCTCAAGGAGGGAAAGACATTTATTTCAGCAAGAAGGAACAGAAAAGTACTGTTATTCGCAACCACACAGATGGATATCAGCACCCACGCTACTGTGCTATTTATTTACTAATTAGGAGGAATATGAAAGTATTTTAATTAAGGGAATATCATATACAACACTGCTGAAGACATTTCTGAGAGAATCAGTCATTCAAACACTGCCCTGGCATTACTGTACCAAAAATGAGTTCTGCTTACTTGAATAGCTCATGAGCTTGTTCAGCCAAGACCCAAGACGCAAGGCAAACTTCTGGTGTGCCATAACATCAGCATGCAGAACCTCCACGTGAAGTGGCCGTTGAGAAACATTTTCAGAATGTCTCTAGGAGTCAGGTAAGTATTAGTTTACATAAAATAAAGATAACATTCATTTCATTATTTATCTTCACCACCCAGCATCTCCCTCAAGCAAAAAAAGGAAAACAGTTTGATCTTTTATTTCTTGAGATATATAGATAGATATCTATTTATCTATCCATCCCAAATGCAGTGGGGTAAATTAAATTTTAAGAAGTGCACAGGCAAGACTAAAAAACCATGGAAGTACTAAGTTAAAGACTTTAGAGCAGACAAGTATCTTCACTATTAATACTGATGAGGCTGATTTTGTTTTAATGAGAAAAGTGTTTTAGGAAGTTACCTTAATTTCTTCTTTTGCTTCCTGACAAGAGGCATAATGTCCTGCCTTAACAGCTCTACGACCCTGTTTAAAAAAAAATATTGAGCACGAGACCAATATAAAGCAATCCCAAAATGTGACAAGTTTAATCCTTTCTATTACATTTTTATACATACTAGAAAAAGAGACCAACGTCACTCATGGTGTTATAATATATCTAGAAGGATATCAAAATTAACATAATTGTCTTTAGGAAAAAAGCTATTTAAATTAACAACATAAAACCAAAGTAAGGTCTGGGTATGTTCATATAGTTAGATAAGGAAAATTCATGTACACATTAAAACAGAAGATTTCTGCATACTACTTTAAATACAAATCATGTGAACTTTCTTCCAAGCACACAGTACACTCATCCTGAATTGCTTTTCTACAATCCTTCCTACTATTTCTCACTTCTCTGTATGAAATAGCAATCTGTATTGTGAACCTGGGTTTAATAGTCCTCTCAGTAAAGCCAACAACAGGCCAAGCTTAGACTCTAAATTCCACTCAAAGGTAAGGAGCAACTCCTCCACATGGCAGAACTACACAGCAGAAGAGAGGAAGTAACTCTGTGTTGTGAACTGTTAGAGTTACAACACCACAACCTGGTCCTGCTCAGGCAGGCACTTCATAAGACGAAAAGCCTGATAAACTCTTGATCCAAAATTTAGACTTAAATCAAAAGGAATCTTCGTAAGGCAAATCTTTGAAAGTAACTCTATAAACACGCATGTATATACATTTTTACAAAACCTGCAAATACAGGACAAGACTTGTAATTACATAAGACTAACACCACTAACTAAATACAACTAGATTTTCATTACTCGACAAAGAGAAACAAACAGCAAACAGTTTTTACAGATTAAGAAAAGATTCTGATATTAGTAAGATGTTTTATATGTAAATATAAAATAAATACATATATAGCTTTAGCCAAAGTTGCTTCACATACAAGCTACACTTCTCTGAGGTAAAGAAATATGGTTCCAATTAAGATAATTTGAAATCTGATCATGCTTTTTTCCCTCACCTGACTGGAAAAAAAATTTACATTACTAGTATACGGTCTTTACGTGGGATATTCATTCAAAAAATGAAGGAGTAAAATTGTCAGGTTCATCCACACTCCTTCACGGACTCTCCCTGTTTTTATTTCTTTACTTTGAACTTTAAACATCTCCAAATGAAGTCTGAGCCAGAAAAAGCACTAACTCTTGCAAAATGTAAGTACATTTCTGACTAAATAGGTGTATTTCTGACTTGCGTATTTTTCAGAGAAATATTACTAAAATAAAACAATCTCAGCTGAGAAGAAAAAAAAATTTAAAAAATACGTTAAATAAGAAGGAAGTAACTTGACTTACATCAGCTCTTCCCTTTCTCAAGAAACTGGCTTTTTGTCCTGAAAAATTCAATACGGTTTTAAAAAAACCCCAAACCAACAACTTCCTTGAAGCAAGCTCTGACTAACAGTTACCCTGCAATGTGCCTTTCTCTCCTCAAGCTCCAGCAACCAAGCAAACAAATATTCTATAACCAAGTGACTATAGTGGCAATTCTTAATGATTAAAAGCTGACTTCTCTCACACCCCAAAGGCACTAACCTCTTTATCTATGGCAGTGGTATGCAACTGGGCTTCACCAAGCTCGCAGCCAAGTGCCCTTTGCAGGCTATAGATGACATGGTCATAAGAATGGTGTTCATCATTGAAAAGGACACAGTAGTAGCTGTCTACTTTCTCTCTACTGGGAAAGAGATAACACATCATTATACAAATGAAAATAAAACTGTAAATAGTGTCCTATCAAATACAAGCAACAGCTTACTTGATAGCTTGAGAGGAATGTAAAAAAAAAAATAGAAGAAAAATAACGTATATTCTTCCTGTCAATGACACACGCGCCATCACCTATACCAGAAAAGGCCAAGAAACTATTTATCAAGTACAAGAGAGAATTTTTTAACTTTTTTCCTATTCTCTTATTATTATTTCCTTTCTCTGCTGTTTTATGAACCCATTTGTCTTGTAATGTGATACACAGTCTTTTTCATTTTCCATACAATAGAACGGTTTGGGTTGGAAATGACCCTTAAAGTTCATCTGGTCCAGCGTCCTTGCAATAAGCAGGGACATCTTCAACGAGATCATGTTGCTCAGAGCCCCATGCAACCTGACCTTGAATGTTTTCAGGATGCTGCCACCCCTCACCCCTCTGGGCAATCAGTTCCAATGTTTCACCATCTAAAAAATGTCCTCCTTGTATTTAGTTTAAATCTACCCTCCTCCAGTTTAAAACCATTAGCCCTCATCCTATCACACCAGACCTTGCTAAAATGTTTGTCTCCATCTTTCTTAGAGTCTCCTTCAAGTACTGAAAGGCTGTAATAAAGTCTCCCTGGAGCCTTCTCCTCTCCAGACTGAACAATCCTAGCTCTCTCAGCAGGAGAGGTGCTCCAGCCCTTCATCAATTTTGTGGCCCTTCTCTGGACGCGCTCCAACAGGTCCATGTCTTCCCTATGCCAGGGGCTCTAAATCTGGACACAGCACTCCAAGTGGGTCTCATCAGAGCAGAAGAATCACCTCCCTCAACCTGCTGGCCTTGCTACTTCTGATACAGCCCATGTTACAGTTGGCCTTCTTGGCTCCAAGCCCACACTGGCAGCCCCAGTCCAGCCTCTCACTCACCAGCACCCCCAAGTCCTTCTCTGCAGGGATGCTCTCAATCTGTTCATTCCCCAGTCTGTACTGATACCCTGACCCATGTGTAGCACCTTGTACTAGGCCTTGTTGAATGTCATTAGGTTCAAATGGACCCACTTTCCAAGCTTGTTCAGGTTCCTCCTCTGGACAGTGTCCTGCCCCTCATACATGTGAACTGCACCACATGGCTTGGTGCCATATGCAGACTTGATGAGGGTGCACTTGTTCCCAATTAAACAGTACCAGTTCCAGTGCAGACCCCTGAGGGACAACATTTGTCACTGATCCCCACCTGAACATTGAGCCATTAACCACTATTCTCTGGATGTGGCCATCCAGCCAATCCTTTATCCACTGAACAGCCCACCCATCAAATCCATCTCTCTCCAATTCATAGAAAAGAATGTTGTGGGGGAGCATGTCAAGGGCCTTACAGAAGTCCACACAGAAGACATCCACAGCCTTTCCCTTGTCCATCAATGCAGCCACACCATTCTAGGAGGCCACAAGGTTGGTCAGGCAGGACTTGCTCTTAGTGAAGCTGTGCTGGATGTCCCAATCACCCCTGTCCTCCATGTGCCTTAGTACAGCTTCTAGGAGGACCTGTTCCCTGACCTTCTGAGGCACAGAGCTGAAACTACCTGGTTGCTCCCAAGGTCTTCCTTTTTAACCTTTTTAAAAATGGGTGCAATGCTTCCCTTTTTTAATCACCAGGGACTTCACCTCACTGCCATCACTTCTCAAGTAGCATGGAGAATAGCGTGCCAACTACATCAACCAATTCCCTCAGGACTCTGGGATGCATCTCACCAGGTCCCATAAACTTAAGTATAATCAGGTTTCTCAGGTGGTAACAAACCTGATCTTCCCTTACAGTGGGAGTGACTTTGCTCCCACAGTCCCCAACCACTCGAGATGTGTGGGAAGAAAAACTGCCAGTGAAGACTGAGGCAGAAAAGTTGAGTGCCTCTGTCTTCTCGTCTGTTACTAGTTTGCTAATCTTGCTCAGGAGAGGTGTGGTTCCTTTGTTCTCGCTCTTCCAGCTGACACACCTGTAGAAGCCCTTGCCCAGTTCAGCTCCAGCTGTGGCTTGACCTTCCTAACCTAATCCCTACACAACTGGGCAGCATCCCCATACTCCTTCTAGGACACCTCTCCCTGCTTCCACTGCCTGCGCACTTCCTTCTTGTCCTTTACTTTGACTGCAGGTCTCAGTTCAGACATGTCAGTCTTTTTCCTCCTTTTACTGATTTCTTACACCTGGGGAGCCAGAACTCTTGAGCTCTGTGGAAAGCATCCTTAAAGATCTGCCAGCTCTCTTCTGTTTCTTAAGACAGGCCTTGTCAGTGTTTTCCACAAGAGCTACTGGCTCCTGGCAGATCTCTCCACTGCCCTGGCATTTCCTCCCCTGTACACCAAGACCTACCACTGCACTGTATCAGGCTGGCTCAGGAGCAACTCCCTTCGGTGACTGATGGAGCACAGTCACACACAACTTTTCCCACAAAGCATCAGAAGTTTTTCTCTATGTAAGTTTAGGCTGAAAATGCTATGCTGCATTTCAGTACCAATATGTCTGCACAAGTATGAGAAAACCCCAGACAAAATTATAATCAAAGTTTCTAATGCCTTGAAAACAAAGTTGGAAATAGTCCCTACCTAATTGTGAGCTCCAGAGGCAGTTCCTTCTCTTCTTCCCATATAAGCATATCTACAATGTATTTTATCACAGACGGAAACACCCTCCTAGTGTGCTCCATAATTTCTTCATTCAACTGACATTCAGAATTCTGTAAAACATGAAATAATATTAATATGGAAAAGAAATTTTAAAAATTTTAGAATGGCATAGGTAGAATACCTTATTACTGAATATATATAATATATATTGTGTTTGTGCCCCAGGGCACTGGGTTACACTTCTGGGTTTTGTGGGTTAAAAGCAATTTCTCTTTGTGTCATTGTATTTATTGTAATATTTTTTATTAAATTATAACTCTGACTTATAATCTCTCCTGAGCTGGGTTCATTTCTCCTGCCAGTTTGCCTTTAAACCAGCACAGAGGTACAAATAAGCATGAGACATCCCAGCATGACATTAGTTTTAAGACACAGATACTTATTTTAGTCACAGTGACAGATACACCAGAAGTAACTGACAAAAACAATTGTTCAGTAATGCAGCAATGTGGGAAAGAGAAAATATATTAAAATCAAGTATTACATCTAAACATTTACTTACCACTGGGAAGCCAATTATTTGCAAATAAGAACTGAGTAATACATGTAGCAAAGAAAAGCGCAAGCGACTGCAATTTTAATTCCAAATGAAAGACTGAAATGCACAAGACAGGCAGATGAAACTGCCTCCAAACAAAAAGAAAAAAGAAAAAAGCATCTCCAATACATATGTTTCATCCCAAACACCTTGACCAAAGAAATCCTGATTCAACTTGACTGAACCTGCTACATGAATTATACAATACCCATGCAGGAATAAGCACTTTTTAAAATACAAAAAGCAATACTTAAAATATCTATTATTTCACTTTATGCAATATTCTTACCTCTTTTGGAGAACCTGATGACCCGAGCTCATGCTTAGTACACAACGGTCCAGCCTTCCATGCCTCTGTATCCCCACAGTCACAAAATCCGCCCCCAGTAGAGCTGTGCATCTGTAAAAATCATGGATTTAAGTCATGAAACATGCACATAAAAGCACGAGAAAAACAGAAGTGCACATTAACTCAAAGACAAGTATAAATACCTCTTCAAAAATTACAAGAGCCACTACATAACCAACAGACTTACCAAAACACTTTTTTTAGCAAAATGTAAACTTTTTGAGCAGGAAATAAAGGAGGAAATACAGTTGCTACAACAAAAAGGTAGACAAGTCTTAAATAAATTCAGCTAGAAAGTAGGTGAAAAGGCCTAGCACTGACAAATAAGTGCTTCATAAATGGTAAAACCATAATTTCTGGGTTTATACCCAAAATTATAGCAAAGTTGCTTATTGCTTTCTTTAAAAATTACTTCATAAAGATAAAAAAATAATATAAAGAAGAGCATGTACATATCAGACAGTTAGTAGTACTTCCACTTCTAACCAAAGTAAAGATAACATGATCACATCTGAAAACATTCTTGTAACTTTAACTGCACATTGCACTTTCAGAAAAGTACAAATTCTGACTTCTCATTTGGGCAAAAAGTTCTGACTAAAGTCAGGCAAAAATAATTATTCTTGGCTTACCCCAATTCCCCAATCCTGAAACAATTATTAAAAAACCTCAGTGACCCAATAAAAAGACATTCGAAAATCTGTTATTTACTTGAAACATTTTAAAATAACCTGATCTAACAAGATGTACTTCAAACAGGAGTGTGGACTAAGTGACCTCCTTAGGTCCCTTCCAACACAAATTATTACACAAATCTATAAAGAGTAATTATTCCTGTCTATTTTCCCTGGATTTCCATCCTACCTCTCAGTAAACTGTGTGTGTCCATGCATATGTATAGAGAAGTTATATCTGCATTATCCAAATGGTTTTGTACATCTTTGAGTCAGTATCTGCAATGTATGTTCAGATCAGTACACAAAGACACAAAGAGGGGCAAAATGCTGCATTTTAGAACCAGTCATTTTTGAGATTGCTAGGACCCCTTCCAAATTGTGTCTCATTGAAAAATATCCACTTGAAGGGGATTTATAACCAACAGACAATAGAGGTAAGACAAACCTCTTCAATGGATATCATACTAATGAATAGAAAATCTGAAATGAAAAATATGCATTCCCCTTTCTAGTAATGAAAGATAATTAAATTGAATACATAATGTTTCTGTACATTGTCTGGTCTCTTGCAGCAGAGTTAGGCCAGCTTTCAAAATGACACTAAATACACTGTTTTCCATTTCTACTTCCAAGGATGTTGAAATTAAGAGTTCTCAGTGAAGAGGGCAAGCAAAAAAGGAGGCCTGGGAAGGAATCAGGAGATGACACTTTAAGCAGTAAGTTTTCTAAGAATCATTAAAAAGAACCTTCTATAACTAAATCATGGGAATCTCTCAAAGACAACACAGTTTTGGTTCAAAGAGAATCAAAAGGGCATCAGAGAGAGACAATTCAGTTTTAGAACAATCTCCTCGATTAACACCAAAAAAAAAAAAATCTATAATTAACATTTGATTTAACTTCATCATAGTCCACTCTAAGGGCATTAAGTAGATTATGCAAATTTAAATGAAGGAACAAAGCAGACCTGTAGAGACTGCATTGTAAGTTCTAAATAATGGCCCCTGTACTTGCACACTCATTCTAAATTTCCCAACAGCACTAACTGGGACTTAGGACACAACTGTCATCCCCAGTCACAGTTTTTTGCTCTGACCTACACGTCTGTGATACTGCCAAAGAGAGTAACAATTGTTTGTAAGCATTCATAAACCAGCCTTTATCCTTTGGTTCTTCAACTGGGAAGCTGCTATTCTCAAAAGAAGCTTTACATAGTTAGAAACACAAGAGAGAGAGTGATTATGCATTGCATGAATCCCAGAATTTCTTTTTTTAAACAATAAAATTACTAATGGTTTATATACAGTATATTGTATCATCAAAAGAACTTCTCCAAAGCTGCAAGTACCAATTCTTAAAATAGATTTCCCTACCTTGTACCGGTGGTTCTTGTGAATGCTGTTCTGGAAGCAGTCAATGCAGAGCACACAAGTCGGATCAACTGCACAGTCTCTGCAATAAAAATGGGAACTGTAACCGGAAAACCTTCTAAAACAAACACATAGAGTTTTCATGCAAAAAGGAAAATGCTGCTCTGAAATAAAGAAAAAAATTGAGATTAACAACAGATTCAAATTATTACAACATTGGCTACACGTCACAGAAAGAGGAAAGTCAGTCTGGTTAGGTTTAAACCATGTATTCAAATCTGTGCCATCAACTTCTGTCAAAAACATGCTCAACTTTTAAAACTTGCTGCTGACTTTTTAAGATTTTCCTAAGAATAACTGGCTATCAAAACCCATGAGGACTCTGAATTAGCCTTTATTATTGTTTCCAGCACCTGTGGTCAGTTTGCCAATTACACTTAGGCTACACTTCTGCTGGGTTATGTTTCGAACTTTTCAAACAGTTAGACATTAACATCTAAGGAGAATTCCTTTTGTAAATGAGCCAAGAATATATGCTTTGAAATTTAATTCCAATAGTTTCACTCATGCACTTACATACCAGAAAATCTGGAATTACACTCATGGGCAGTCTAATTCCATTTTTTGCTATGTTCCACATACATACTTTTTATATATTGCCTTTTTTCCTTACAACATGGTCACTTTTAAATGGTGTTTCATTGTATGCAAAATGTGGATGACAGGTGCTAAACAAAAGTATATCAAGTATCTTACTTTACACCACTGTTCAACATTTAGTTCAGGCCTCTTTAACAATACAACTAAAACAGCATGGCAATTCTGATTACAAAAATAGCTTCCTTTCAAACATTCAGATTCTAATAATCATTACAATAATTTAATACTCCAATAACATCCATTTATTACCATAAATTTTCTGAAAGGTGAGTTAAAAGAAAGAAAAATTAAGTCCAAAGTGCCTGCTATATTTAAATGCCCAATTCATAATGTTTAGACTTTTAATACTTCAGAGTATCTACGATTTTAGCATTTTAGAAGCCTAAAGCAAATGTAAACCTACCTTTAGTTGCAGCAGTATGTACATACAGCATCTTTTATAAATGCTACCACATTTTTGCAAGACAGGAACTCAAAAAAAAAGAAACCACCTCCAAGATACAGAGTGCTGTCTTTCTGCCTGCTGTCACACAAGAACCGTGCAGAGGCAGAAACAGAATTATTCCTGTCACAGCAGAACTGAAGTGCATTGCCAACCCTTTTCCTTCATACAACTGTCACACTCACTCTACACCTTATAGTACACACAGAAGGGCTTCTTCAAAGACTGTTCTCCTTTCACACACAGCACTTATTCCTAGAAAAAACTGTGGAATATATGACTGATGAAAACTTTACAGTGTAATTCACAAGCACAACATTTACAGAGAACTTTCATTTTTGACATTTCCTAAATTCTATGGACTGGATTTTTTAGCCACAATAATATTTTTCATCCTTAATAATAATCTTTCAATATTTCTCATTAAATTTTCCATATTTTTAAAATAAACTGAAGAACAAAAACTATGACAATAGCATCATACTAATGCTCATTACTTGCCAGCATAGTTACAATATTTACATTGACCAAAAAGATTGCTGGCTTTTTTCTATTAATGTTTTCATTATTTATTTACTGTAATTGTATGAATATGAACTAACAAAATTCTATCAAATGAGAGAGCTGCTATATTTAATATACTCGAGGCTGAGAAAAAAGGTGAAAAAAACCAATCACTGGTCACACAGCTATTGGTTAAGTAAAGGACTGATGACACTCAAAAATGCTGGTTCTGTTTCAGACTTTGGCAGAGTGATTGCTGTGCACAATTTTTTGTGCCTGTTTTCCCCTAGTTCAGGTACAGACTCCATACTCATACCCTATCATCCAACGCCTTTAACCCATGATTTTCAGTACCTTTAGTATCCTTTTCACTTCCCTCCCCATTTCTCTGACAGAACCTTCTTTTCATATGCAGTTTTCCTCACTCTGAAGTGGTTGGAAATGTAAAGCAAATGCCACCATCAGTTAAGCAAATACCTACTGTGACACCAGCAATGAATAGTTAGCAGCATAGCTGACTTCATTAAACCACTTTGCTGCATTATCTCACATGGGAACATATTTATGGTAACACACCTTCACTCTTACCTGCAAGAGTATGTCGTCTCCCCTCCTTTGAACACCTTTCCACAGAGCTGGGACGTTCCACTCTGCTGTAGTTTCTCCAGGAATACATCAGGGTCCTCCCCAAACAAGTAACATTCCAGGGGGTATAATATTGCTGCCTGGACCATTTCTTCTTGTTTCTCCACCAAGGGGTCCATTTCAGCTGAGTAAATATTTGGCACGTGTTTTGCCAAGCACTGTAAGAACGTTGCTTGGAAGTCATATCTCCCATCACACCACTGCAACAAAAAGCACAGCCATACATAAAAATAAACAAGTGAATAAAGAAAACAGGAATAAGCACTTCTACTGTGAATTCAGATGTCTTTTCTACATCAGAAGTCAGTTTTGTGAGCAATAAAATCCAAGAAACCACAGTTTCCCAAGAATTTCTCTGCTATTTTCATTTCAGTACCCAACACAGTAACCTCTGTTGCTTTGAAATCTTCTGTTAAAACACTAAGGCAAGAGCTGGCAAGGGCTGTATTACTGAAGAGCAACCTGTGCACTAATTAATTTTCAACTACATGCTTCCCAACAGGAGAAGCAATACAAAAATTGCAATGTCAGTTCAGCTGCTGACCAATGGAAACAATAACAGTCACAGCTGGGAAAAGGTTGGGATTCGTCCCTCAGCCTGCTTATGGTCACAAAACAGGTACCAGCTTAATGGTCTTTGAGAGCCTTGTGGAACTGCTCGCCAGAGGCCAGTTGCTACTGAGGGAGAAAGAGCCCCAGTGACTAGATAAGTTTAATGTCCTTGGCAAACCAGACTAAAATGCAATTTCATTTTTGTAAGACAATTAATGAAAGCACTTGTGTTTTGACTTGAGGTTCTTAGTCCCCAATTTTACTTTTACAATCTCTACTTCCCTGAATCATTCTTTACAATTGTCTTATTTCTGTCTTTCAAGTCTAAATATTCCTTCTTTCACATTACTCCCATTATTTAAAAATAACTTTCAGGGGGGGTTCCCCCATTGCAAATCAGATTACAAGACCCTTAAAACCAACACCCTTTCATACAAAATCTTGGTTTATGTCCAAAAATCACAGAATACCCTAAGTTGGAAGGGACCCACAAGGATCAGACTCCAACACAGGACAGACCCAAGAGTCACATGTGACTGAGAGCACTGACCAAAGGCTTCTTGAGCTCTGGCAGAATTGGAGCCATGACCACTTCCCTGGGAAGCCTATTCCAGTGCCCAACTGCCCCCTGGATGAAGAACATTTTCTTAATAACCAACCTAAACGGTCCCTAATACAGCTTGGGGCCATTCCCTCAGGTCCTGTCGCTGTTCACCACAGAGAAGAGATCAGTGTGTCCCTCCAATTCTCCTCCTGAGGAAGTTGTAGACTCCAATGAGGTCTCCCTCAGTCTCCTCTTCTCCTGGATAAACAAACCAACTGACCTCAGCCACTCCTCATATGGCTTCCCCTCAAGGCCCTTCACTATTTTTGCAGCCCTCCTTTGGATACTCTCCAACAGCTTTATACCCTACTTACACTGTGGTGCCCAAAACTGCACACAGGACTTGAGTACAACAACAACAAAAAAATGTATGTAACTTCAGAAATAGCTCTGAAGGGAATTTCCTCTAGGCCAGCAATCAGGGAATGAGCAAAGCCAGCACAGAGTTCAGACTGCAAGAAGGCTCAAAGAAGTTAAAGAATAAAAATGCACATCATGTTAGTGAAATGCAAAAAGCCTTCAACTCTGACTTAAAACACAGAAAATCTAAAGGGAAAAACATGATGTTTACCTGGGGCATAAAGACACCAATTTTTAAAAAGCAATTTAAAGCTAAATCCAAATCTATTACAAACTAGTATAACAACACTTAAAGAAAAATATCACATTTAGCTGGTGGTTCTGAGAAAGAGACTAAATTGTAAAAAGTAACTGAAAACTGAATCACTTGAGCATGTGTTTATTTTTTTTCATAT
The DNA here is from genome assembly GCA_035583235.1 of Hafferia zeledoni. Lineage (NCBI taxonomy): Eukaryota > Metazoa > Chordata > Aves > Passeriformes > Thamnophilidae > Hafferia > Hafferia zeledoni. The sequence goes on from JAWWEV010000167.1 coordinate 27,285,530, forward strand.
GTCTGATTTAAGATGAGTGGAAGGGAATTATTCCTATCATAATTAAACTCCATAATTCAATGTTCCTCCTTTAACATGCCTTCTTCTGTAACTTGCTTTTGTTTTATCTTACCTATAGTGCCCCATGGCATTAGCAAATTCCCCTCCCAACTTGGTAACTGTATTTTTAAATATGGGAGGGTGGGACACGACCCTTTGGCCTGCTCTCTTTGCAAAGCACAGGAGAATCCCAGCCTGTAGCCCTCCTATCTTATTAAGTCATGTTCCCAAGAGATGGTGTAAGTTTAGGTTCTGCATTGCTGATCCAGAGCACATCACAGCTTCAAGAGATGCAGGGCTAAGCTTTCCTGAAAATCTGCCAGAACTGCAGAATGGGTTCTGACACAGTTTAACTCACAAGCATTTCAAGCATTCCTGTGCAAAGCTTTTAATTCTATTTACATGTTGGCCTGAGAAGGGAGGACAGGAAGTAGGGAAGGAGGGGGAACAAGGGCAGAGAGAAAACTCTCTCAATCAGGCTGGCTGTCTTTTGGTAAACACACTAAAATACACCCTCAACCTATACATCACCCAGGAAATATCCATTATACTCACAATATAAACAAGAACATTGTTTTTCTAATTTCTAAAAGCTGTACCAGGGTAAACATCAGACCTACACCATATTCTCTGTGCCTCCTGGGAGAACCAATTTAATCCTTTCATCAAAATCTGTTTAGCATACTATATTCAGCTGTATAAAAACATTCACTGTACAATGGCAGTTTGGCCCCTTGTGCACATATATTGAAATGCAGGTTTGAGTATCTCAACTAACAGCTTGAGTAGTCCCACTTTCCCTCTCCCCACTCACTCTTACCTGAGCTCATACCTGGCAAGTGCTCAATCGCTGGAGATATAAAAACCATATAAATTAATACACTGATAGAGTTTCATTTATTTATTTATTGCTTGTATTGACAGGATGAGCTGGAAATGGAGAAGAGCCCAGAAGTTGTGCAATACAGCTGCAAGCCAACGTGGGGCTTGCCCCCAGCTTTCTGCCCAGCACTGGCACAGTGAGCCCTGAGAGACTTTGGAGATGCCATCCTTCGACACAGTCAAAGACAACTGGACATGGCCCCAGGGAATCTGTTGTAGGTGACCCTGCTTGAGGTGGGAATTTAGACAGAATGACCTCCAGAAGTATCTCAACCATTGTGTGATTCAAATGCCTTCACAAGGAGAAATCTTATTTCTTTGTCAATCTCTATTAATCTTCCAGTATCTGTTACAAGTAAGACCTACAGAAGCCCATTTTCCAGATTTGATTCCACTCAAGAAAAAACCTTAAACAGAGTACTGAAAGAGGCAGAGGCCATGAGATAACACAATTAAGGAAGAAACACTACCATATAATCAAAACACTACTATGAGTTGCTCTCCACAGCCCGCTGGCACTCACACTCACAGGGTTCCACAGACTGTAACTAACAGAGGAAAGCCCACAGGAAGCAGGCCTGAACACACTCTCCTCTAACTGACACTACTCCACTGGAAAACATCCTGAATTTAGGAGAAAAAAAAAACACCACCACGTACATTTAAAGCACATTAGAGCTTCAGATTGGAATTCTGAAATTTTTCAGCTTTTAAATATTTGTGTTAGTGACCTTAGTAGAGTCCTTTTGATGGGTTTCTTGGTCATTTTCTCACTTTTAACGAACGTTAGCCAAAGAAACAGCCACACCAGCACATGGACAACACAGACATACATAAAACCCCCACAAACAAGGACCAGAATGACCCAAGGGAGTTATCACTGCAACAGCACACACCACCCTTCCCACGGAAGGAGCAACATTCACATCATGCCAGTGGGCATTCCCAAGTATTGGAAACAGCTGGCAAAGGGGGCGTTCAGAAACCTGACACTGGTGAAGGGTGTATGTCAGAAACACACTTTGTCTCCTATCTCTTCTTTTATACTTTGTATCTCTAACCTTCTCCAGGCCCATCTCTTTTCCTCCTTTAATCACATTTGCCCTTTTTATGACGAGGATAATCCTCAAACTGCAGGAAAGAGGAGGACTAAGGGAGACATGAGGAGTTGCAGAGCTGTTTCTCAAGTGTAAGTAGTTTTGTCAAAAGAGCAGGCCCAGCAACCCTTTTGTCCAGGACAACTGATTTGTGCTGTATAAGAAAAGCTGTAATCTGTAATCTTTAATGACTCTTCAGAAGAAAACTGACAGAAGCAGAACCTCACAATACCCCTTGAGAATGAACCATTAGGTGATCATCTCTCATCTTGCATGGGAAATAAGTTCCCCTCTGTGGGATCACACTACTGCTATTTCTTCCCATGTGCAATACAGAGATCTTCCCAAAAGTCAATTCCAACCAAACATGTAGGTTTCTTAGACATGTACAAGGACAGTTTGTAGGCTTTTATAAATGCTTTAAGTAAGAATCATGCCAAAAGGTCAGAGGATGGGGAATTACATTTCCCTACAAATACTGCTACAAAATATACAAAACAGCTCTCACTGATGTAGTAAATATCTCCAATATACAATTATGTCTTTCACAAACATTCATTTATGAATACTACAAATAATAACAGGAATTAGCTAAAGAAGTGTATAAGGAAAAAGAGAAAAAAGTTAACAACAAACTCTCTCAGTTCACTTTTCACCTGCAGACCAAGCATCAAATGAGATTTCTCACCACTATGACAAGATTTTCTTCCTCATTGCAGAGGTTTATTATGTACATTAACCCAGTAACCACTGCTTCCATGGCAATTTTTGATTTACCTTCTGAGCACAGTTCTCTTTGAATTTTGAAGTCTTTTCAAACTAACAGCTTGCATTAGGCAATACTATAAAAAGCAACTCTGCTTCAACTACACTGACTGACAAGCTGATCTTTTAGTGCAAAAGAAACTGCGTAAATTTCAAGACTGCATTTTTAGAGCTATACATTAATCCAATTAGTTAAATGAAAGAAAGTTAATATTTATAAACATTAAAAAATAAATGACGAAGGAACAGACAATACTAGTAGCACAAACTAAAACTTGCACCTGGTCCAATATTCCAGTTAAAAGTAGTAAAAATGCTTAGTTTTTGCATACCATAAATCCATCAAGCACGAGATGGCAATACCAGCCACCTGTCACAGCAACAAGAAGTAGGATTTTAAAAGTAAATACTTAAAATGCTGGAGACATACTCATTTCAAGTAGGTGTCATTCAAGATAAACACCAAATGCAAAAGGCTGCTTACTTTAATGCATAGAATGGTTGTTACTATTAAGCAGAGATTAGCAGGACAACAGATCTCTGAAAACTTTTATTCTGATATTGTCTAACCAACTGAGGAAACATAAAAGACACTTTAAAAGAACAAATACACACAAGTTCTTTTAAGCATGCAGAACGCTTGAAATTTCTTTAGAAAGGAAATTTCAAAAGATTCTTGAACTAACACTTTCATATTAGGGTCTGCTTTTAAAATTTTAGTACATTTTTTCCTTCTTATTATTTTGGTTTTAAATTCTCAGTCTTCTAATGCACTGAAAATAAGATCCAAGTAGAGTACAGAACACTTAGGCCTTATTTTTGGTCAAAATAACAAGGAAACAAGGCAATCTGTTTCAGCCTCAGATATATATTCCCTAAAGAAAAGGCTTCCAAAATAAGCACTAGGAATTAATTAGTGCAGTTCTTCTCTGCCTTAAAGCAAACCAAACTTTTTTTCAGGAGCATAAATTGTACTGTCTCTGGAAGGGCATGGTTCAGAGAGTTAAAATGGAAACTTGCTCATTTTTTTTGTCACACTCATAATTGTTTCACACTCTCCAACTAAGTATAGCCAATGTTTTAGCAGAGATTCTAAGCTTTTAAAATGACTGTTTAGAACTCAAATATAAAATTTGTTCTCTGACACATCAGTCACACAGCTCCTTTATATAACACAGCTAAAAAACCAAACCACAGTACCAAACTTTGGTCTGCTCTGGATATCAGTAATTACACTGAAAGAAGCAAGTTTGGTTTCAAAAGTTATTTCTATTGCTACAACATGGCTAACACGCAGGACTGCCCAACACTGTCCTAACAAAACATCAACTCTGACCTGAAGACAAAAAAGAACTGTTTGATCTTTATATTCATTTAAACTTTGGCTTCTAAGCCAAAGCAGGGTGCTAATTGATGTCAAAAGATGCTTTAATGATGCAGGTGTTTCCCTGCTGGGGATGAGACTCAAAGACAGCGCAGACTATTAACGCTTTGTCCTACAGCAGAATCTACCTGGATTCCAGTAGTTGCCAGTGACTACCAGTTTAGCTGAACCAGAGCAAACCAGTGACCACTCAGAGAACGACAAGTAACCACCAGCACCATCTGTTACCGTTTCAGCTGCTGGATAGCTAAAAGTAATGTCCTCTGCAGGGGAAAAAGACCCAAACAGCGAAACCTCTTGGAAACTGCAGCTCCCACATCACTCTTAAATCCCAGACATCTCCAAAATCACACAGCGCAGCCGCAGGCCTGGGGGTAACCCCTGAATACAAACAGGTGCCCAGGGAGATGGCCGGAGTTAAACCATGGTCTGTGGGTCTCTTTGCCATGCTGTGGGTATCTCTATTGCCATCATCATCATGGCTAGGCTTCGCGAATGAAGATTTGGGAAGGGCACTACCCACGCTTGCTGCAAGCGTGCTGATG
>JAWWEV010000167.1:27298015-27308120 GCA_035583235.1 Hafferia zeledoni
CACTAACAGGAACACTGCTGACCTGCTCCTGACAAATTCAGTCAGCTCTGAGTGGGGCTGGGCCGGGCCGAGGGGCGGCCCCGAGCCGGGGGCAGAGCGGGCGCTCCGGGGCGCGCAGCCAAGCCGAGTTACAGGTGTTTGGCGAGGCTGCCCGCAAGGTTGCGCGGAGCAGCGCATACACTGCCGGGAGCTCGGTGTGCACCTGCAGTGGCGCTGCAGGTCGAGCTCGGGGGGCCCGAGCCCGAGGCAGGAGGCTGTAACCTGGCGACCCTTCGCATGGCAAAGGGCGCGGGGACCTGTGGCCCTTCCAGGTGACCAGACACAGGACAGGAGCCGATGACCCCAGACTCTCTCGCCCTCAGAATATGAGGGTGTAAAAGGCCAGGGGTTCCTTTGTTCAAGGGGTCCCTCCTCGGAGGCACCAGGTAGACCTGTCCTTTTGTTAACGTAGCTATTGCCCCATGATTAAATTATTTGAAGGATCTGGACTTCTGAGACTGTTACGGGGAACCCGGGATTGGGCAGGTGAGGAAACCTGACCTGACTGAACGCAGTGTGTGTAGCTGTGACGGGACTTCGGTCCCAGCTCAGGTGGTGTGAGATTGCCACAGTGGCTCCGGGATGGTCGGACCGGGAACTTTCCTTAACAGATAACGTGTGTGGTGGAAGCAGGTAATTAAAAATCGTCTAATTATTACACTACCCTATATATTGCATCAGTATCTGATGCGGTATTATCTAATACCCCGGTGAGAAATGCACACTCTGTTTGTCCCTTTTCCCTTCCAAAACTCAGAGAAGTTTTATGTCTAAGAAAATAGCGACACCGATTTTGAGCAATAGAAGGTACTGGGCTAGTATTCAGAAGGTTAAATGTACGCAGCTTTGGTTCCAGGGTAAACATCCAATCGAATGTAACCTGCTACAGTCCTGAAAGCAAATTGGCACATCCGCGTGCTTCTTGTGGCCTCTTCTGTCTTCTCCCCAGAGCATTCCCGAAGCACTTAGTGCAGATCTAGCCGGAAAAGCTGTTTACGTGTTCGCAATTAATTGATGGCTGAGTTGTCACAAGGGTTGCTATGCATTTCCTTCTGACATACAAGGTGCTTTTACTGGTTTGTTTTTATTCTCAAACTCAAGAACACTTTGCCTTAATGGATTAACTGCAGGCGGTGCCCTTAGTGCATGAGCTGGCATATTATTAGTCCTTTTGTTCTCTCCAATTTTTTTTTCCAGTAATTTTTCCTAAAGTTACTTAAGGCTTATTTTTACTGCAGAGTAGATTTGAAGACAAGATATATGCTTGAATTAATGTGAGTAAAGCCCCTGTGCTGAGTTGCTGTCTTGTGAAGAGTCAAATACAGCAGCATACAGCAGTGCAGAGCTATCCTGACAAGCAGCATGCACAGCTCTGTGCTTCTCTTGACATGTTTTCTCTGCTTGTTTTTACTTCAAGTGCAGTTCTCCCAAGGACAGGTCACAGCACAGATAATTTAAGACTTGGCTTTAGTTTCAAGTGGTTGTATTCTCTTTTAGACGTGCCCTTTAATGGCTGCTTTATCGTTGACCTAACTTGGAAATTAATCAAGCACTAAATCCAGCGTTGTGCCTGATGATCTCGTGGGAAACAGGCTCAGGCTCCCTGGTGACTCCATAGGTCTAGCCTAGGTCACTGCATAGAGCTCAAGATGATCCTGCAGTTCCTTGCCTTGTTTTTCCTCCTATCTGCAGGACTATCTCTTCTTAAACTGATCTGAATTTTAATCTTTGTACTGTAATCTTCTATTAATTGCTCTTTCTTTGACCTTTCTTATACCAGAATTGCCTTTCTTACCCAGTACTGAATAGACACTCCAGTTCGGTAATTGACAAGCTTACAATTAGTTCTCCTGTTTCTGTCAGCTGTATTCATTCTACTGTTGCTCTCGATCTTATAATTCTTGTTAATGCCTGCCTGTCCTGAACAACATTTTTGCTAGGTAAGGAATGTTGATGGTGACTTCTCCTCACCCCTAAATCTCCTCCAACTCATTTTCGTGAAAGTTACTGCCTATGGTTCAATGAGAGAGGCCAAGTATCCACATCAGAGGAAGGGGAAAGACAGAAGTGCAGCAAGTGGGCTTTTACATACATTCTGAAAATTAAATAATAGCATTACAAGCATTTTACCTTGCCAACTGTCTTCCCCTTTATTGTGATATCTTTTGAAGTTAATTACAAAAACAAAACAAAACAAAACCAAACAACACCAAAACCACTCCACTCACAAGATCTTCGTATTTCATGGCTTTTAGTGATAAGAGAAACACAGTCCCAGCTCTCAAAAGTCCCAGTAGGACACTGTAACTCTTAGAACTTTAAAGTTACACCTTTTTTTTAAATTTTAAATTCATAGTAGGGAAAAAAGTGGGAAGGTCTTTGTAGGAAATTGAGCTTCCCAACCACTCTCTGCTGTAAATTTACATTCTCTGTAGTTACCGGGAGAGCAGGAGTAAGGTCTCTCATGACTTTTTTTTCTTCAAGAACAAAAACTATAGAAGTTTTTATTTTCTGTGTTTGATTGCTGAGATAGATGAACTACAAATCCACAGGCTGAAGAGAAGCAAAACAATCCTTGTCAATGACTAAATGAGGTCTGATGTATTGAGGTAGTTTTACTGTGCTCTTTGACTCACACGAGCTTGAATATGTAAACAGAAGTGAAAATAAGGTTATGTCTAGAAGTGTTTACCTTTTTTAGCATCCAGTTTCGTTCTAGGCAGAAGTTCCCTGTAATTCCCAATGGGGAATTTTCCTAAGCTGAATTAAAAAGCTGTATTTAGGCAGTATTTTTTACATATGCAGATGACTGCCTAAGTAGAAACAATGTATTTTGTCTCCAATGCATTTTATCTGGATTTTTCAAAAAAGTAAAAGCTTTACAAGAACAGGTTTGTTAAATTGAATTTAAGTTAATGTTTTCAAGTGATACTGTCAGATGGGTATGGGCATGTGCTTTCTGGTTTTGGAGCATGAACTAGCATTTGTTTAAACTGAGGAGGACAATTTTTTAGTTTATTGACTGAAGTGGAATGGAGTGTAGAATGGAAAGCATTCATCAAAGATTTATTTTGTACATCCCTGAAAAGCTACAATACAAAAAAGAAAAATCTTACTTGTCTTATTCTCCCTATTCTCCCCCAAATGGCTCTTCTGATTTGAGGCTTTTGACTGGTTCATAAGTGAATAGCATTTTTTGCTGTTATGTACAAGTCATATCATCATTTCTTGGGCAGTCTTTTCCTTCTTGACGGCACATGGAATGGGACCTAAACACATGCATTAGATCCATTGAAATGCATGAATGGAAATGCTAACAATCCTTCCACCAGGTGCTGGAAATGTCACACAAGGTGCATAATAAATTATCGTTATATTTCAAGTTCTAGGTAACATTAACCTATTCTTGCTTTGCAGAACTATTTTGTATTCTCACTTGCAGCAAAACCATCACGTTGCACCAGAAACTCGTGGAATTTGAAAGGCAGTAGGCCACTTATAGTCATCACAGCTTACTGTGGATAGCTAAGTATTTCCCCATTTTATTGTACACCATTATTTCTAAGGAAACTTTCTTGATGGAAATGTGATTTTAGGGCTTAGAGTTGCAATATCATATGCTTGTTCTGCTTTTGTTCTCCCCCGTCATCCACTTCTCGTGTCTCCCTGTATCCCTTACGCTAATATGAATCACTATGATTGCCCTGATGTTGCATTCTTAAATACTTAGCTTTGCAGAACAATCTAGGTGGCAATAACCCTCTACTTGGGACAATGTTTCATTCTTCTCTTCTGCAGGTGTCAGATATTCATATCAGCAAATTTCGGGATCCCAAACGAGCTCCCGACTTTGAAAAATTCTGTTTGGAAACAATTGACGTAATCCAGCCAGCACTAGTTCTAGCAACAGGTAGGCAATTCACGAGTGTGAATTTGCTGTTGAGTGTGCTGTCAAAGGAAGAGCAAGTAAGCAACGTTTTAGGATCTCAGAATTTTTAAGTGCTAAGGTATCTTAAACAATGGAAATGAAATTACAACTGAAGATAGAGTACTAGAAGCTGAAAAGAATAACTTCTCAACTCAAGAGAACTGGTTTTTGTTCAGTGTCCTGAGTCTGATGGTGAGTTTAATGTGTTTTATATGTAACAGACACAATTAGGCAGGATAGCCATTGTTTTCCTAATATTTGCTGCGACACCTTAGTCCTTGCTAGCAGTTATCTTCCTTCTTGTCCTACTGGTAATGATTCTACATTCTTTGTATTTGAAATTACAGAAGTGACCAATGTCTCTGATTGGTCATTAAGAGCCAGTTCTTATGTCAGGACAATCCGTGTTCATTTGTATGAAATTCAGCTGTGAACTAATGTAAGATTTCCATTTGAACATACCGTGTCAAGACAGTTGAATTTCAGTTGATAACTTGCTATTGCTGTTGAAATGGATTAAGTTTTGGCAAGCAAATCAAAAAGACTCTGAACCATTACTATATGCAAAGCTTTAGAATCTTAATGCAAGACATGGAGTTTTGTTTTTGCAGAAAGTTACTTATCTAGTGCTTGCATTTTAAGTTTAGAATTCAGAAATAGTTAGCATTTGTCTTTTAACGTTTACCTTTTTAGCATTTGACTTTTAACTAGTACAGGGAGGCATTACTATGTGAACAAAAGTGGGAATGGTTTGAACTTTAATTGGAGCTTGAGGGGATACAGAAGCTGTGAAGTTAAACACAATTCTGATGACTAGAATCTCCAGATACAGTGAATGCCTAACAATTTGCTTTGCTTTGACATGGCATTAGTAAAAGTGTTGCAGTAATGTGATTGATGGATGTCTGATGAGGCTGCTGCATTAGAAGGCATTTATGATACAGGAACATCCTGATTACACTCAGGAGGCCTGCAGCCACTTGCACTAGGAGGCAGGGATTGCATTTTTGTCTAGTAGCACTGTTTGTATAAACTGTGTAGGCCTCTACTTATAATCTCACTTTTGTACACCTCCAGGGGACCTGACAGATGCTAAGACAAGAGATAAACTGGGGTCTGAGCAGGTAGAAGAAGAGTGGAAAACTTACCAGTCAATCCTGAAGAGATCGAGGGTCATGGAAAAAACCAAGTGGATAGACATCAAAGGGAATCATGGTAAGAAGGATTCTTGTGGTTGCAGATAAAGTGTTTGTGCTCCCTAGTATGTTAGTGGACATGATGAATCAGGAGAAGGGCCTACTATGCATGTATCTATTGAGGGCACACTTTGTTTAAAGGCATTTACTGGAGTTTTAGTACCAGAGAAGTGTGAGTCTGGCCTGGCAAGTAGTAGCTTGAGATGTTAGTTTCCAGGTCTTTAGTTTATGTGCCACATTGTTTAATGGAGGGGCAAACTGTAACCTTACCCTACAGAAGAAATGGTTTCAATTCACTTTTCCCAGACTTCTGCTCCCTCCCACCAGGTTTAAGTTAAAAAAGTATCACATGTCCAGCAGTTAAAGGAAATTTGGGGTTTTTTGAATAGAAAGGACTCATGGAAGTTCGTACACACTGGAGTTGTTGCCACGTTCTAAGCATTCAAACAGAAGCTGATGTTCTTGTAGGCTACATAAACCAGCTGTTACAGGAAGGGCAGAGTTAGAAAGCCTAGCACTGGGGGAAGAAAAGTGCATGCTTTGTCATGTACACCCATTTCCTTGTCAGGCTTCTGTTACCAGCCTTAGTGGAGAGGTAGAACCCAGTTGCAGTACAAACCTCCCCAGATTGCTATGTGTTTTTTACACACACTATTCTCTGATCTGCTGCTAATTCATTTTCTGTGAATGAGTTAGGTCTTACTGTGAGAGAATGCACTCAGTCCAAAAAGCTTCTGAAAAGCTCTGTGGTCAAAGTAGAGAGAGATTTAGCTTTTAGCCACTAAATAACAATTTACATTCCCACAGCAACTTCATCTTTGAATTGAAATGTAAATGGGAAAACTATTACCAGTTGTAGGTCAGCTGCATCAGTGTGTAATGTCTTCTCTGCACAGTTAGACAAGTCTGCTTTGTCAGTTACACATTTTATAAAAATAGCTCTTCAGCACCTGATGAGATCTCTTTATCTCAATACTACCAAGTTAAATACAGGGATCAATTATTAACTTGATCTGCAAGTTTCCTCATTTCCTGTTTCTCCCCTTACAGATTCATTCAACATTCCACACCTGGATAGCATTCAGAATTATTACAGGTACTTTTATTTACCATATAGATACTGTTTTATTCAGCGTCAAACTCACGAAACAATATTCTGTTTTCAGTTACCACATATATGCTTTTTCACTGACTTTCCTATAGTCCAGAATCATATCTGCTATTCCCTCTGTCTTTTGCATTGTCAGTTAGTAGAGCAGAATAGATTGATAGAACAGAATTCTTTGTGCAGACTTCTTATCTCTTACCTTATTCAGAATGGACTAGATCTAATGCAAGAAATCTTGCATTTATCCTATGCAGGTCATATTTGTCATTGCTACAAAATTTTCTAACAGCAATATTCCCATTTTATTTTGTTAGGAAATACTCTGCCTGGCGTAAAGATGGCTCTTTTCATTACATCCACACTACTTCTTTTGGGAACTATTCATTCATCTGCGTGGATGCCACACTCAGCCCAGGCCCTAAGAGGCCCTATAATTTCTTTGGAATTTTAAACATGGTATTGTATAAGTCTTGGCATTCCATTTTACTGGCTGTTTTACTTCTGTAGTGATTTGTTTGAACTTTTTATTTGGTTTTGTTTGAAATATTTATGTTTGTCTAAAAGAGTGTTTACACTTTTAAGCTATTATGCATGTGGGATGTTTATTTAGAAAAACAGATTTGTCACTTAATGTGTAGAGTATCTCTCTTTTCCCTCTTAAGAAATAATCAGTACAAAAATGTCAAATTAGGCATTTTAAGGACACTAAGAGATCATAGAGATCATACTATTTTTTTTCAGATTTTTGCCTAAAACTGCAAGTAAAGGTAGATACCTGTAACTTTTAAGAATTAAAACTGTGTCAGGAATTTGAAAAATAAATTAATTTTTTATCTGTGATTTGATTACATAGCTTAGGTAAAAGTATTCTTAAAACCCAAATTATAAAGGCAAAGGAAATGTAATTTCATTTAATAAGCCCATTACGTTAAACCAGAATGGTTTAATACTGAATCCATTCTTTTTTTATTATACCTTTACTTCTGTTTCTTTCATTCATGCCCTTCAGCATTTCCTTTCAGGTAGGAGGAAAAAGAATGTGTTGGTAGTTCTCTTGGTTCTCCTAAAAGATGATCTGTAAAGTGGTGAAAGACAGGATTTGTGTTCTTTTCTGGTTTTAGTTATCCTGCATCCTTTGAGACATTACAGATTTTAGGAGGCTTTCTGGGCAGTAAGTGGTTGATTTAATATTCTAAGTCAAACAAGTAAAGGAGAGAAATTTTACCTCCTGTGTAAAGTTTTACTTTTACTTAACTTTAACAGCAATGGCTGAGTAATATTTTTAAGATCAGCGTCAGAGTTCATTCGGTTAAATGACTGAAGCATGTGGTGCATGGTTTCTGTGGTCTGTCACACCTGTAAAAGGCCATCTAGACAGTAGAGATGATAACTGTAAGGTAAAGATGTTCATAGAATTAACTCTTTGACTATGTAAATAAGCAATAGAAAGGATGGAAATATTGTTTACCAGCATCTTTATTTACATTCCATTTTTCTTATGTTAGATTGCAGAGAAGGCACTGAGTGTCTGGTTTTCATTTTCTTTTTCCAACATCAGATGTTAGGGTTATGTCAAGTAGTATAGTTTTCACACACAGGTCCCTGAAGCAACTCAACTGAGAGTATTCTCTGTAAGGAAAAACAAAAAAAGAGATGAATTGCATTCTTCATTAGTTTCTTTCTGCTTTCCTTTTGCTATTCTTTTACAATAGCCTGAATTTTAAACAGATTTGTTTAGTTGTCTTTCAAACACCTGCCCATTTCAGACTCAAATGGCAGAGCTGTCTTTGATGGCAACAGAGAGTCTGCACAGCAACCATACTGTCTGGTTTGGCCATTATCCCACCTCAACAATCATCTCCCCAGCCCCAGGAATACGAACATTAATGAGGTAAAGTATTTTTATCCTCTCTATTTTCAGTCTCAAGTACATTTCTTGCTTCTCTTCATATGCTTATCTCTCAGTTTTCAGGTTTTCTGCAGTGATATTTCCATGCCACCCAAATAATCACAATTCTTTTATTAGTTCTGCCACAGCCTATTTATGTGGGCATCTCCATACAATGGGTGGGCTCATGCCAGTCTTGCACAGTCAACACCGTGGTGGCACTCTGGAACTTGAACTGGGAGATTGGATGGATAATAGGAGGTAAGTAAAGCCTATGTGAGCAAATAATCATACGAAGCCCACCTGGCTATGCTGTGATTCCCTCTTATGCTGTTTGGTGAATTTGAAAGAAGCATGAGATCAGCCTGACTGGTTAATTACTATTAATGCTTTTGAAAAATGTTTTCGTGTGTAAGTTTGGGATTTTGCCCCATCCAACAGTGTGCTAACAAATTAAATAATTTTTTATTCATTCTTGATATTTAGAAGTTGAAAAGGGGACATCTAAATGCCCACTTAGTATGTGTTAGTATTCAAATGTAGGTGAATAAATTGTACTAAAATTCAGCATCACTACTTCAAAATACCCCTGCTCTGCACTAGCTGTTAGAATTCTAGATGCAAAAATAGTCTACCTGAAAATGTAACTTTAGCAGCCTATCAAAATATGTCTGATGGAGTGTATAGTAGTATATCAGCTTTTATTCTGCAGTAATCCAAAGAAAGATACTTGTATGCATCCAGGGAAAGGGCAACTGGGATCTTGGTCCATAACTAGTGTACCTGCACAGGCACTGTAGTAATGTACATTATATTTGAGTTCTTTAACGTAATGTTGGTGTATCTGATTCATGTGCAAAATTCCATAGACTTTGACATTTGGAATTTTGAGTACTGCTTCTGTGACTTAAAGTAACATTCACCTAATCAGAGGTAACCAGCTGTACAGTTAATACAGCAGAGTTGTTTGATATAGAATCAACTACAGAAGAGAATAATGGAAAATAAATCAAGGAACTTCAGAAGCATGGCAATGAGCTGTGCGTGCAGTACTTTGTATTAACAATTTTTTTTCCTTTCATTACAGGTACCGGATCCTTGCGTTCGATCATGACCTCCTTAGTTTCGCAGATCTTAACTTTGAAGAATGGCCTGTAGTTCTCATCACCAATCCCAAGTCCTTCCTTTACAGCAGTTCTGCTCATGAACCACTAGTCAAAATTCTTTATTCCACTCATATCAGGTACCTTGTAGTCTCTTGATTTCACAATATTTAACTGTATTTATATGTATATGCACAAAGCATTTTATTTTAATTATGTGTCCACTGTTCTCAGAATTCACTTTTCTCTGGAAGATTGTTCTTGAGAGCTCTCTTTGCATCACATGTGGAATAAAGAGAGATTGTATAGTACTGATTCCTATTTATTTATACAGTTATTTCCCCTCAAGTCAATTGAACTTTTTTATGTAACAAGCTGATAGATTAATATATCATCTGTGGTATTTATATAATGTATTCACATTGCTTCTGCTGATTTCGGGATTTTGTCTATGTATTTTTCTAAGTGTTTTCTCCCTTTCCCAATTCTCATACTGTTTTAAATCTCTCTATCTTTCCATTTCTACCTTTTCTGTTTAATTTCTTCATTTATATGTCAAATTTCTAGGCCCTTTTCAACATGTTGCATTTGCTGTCAGACCAATATGGTTGAAATATTACATACATAGAATTACAATCAAAAGAAGTTTGTCATACTTTTCATTTAAGAAGCAGTGTCCAGTAAGTGTCCTTACTTTCCAATTTCCTACTCAGAACCTTATCTAAACATTCTTACAATTATATTAAATTGTTGCCGTAAAAGTCCACAAAAAGAATCCAAGCCAAGTTTTTGTATGAGATAAGATAATGGGCAGGCACTTTAATGAGCAAACCCTGCTCATCC
>JAWWEV010000167.1:27308220-27372740 GCA_035583235.1 Hafferia zeledoni
GTCCACTAAAAGCTACAGTGTTACATTTACTATGTTCCTAAAATCTACAAAATATGAAAATTAAAAAATCAAAAATCCCTTCGGCATCAAAATATACAAACTGATAGAATAGTTCACCATAACTATATGAGACTCCTTTATTTGACTGAAACTGGAATGCCTTTTGTACTACAAAAATAGAAAGAAATTGTATGTTTGCCTTGTATGTATGTGAATACATACTTGAATTGTATATATGACTTATATCAGTCTCGCATTCCACTCCATGTCTCATAAATGCAGTTACAAAGACTGAGACGTTACATTCTGACTAGCAAAGGCAAAACAAGAAACAGGAAATAAAAGAAAAAAAAAGCGACACCCAACAACAAAGGACTTTAGAGAGACTGGCAATTTTTAATGAAGCCATCTACAAGTATTTCATTATGTGTCTACATGTGCAGGAGGATGCATCCCACTTGTGTTAGCGAATGTTTTGACAGCAAGGGTTCTAAGATTGTTTATGCCAGGACTGACCTGACAATCTCTGCCACTTTTTTGTCTGTTCTACAGCCAGTTTTCTCTCCTGCTTTTTTGTACAGTGCCACACAGAACTACACTTTTAACTGCAGGAAATGACTACCATGTTGCCATTAGCCCACAGATATTTCACTCTTTTAATTTCTAAATCTTTTGAACTCTTTAGTACAAGGTAGAATAATCTTTAGAGACTTCTCTTAAGAAAGCAATGAGAAGTCTGCAAGTCCTGTAACAAATCTGTTTATTTTGCTCTTTATTCCCTCCTTAGAATCCTGGCATTCTCTCCCTCCGTCATTGTCTCTGTCAAAGTCTACATAGACAGAGTTCACTTGGGGAATGCACATCAGGTGTCTGGTCCTCTCTATGTGCTGAGGTGGAACCCACAAAACTACAGTGAAGGATTCCATCACATAAATGTGACTGTCCAGGTAAGGTTGGCATTCTTTGTATTAATTTTTTTTGTTGTCATGGCTTCTCCATCACCCTTGTACATCACATAACTAGAAACACAACACATTATGAGAGACTTCCCTTCATATTTGTCTGATTACAAAAACCAAAGGACCCTGACTGCTGAGTACTGAAATATGAGGAATCTGGACAAAAGAAAGATTTCTTATTTTTCATGAGAAATATAATAAGACATGACAGAAGAGCAAGCTTAAATTGAAATTGGTCAAAAATAGAAGAGAGGGTTCCTGAAGTACATAAACAACAAGCAGAAACAGAAGGAAAATAATTGTCCACTGTTACACTGCAGAGGTGAATTAGTCACCAACAATGCAGCAGAGGTAGGGAAAGTAAGTAGAGAACTGGGAGTGAAGTTAAGCCTGGGAAAAAGGGAGGGGTATGAGGAAGGTGTTTTTAGGATTTGAGTTTATTTCTCTTTTTCTGCTCTGATTGGTAGTGAACTGAGCTAATTTCTGCAACTGGAGTCTGTTTTGCCCACGATTGCAATTGCTGAGTGATCTCTCCTGTCCTGATCTTGACCCACAAGCCTTTTGTTAAGTTTTTCCTCCCTTGCCCAGCTGAGGAAGGGGAGTTATGGAGCAGCTTCAGTGGGCACCTGGCATCCAACCAGGGTCAACTTACCAGAGATGGCAGAGTTACACATGCAGAAATATCAAACTGTTGAATACATGAAACACTTATTGTTAATCAATACAAGTTTGTGGCAAATAGGCCAGAAACAAAGTACAATGTATTCATAGTATTTTAATATGGGCTATTACCTAGAATTTGACCTTCAGCAGACTGTTGGTGGGGCCAGTAAACAGTCACTGTCTTCCACAAGTTGCTGAATCTCTGACAGGTTGTCGTTCATATGTAGCACTTTCAGATTATGATCTTATCATTGCCAATTTACTCGAAACTGCAAAATTGTCAGTCAATAATCCTTTGTAAGTGGAAGTATTTAATACAGCAGTATGCCAGACATATATGCATCAACTGGATCTTTGTAGGTAAGCTGCAATGGTAATTAGGATCTTTAACTACTTATTTTGTGTGCTACTGGTATCTAATTGTCCTCTTATTTTATATCAATCTAGGACGCCTCAGGAAGAATTGGCACACGGGGCCATGTATTTGCTATGGAAGAAAACCTCTCTCGTAGATTTGACTTTTGGCCATCTGTTATTCTTCTCACTGACCACTATGTTCTAGTAAGTACTTTCAGCAAAACAGCTGTCAATCCATGTTCATTTCCCAGGGCTACAGTGGGCATTTTCCTCATTCCTGGTAGACTCGAATGCAGTTTACTTTTTCCAGATATTACTCCATTGGAACTCAAAAATATTCAAGTTCCTCAAGTTGCACACTTCAACTGCAAATGTGCAGCAATGGTTCATGTAAACAGTTGACCTCTTGGATTTAGTCAAAATTTCCATTTTTGGGCATAGATACACACATTTTGAGCAAGCAAGAAATTGAAAGGAGTATCTGGACATGGTAGAAAAAGGAAACATTAAATAAAAAAGAACTTCACTGTGATCTGTTGCAATATGTGTTCTGGCAAGGATGCTGCAAATACTCTCACCACCAGCTGCTGACATTACAGCTGGCTCCAGCACAGAGGAGGGCATAATTCCCATCAACTTCAGTAAGTTCCAGGTCACATACAGATGTGTTACAGCTCAGTGCATGCAAAGAAGGCATGTCATAATAGTTCAGATGCACTTTTAGAACAACATAAGAAAGTCCAGATGAATGTAATTGTATTGTAATTGGTTCAAAATTATTGTATTAGTTTTGTTAATCAGTAACTGGTAACTCTTCACAATGTCTTGAACTGCAGTTCTCTTCAGTACAGCACTCAGAAAATAGTTTTCCTAGGAAGTATATTTGCACTTTTTCAATGGATGTCTTTTATACCCCCCATTTTTTAAAAAATTCATGTCTATCACTTTCAACCATTCAGCTGAATTCAAATCAGTATGATACTTGTTCAGTAACGTAGAAACTCTTTAAGTTTCTTTTTCCTCTTCATTTCAATGACACAATCAACCTTCGAATATGTGTTTCAGTTAGAAATCTTTGTGCCATTCTATCAGTGTCCATAAGGAATGCTCCAATGCTGCTACTACTCCAGGACTGGCTTAGAGTCAAAACTGTCTTTTCAGGCTCGTGTGCTCTTTGGCCTGATTGTGCTGATTCAGATCACCTTGCTCCTTGTTTTCAGATACGTCCAAAAGCCAGCACTCAAAGGTATGAACCAGTGTTTGTGGTTTGTAAAGGATCTGTTTTCCCCTAAACTTTTCACTATTTATCTGTGCGCTGACAATAGGTAAGTAATTGCGCTGTTAATCACCATATGCATTTTCCATCTACTGCTGTGGGTTCGACTGGTTTCCCAGAAGCTGCTGTTTTGCTTTTATGGGTAGCTGGAAAACCTCCAATGTATCAAATAAAGTAAATTAAAAACTAAAAACTTTAGCAGGCATCTTTGTTTAAACAAAAATTCAATGGATTGAAGTCCAAGGTTTTATTTTAATTTTCTCACAGAAGAATCCAATGCATAGGGAAAGGAATGTTTATTTTGTATTAGTTCTGTATGTGTGCTGGTTTCACTACAGTTGTCACAGAACTTTTTGTCACCTGAGTGGAGAAACAGATTTCCTTCTGCAAAGATAATTTTCTTAATTTTTGCAAAGAATGTGAACAGGATTGGGTCTTTCTCAAAATAGTATTAAAGCCAGTTTTGTCAATAACTTGATTTTTTTTTGTGATAAATCTGGTAAATGACAATTACTACTGTTAGACTTGTGTGTTTATCCTTTAAGGAATTGTTTGGACCACACCTTACTAATGGGTTTTTTCTGGAAGCCACCTCCCTTCCTATTTATGTCAGTTGTCCCTTCCTCTGTACCCATAATGACGTAGCATCCTGAGGTGACTACAGCAACTGCTTACATAGAAAAAGAACAGATTTTCAGTTGCCTTTATGGAATTCAGCAACTAAAAATTAAAAGAGCTGCCTCTGTGGTCGTGAGGTCCCTGTGGACTATGACAAATGTTTTACAAATTAGTGAACAGGTTTGTTAGAGCTGTGGATTTCCAAAGGTCCCTCTGGGGGTTCATTCTTTATGGGAAGGCAGCCACATAATACGTGAAATTCCACAAGCTAACTTCTGTAGGAAGGCTCTCTTGATCTCAGTCTGTGAATTATCTGCTCCAATTAGTTAATACTGCTTTTTTCCTGCTAACACATTTGTGATAATACTGTTGTTTTAATGCCTAGCCTTCATTTTATCTGAATTGCTATCAGATCTCACTAAGTAAATTTAATTTTAAAAAATCCAGTTAATCTAGTCCACACCGACCTGTCTTTCAGGGTTTCCAAATTTACTGTTTTGATTATCTTTACTTTTTATTTAATATGTAGCGTTTCCATGTTTATCATTCCAGCTAACTTAATTTTTGGGGTACAGAATGGTCGTTCTGTTTTATTTACATACAGTTAAGTGTATGCAGTTAGAATGGCAGCTTCCTCTGCTGTTTTTAATACAGATTGATGTATTTATCATTTCTTTAGCTTCAGTTATCCCAGTAATAGTAGAAATGCATTCCTTTGCATTTGTTCTGTAGACATACCTAATATTATTATATTCCTTATTTAATAGAATGAGTAAATAATGTGCAGATTTGTTTCAGAAAAACCAGGTTTTTTATATATATATGGGAGGGAGGTGCTTGCAACCTGAATTGTGTATTTATCTTAAATGTTGTCTCTCTTTAGAAAAGCCAGGATTACTTACTCTGACTTCATATTCGCTTCATGTCTTCAGTAAAACAAACACCTTCTATTACTCAGTTCTGGTTCTGAATTTATACACCATTCTGGGTAAGTTGCATTGAGTACAAGGGTACATAAATTAGTATTTTGAAATTACACATCAGATCTTGATGAAAATGAAGACTTCTAACATTTTGGAGAATGGGAACAATCTACTTACGTTACAAAATCTGTGTGGAACTTCAAAAGTTTGTCCAGAGAGACTAAGGGTTTGTTTATAAGAGCCTAGCTTAGAACCCCTGAATTAATTAAACTCTTAAATTGTTAAATTGATGTACTTTGATGTAAAATGAGTATAGGGAAGGTAAATTTCACATGACATGTCATTAAGACATCTGGGCTCTGATGATAACATTTTAGCTTACTCTCCTCTGATATTATGTCACTAAAATAGCTACTTTCTTGGCAGTCAGTGTAGTATGCAGAACATGGAACAGCCTGCATAGTTTAACTTCTGTTCTGAGCCAAGCTGGGATTGTTTGTGACCACATTATTCCTATGTCCTAATGTAATTTTGGGGAAAATCTAACATTTGAAAAGATCTGCCTTTTCGCCTCTCTCGTAAGGAAGATGTTATATGTAGTGTTGAAAATTGTTACAGAGCTGAAACTAACTAAAAAGTATTTTTGTTGCATGCCACAACTCCTTGGCAATACCATGATATTTTCACATCCCTTTTGCTGTTTGTAGAAGGTGAAAACATTAGGCTTATTACTATGGACAAGCAATAGACAAGTTATTTTCCCCAGTAAACCATTTTGTGTTCAGGGCCACGTGAAAAAGGGCCATGTCTCTCTTCTGTCTCCTGATGGTGCTGTATATTTGATTTTCTCTCTTGCAGGACCATGGTTTGTAGGAGAACTGATAGATGGCCAGTGGGGAGCCTGTTTTTCCTTTGGAGTGTTTGTTGGTGGTTCCTTCTTACAGGGCAGTGTGACGTTTGTGGTTGGTATTTTACAGGTAGGTATTTATAAAAACTAAAGTTAACAAGCTGTGCTTTTTTTCTGGGATTTTTTTTTCCAAATTTTTAAAAATAGTTTTATAAAGAAATGAGTCTTGGAAGGACAGAGGAGATAAATGGCCATGCCTGACCACAACAGGTCATTCTTACCTTTCTGCAGATTTAAAGGGCAGGAAGAAAGGAGGTTGTGCATTATTTTCTTAAACTTCTGTTTTCTGCTTTTGATGTTGCTTTGGACTCCCTGGATGTCTGTTTAGAGGCCATGTCTATACATTTTTCTCTCTAAATTTTCTAGTTTTGTCCTCAACTCATGTACCGGTTGCAGTGATTAAGCAAAAGAAACTGAGTGGCCAGGGCAGCCCTTGCACCCTGAATAGCCCATCAGATCAGTACGTGTCACTCTCCAAGCACATGTAAGTCCAGTTTTCCAAGCAGTAGTTTCCCCAGCTGCCATTGAGCTGAAAGAGAGGGTGTAGTTGCTTGGCATTTAAGCCAGACCAAGCCAGCACTGCCTCCTCCTTTATGGTCCCTCCCTTATACCAGTGCTGGCACTTGCCTGACATCACAGTGGGCTGGGACAGAGTGTTGAACTGACATAAGGACCTGCTGTTTTTACCATACTAGTTTTTTGCCAAGTCTGTCTCCCTGAATAGGCTCCAAGAAAGGTCAGATGCATGTCAGTACCTCTCACTGCAAGAGAGTGGACAGGAATGGGAATGCTTGGCCTGAAACTGAGGCACAGGCAGTCACTATCAGCTCTGTCAGCTGCAGTCTTGGAAGTACATCATGAGATTCCACCTCTGGGAATTGTACTCAGCCCTTAGAATGGGACAGTTTTATGTGCTTGTATCTTTCTACACCCTCATATCTGTTACCCAGAACACCTTGCTTGCTCATTGCCATTTTTTTCTCTTCTTTTCAGATGTTGTTTTTCAACCTGCCCCTAATGGCCTATCTGTGCTGGTGCCTGTTCCTGCGGTGCCGGGGTCACAGCTTCTGCTCTCACATCCGCCACGGCCGCCGCCTCGTGGCTGTGCTCATTCACCTGGCAATGGCACTCCTCCTGGCC
The DNA here is from genome assembly GCA_035583235.1 of Hafferia zeledoni. Lineage (NCBI taxonomy): Eukaryota > Metazoa > Chordata > Aves > Passeriformes > Thamnophilidae > Hafferia > Hafferia zeledoni. The sequence goes on from JAWWEV010000167.1 coordinate 27,315,064, forward strand.
TGGCAGCTCTACTCCTGCTACTTCCTGCAGAGAACCTACGGGACCGTGGCTTTCTTCCTCTCCCCAATGAGAACGTGGCTGGTGGTGCTGACCTCAGTTCTCATTTATAAAACCTGGACACTGAAATCGTCTGAGCTCAGAACTTACATAGTAGAAATGAAAACCTGTCAGAGCTCCTGAAGTACAGGATAAGTACTCCAAGTTCTTTGTTTTAAAAGCTGTCGAGTTACAACGTATCATTTTGTGATGCTGGAATTCCATGCAGCTCAACCATTAGGTGGTAAGATCTGAAGCTGCACCTGCACTGCTACAGAACTGTATTAAACAGTAAATGTGCAACAATAGGCAATGCATACTTTTCTTGTATTATACCATATACTGTATAATACATGTTACATCATACAGTGATACATCATACATTAATACAGTCAACTGTATAATAATCTCTTTAATGTTTGGGGTTTTTGTGATACAGAAGATGGATATGTCTGTATGGCTCACAAATGGACATGTTTGTCTGTTACTACTGTGAATTGAGAAATATTTTTGATTCATTAAATTCTTGATTTTTATAATGCTGGGAAAAGTGAGCATAGATCTTGATAATGAGCTTCAGGATTTTTGCTTAACTTTGATTCTTATTTCTGGATTTTCATATATCTTACATGACTAACTACAAGACTAGACCAGATGTCTTTATGAAGTAATAGTCATTGCAAAGGTGCTGTGGTGGCCTTCACAGTAATAGTCCTATGCTTCTACACTTTTTCAGTTCATAATATATACAAACAGATTATAGGCTGTTAGGTGTTTATATGTATTTTTGTGGTCATGTGTACCTGAGCTGTGCCATATTGCTCGTCCTGGGAGTGCTGCTAATTAACACTTTGTTCTCTGGAAGGAAGGAGTTATGTTCTACAGTACTGAGGTTTCCAATTCTCTCACACTTGACCACTGTGAGAGGACAGTGAAAGATCAATGTTGCTGGGATTCTCAGCTGTAGTCAGAGTTCAGCTTCAAAGCAAACAATGGAGACAATGTCCTCAGGATGGGAGAACCTGAAGGAATAACGTGGTCTGATGTCTGTGTTGGTAACTGAGCAGGTCAGGCCTGTGTTTCTGGGTCTAAGTCAAATGCACTAAAGAGTGACCTAAGAAAACTCATTTTTTTGTTTTCAGTTTTTTGAAGTCCAAAAATTGTATTAGTTACACTTATGAAGAATGTGAGGATCCAGAGCCAAGTGAGCTGAGGTGCCTTAATCTGTAAAGGAAAACACTGGGTTGCTTCACAAAAGACTGCTGTGAGTGGAACATTTAAAATACTTTAGGGTAATTTTACAGTACCTTACTTACGGCTTCTCAAGAAAAAGGAGAGGTAACTTATTTACAGCACCTTTGAAAAAAACCCAGCAGTGACTGTAGTGGAACACAGGAAAATAAATTGAATTGGAAGCAAATATTAACTACAAGAACTTTTTGTTATTTCTAAAAGGTGACAGTTTCCCTGTTCTTTAATTCATGTTCTTCAGTGATGTGTCATGTAATAGGAAAAAGAGTAAGATCTCTCACTTGCATAAGTTAAACACACTGTTAAGACAATACAGAATGTCATTTGTTGCTAAGTAAGTTTGTTTTGCAAAGCTGTTAGATTTTGTGCCCTACCTCTGATTTTCAATTTCTGAGAAATGTTACTGAAAAATTAATAATAAAATGACATTTCACAATTACTTTTACAAGATCAGGATGCATAGAAAGTGGCAATAAAATACTTCATCCTTCTACCCTCTGACAAGACTGTGTTCTGAAATGAGTCGTCTCTGTTGTGGTAGCAGTTGATTGCAACATAAGCCAATCTCAGTGTATTCATATGTCTATGGACTTAAAAATCTTACAGTCAGTCAAATACTCACTTTTTGGCTCTGTGAGCTGTGTTTGGTGGATGGAATTCTGTTAGAAATCTCTCAATGCTGTCTTAGTGTGGCAAGCAACGATGTTTTGTTTGTAGATGCATTATCCCTGCCTCCAACAACCCAGATAAGAATCACATGCTCCTACTGTGGTTGATATGTGAATTACGTATGTAAGTGAGAATATTGTAACAAATTTTGAGCGAAAGGGGCTATCCTACTGTCCTGCTGTCACAGGGAAGAGCATGCTGTAAAAGCTTGGAACTCTGCCCTGCACAGGAAGCGTCTCTGACCTCATGCTCTACACAGACAGTTATTGCAGCATTTTGTCGCTTAAGACAAGTCAAACTTACTTTGTCTCATGTTAATTCAGATTTTCTCCTTCTTAAACAGTTTTCCAGTATTCTAAAACTTCAGAAGGAAAATCCTAATTTTCCTACATGAGCTGTACACTTTAACACAAGAAGATTTTATTTACCAATAGCTTCTTTGAAGTTTCTTAATTCTTTATATCTCAGTTCTTTACAGCCTAAGCCCTACTCTGTGCTTCTAATTTAGCAGCCCCGTCATAGGCAAGTGGTTGCCCAAGTCAACTCTAAGTAACAAAGTATCTTTTCCCTTCAAACAAAATAAACGGGTTTGATAAAATGCAGCCCATCTCCCAGAACACATCTAAACCCAAAGAACCAGAAGGCAGAAATCAACACAGCAGACTGAAGCCAGACATTCAGAGATGACAGGTCCTGTGCTGTCCTGATGAATTGCCTGGGTCTGGTGCTCTTTTACAGCTCCTCTTCTCTCTGAAAGGCTACATCTCTACTGAGACAATAACACAATATTCTGCTGTAATGTATCTTAGCATTTACATCAGTCAGCATCAGTGTAAGATCTCATACTGTTACATGAATTATGGCAGGTTTTTTCCAGTTTATGGATGAGTAATGGATATTTTTTTTTTTAACTTGAACAGAAGCAAACGCCTTTGGCACTTACTGTTTCTGGCATATAGTTCTCTTTTGTTTAAAATAGTACTGCTGTTTCAGGGTAAGCATGAGAATACAGAGGTCTGCTGAAGTCAAGAGTCCTTTCCAAGCTGTTTATTAGGACAAATTAGAGCTATGTGATGGGAGCAAATCAAGTGGCAGATTGTGGAACCAGCCTGCTCTTCTGCAGTATGGCAATAAAATCAAGTATCTTGACTCAATGTATTGATTGGTTCTTGCACACCAGGTGAAATAACTCTGTGTTAGGGACACAACTCCTGCTCTGAATACATGCTTGCCCTTGCTTAAGATCTTGGAAACTATCACTCATTGTCTTCGTAAGGTAAAGCTTCCTGGGACAAACAGAGGTGGTTCCACAGCCAGTGAATACCTATCTAGTACATCCAAAGCATACTGGATTTTTGTTATCAGTTACTTGTAACCCTTTGTTAAATTACACCTCTTTATAGTACAAAATATATGATAGCTGAAGAGCCACCCTATTACAATAATGAAGAAGATGAAAAAATATTTTTTAGAACTGTTGGCACTTGGTTTAAAGAATCTTCTCCCTTTGATTTCTGTCTGTTCTTAAGAGGTAACATGAACCAGGATTCACAGGCAAAGAAAAGCTTCTGTGAGAGTCCTAAACATTGTGGGCATTAGGATGAAATTTACTTTGACTGTCCCCATCTTTTTTTCTTTTTTTTCCTAAAGGCATTTCACTGATGCTGCTAGAACTTGTGTTGCCCTCCATAGCTCACCTAACTACAGGAATGCTGCTGCAATCAGCTGCCTTTATTATGCTAAAGAGTCAATACCTCAGCATGATCTCACCCCAGATCACCCCTCACATCACAGCTCTTAATAGACTTATGACTTGTGTGGATTACTAAGCAATTGCTGTAAAAATAATAGTGCTGGGAATGTTATAATTTTATCATATTTTGTTTCAGTTGTGAAAAATAAGTTCCTAGAGGGCGATCACTTCTGGAAGGTGTGTCAACTCACAGTGCCAGAGATGAGCTCATTCTGGACTAGCTCTTCAGCAAGTATTGTTGAGTAAAATTTGTACTTTGGACAAACAAATGCAACCCCGGAAACATAAATACATTAAGACTGAGGCTTTCACACCTAACATATCAAATGAAAATTAACATTTTAACACCTTTCCAGTAGTTGTTATTATTACGTTTTCTTCCTTATATTCATACAACACCAACTCACCCCAGTCCATAGCTGAAGTCTCTTTTGAAATATACAGCTGCTTTGTATACTACCCTATGATAGACTTTCTTCCAAGCAGGCTGGAATAAAAGACAACAGTCCTCAGTATTAATAATAAAAGACATTTCTCTCCAAACAGCCTGCTGAAATGGAAATTAAATTGATAGATCGCAGGATGCCAAATACAGGGAAATGCAAGTTACAGGACATTGTGACTTTTATGTACGAGGGTTAGCCTGCAAGGGTGGAAGAAAACAGGCAAACATCATGGTGACACCATGCACCAAAAAGCGCCTAATGCTCTCATTTGTAAAAATACTTTTGCATCAATAACAATTTTCAGAAGCAGCAGCAGTGGAGCCTCACCGTAAAACCAGATTTGCCGCAGGGGGTGGGGAGGGTCGGTCAGGTGGAGGAGTTACTGAAGCGTTAATGGTTGGCCATATACTTGGAGTGGGCTGGTTTGTTTTGCATTTACGTATTTGCTTTAAGAATGAACTGTAAGGATGAGGAGGCTTATTCAGAAGGATTAAATGTGTTAGAGTGCATTAGGGCTAATCTGCTGCCTGGCTGAACCTGAATGCAGAATACAGGGAGCATAATGGAATGTTGACTCTGTTTCAATCTGAATGGTTCTGTCAGGCATATGCATGTAGCAGGGAATAAAGGAAGGAAAGGAGACAATGGGCACATCAGCACACTCACTGGGAGCAGTGTTTGGAAAGGCTGAGTTCCCAGCAGCAGCCTCCCCACTACATCCAGCTGACAGGAATCCAAGTCTAGAGCCAGTGCTCAGGACCACTGCATTTCCTGCTGCCTCTCCTTCCAATACACACATCAATTACCAAGCCATACAACCCTGCACTGCTAAACTTTCACAACTGAGTTACCCATCTAATAAACAGTCCATATGCAGGAATTCATAGAATTTTGCTCACTTCTTGCTTCCTGTCTTCCATTTGCCAACATACTGATTTTACTGCATAAAAATTTTGGCTTCTATTCCAGTGTTACTGAAACAGAAGTACCATGAGAAAGTTAAAAATTCATTGTAGTACAGAACAGGAAAAAAGAACTTACGAAAAATGAGGGAATAACCAAACTTAGAGGAACCAAGAATCATGACTGGAGAAGTGAGGACATTATAAATCAAACTACAAGGCCAAAGACCAACTTTATCTGAACTTTGTGCTCATTAACATAGTAAAATACCTGCTCACAAGCTAAGATCACGTCTTACTCACATAAGCCCTTTCCTGATAGAGCATGCAAGGTAAAATAATCATGCACTGTTTCTTTAAACAGAGCCAAGAAAATGCAAAGCCAATGACTATAGGTTTAGGTGGTTACCTATGTCAGAAATGAGAACTTTTTATTCCAAGTGTATGAAAATGATCACCTGGCATACTGAGGGGTGTGCTGGCTTGGTGGATTCAGCACCCACCTCTGCACAGACATGAACAAAGATCTCAGCTCTGTGTGTGAGATTGGCTCACTGCACACTGGGTGATGAATACCACCTTTAGGGACATAAACCAGATTGACAATCCAGCTGAAATGAACCGGTCCCCTAGTTTTGTAGTTGAAAAATGCGTAACAATGGTTATTGTTATGATTGCTTTCTGACATTCATACAACACAAATTCACCACAGTTCATAGTTGAAGTCTCTTCTGAAATATACCGGTATTTATTATTATTTTAGATAATCTAATGCTATAACGTCTCTTATAAAAGTTTATGGCATCCACCACTGCATGCTTCCTTCTTTTCAGGGTCTTTCAACATCAGGAAATTAAAGGACTGTTTTTCATATTGCTCACAACAGTATCAGGCAACTGATACCATCTTACTTTCCACAGCACACAAAATTATTTTCTTGCATAGTGTTTCTTCCACAGTATTTAGTTTGGGCCTGGGTAGTGACATGCACAACCCATTCTGTGGATGGTTCAGCTGACTGCTCATTTTTCAAGTCTCTCCATTGAGATGGTAAAAGAACACTGTTAGACCAAAAATTCAGAGCCAAGAGAAGTTACTGAGGGAACAGAAAATCAAGTGTCTGCAAAGGTACCTCTGTCATAGGCAGCATGTTTTGAGATTCTCTGTCTCTCACCTTGGAGAGGTGTAAACAACAGTAAAACTAGTGAGAGTATAATAAAAATAAGATACAGTGGAATTTAGAAAAGGAATTCTTAAAAGAAAACTTCACTGAAGTCTGGAAGGCAAAGATTGAGACAAGTAAGGATCACCCTACACTTGAATTACCTCTGATTAAAGTCTCAGGTTGCATGGAGAGGGAATTGTAAATGACTTACGTTTCAAGTACTCTGAAAATAGAGGATTTAATGATACAATATAGAGAAATGGACAATTTGTTTCAGATGGCAAAATGGAAATACCTTTATTAGAGACTTTGCATTCTAGGAATGAATTTTTCTTGCAATTATCTGGAAAAAACAAGAACAGTTATGTTCTAAAATGATTAGCTGGATTGATTGGACTGTCAGGAAAAATTTGCAATAGTAAATTAAAAATTCCTAGGGAAGTTCCTGGGCACTGAGACAATCTGGCATGGGAATGGTGCACATCTACACAGTAAATTCTTCTAAAACCAAAAGTAGGTGGCTGTATACAAATTATTTACTGGAAATTGTTCCTGGTGACATCTAGTCCCTCAAGATTTTAACCAAACTTTGCAATTTTTTTGTTGTTAATCAGTAGCTATAGCTAGGCAGATTTGATTAAGCAATTGAATTGTGAAACTTGTAGTTTTGGCTAATCCTTTGTTTTAAGGAAAAGGGAACCCAATAATCCCCAAATGAAGGGGCTGTCTGGACAAGAGTCCCCAGGAGTGGTCAGCAGGAATGAGCAGTAGCTGGAGGAAAGGTAATTCCAGCAAAGGAGATGGTGACCACCAACCCACTGACCACCTACTCAAAATGGACCCTGACTGGAATGGAGGGAAGAACTGCACATGTGGAATAATTAGCTTGAGAAGCAAGAGATCCAAGCAGCAAGTAAGGGTTTGATTACTAACTAATGAAAAAGCCATGCATAAATAGGCTAAAGTTTGGATGATGGCAAGTCAGCCTTTTGTGGGTTCCCCCCTGGGTGTGTGAGGTGTCACTGCACAGATGGGGTGATGAGCCCGTGTTTGGCACAACAGTGGGATGGTCTAACTTTCAAACCATACCCATGAAATATTTGCAAGTGTTATAGCTGGCAACTGTCAAAATCACCTCAAAGAATGTGTTACTCATTCAGGGTATAAATGATTTGCATTCTTGTTTGCAGTGCTATTTAGTTCATTAGTATCCCAAAATCTCTGTTTTCAGTACAGGCAGAACAACTTAATGGTTTATTTAAAAAATGGAAACTAGTGTAAGTAAAAGCTTTCTCACTATTAGAGACAGAGTGCAATTATTTTTCTCAAACCTATGACTTTTACTTAGAAATTGAGACGATCTGTTTTCCAATATTGCCTCCACTCATCATGGACTGGAAAGCAGCTTCAAGAGAAATAATGAAACAAGTTAGTACCAAGCAAAACATGCCAAGTAACCTTTAAAAAAGAAACCAAAAATGGTGGAAGCAAAAACAGCTCCCTGAAAAGGAGAGATCCCATTTTTGACCTAAACATATTAATCCTTAATGATGTGTTATATTAAGAAGGGAAAATAAAAGCTGTCTGTAATAAACTGCTATGGCCAGCTTTGTGTAATAATTAAAACCCCCTGATTTATAAGCAACAGTTTGAACTTATAATAATAATAATAACTCATAATAAGTTAATGATTACATTTGCTGCTGTTGTGATATATCATGCAAATATCAAAGGTAGACAAGGCATGACTGGAGAGCTCCCAAATGCTGTGGTATTCAAAAGCCTTTGCAAGAAAAGGCACATAAATACTGTACAATAGTGAGGGAAGCTGGTACAAAAGAATATACCTTTGAGTAAACAAAGTATGAGAGTATGAAATTTGCCCAAATTCCTTCAAAATAGGTACGTATACCAGTAAACAGCAATTAGCAATGACTAGAATAAATTGGAATCTCTAAGATTTGGTTATCACTTAATTCCACCAGTTCCAGTCTTGTGGGATTAAAGACTAAATGGAGAAAACCATACTCTTCCCTCTTACTTGAAAGGAAAGCATTCTTATAGCACATCTTCAATCACAAGGCTCATGTAATAAGACCCCCTTTATTTTCGTATTTCCTTTGTTACAGCTATTTTGAACAGGCTACAGGATATTCTGTTCCTTTGAAAGAAATATTTACTTTTTTAGCAATCTCTAATACGCTTTGCCCTTTCTTGTGTGTACTTTTCATTTTAGCTTTTGTTAGTAAATCCAGTAACAACCTCCATTAGATATTGGCCTTTTTTAAAGTATTTCAAAGTTGTCAAAAGAGCATTTTCTGACACACAAGTTCTAAGAAACAGGCAGCACTTTAAACCTGTAAGACCAGGATAACTATCATCAGCTGCTAAGGTAGCAGTCTGAAAAAATATATCTACATTTATAATGAATGATTTTTTAATATAAAATAACTTTCTTACAAAACATTTTAATACCTCATGAAAAAATATTAGAACAAAAACCATGGGTTTAAAAAATGCAAAAATCTGAACTGGCAAATGAAACAAAGGAGGTAGCTAACTTCTAAAGTCATTGTATTTAATCAGGCTATTATTATTCTTAGAAAATGATGTAAAAGTCTTACCACCAATGTTTGCTAAGCCTTCTACCACGGTCTCTCTGACCTGCCAGTGCAAACAAGTGCTTTTAGTTTTCTTCAAACAAGATTAGCATTTTCTATTTCTTAGAAACATGCCAAGAAACTGCCACAGAAACGACTAAAATCTAAAGATTTCTCTTGCTACAACAGATAGTGCTCTGTCTGGACTAGATTCTTTCATCAAGAGAGGTGTGATTATTTTCTGAGAAACACACAGGTGATTTAATTCTTCAGTCAGAACAGGAACTGTTTAATTCTTCAATCAGAAGAATTTCGGCCCCGCCAAAATTTCATGTCTCAGGATTTTCCCAGGAAAATTTACTGATCACTAGCAGAAACAAAACTCATCCAGACAGACCTCTGCCTGAAGGCACAGATTAAGCATATACCCATCACAAAATCATAAATGGTGACTATGAAGCTTGAAATACAACTTCAGACAAGATCCTCAGAAGCATTCAGGACACTTAACTAATCAGATATTTGAAAGTCGTATTTTTGAAGGTCTGGCCCTTTACATAAAAAAGCAGTTCCACCCTATACTGAAATAAAGAATACAGACATGAGCAGCGTGTAACTAGAGAAGTCTGTCGTACTACAGTCAGACCATCCTCACAGGTACCTTCTGAAACTGTGCTACCTTATGAGCTTGCAATCATCTTAATTCTTAAGAAACTGTTCAATTCTGGGGCACAGTAAGAGAGCCAGGGACAAAGAAGTTGGTCTGCTTGTAGTCAGACTCTGATCTGAGGAGATCTGATCAAAGGCCATAGATTAAATCTAAAAGTTCTCACCTTCAGTTTACCCTCTTGGATCCACTGGCAGAGTTGTAATACACTAGCCTCGTGTTTGTCCATATAGTTCAACACTAAGAATCTTTCCCTGTGAAAGAAAAGAGTAAGTTTTTATTTAAGAAACATTGGTAAACATATGTTTAAATATTTACAAATCTTTTTAGGAAACAGCATTGTGGAAACTGAAAAGTTATGAGTATGGATTGCAATGAGATGTAGCTCAGAGCTTTGCAAGATTGTTGTGACAGCTCCCTGCAGTGGGAACTTGACAGAAACACTGGTCCTAGACAAATAATTCTGTTCAAGTATCAGAGAGAAGAGGAATAAAAATTAAGTAGCATTACCAGAAAAAGCAAATGTCCATAAAATGTGAATTGCTGTTATTTTCTACCTTTTTTTTTTGGTGGTAGGAAGAATAATTAATGAGGCTGCAACCAGATAGTGACTATGAATTAACTTCAGTCTCCCTGAAATTTTGCGTATCTTGCTGTCACAGCTTTCTATAGCAATTAAGAAACTGAAATGATCAAAAACTATCATTACCTTTAGCAACATATTGACTAAATTCTCCACTGTACTCTGCTATGCATGGTGTATTTTAGTATTTTTATCCATTTCTTAAAAGTACAGACAACAGTTGGAGGCATAAGAATTCTAATTAGAAGTCAATCCATTTGCACAGAAATAAAAAGTCTCCCCAACTTTCTGGAATGCAATAACTGAAAAGTGTCCTAAGACTCTGCTCCTCATCTCTACCTTAGCTCCATCTGAATCCTGACAGGAGACTGAGCAATTCCTAGAGTCATAATAAAAATGCTCTACCTGTATGTCACACCTACAGTCCCATTACCTAATAAACCCCCAAACCGCCCAAAAAATGTAATTTCAATAAAATCACTGCATCAGCCACAACCTTACTTCAAAAATATTTGATTTTCTCTCTGCCTGAACCACTACACTTTGAGAGAAGGCACTCTGCAAACCACCTAAGAACAGAACCACAGCAACACCTCCCCTTGTACTAAAGAATCTGTCAGAGATTCCAGGACTAAAACAAGCAGTCTCGAAAAAGTGTAACAAGAGACACCTATCAGTCTATGTAACAACATCCTTTTCCAATTTTTATGCTGATAAAGACAAATGTAAGATAAAGGATTTATTAACACTGTTTCCTTTTTAGGCACGGCAACACTGTTCTGATTACATGTGTCTATTGCAGATCTACAGTCTACCTTCCAAACATCAGTCACAACATCACATGTGCAATCAATCTGGGACCTGGTCATGAGTTCTGGAAGAGAAAAGTACCTTGTGATGTTCCTTTCTTTCTGTACTTCTTCTATGTCAGGAGGCAGCGGAGGAGGATAAGGCACATCTTTGTTATACTGAGAAATCTGTCCACACAGGATGATATGGCTATTCTGATTCATCTGTTTGGGATACCACAAAGTGAGAAAAATTACACTCCTTGGTCTCGGAAACTAAATTTTTCAGAGATGCAATAGATTATATTGCAAAACCTTCACATGAGCCACACTTCCTATAAAAGAGTGGGAGAATTGCATGCAGTCCCATTCAACCTATGAGAACATTCAAATAGGGAAATGCAATAGTGGAAAAATAAATGCTATGGTCTAGTGTAATTTAAAAAGGCACTAATTAAAAGGACGATAAGAAGCTGTTATCTTATTGTGTGTCCTTTTCATCGGAACAGGGACAATATGACAGAGAAGTTTAATACAGCTGTTGGATAAAGCTGTGACTTACAGTCCCAAAGATGGCATTGCCACCAAAACCTCCCTGCCATAACACAGAGTGGTTGTATGTTAAGAGTGAAGAGTCTTTATGGAGGGCCAGCATCAGCCATGAAACCAAAGCTGACAAAATGCAAGATTACTGCACTGATAGACAAGGCTTTTATGGAATATTACCAAGTGTCCTGGCTTAAGATGCAAGAGACAATAAGCAGAAATTCTATTCTATTACTGTACTGCCAGGTTAGTTCAAATGACAGACACTGATTTCAAATATCTGATTTCTCCTCAAGACCAGGATCAGCACCTGGATTACCAGAAAACCTGCTCTGCTGTATCACAGGCTGGACTCTGGCATGAATGAATTCAAAGCTGGGCATGCAGACGTTGGAGAATAAGCCTGACAGCTGGAATAATCACCTGACTTATAACAGTATCACTGATGTCTCCACCAACATTGTCGAAGTAAACATCCACACCGCCTGGGCAGAGTTCACGTAGCTGTTCTGCCACATTCCCATTCTTGTAATTAATAGCAGCATCAAACCCCATTTCTTGGACCAAAATGGAGCATTTTTCATCTGTGCCAGCAATCCCCACCACTCTAGTGCAGCCCTCCAGACGGCCAATCTGCAGGCACACAGTTAAAAAATATTTCAACTAAAAACCCCAAACAACAAAGACAAGTTAGATCATTCATCTTCATAAAGGTACCAGTGGGTGAAAGGGGCCCTTAGAGGATGTTACAATTATCCCCCATCCTGCCAAATTTCAGGCAGCAAAGTCCAGCACACGCTCCCATCTCATATGACACAATTGCCTCTTGTTGCTCCCTCCTCACATGTAGATAAGGGGTAGGCACAATCTAAATTTGCCATCCTTCCAAACTCACTGACTACAGAAGATATGGAGTCACCAATGACTGAGAGTACAGGAAAACCAAATAAAATTACCATCTGCCAAGTACCATAACTTCGCTAATAAACGGGGAAAAAAAATAGACAATAATTGATGTAAATACATTCTTCATACATTTGTTTATGCATTGTTTCACAGCTTGTCTTTATTAGTAAGTCTGTGTTCAAATGGCAGGCTACTATATAAGTACATAAAAAATATGTGTATTTATACCATCTACTTTACTTATGCAAGCAACAAGTAAACATCATGGACTGTTCTCTCCTATCCCAGTTTCATGACTTAAGTTACACACCTAAAACCTTTCTCAGTGAGACTGTGTGCCAGATCTGTGAAACTTCCTATGGGGTTATACCTGCTCATGTTCGCAATTATTTCATCTGCATGTTTAATAATCAGCATGTTTCAGAGGACAAAACTTGGTCACAGAGCATGTTTGTATGTGTTAAGCCCACGTACCTGGCCAGCCAAAGAGCCACAGGCACCAGCAGCTCCGCTCACCACCATGGTCTGATTGGCACCCACGGCCACGTGTCCTTTCTCCCTGACCCCCAGCAGGGCGGTCAGGCCCGTGATTCCAGCTGCACCAAGAAAGTAGGAAAGGCGTCCATTTACAAGTTGTGGAACGAGCTATGAAACAGAAACATGCAATGGTGTTCATTTATTCTTAAGGTGAGGTTTTACTGCTGGACTGCCTGAGGATAGAAGACTAACTCAGGATATTGACCAGGCAAGGTGCAACTGGTAGGGAGGAACAATCTCTGAACTAGCTCTAGCCTAACAACAAGTTCATACAAATATTTTGTATTTCCACAGTTTAAGAAAAAGTTTTCAGACAAAGTCACTCAGAAAAACTTAAATTGTGGAAGTGTCAAGATACAGTTGGCAGATAAGAAGTTTCCAGCAATGGCGAACAATCCCTATGCCAGCATAAAGAATAAAAGTGCACCATTTTATCAAACCCTGCAATTGCAGATTAGTGGCCAAGGGTTCTAAAAGGAAGGAGTTTATTGGAAAGTATATTTTCTGTGTTACAAGAGAACAACCATCACAATATACTCAGTTGGTTAAAACTTGGTTGTAATAATGCCAAGGTCATGGGTTCAATGGCCCTTTGTGGGCCATTGACTTAAGAGTTGGACTCTATGATCCTTGTGGGTCCTTTCCAACTCAGAATAGTCTGTGAAATATCTGTGAAAATATCTAATGCACTGTTACCTCTCCACTTTCAACTTAATATTAAATACTCTTTCTTCTGTGGATACAATCTCAAGTAAAAGTTTCTACTGAGATACATTCGTGAAATAAATTAAATTAAACATATCTAAAGCTTTTTATGTCTTACAACTCTCATGGATCAGGAGTTTTACTAGAATTAGAATAATTATCAGAATTAATTAACAGAAGCAGCTTCATGAAAAATTATTAAAAGAACAACAGTTGAAATAATAGTGGCATGTCTGGTAACTAACAAAAGCATTTACATTTTTCTTTGTTATGTAAAAAGAGAAAATGATACAGATTTTGGCACCTGTGAGTTGATCTGCCTTTTGAGAACTAGTTGTTTGAATAATGTTGGCTTGTTTTTGACTAAGAGCTAGTATCATTAGCAATTATTTAGAAAAAAACCCCCACAACAGTATAGGAAAAGAAATAGTGACAACCTGGGCTTCGCATTTTTATTACCTTTTGCAGCAAACTTCCATCCAGAATTGCCACTGTCTGCCAGGGCCAGGTGAAGGAAGTTACGAAGTCTCCCTTAGCGAGGTTTTCATGCTTGCTCTCCTCCACAACCCCAACACCGCCCCCATCAGCCACTTCAGAGAGCTGCCAGGGCTGGAGGTAATCGGAGCCAGTGTCCTCATTCATTCGGCAGCGCTGAAAGACAAGCGTTTCATTAGGGCTCTGGTGGAGCACATCACTTGTTTATCAATTTAAATTAAACTGGGGAGGAGATGTGTTTAACATTCCAAACACAAAGGGCTACTCAAAAATCTCTCAATAAACCCCAAATATTCATAACCTTTTCATAGACTCCTCTTTCCCCATGTTTGCTCAGTACAAATGGAGGGGATGGACCATTCTCATCTGCTCCAGCAGAGCCAAAGCAAACACATTCTACAGATGTGCAACCAAAGATGACTGGCTTGGGTCTGATGAAAATCCTACAAATGCCATTCCTGTATCCTAGAAATGCAGGATTGAAAAAAACACCCACAAGTCAGTCAGTCCATGCCTGTGCCTGAAGAGCAGTCAAATACACACACAACATCCCTGACAGAGATCAGTTTAGTGAAACATCTTGAAATTGGGAGTATTTTCACTACATTTCCCCTCAGCAGCCAAAATGACTACTTCAGGATTATGAAACTTTTTCTTAATTCCCAAGCTAAACCTACTTTTCTGAAATTCAGACAGTTTCTTTTCTTCTATCTCCATCTATGCAGGGAATAAATAATCAGAACTGTTCTTAGAGCAAACTTTTACAGACGGTCTCTGTCTGGTTCTTCTCTTTCCTTCACTTTCATTTCAACCTACAACTCTCCCAACCACATGTTTTCTACAATTCTGCAGAATAGGAAAAAAAAGGTATACAAGGGCTCAGAGTCCCTTCCTGGTCCTATAAAATCATATTTGCATATATATCCAAGGCACATTAATGTGAAATTTTTACCAATACAACTCCATCAGAATGAATACAATTACTAAGCTATACTAGAGATATATTTGTCCTCTAACTGGTACCTTCGGTGTTACACATCATGACAGGTGCAGAGTTGAAGGTACTGTAAAAAACAAATTCTGGCTTAGCTCTCAGTCCATCACCTACCATGTAAGGGTCCACAGAGAGATAGAGGGTTTTAACACGCACTTGTCCCTCTTGCACCGTGTCTGCTATTGTGCTTTGTTCCAGTCGGAAGTTTTCAGCCACTGGCACTCCATTCTTCCCTAGAAATATTTTAAAATCAAACAAATAAATGAATGAATATAGAGCTTCTCTTAATTGAAATGGGATATTAGTTGATATTTTTTACAAGGTAGTCCTTTTTAGAGTAAGTTGGGTCATATATTTACTCAGGCATAAAACTACTGACTGACTTTCAGACTTCGTATCCAACTACGACTTACACTGCAGGGTACACTGACACCATCCAAAATGAAGACATGCTGGTATGTCAGCTTGTGTTTACCTGGGCCAGTACCACGTACTTGCACTGCCTGACAGTTTCCATGCCATTTGCTATACATAATTTTTATGAGCAATTAGGGCAAATTTAAAAAAGTAAAATCAGGGGTTGTTCCCATTCTTAAAAACGGTTCTGTATACTCTTAAGTGCTGAAAAGCCCCTGACATTCAAAACTAAGACATGCACTGGGACTTTTCTCACGTAAAAAAAATCATCATGCATGATTCTTCCAGTAGCAAATGACCATACATTTTAACCAGGTAAGTTCTACAATCTCACCTTTCTGCTTCTTTTGAGGGAATACAGACCACAGCCACTGCACATAAATATGCTTCAAGAGCATCTCTTCACAGGTGCAGACAGACTTCCTCAAATTAAAGCTTCCCAGAAACACCTATAAAACTGTGCCAAGAGCCCCAGAACTGGAGGCTTCATCCTCAGGATGGTACCACATGTAGCAGATCAATCAGACTGACAACTGGAACCACTGACAGCAAAAGGAGACAGCCAGACACCCTTGTGTCTTTTAAGTCAGAGTGCCTGCACAGCTACAGCAGGCTACTGCTGTAACACTCTGAAAGACAGATTTGCAGGTCACACAATAGTTTCTGCCTCTTGGGACTATTTTGGGAGTAAGTAGCATACAACACTCCCTGCAAAACTTCATGTCTTCTACAACAGAAAATTTATGAACTCGCTATTCAAAATAGCTGACATCGTAACAAGGCCAATGTGTAAGCAAAAAAGTAAACAAAACCTCAGGAGCATAAATTTAAAAAACAAACACTGCAAAACATGAAATAAAAGATTCTATATTTACTAAAAAGAAACAAAATTTAATAATAACAAAATATTTTAGTAATTTCTTAGAATGCAAAAAGAACAAGTGCCAGAACTAAAAGCCATGTTTGTTAATCTTTCTTCACTTTGAGCTCCTACACTTACAGTTTTCCCATATATTACACATCAACCCTTTTTTTTCTCCCCCAAGAATTTAGAAATCTGTATATACAGACTCAGTAAGAGCAATTCGCAATAAACTTTACATATTGGTGCATGTAATATTAAGACACACAAATGTCAGTATCTTAAGTTAGTGCCTGTTTCTACCCTCACCATTTTGGAGCATTAGGCAACCATAGCACATGCCTCAAATACATACCAGGCCGTGAATTCAGCACTACTCTCTGTATAATCATCCCTGCTTTTGCAGCAATTTTGCACTGGATGTCTACAAAGAAGAAAACATTGTTTGAAGAACTGGAACATCAGTTTTCTTGAAAAAAGAATATGAAGCAAAGTACTTAGTGATTTAGAAACTGGGGATGTAATAGGGGTCCCACCAACTTCAGCATCCATGCCCAAGAATCACAAAGAACCATTTAAACCAACCTCGAACATAAATGTGTGACAAAGGAGTTTCCCTGTTTATCTTGTTAAAGCCCTGATATAATACAGTCACAGTAGCACCTGCTGGCAAAACTTGAGAATTATAATGTCCCATGCTCCTTGTACGATCATCACCACCCTCACCAGGTTGTAGATGTGTTTGGTTCACTTTCCTGTGCTGACTGAGAACTCCCTGTTCCCACCTAAAAGACACAGAGACAGCTTTGCACGTCAAGTCAGGTGCCACTCAGTCAAAGGCACAGACACGTCAGAATATCAGTATGGGGGATTGATAAAAAGAGACTGTTGTGCAAGATGGTTTGTGTGGAACACCAACTCTTTCTACTGGCAGTGCTTTTTCTCTTAAGAAGTGGCTTGACCCAGAGATAAGAAAGAAATAGATTACTGCCTCATCTGTTTTACAGAAAAAATTCTCCTTGAATTCAATAGTTTAAAAGAGGATTGTAAATCTGTGATCTTGCACCTATGAGATGCCAAAGTGATTAAGAGGAAATTAACAGGAGAAAAATAATGATCTTACATGCTTTCGAAGCTAATAAAAAATAAAAATGTTACTACTGTTCTCAGCAGAGTGCCATAACTAACTGACCACTACATGAGCCAAGGACGTTAAGGAATGAAACATGATAGTGGATGTCTTTGTCATAATGTTTATTTTGCTGACAAGAACACCACATTGGCGTGAATTTGAAAGACAAGCCTAGAAAGAGTACATCGTCACCACTTATCCAACATCTTTATTCTTTGAACATTGCAAAATAGAAAACTTTCTTTTGCACTGTTACAGTGCCAACATTACAGCACTCACCAACCATCAAAACTAAAGCCTGGAGTGCTGAAAACATATAAAAAGTTACTAGGAGAAAAGGTGGCCTTTCGCTCTCCTCGAAAATCCACAACTGACTCAAAACACAAGTATCTTGTCAAAAGAAAAAAAAAGATAAAGGATTAACACTTGATTGTGTTTGCACTTGAAAACCTACTTATTCAGCAAATATTCAAGAGTCAATTTCTTTTCAGTATTTCAACATAAGAAAAAAGCTACAGAATGAATCTCAAATGTGTCTTAACAGCATCACATCAGTGAAAAATAAGTGACCTGCAGAGTTCTTAGGACAAAACAATTTAGAACAACAGTCTAGAAAGATGTGAGTGGAAAAAGTATCCAGTGTTAAGTTCAGACTATTTCTTTGCCTGACATTCTGCTGTTTATTTCCCAGGTCCTTCTCACAGCTTTTGTTTGAGGAGTCTGTGTACTAATTCAATTTGAAGATCTTCCAGATACTGCGAGTGGTTGGACAGAAAGCAAAGCTGGCAAGTGAGTTGTCATTCATTTTTTGACAGCTGCCACAGTAAATACCACACTGCAGATGGACACTTACTGCTAAGTATGACTGAACTTACAGTGGAAGTCAGTCATACCATTAAACAAGGAAACAGACACATTAACACCTCAGCACACTGAGAAACAAATTTTTCCTCATCTCATGAACAATAGGAAAGTGACTTAAAAAAATAAGTAGAGGCACCATCCTTTAGCCCTATAGAACCATGAAAGCTTTGGGAGAAAGAGAACAGATTTTTTAAAGTGCAATAAAGAGGATTTGTATCACATACACAGTCCTTCTCAATACACACATAATGCCACTGTAAGGAATGCTTTTGACTCTGCTTTTTTAAAAGACAACACAAAGCAACATGCATTAGTATTTTTTAGCTTTTCCAAACAAAACCAATCCGAGTTTGCTTTACACTTTAAAATCAAATAGAGTTAAAAATTAATTGCAAGTTTTAACATCATCATTCTATGCCAAGATCACCTGACCCACACTAGGAGTACAACAGGACCACTAAGCAGCACAACAGCAGTACCTTTAAGGGAGTCTCAGGTATTCTTTAGCCCAGTTTTATTCTTATCCCTTTCTCCCCTTGCCTTTCCCCATTTTTGCAGAGACACATGACAACTTCTTTTAAAAACAATAAATAAATAAATTCATCAGTGCTAAAATGCCCCAGTTTGTTTGTCCTGGGCTTGGTTCCTAGAACTTCTTGTTCCTGAGACTGGTTGTAAGAAACATTTTCAGTTACATATAATTTTACCAAAATGATTCACCTGCTTTAAAGTTCTTCAAGCCCATACCAGATACAACTTGGTTTAAAAAAAAAAAAAAAAAAAAAAATAGAAAGGGAAGAAAAATAGTCCTCTATTAGGCCCAGGCAGCATGGAATAAGAAAGCAGTTTAAACAGAGGACAAGAATACTTGCAACTCTCCTGAAACTGCAGTGTCAAAATGGCTGGAGCAAGGACCCTCAGAGGAAACTCAGGGAAAGAAATTTCAGGAAATAATGACTATGAATGAGGAACATGCAGAAAGGAATGACGGGAAGAACTGGGACTAGAAATCGGTGAAAACAGAGAAACGTGGCAAGAATACCAACTTAAAGGCCAGCAAAACATAGAGGAGAGCACAGAAGAAACTGGGAATAACCAATGGGACAGAACCAAGCAACCTGAAATGGGAATGACTGGTCATAATGGAAAAAAAAGGTAACTGTAACTAGCAAGGTGAGGGAAATGGAAAAGTAAATGTAATGGGTTAAGCACCGAAGTCTCCAGTGCATCCCTAAAGAGCTCTACATTTGATGAATGTTGATTAATTATGAGCCAGAATCAATACTGTCATGAATGGAGAAAAACACATGCCATAAAAAGGTTAAGTACTTCCATGAACTAAACTAATAAATCCAGATTTCCTAATGCTCCATTACTGATGTCTCATTACTGAAGTCTCTGGTGTGAAGTTCCTCGGTGTTTTCTTCATGTGGGCTTTCTGACGTGCTATACGGGGGGTTGAGGGCACGCTGCAGTCTTTCCTCCATGAAAGCAGATGAAAGAATGAAGAGTTGTAGGACCTTGACCCAGCCACCTTTTTATATTTCAAGAAGCCTAAGGTCTTTGAGGTTTTTATCAGATTTCACTGACACAGAGCAATAGTTCCACTAAGTATACACATCGTATCTACATACATTAGGACTACAAAAACATCACTTTTTCAGATTTAGGTGCCCAAAACATAAAAAAGCTAAAACCTTTCAGGTACTGCACCTTGAGCACTTTTTGTTTTTTACATAAAAAATTGTATTGTATTGGAGCTGCTGAAAATTGTTTAAAAATACCATATATGTATGTAGTACATATACACGAGGCCTTCTTAGCAGAATTTCACACAAGGAATGCAGATTGCTCCCAGAAAGGCAGGAGTGTCACCTGACGGCTTTTTCGGAAAGCCTATGCGGGCACCCACGGGAGAGCAATCCCAGAGACCGTGCTAATTATCCACCTTCCCAGGTATGCCCAAAGACCACGTTAGAAATCACTGCCGTCACAGGTGGAAGAGCCACTGGAGACTGCCCTGGAGGCGGCTCGTGATCCCTGGGAGAAGCTGCGGATGAACAGCCCAGGGGACAAGGCCAGGGGCGCAGGGGGGCTGGGCCCCACGGGCTCCTCCATGGCTGCCCTGGGCTCCTCTCCTCTCCTCTCCTGCCTGCCCCGAGGTGCCGGGGCTCAGCAGAGCTGCCGTGGGCTCCTCTCCCCGCCCCGGGTCCCAGCAATGGCCTCAGCCCCCTCCAAGCCCCCCGCCTGTGCCCGCGCTCGCCCCGCGCTGAGGACGCGCCGAGCCCTGAGGAAGCGGCTCCTGGGGCGAAGGGCTCGGGGGGGCTCTGCCAAGCGCCCCGCAGGCGGGGCCCGTGTCCCCCGGGACCGCTCCGATCCCGCTCACCTTCAGCGCCCCGATCGACCGACGGACCGAAGGACGGACAGACACACAAACAGCCCCGACCCGGCCCCTCCGCGCGCGCGCCGGCCTTAAACAGGGAAAGGTGGGGTTCCCCCTTAAAGCGGCGATGCCCCGAGCGCGGGGCCGCGGGCGGCTGTGGCGGCTCATGGCCTGAGTCGCAGCCACGCGGAATCATTAAGGCTGGAAGAAGCCTCCAACATCACCGAGCCCAGCCTTTGACAGATCTATACCTTGGCCACTACACCATGGCGCTAAGTGCCACGTTCAGTAGTTCCTTGAACTCCACCAGGGATGAGTTCCACCACCTCCCCGGGAAGTCTATTCCAATGCCTGACAATCCTTTCCATGAAGAAACTCCTCCTGATGTCCAACCTGAACCTCCCCTGGTGCAAACTGAGGCTGTGTCCTGTCATCCTGTCACTTGTCACCTGGGGGAAGAGACCGACTCCCACCTCACTACTCCCTCCTTTGAGGGAGCTGTAGAGCCACAAGTGTTTTGTGGAAAGAAGACTCTATATCCAGTAAGGTTATAGAGAGGTGCGTTTATTCCAGGCCCAGGTGCCTGGGGGATAACTCCTCCAAAAACATGCATACCTGGCCGAGTTAACAACTGGTTTATATGCAAGTAAGTTATACATATTTATTATTTCCTCATGCATAAACATTATTTTCTTAGAGAAGGCAGGGTTATTATAATGAGTCTCAAGAACTTATTTCCATTTTCTCCGCCTCGTGTCACTCCTGCCTGCGCTTCTCCTCCTGGTAATTCGGGGCAGGGGGCTCTGGTGGTCTTTGGGGATGAAGTCAGCACTCTTCCTCCCATGAACTTTTTACCTTTTGCTCAAAACTGCTTTAGACCAGATCTGTTGGCAACTGTAACTGGTCTAATTGGCGAATTTCTCTACTTATCTTGTTCTTTTGACATATCTTCTGATTTATCTTCATTTCATAGGGTATCCTGGCTGTTTTAATTAGTGCAAGAGGCTCTGGGGCCTCTCTTGGTATGGCATCTTCAAGGACAGGTCTGTACCTTGTGAGTTTTGCAGTATGTTATACAGTGAATTTTTTAATAACTACTAAACAAATTCTATGATAGGTATATCGATTAATAACATTATCAATTAATAAGCATAAGTCCCCCCAACCACAAAGTCTCCCCAGAGCCTCCTTTTCTCCTGGGCAAACAACCCCAGCTCCCTCAGCTGCTCCTTACAAGACCTTTCACCAGCTCCACTGCCCTTCTCTGGACATTCCCAGTACCTCAGTGTCCCTGTAGTGGAGGGCCCAGCAGTGAGCGCAGCACTCGAAATGTGGCCCCACCAGTGCTGGGTGCAGGGGACAGTCCCTGCCCTGGTCCTGCTGGCGACGCTGCTGCAGATCCAGCCCAGGATGCCACTGGATGCCCAGGATGTCCTTCCCGGCCCCAGGCACACTGCCGGCCCCTGCTCAGCGCTGCCAGCACTCGGGGACCTGCACTGGACGCTGTGCAGCCTCTGGTGCTGCCAGGGGTGGTTGTGACCCGAGTGAGGGACCTGCCACCTCCAGAAAAGGCACTTACAGTTCACGAGGGGTTTTCCTTTGAGAGCACGGGTAACACGGGGAGGTGTTTGCTCCTTGCGTGTTCCAGTGGATGAGATTTTGTTCATTGCAGTGACATGGGGCTGTTTGTAGCCATTCCTAAAATTCCGGTACTATTGCTGTTATGTGCACTATAATGTATTTACTATATACATACTTTTTCTGTGCTTGAATGCAGGTGAAGGTGTTCCTTTCCTTAAAAACATGCTGTATAACAGCCAGAGCTTTCCTGGGATGGGGCTCAGGTCCTGGTGCTGCTGGACATGGTTAGTCTGTGTACACCCTACGTGTTAGTGACTCACCATGCTGGAAGGGCAACAGGTCTGCGAGTGGCCACTGAGTTGGTGGCAATTACTGTGAAGCGTGAAGGGACTGCTTAGGACTGGAAAAACTCTTCCAATGATCCCAATGACTTTGTACTCAACCTCTTGCATAAAGCCTTTCTATTGCAGCTTTACCCAGAGCACTGTAATAGAGGTTTAAGTGAATGATTTTTATTCGTGCCTCCATAATATACAAAACCTTGCATTTCACGTTAGTTGAAATGACGTTACTGGAACTAGGAGGAAAAATTAGATTTCTTAGTAAGGGGATTTATACCTCCACACTTTCCTCCCCCCACCCCATCTTGTATCAGTTGATCTAATGACAGGTCAACTTGTGGCAATTGTAAGGCACTGAAAGAACATCTTCAGCGTGGAAGTCAAACATCTTCATGGGCATATCTTGTGTGTAGGAGGCCTGCATTCAAATGAATGAGCAGTGACTTGCCTCATACTTATGCAAGAAAAGAGCAGCACAATTATTACAGAAATAATTATTTCAGAAACTATTGTTACATGTCACTACATGAGCCAATAGGAAAATGTTATGAATGTATTATTGGAGAGCTCCCTGTTAATTTAGAAGTTATGTATCTCAATTACTGGTAATAATGGAAAGAAAAGTGAGGAAAGGGAAAAGGTATGCTATATATGGGCACATGTACATATATTTTTCCCCCATTACATAATGACAACAATTCAACTTCAGGTATTTAAAAGAAGTACGAACACATTAAATAGTATTTCAAAATTTCTGTACAACCCCACTTTCTCCTGCCTAGCAGGGTGGCTGTATTTCCTCCACAAACAATGTTATGGTGGAAGGCAGATGGAGCAATCATCTGCATTTTATTATTTAAACCTTATGGTCATGCCCAGACCTCCCTTGTCTCTTTTGTTAAGTAATTGTTAAGTGAAGCGACCATAAAGTATGCTTAGGTGTGAATTTAAAGTGCAGTAGCTATTCTGCACTGACTTGCCTTGTGGACATCTTTCTACTCTAAAAATGCCTTTTTGTGGTCTACCTTGATTCACCTCAGATTGAACTGCACAAATTCACCCCTTGTGTGAAATGAAACTGTCTATGCAAGCAGGCCTTTGTGGAACAGCTGTTAAATTGTTGTTAAATTGTTGAATAGTTGTTACATAGCAGATACTGAGGGTTGTTACCACTTACAAACAAGGCTAACTCAACTTGGATGTCATAATGTTAAAGTCAGTCAGAGATGGGGCAGAGATGAAATGGAGGATGTATTTGAGCTGGGAGATGGTTGTGGTGGTTGTCAACAAACCATTGTTGTCAGCCCAAATAGGGAATGTCATTCAGTTGAGCATTACTTCATTGAACAGATTCTGAAGGTATTCTCTGACAAACTTCAGGAAAATTTGAGAAAGCAAGAACAATTCTTGGCCACCTAACAGGATAAGAAAATCACCATTGATAAAATGGCCTTGCGGAAGACCTCAGTGAACATCATGTTCCTGGGTAGCAAAACGAGTGCATTTGTCCTACAAATTCCACACTGTTTCAGGCTGCAGTAGGAAAAACTATTGCAAAATCATCTGTGGTAGACTTGATATGTCTGGTTTTCTAAACTATTACTTTACTAGTCTTCAGTAAGCTTCTTGCCCTTGTGTCTGAGCCAGGAGACCAGCTATGAGAAGCCTCCCTTGTTCACTTGGTGCAATGTCAGCCGACAGCCTCAAGTGCTGCTGAGTGTAATTTGAGCTAATCCATCAAACAGCTTGAGAGTTTGCAGGTGATTTGTTCTGGCAGCTAAACTATGAATGCAGTAACTTCAGCACAGGACAGTGACACCATAGGTCATTACAGCCACTTGCAGTGATTATTTGAATCAGTGTGATGCAACATACGAATGGAATTAATTCTAATTTATGACAGCTGTTGAGGTTGAACAGAGCTGTTCAGCTGACTCCATGTCAGAGTGACATCCTATGGTGTGGAGTGCTGTTTAAAGGTGATTTGTGAGCAGCTCAAATCCCTGTTGGGTGAAGATGTTGGAAAGGGCAGGCATCTGGGGAAAGCAAATTATCACCTGACTGAGGTTATGCCATCCACTTCTGAATTGTTTCTGCTTTTGCAGTTTGTATTCATGCAAGTCCTGCAGTGTATCCAACCATGCACCCCTGACAGACTGAGCATTAGCTGGGGGCAGAGATATTAGTGGGAAAGTTCTGGACACTGAGCTCTTATGTGAGACTAACCCCTTCTGGTGCTGATTGCTGGGTAATCCCAAAGTGGGCTTCATCTGTGCAGGTAAGTATGCAGGTAAAAAGCAATTGCTACTTTTAATAGTAACTTGGTTTTCTGACGTTTAATGGTTGGGATTACTCTAGTCCATCTTTCTTTGTCATAATTTCAAAACTTTCATCTGTGTTCTGACTGGCCGAAGGGCCTAGGTAGGATCTGGATTTGCTGTCACTTACAATTTTTGGGATGGTAAGGAAGCTTTGCTCTACAGACACACTTTGCTCATCAGAGCTACTGATGTTGATGCAGGTTCACACAGAAGACTATCTGTAGTCACATCTTGAAGAATCACATTCATTTTAAGGTAAATAACTTCTTTTGTTAATAAAGAAAAACATGTCAGTAACACACCTTGATATGTGACTTCCATAAGGAGAACACAGACTTAAAAGGTTTTTCCATAAATGATGTTAGCCCTATCTTTAACTATTTGGTATTTTATAAAAACTTTTAAAACCATAAAAAATGAGCACAATATGTTATCAGTTTAATGTGATAGTGATTACTACTGTTTGATCATCATGAACTTTTATTCATAATTTTGCTTCTTTATCTGTCTGTGCCTTTTTCATCCTTAGGAGAAGAAACAAAATACTGAAGTGCTTGTTGCAGAAACTGGTATTCCTGTTGTCTTTATTTTGTTAGTGACAATTTCTTAAAACTGAGTTACATTTTCATATAATTACTTATTTAATATTTATAAATTACCTGAGCATTTTGTAGATGAAAACTATCCTGTTGCTGTGCAACATCATATCACGATCACATCTTTAGCTTTTTACTGCAGAACAGTTGAGGAAATTAGAAACTTCTATTTTAAACACACACGGCTAGATAAGCATCCTATATCTGTGTAGGAGCTTTCTTTTTTTATTGCTCTGTGCCATTTCTATTTCATGATATGTCCCAGTTACACATAAAAGAAAGGTTCTACTAGTACTCTCAGAAATCTGCAAGCAGTGCAGTACTAATATAAGTATGGTTTATCTTTCATACTCTAAGATTGAGATATATGTCTGTATGAGAACAAAACCACCTTGAATTTTCCCAGTTCAATATACAGCATCAGCGCTCATCTGTTGTAGACAACATTGAAAAGTTAAAATTTGAATTTTGTTGTCATGGCCTGTAGTTGTTTTACATGCTTTGTAATGCAAAATTGTAATTCAAAACAGGAAAGATTGAAAGGTTTTTAAATGAAGAATACTGATAACCTTGAAAGCATTTCTTCTTACTGCTGTTTTTTTCCACTTTGTCTAAAGTATGTGGCAAGATTTGAAAAAAAGTTGTTAAATTTAAGCAATCCCTTATTTTGTCTTGTTTCACATTTATGTGAATGGGAATTTGGAATATTTAGTGAAAAGAAAACTAAATTTGTCATTTAGAAAGAACTGAGATTATTGTAAATTAAGCTGCATCATGTGAGATTCCAAGCTAGTAGACCATCCTGAAAAATGTGGGGAAGGAAGAAATGTGGTCACTAAAGTTCAGATTACTTATTCAGAACACAAAATTACCTTTGTACAATCAAATTTACAATGTGCTAAGATGTTTCATTGGTTTAAAACTGCTGGCAGCAAATGGTCAAGACAAGTGTTTCTATCTGAACATCATCATCATATCATACATCATATGTTTCTGAGGACAGAAAACATATGGACACCATTTGTTGAAAATGCTATTAATTGCTGCACAGAGCAAGAGGCAGCAGTGTGTGACAGACTGTGCTGCACCATGAAATCCTAATAATAGGATATTTCATGGTATTCCTGTTATTTTTCCTAATTGAAATTCAGGTTTGCTGTGAAACTGCCCTGTTCTTTTTTATTTATGCATCCTAATGCTAGAAGAGTTAATGCTAAGGGTTTACAGAAGCACAAAGAAAATAGGGTCTTCTAGAATTAGAAAAAGGTTGTTCATATGAGGGATGTGTATGGGACTGTGGGAAGTTATGTGTAGTACATGTGGTAGAGCTTCCTTATAAGACTCTGTGTGCTAATCCTTGATCAAATAGAATTGAAAAATCCATGTTTCAACTATCAGTTTGTGGCAAAACACATTTGGGATGTAGATGAAAGATGGAAGCTGATAGAAGGTGAATAAAGGCATGTGTGGACAAGGAGGAAAATGAATGAGGAAGAAGCTGCTTCAGAAGGAACTTTCCTCGCCCTAGCATCATGTTTCTGCAGTGCTATTTCCCAAAAGCAAGTACTGGTTTGTGAAAGAGGGCTATGTAGAGGTGCCAAATCTCAAGATAACCAAAGGGATAATTTTAGAGCTCTGTGCAGGGCTTATTCCAGAGCTGCTGGATATTAGTAGAAACCTTCTGATCCATTCAGCGTATGGACGTTCCCCTCTGGAGATTTACAGCACTTGGTTGTTATCAGTTACTTATTAATGACTGTAATATCAGTAAATCATCTGTTTTATTTCACTGGCCTGGGAATGAGAATTTGCAGTGACGTTCACCTGTTTCCTCTGAGGAAAAGAAGAGTGATCAGTAAGCACAACTGGCCTGGCAGAAATTATTGCTGCCAGTTACTGTATTCTGTAGACTGTGCTTGCCCTTATGGGTGATAAAGTATTTTATTGAGCATGTGAAGCTGACATGACACCTGTTTTGACTCTCTGCTTAGCAGTTGTAGGGTAACTGTGAGGGTTGTCTTTTAGAGGGTGATCAGCAGTTGGTAACTGGAAGGGCTGAGGTAGCTGAGCAAAACTGGCCTCAGATTATAACTGTGCCATGTATTTCACCAGCACAGCTGAGAGGCAATAAAGGAGCTTTGTGCCATTTCTAAATGACAGGCTCTCAGGGCATTTTGGGGAGATCATTTGTACATCTGCTGAGGAAATGAGTGCTTGTTTGGATGCCTTTCTTTCTAGTTCTTTGTGCAGCTTTCTGTGGTGTGCCATGCAAGATAATAGTAACAGGATACTCTAGGTCATTTCGTGGGTACTGGCTTTGCAAACACTGCAAACTGCATTAATTTTAAATAGAACGGTGAGTACAAGTTGACAGGAATAAATAGATTGTAGCTTAGTTCTGGCAAAAATGTTGGATATTTTAATTAGAGCAATACATGAATAATTGGAGATATCAGGTCTACAAATCAAGCAGCTATCCAAGTAAGCTTGTGACATTATTTTTACATTTAGTCTTTTCTCACAGTTCTCAGTACTACTTTTTGGAAACTGAAATAACATGACAGATTTTGCTTGGATGTCAGAGAAATGTAATCAGGTTCGCTGGACCAGACTGGAAGAATTCTGGCTGAGGGTCTGCTGGTGATACTTGAACTACAGCTGATGACTTTAAGACTGAAATGCATGCAGTAGGAGAGAGTTCAATTTATAAAAACAGTGCTCTCCAAAAATATGTTCCCATTTAACTCCATTATCTGATTTTTTATGTCCCTGTTCATTTCTGTGCGTGCCTCCTACACAGCAAAGCTCCACCCTGCAATTAGAAAGTCATCTTTCAGAATCAGTTGCTTTTTGCTATTAGGAAGTCCTCTTTCTTGTCCTCTGTTGCTTTGAACCTCTGGTGATGTCTTTTGCTCCTTAGCCAATCTGCATTTTTCAAGAGCCTCCACTAATCTTTCACAAAAAGGAAAAAAATCCCCAAACATCCAACTGTTCCAGTCACCTGAATTGAACAGCAGCAACATTTGTTTTCTTAGTAGTGCAGATATTAAGAACGATGATCCTATAACCTGATAACTTTTCTTACTATTCACAGTTTCAAGATAAGAGAAGGTTTGAGGGTTGTCCATGCAGTAGGCTTTTTGTTGGCTTGTTTTGAGGAGTTTGATTTTGGTTTTTTTCTAAATTGGGCTGGTTTTTTCCCTTTCAGATTTTGGGTGCAAATTGCATGTCATGATTCTACAGTGATTGCTGGTGGACAGTGGATTTACTACTCCCTGCCTAGAACAGGGTGGATTTTCTTCTTCAAGTGGCACCATGAAAACAACATAAGCACATTCAGAGCACTTGTGGGGAGGACATTCTGCTGAGAGCAAGATAGTGATTGCTTTTTCATTGCTTGAGGCAGTATTGATATTGGAGGATGCCTCTCTCATACATAAGAGGAAAGAGCAAATAAACTAACTTACAAGTACCTATAAATAGAGGCTATGGTAAATCCAGCAGAGACAGAACACTCGAGCAAGTGGTCTTGCTTGGTATTTGAATACTTTTTCACTTGTTGCCTTTGTGGGCCATTTCTATTCCAGTCTGGTTTACTGTAGATCTCTGTTACACTGGCCTCCTCCAGTTTATATCCTTACCTTCTCAGTCCATTGCGGTTTCAAGGAAGTAGACAAATATCTGCAGAAGCAGGAGTGGGGGGAGATGAAGGAGGAAGCATTTAAAGGGAGGAAAGATCATGCTTAGTTTATAGCAGGAGAGGGTTTTGAGGGTACTTGCAAAACGTCTGAGATGCATTGATGAAAGCCATCATTGCTGCCTGTTGGAACTGCTGCTCCCCATTTTCTTAGGCCAGCAATCCTATGGCAGCATGAAGGTACGTGTTTCTGTTGATTAACAGAAATATGCTAATAATGTGCAAATGCTCAGTGAACAATATACTAATATAGCCATATCCTTTTTTGGGAAGCATTCCTGCTTTGAAATACCGCATCCCAGCTGGGGCTGTTGCTTTGAAATAGAATTTTATGCTCTATGTAAATATTAATAAATAGGTCTAGTTGTAGATTGTACTATGAATACAAGCCTTTTAAAGTTCCCACTGACAAGAAAAAAATTGCCAGGTTTCTGTTAAAAAAAAGAGAAGGGGAGGAAAAAGAGGGAAATCCATAATGAGATTTGTACTGTTAAACCTACAGAGAATAAGTGAATTAATTTTCCTTGTAATGGAATATGTTATGTACGTTATAAGAAAACTAAGGAATATTCAGAAATTACAGAGATAAACAGATCAGCTGGTTGGGATAGGTCACAACTTGGAATTGAAAGGCATCTTGGAGGACTGCCAAAGTACTTCTGGAGTCCAGGTGTGGAAATCAGTATGATGCAATTTGCTCATGAGCCTGAGAAGAACAAAAATTGCACAGCAATTTACCAAATACACTGCAGTGAAATAGTGATGACAGGAAAAACTCTGCAGCCTGGCTTGCACCAATGCAAACTGCCAGTACAGGCAGGCATGGAGTGTCAGTAGAAAAGGATCAAGGAGTAGGGGAACAGATAAGGTCATCAAGATCCATAATTGTGTGGTTGCAGATTATTTGATACATGCCTGTCATATATATCTTACGTGTTGATGCCTCCCGCTGTGATTATGTCTCCCTGCCCTTCTATCATTTATTTATGGGATGGAATAGGAATAAGTCCTCATGAGACAGAGTACCATGGGCTACCTATGGCACCTGATGTTAGTAAATGCTGGCTTTTTGATTCCCTTGCTGCCCCTACATTTATACTGCATTTGTTTCAATTTAATTGCCATGGTGCTGGGTTATTGTTACTAAAACTTGTTTGAGCTGAAAGCTTCTTGAATGATTTTAAGTGTCAAATGATTTGAAATGGGCTTTGAGATTGCTACTTGTAATATATCGGCTACTGAAGCTCAGGAGGAGTTCCTGTAACATTCCAGCCCCAGGAGCTGCAGGCTCATGGCTCAGCCAGGAGTTTTACTTTAAAATACATATATAGGGTTCTTTAATAGCTGGAGATAGTGTCAAGAGAATTAGCCATGGACTTGTTCCCAAGGGATTTCTTTATTAATTTAGGGGAGAAAATAAGGGAACTTGGTAAAGGTTAAAAAAGAGTACTGCACAAGCTGGACAACATGTTCCACCACAATACCAACCCAGCATATGTTGATCCACAACACCCAAGACAATATTCAATCAATCCACAACATTTGATGTCAAATCAAATCCCTCCAGCTCCAAGCCACCCAAAGGATCAAGAAAGGAGCAAAGAAAGAGAAACAGAGCAAGAAGAGAGAAGGAGAAAGAGAGAGGGATAGCTACCACTGAAACCTTGTGGCAGACCAGCTCTCACAGGTCCAGATGGCAGGGCCATTACACATGGCACCCCAAGCCCTCTGGTTTTATCTGCTCTGGTCTTTGTGGCCAAACTCCCCAGGCAGGCCCTCTGACCCCCTGGCCACTCTGGGGTCCCAGGCCAGGGTGAGGGGCCTGTTCTCACTGTCCCTGCCAATCCGAGCTGGGCCAGGGGCTCCAGGAGCTGTGGGCTGCTATAGTGTTCCTGGGCTGTTTGTGACTGGCAGCTGCTCCGAGGCTTTCCCATGTGAGCTGCCATGAGGGATACCAGGCCATCCCACCTCCATGAGGTTTGACCCATCCCTTCCCTCCGCACCCACCCCCGCCACACACACCCACACCCACATGGTGGTTCTGACCCAATACTAGCTGATCTGGTGTCTTACAGTTCCTAGTTGATGTTCTCCATAAGAGATGACTTCAAGGATTCTCTTCTGTATATGCACATACATAAATAAATATATGCAAATTGCACATAAATATAAGACACAATAGAAATATTCCAGAATCTTGCTAATATTTATATATGATGCACCATTAGTTATGAGTAGGTTCTCGATGTGCAAATAATATAATTTTTATATTACTAAATAGACTAATAATCAAATTGATTAACTTCTGTGTGCGTCAGTAAGAAATTGGTCTACTCAGACTATTCAAGGAACAGGTTAGATTGTTGTCTGTAAAAGTAATACCTAGTACATAGTGTTACTGTTATACAAAGAAAAATATTCCAGCTCATTGTTTTGAATTCCAGTCTTTATTTCTGTTACTACACTAAATTCAACCAAGCTGTGACTTTACTCTGTAGTACATTCTGTCAATACAGGTTTTCTTTGTTTGTCAATACATTCTTTCATTTGTTGTTGTTGGGACTCTGAGTACTTCAAGGGGTTTTTCTGCCTGGGATCAAAGCCAACCTAAAGAAAGCACAGCTGGTTATCTTGGGGAAGAAGAGACAGAAGAAGCTTTATTGGAAGTTGCCTGCCAAAACAAGCCTCAGTGGGGGCTTTTGCCATAATTTCTTGGGAGCTCCTTCAAGCTGAGGTTCTTGCATGTGGCCCTGCCTGAGCTACACTGCAGCTGCACCACAGATGTGCCTGTGCCTAACACTTGATCCTGACCCTGACCTGTGAACTTTGCTTCCCCCCTTAACTTCAGCCTGGCCTCATCTCCATGGGAGTGCCTGATGTCCCGGGTTTTGGGCTGCCCCCCTGGCCTGCCCTGCTTCCTCACTGGGGCACCAGCCCCAGCTGGCAAAGGCCCTGCCAAGCTTGAGAATCTCCTTGGTTCCTGGCCCTTGGGGAGCAGTCCCTTGGTGCTCCCCAACAATCATCCATTTCAGTCTTAATCAGGTTATCTACTTCCAAACAGCATACTCATCCTTTTGATTTCTGGACAGTTTTGCATGCAAATTTCACAGAAACTGTAGAACTACTCTCATATCTTACAAAACATTCACTGTGAAACCATTGTGGTGCAGAGATCAATGTAGGTGCTCCTGAAAGCAGGTCTACAAACTTCTAAAACTTTGAAGTTTGGAAAAGATATACATACATACCTGTAGTAGCAGAGTGCATTCCTTTAAAGGATGTTGTACTCTTGTAATGCCTAATGAGAGGTAGATTGCAAAAAGAAATCTGCTGTAATAGTAGCCATCAAACTATTTAATGATTCTAACATTAGAAATCCTTATGATAATTAAAAATACACAGGTCTTGATAATTCTTGTGCACCATGTTTTTCAGGAGTATTTCCACTGATCTGTGTCAAGTACTCTTGATCTCATTGAGAGCTATTAGTCCATGCACTTTTACCAAAGTAGCAGTAGTATTTATATTATGTAAATTATAATGATAAATAGCTGAATAGAGCTAATGACTTTACAGTGCTTTACATTTTCAGAGTTCAAATATAGAATACTATATATATTAATTAGTTCATTTTTTTAACAGTTGCTTTCACACAATGTACAAGAAAATAAAATCTCTAAATATTTAAGAAGCAATCAGAGGCAGTTGAAGCCAGATTTTTTAAAAATTCTTTTCTTAAGTGGTTTTTTGTTTGTCTGGTTGGTTGTTTTTTTATATCATCCTGCTTAAGGTAATTTGAACCAAATTTTCAGAGGGACTTGTGTCATTGTTCAGTCAGGGGAGTAGCAAGACTGTGTAGACTACTGACACTTAGATGAGAGGGTGTGTTGTAGTTTAGTACAATCTGCATTCTGAGCTCCTAAAATACAGGAAAAGTATAGTGTGACAGATGAGTTTACATGTGGACTTGAGCATTTGGAGCTAACCAAAGCTCTGCTATTGAATCTCTGTGTGGTCTTCAGCTCTCCCCTTAGCTTCATCAAATATTGCATTTTTCTCAACCCTAGTGAACAGTGAAAGTGAACAATGTTACCACAGACTATTGTTTGAACAAATAATGTGGGATTCTGGGAAAAGTGGTAGTAAATGCAGAAAGGACTGCAAAGTGTTTTTAAGGCTTCACAACCTAGCCAAATTTGGAAAAAAAGATTCAATAGTCCTGGTTTTCAGCATGCCGTATAATTTTGTAAATGATAGATTCTTACACTGTTTTTCTCACCCCAGAGTCTGAACTTCTTTCAATAGTGTTCAAGCAATGTGAATAGTTTTGTTTTACATGTGGTTTCTTCTCTAAACCACAGTGACCCTCCCTTTCCCTCATGTAACAAATGTCTCGCCCTGGTTCGCAGGGAGTCAGTTCATGACACAGTGTGTGTGGATGTATATATGTATGTATTTACACACAAATGCTCTATAAATAAACACATGTATTTGCTTCCTGAGTTGATCAAAAAAGCTGAATCCTGCTCAGGTTAGTGAAGTAAACTCAGTGTTTTAATTTTAAGTTCAGATGTGAAGAGTAAAATAAATGTGCAAGGGTCTTTCATTATTTTTGAAAACACTTTTAAAAAAGGCAAACACCTTCTCTCCAAACATTCTTTCTATCTGCGTCAAGTTTCCCAAGAGAAGCTGTGCCCTAGAATAATATTTCAAATGTAACATCCTGAGTGATTAATTTTAATTTTGACAAAGATGGGACACAGGCAATGATATTGGGGAAATTCAAATTTCTCTGTAGTAAAGAGTAATTGATCTTGTATAAAAAACATTTTTATAACCATTTTCTCCTGTAATAATGCTGGAAAATGGGGGCTATGAGGGAATGAGCTTCTTTTTATTTAGGCTGATGGTCTTCTAAGTTCACAACCTTGAAACTAAAGCTGAACAAGCCTGAAATACATACAATCACTTGTATTGCCTATGAGAACTTTTCAAACTATTTTACTATTTTTAATTGTCTCCTCTTACACAAAATAAAGGATTTGGGGTTGCCAGTTCAACCTCCTGCTCAAAGCAGGGTCAACACTGAAATCAGACTGCGTTGCTCATTGCTTCTCTATCCTCACTAGCTGTTGAAATTGCCACTGATTCAATTTATGATAATTGTCTTTCTCCCACTGTGTACCTCAACAGAGGGCCTTGTTTTGCCTTCTCTTGTAGGAAAAGATCTGGTCTTGTAGCTACTGGAAGACTGGTTTTAAGTCTCTCTTACCTGTTCTTCTTTCCCCAATACACAAGCCAGGCTTTCAGTCATCCTCTCCTTGCAGAGAACGTCTGCCAGCCCCTCACCATATTGGCTTTCTACTGGCTCAAGTTTATCAACAGCTTTTTTGTATTGGGGTGCCCAAAACTGGACACAGTATTCCAGATGCAGACTACCAAATGATGAGCAAAGAGCAACAGTCAATTTCCTTGACCTAGCTGTGCTTTTCTTTATACAGGCCAGGATGCTGTAAGTCTTCACTGCTGTCTGGTGTTTACTCCACTGTCCACCAGGATCCCAGATCTTATTCCGTGGTGCTGGGTGGCCTGTTGGTCCCAGCCTGTGCAATGGCAAAGGCTAGTCTGGTCAAAGTGCAGGGCTTTGCATTAGTCTGAACTTCATGTGGTTCCTGTCAGTCCATTCTCTAGCTTGTCTAGAGGCAGGCCTGGCCTTGAGCATAGAATATATTTATGGGACAAACATTGCAGCTATTCACTACTGGCTTATGCTGACAATAATTTTTTTAAAAATAAATATCAGAATCAATAGAAATTTTAGAGGAAATTTCAGTTTGATTATGAGTTGGAAGTTTTAGGCTTATTGGAATCTGAAACTCCTATTACAAAGAGTGTAAATACTTTCTTACTAGCTATAGAGGTTAAGACCTTCACTTTGTACTTAATTTCAGGCAGAACTAATACCTGCATATTGTCTTCCATCATGCTGGATCACCAGTTTAACTTCTGAGGACGGGAAGGAGTACGGGGCCTCCGCTGACCCGGTGGAAAGAGTGCCACCTACTGAGCCTGTGGCCCGGCTCTGCACACCCAAGTGTGTGAAGCATAGTCTTTAATCCAAATTCTGACTCAGTACAATCCAGTTTATTAATGATATGAGTCGCTGTTGTTACACTACAAGATGTGTCTGTACAAGCCAGAGATCTAAGATTTTATATGGTGATAGCTAGGAAATCTTCAAATCTCCTTCTTCAATGTAGCAATAATGATGTAACAGGGAATGCATATGTATTAAGTTTTGCTACTGTAAAACTGATGGAAGTGCAGCCATCATGCAGGCTCAGATTATGCTGAGTAAAGTAGAAAGAAAAAGAAAATTTAAAAGTCATAGCACAAGCAACTAGAGAAAAGAAGAAAATTATGATGGCTGGTTCCAGAGCAGATGTAAGGACTGTGTAATGTGAGGAACAGAGACACAATTGAAGAGTGTATAATGGCAAAATCTTTTCAAAACACTTCATAAAACTTTTATTGCTCAGGAAGATAAACAGTAACATACAGTTCTATAAACACCGTGGTATCTTTGAAGTGTGCTGCTTCTATTTTAGATCTATAAACTAGTTGGTGTACCTACCAGCTTGCTTGTTTTTGTGCTTATCCTATTAGGTATGTTTAGGAAATATGACCATCCTTTAGATTTTGCATCTTATAGCATGTTTCAGCTTTGTCCTTGTGGTTACTGTGCTCTTTGTGGCTCAGCAGGATTCCTATCTGTCTTTTACATTATTTAGGAGGCAACTATCAAACCCAACAATGTTAAAAAGTCTGCTAGAGCAGGGTAGGAACCACACTCCCCTGTCTGCGCAATGTCAGTTTGTGTAGCCAGATGATGACGTTTCTGCCATTGCCTGCTGTTTTTACATGATTATGTATTGTGAAACATGGAAGAAGACTCTGCTCATCATTTTGTGCTCAGCCTCCAAAGAGGTGAAGTACAACATGCATTTGTTCTGTCTAGAAGGAAAGGAGACACTTTGCTGTTACAATAGGATTTACAGTTGTAGAAGACTGGTGGCACTTGGGGTTGTTTTTTTCATTTAGTTTCGTTTAGCTTTATTTTGGGTTTTTTCCCACAAAGTGAATGTTGAGATAAGCAATGTCATTCTTATCAATATCTGATGTGCTTCATGGGAGGCACTGATCTTGTAACAGAGAGGAAATAACTCCAGTTTATGGAATCTGTCTTTCCAGTCTTTATTATTAGGCCAAATTAAGCAAATGGGTTGTATGCCTTTGACTACAGCTAGTCATTTTATGTTCAATTATTTGTTTGCTTTATCCATTAGGTAATTTGTGAACACCAGTGAATATTCTTCTTTTTATTGATTTATATAGTAATTGACCTATTGCTCCTGCCTATGCATGAGTTTAGAAGAGCAAACATATTAATGGTAGTATGAAGAGTTTTCCTTGAAGGTCCTATTGAGACAGTGTTACGTCAAATGATAGCTGTGGTTGTGGAAAAAAAAAAACACTAAAAACCAAAAGAACTTTACCAGTAGTACCTGTGGCTACTATTTCCCTCTTCATCTCCATGTGTCTCACTGTTATTCTCTGCACCGTGACAGGAAAAGATTGGGTGTGGTAATTAGACTATTGACCTGGGACTCATCAGAGAACCTGGTTATGCATCTGATATGTTCTGTAGTCATGGGCAAGTCACTCTCTGGGCTCCTGTTTCCACACATCTCAAACTTCCCTGGTGAAAAGCTGTGCAGGAACTATTGTGAAAGAAATGCAAACTACAGTGAGCAGTGCGAAAATTACTTCTGTGTTTCACTTTACAGAGCAATACATGCTGGAAGGGAAACTGCCCTGCCGGTCTGAAAAAAAAAAAAAGGCAGCTGTGCTGCTGCGTGCACTGAATGATCTGAGCCTGGATGAAGGTAAACAAATGGCAATGTGCAGGTTAGAGAACAATGTTTGGCATTTTCATGTTGCATGGCATGTTTCACTGAATGTGCGTGTAATCTGTGAATGCTGTCTAAAGGTTATTTTATAATCTAAAAGTTTCATTGATTGTGAACAAACTCGAGCAACAGAGCAGTCTACAAAGGGAGCAATGACAAAGCAGCTTCTTTATGTCCTGCCTGGGTGGTAGAGTAGTATGCCTGCTTTTGCCAGCACACTGTGTTTTTTATTCCCGGCCCAAGGCAACAGAGGAAACCATATTCCAGCAGAGGAGCTGAACATTTTTAGAAACCTCAGCAGTACGTGTTCTTGCAAAAGTACATTTAAGCTGTTTGATAAAATAGCCAACAGTGTAGAGATGACCTGAGGATTGCATTAGACAAAATCCTGGTTTTCCACTTTTTTATCTGAAAAAGCTGCAAAAAAAAGGACCAAAAGGAGTAAAACCACATTTTTCCTCTGGTAAAAGTGGCTCCTTAAAAGCAAAAGCTGTTTGTTTTTTTTTCTTTAGAGAGAAAGGTCATGAAGCCTGATCAAGCTGGGGAGGCCAGCACTGAACTCGAGGCATCAAAGCGGCACGTTCTCCAGGTGTTGGACACGGCAGTATTTTGCAGGACTTGGCTTCCAAATCAGTGCTGCAAACTCTGCGCCCGCCCCTCACTCGCTGGGGATTTCCCCTCACTCCTTCCCTGACAGCAGCCACAGCCGAGCGCAGAAGCTCAAGCCGAGCTCTGTGGACAAGGGCAGGGGGCGCAGGCGGTGCCGGGCAGAGGCGCCGAGGCCGCGGGGGGAGGAGGAGGAGGAGGAGGAAGGCGGGAGGAGGAGGAGTTGAGGAGCCCGGGCCCGGGAGCCTCCCCGTTGACCGCACTAGGAAGTGACGCTTTCCCTGAGTCCCGGAGAGAAAGAAACAAAGTTTGGTTTTTTTCTCCCCTCCTCCTGCCCCCCGCCCCCCTTTGCAAACAGCCGCTCCGCGTCCCCCGCGGCGCCCGCCGTGCCTCGCTGCGCAGGTGAGCCACCACCTTCTCTTTCTCCCCTCTCCTGTTTTCCGCGCCTTCAATATTTTTTTTTTTATTCGCATGATTTGCTTCCGTTTTCCTGCCATTTTGGAGGGGGGGTGACTTTCCTGGGGCTTTTCTTTGGGGGTGCTGGGTGCAGGATGAGGAGCAGGAGTACCTGCGGAGGTGCCGAGGGCTGGCTCCGCGCCCGGACGGCGCAGCCCTGCGGGGCCGGGGCCGGGGCCGGGGCAGCTGCTCTGCCGGCCCGCCTGCTGCGGGGGGCCGGGCTCGGCTGCTGAGCCATCGCCCCCTGCCTTGCACAGAGTGGTTATGAGCGCTCCGCAGGCGTCTCTTCGCGGCTGCCTGGCGCGATCAGGATGTGTCCGCATCCGGGTGAGCTGCCTGCGGTTGGTGTTCTGGGGCTCGGCTGGGTTGGGGGAAGGCTCCCTGTGCTCGCTGCGTGGCGCAGCCGGGGCGCCCCGGAGAGTGCGGCGGCTGGGGCTGAGGCTGGGTCGGGGGAAGGCTCCCTGTGCTCGCTGCGTGGCACAGCCGGGGCGGCCCGGAGAGTGCGGCGGCTGCGGCTGGGTCGGGGTCGGCTCCAGCCGGGGCGCCCCGGAGAGTGCGGCGGTCCCGGCGCTGCGGGGCTGCCTCGGGCGCCGCTGGGCGCGCAGCGTGGCCGGGGTTGGATCGCTCTGCTGGGCTTTACGCAGTGGAGAGGGTGGGGAACGACTTGTTAGATAATTTCTGAAAATCCCGTGCTCTCGAGTGTACGGCTCTTTTCTGGCAGCAGCTGCAAAGGACGGATTCGTTGCAGTTTAGCAGTAAAAGCTGACAATACACCTACGCGCGTATGTGAGAGTCTTATATAATACTTACGGGTTTTTTTTAACAGGCGTAAGCAGGATTTATTTTTGGGTTGTAAAGTCTTGTGCGGTTGCTGCTTGCAGAATTAGCGAAATATTCTTTTTACTCAACAGAGAATTACTTTGCATCCTCTTTAAAACAGCTTATTTTTTAATAATAATTTCATTTAATTCCGACTACGTGTTTTGAGCGAAGAGTAAAGGCCATCTGTACTGGAGCAAGCAGTTCAGGGAGGGGAAGAGAGAAAAGAATTGCCCTAATGCGGACACTGATATTAGGTTGTTTAGAGGGCGAGACTGCAGTTCCAAGCAGCAACAGCAGCAGCTTTATGACTGTGTGTAATTACAGAGTGATTGCATAGGACAGCATTGTTGGAACGAATATACATACACAGGCTATTGTGAAAGATTTCTGTACCGAACAAACCCTAGTTTTGCATTGCAAATGCTAAGAAGAGAATGTATTTTTATTGAACTGCGACGTTCCTTTTTGACTTCATCGGAGAGTGAGAAGTGGAGCGAGGCTGATCATAGAAGTCATAGACCTGAAATACTCAGCAGAAATGCCGCCAGCAGTCTCTGAAATCACAGCAGACAGAAATTGAAAGCTCGTCGAATCTGTGGGTTCATGTTTCTGAAGGGATTATGCAGCAGGTGAAGATCAAGCAGGCTTGCTAACACTCTTGCAGGTTTAGTGTAATTTTGGCTCTGGTCTAATTTCTTGTGTGCTCATGTCGGAAAAAGACCTATGTTAAAATAAGCAGCTGCAGTTCAGCTGCTTGCTTGGAAATGGAGAGAAGAGCATTGAGGAGAGTTTCTGTGTTAGGCCACAAAAAATTAGAGCTTAGAAAGGATTGCTACACCAGAGCATGCTGCTTCAGCTTTAACTAGATTTGGATCTTATTCAGTGATCTTGTAGGCAGTGTTCCCTGAGGGATAGTATGAGGCATTGGCAATGTGTGCCACTGTCACTGTATTAGCATGTCTTTGAGACCTTGAAGGATCAATAGAATTATGCCAAAGCTCTTGTGGATACAACTTAAGGCCCCTAAGGTTTCTTTTTCAGAGGTGCTGGTTGCCTGTTGTTTTTATCAGCTTAGGTTTGGAAGTAGTTGAAATTCATGAAATACCAGACCTGAAAGGTTTCAGATCTGGTACTCAGAAATTTGCCTTTCTAACATTAGAGACAATTTTCTAGAAATGTTATCTTTAGCCATCACTGCTGATGTCTTAATAAATTCCACAAAGGCTTGTAAAGTATTTTGAGTACTGTGATGGAAAATACTATAAAAATGGACAGCTGCTTTAAAATTGCTTGGTGTTCAACTAGAACATATTTTAGCTGAGTGCACAGATCATCTCATTATTGGTAGTTTCATCGGATTGTCAACAAGATGCTTCATGTAACATGTATGTAGCTTTGTTAATGAAGAATGTATTGCTGTATTGATGGTGGTGGGGTTTGCTTGGTCGTTCTTTTTTAGCAAGTGGCTAATGAACCACAGCACAAGGCCTGCCACTTGACAAAACTTTCGTAGTGATCCTTTTCTAAGCTTATTGGAGCATTTTCTTTTAATACAAAATGAATATATGTTAATCTGTGAATTACTGTGATGTTCTGCTTGTAGATTTTTCTTGGAATTGTACTTCATGTCTTGACTGACTTGTCAATCTATTTCACACTGGGTGTTCTAAAGTCAAAATTACCTCTGGGTAAAACAGGAATAGTGCTTAAAGATTCCTTGAATAGTTTGTGCTAATGATATAATATAGTAATTCCTTATCCTGTGTCTTTTGCTTTTCCAACCTATGTGGTAGGAGAGAAAGTTTTAGGCCAGGATTCTTCAGGCTTGTATACAAAGGAGTAGGTAACATGCATGTCCTTGAGTTGTCCTGAGGTACTCAGTGGAATTAGTCATAGATTATATATATATTTGTGGGCATGCTAGCAAAACGGATGTATTCATGTGAGCCTTTAACTCATCCAGGTGCACCAGAGTCGTGGGAATATGAAATGGTGAGAGCTGTACCACACTGTGAGCCTTTTGAGAGCCTGCTTAACGTTCCAGATGTTAGTTATGTTTTTGCATTTTCACTCTTGCTGTCACCTGTCAGTGGTGGCCGCAGAACTGCAAGAGATATTTTCAAGCCTGTCATCCCCTCCATGACACTGCTCTGTCAAGCTGCTAAGAATCCCTTGAGATGCCTCTGATGGAGGACCTGCAGCCTTTCTTTGGAAATGGCACCTTGGTGATGGTCCCAGGGCAGTGTGTGTGTGTGAGGAGGTGTGTCCAGGCCTGTAAGGAGACAAAAGGGACTGCTATGAATCAGAATGGGAGTCTGCCTAGCCTGTCTCCCTGTTTCCAGAGGTGGATGTGTTTTCTGTATGCCTAGCAGTTCTTGGGGAGTTTCTACTCAAACTTAGCTAGTTTTTTCTTGAGCTTAAGTAAACATTTCTCAGCTACTTTTTTAATCTACTGATGAAATCATTGAATGAGAATGTTGGTAAGGGCTCACTTTTGTTGTTTCACCTTTTCTAAAAAATGTCAACAACAACAACCATCTAACCAGATTTTTTTTCTTTTTTTTTTATCTGAAGCAGTGCATGAAATCTTAGTATTGGTTGCAGTAAATTACAGTTTATGCTAAAATGAAGTGTAGTAAATTTGCATGTTGTCTCCAGTGCAATTAGTTAAATTGTGAGTGACATAAAGTGAGAAATAAACCACTTTTCTCTGAGCTTTCATTGTGTGAAAGGGGGAGGTGAGGGAGGCAGGAGTGCTCTGGTGGTGAGGTTTTGCAACACATGTCCAAAAAGCTGCAAGTTCTGGCACGGGGAAGCCAAGGCTTATGAGTCACAGCCAAAGGGAAGACTTATCACTGAGCAATTTGTAAATAGGAGGGATGTACTGCTAATTCAAGGAAATATCATCCTGAGGACCTTCCCTAATAATTGGAAGTGTGGCAGAGAGCTGTCTGTCAGATGGGAGTTGTTTGTGCTTTGAATCACACATTCCCTTTAGTGTAATTTGAGCATTCAAACCAAGAAATCCTTGTCATGCATTATGTAGGTCCTTGAAGGAGGCGGTTGGTCAAGTAATAATTTAAATTTTTGTAGCTGCATTCCAGCAATGTGCATTCTGCATGGAAGCTCCTTGGCAGCTCCAGCAGCTCCCAGTGCACAAATGACACGTGTTTGCAGCACGAGGCTGCTCAATATGCACTTCACAACGCTTGGCATAACTTCTGTTTCTGAATGGTCTCCAACTGTAGCCCTTCTCAGGACTCTGCCGATCAACTCCAGTGACTGAAAAATACACAGAATGTTATGAGTAAAACCTCTACTCTGCACACTGGGAAAAAATATGAATATATGTGTTTTGAATGCAGTCACTATCCAGGTATTTAGAAGCAACTGTTCAAATGGGAATGCAGAGATAATGTTATTAATTAATTCTTTGCTTTTCTG
Organism: Hafferia zeledoni; assembly: GCA_035583235.1. Classification (NCBI taxonomy): domain Eukaryota; kingdom Metazoa; phylum Chordata; class Aves; order Passeriformes; family Thamnophilidae; genus Hafferia; species Hafferia zeledoni. The sequence continues at coordinate 27,357,599 of JAWWEV010000167.1, forward strand.
GCTGTGTTGATTCTTTTTATTGTATTTAGTGCAACTGACAGCCACAGATAACCAGGCTTCAATTAATATAATTAATTACTATGTATATAATATGGAAGATGCACATATATTCTTTGAAATGTACATATCCCAAAAATATTCTCTTTATGTACAAGTAAATTCGCATGGATGCCCCTTGTTGTATTGACAGCTGCAGTTGAAAACTGGGGAAAGCTAGATTTGGAGGCAGTGGCAAAGTGTTCAGTGTGTGTTCATTTTTTGTTTGTTTGATTCTAAAGGCATCTTGAACAGCCTACAGCAAAGCATGGAATAATGCTTTCTTTTTTACTCTTAATTAATGCAAATTAATTTTTTAAGTTCTATATAGTTTGACTTAAATATTGGTAATGATTAGAACTCATGGGGGCAAGCAGAGGGGCAAGTACTGATCCTACACTCTCGTGACCAGTGACAGGACTCAAAGAAATAGCATGAACTGGAGTCAGGGGAGGTTTAGGCTGAACCAAGAAGAGGTTTTGCACCCGCAAGGTGGTTGGGCACTGGAACAGGCTCCCCAGGGAAGTCGTCACAGCAGCAAGTCTGACAGAGTTCACAAGCCTTTGGACAATGCTCTCAGGCACAGGGTGTCATTCCTGAGGTGTCCTGTGCAGTCCAGAGATTGGACTTTGATGGTCCTGATGGGTCTCTTCCAACTCAGCATATTCTGTGATTCTCTAAGTTAAGTGCTAATTAGCGACTGAAGTAGTAAACTGAGTAACAGTTCTGATATTTTTTTTACTAAATATGTTACTGATTCATTACATGTTCAGTGTTGGGATGTAAAGAGACAGGAAGAGGAATCAAGTCAGTATTCGTGCTTTACTTCTGCTTTGCTGTATATTATCTTTTCACATGAAAATTGGTTCTCAGTTGCTTGGCTTTCCCCATCATATCTTGCTAATAGGAATGGTTACAGTGCAATAATATATCTTGGCCTATCCTTTTGTCCTTTATTTTGGGAAGAATTAAACATGTATGTATATTTATACATAAACACACACTATTCTGTTAATACACCCTTAACTATCTCATTTTGTACCTCAGTTCCCCTGAGAACAAATGTTTCTTTTTCTTGTGATACTGGAGTACTGTTTATAAAGTTTTGTTCTTTTTTTAGAATTTTTTTTAAAGTTTTTTTGGCTGTTTGTGGTATTATTTCAGGCTTGAATATTATTGCTAAGTTTTGGGATTTATCTGAATTTCTTGCCTTTGGTAATGTTGCGTTTGGTATTTCTAGAGCTACAGTGACCAAAACATGCGTGAATTGTGATTGCAAAGTTTATTCTTGTGGGTTTGTTTTTGTTTTGTTGTTGTTTGTTTTTGTTTGTTTTTTGTGGGTTTTTTAATCTTATTTTTTAGTCAAGGGCTTTTAACTGAAAGGACTTTTTGAAATAGTGGTTTTATTTTGCAGCCTGGTAGTGGTGCAGTGTTGTTGAGTTGATTCCCAGCTGCCAGATGCTTCCCTTCAGCATGGGTGACTGGGATCTGCTGTTCTCTGAGGCCGCCCGTTGTGGGGCACTGGGGCTGCCGAAACGCTTGCCCTTGCCTGCAGTGTGCATCGCAGGGGAGTCCAAAGTCCAAACTAGTTCCAGAAGTCTGAATAATCTCAAAATTGCCTTGTTATGGTGTGGTTCATAGGTAAAAGTGCATCCCAGGTTGCTTGAGGATGTTGCATGATTTCAGACTTGACTTCAACATGTGTGCTTAGGTGTGGCCTTACCTGCTGTGCCTGCGTGCACTGAGGATTCCTGGAGCATCTCCTTTGGAACTCCTGCAAATATCTCCTGGCAATTTGTCACAAGTTGCATTATCGTTCAAAGTTTTATAGTAATGTAAGTCAACTATTCTTGCAGTTCTATAATATCCTTATCTGTTCAGATTCTTCCTCCTGAGCAGTCACCTTTAGACACATTGAAAAGGAAAGCAAAACAAAGTGCCATACATTAACAATACTCTTGGGATTTTAACTGGGTCATTCGTCATTAAACTGTTTTAACGCCAGGCTTTATTTTTTTCTATGTAATATATTGGTTATTCTTTCATGCACTTCCTTAAAGGAGAGCTTGCAGTGTTTGTGGGAAATTACTACACTTGGGCAGAGGAGAATTTAGCAAAGTGTTTTCCTATTTGAGAACAAAATCCCAGGACTGCCAAATTCCTCGGGAGAGGAAGCAGAGAGACACAGCTGTGAGGCCTTCTGATTGCTTTAGGAGATTCCAGTGATGACAGTTTGGGATCCCAAATGCTCATCTGTGTGAAGCTGGCAGGGAAATCTGACTGCCCATATGGTTTAGTTTGATTTCAAGACTTGGAAAACTCTGAGTTGAATGATTTTCTTAGAATTATTTTTGACGAGCTCTACATGTTATCCTATATGAGACATGCTAAATATTGGGAACAATTATAACATGTATAACATATTTAAACTGTCCTCCTTGAGTAATTGGAAGGTCTTTTGTATGTGAAGGGTGAGATTGCAAGAAAGTAATTGTGCAAAATGTTGCATTTGATTATGCCTTCACTTTTTTCTGATTTAATTTGAATATTGAAGTGGTCTTTGTTGCCATGATCTTCTAAATACATTGAAGAGTGCAAAATATATTTAAGACATTTCTTCCTTCCTGTTGAAGTATGAGAACTACATAGACTCCTCCTCATTTTAGTCCTCTTCTTATTTTGGCAAAAGTGAAATATTTCAGGTAATGCACCTGACTTACTTTGCTGTTGCAGCTCTCTTTCTATAGAAAATGTACTGTGACTTTCTGTAGAAAAATTTGGTCTATAATAAAAATGTCTTTTTATTGTCTAAGCATATGAAAAGAAGAATCTGAAACTCCTTATAAACAATTTGTTTTAATTCTGAATTTGAGATGTAAAGAATAAACATTTGAAGAAATGAGGTATAAAAAACCTGGGAAATTTAGTGTAGCTGATACTATACTTAGGTTTTGCTCTGGTTAACAGTGAGTAAGAGGCTGCCTTGCAAGAAGCTTTGTTGAAGTCAGTGTTGATACTTTTTATTTAAAAGATGAATAAAGTTAGCTGATTTTTTTATTTGCAATATAAATAAGCAGTTACCTTACCTTAGAGAACTTTGTTAGCAAAAGCAATAAAATGCAGATTTGAGGCCTTGATTTGTAAAGTTTTTTCTCTGCAACTGGAAGAACTCTTTATTAATAATTTTAACAATAATTACTATTTATATAAATTGCACACTGGAAAGTTCAGTTTCCTTATTCAGGTAATCCCTCCTGCATTTTAAAAGGAGCTGGCCTGTCTATGCAGACATGTGTGTCACAGTGCATGTTTTTGTTTGTTTGTTTAAGGATGACATCTGTGTTTGCTAAGTTGCTAAGCACAGGAGACAGATGAAACTTGGATCGATTTGCCATAAAGAAGCAAGGCATCGTAACACAGAGGTGGTGGAGCAAGGTTGGAGACCCTTCCCTGGCCTCCAGGTTGCACTGCTGCCTTTGAGTGAGTTCTGGATTTCTGTCAGACGTATCGTTAGGCAGGTACGACACCAAAGGCAGTGCCCAAATACCTGTCAATGCCAACAATTGCTGGACCACGTGCACATGGATATTTAGTTTAAGGGACTGTGTATTTGATACTTGGAGTTGATGTTAAAACACCCATGTTGTCCAGATGCTGCTTCTTCTGTGCTGACTAAAGTGATGCTGAAATGGCTTTTCCTTTTTTTGAACAGAAGTGTTTTGTTTTTCCCAGTGGTGATAAATCAATGATCTGTTCCAATCCTGATCAGCAATATTCAATTGTTTTAGTACTGTCAAGTTACTGTTGATGTTTATGGAAGAATGGTATTTTGATGAAAGGGCAAAACTTCTTGTTTTTAAAAGAACCCACATTCTTTTAAAACTGGTAACTTTATTTATATTGCAAATAAAAAAAAATCAGCTAACTTTATTCATCTTTTAAATGAAAAGTATTAGCACTGACTTCAAACATACATTCTCATGCACACACACAAAAGAAGTGCCAAGGTAGGAAGATGTTTAGATTTAGAAGCTTTTAATGCTTCCTTCATGAGATATATTGGTATTTAAACTATCCTTGAATTTTGATCTCAAATTGTAAGTGCTGTCTAAGTCCATATGCTACCAAAATAGCATAGTTCAAGAACTGCATGATAAAAAGCAAAAGAAAACTCAGTATTTGAACTGGTTCTCATGTTACTCAGCTAAAGAGCAGGGATGGCACTACTCTTTGCAGCAGCACTTTGGCGTCAAATACAGAAAGATAATTTCTTATGAAGCAGAAAAGTCCAAGTTTCTGTATTCTCTTGTCAAAAGTCTAGGCAGAAATCTACTGAAAAGGGGTTTTGAGAATAATTCAAATCTGCATAAGGTGATTTGCTTCTACACTTCACGTCATGAGCATTAATAAAAAAGACTGCACCTGCTCTCAGGCTACATGGTATGGGTAAGGCTACAGTTCTAGTTTCATATTCTGAGGCAGAATGGTTTTACTGCAGGTCTTACCATTTTGGTTTGAATAATATGTAGCACAGGTGCAGGGTACATTGAGAGCTTTGGAAGGCTAAGTCTTCTATGGGTGTCCTGTTTGTCAAAAACAAATTTGAAAGTCTGATTTGCCAGTGGAGGTTGCAATGCTGTGATTGGGCCTGTACCAGCAGTTCTTATGGAGATCTGTTTTGGGAATACAGCCTAGACATTGAAGTTAGAGGGAGCTTTCTTTAATTGGATTAAAAGGTTTAAAATCATACTCTTCCTAAGAAGGCAGTGGCTTTGTGTAGCCTCTTAAAATACTAAGTAAAATCTTGCTCTTAATCTCTTTCAGGAGCCTGAAGTGCTTTTATTGTTCTTTTTGTGACATCCCACCCTTAAGGGAAGTGATGATTTATGACTTCATTGAACCTTTTATTTATACTTAGACAAAACAAGCTGCTTATACTGAAACTAAAATGGTGAGCAACAAGGTACCTTGAGCTTAGAAAAAGTCATGTTTTTTGCCCCCACCCATTAGGTCTTCTAGTCATGAAATTTCCTGCATCTAATACATGAGTCTACCCTTGCATCTGCAAACTCCTAGACAGCTATGGGATAAGTAGGACTAAAGAGAGGCAGACTTGAAAGAGAAGGCAATAAAATGCCATTCAGGGAAGTGTTTTTTGGTGCCATTGGACACCCAGCAAAACTGTTTGCAGGTTTCTCCCTTTGTTCTTGCAAGCTCACTGCTGAAAAGCAATTTACGTTTGTGCCGTGTTATCATCCTCATTTCAAGTTGAGGTAATTGTCTTCAGCCAAGAGGCTACAGAACCACGCTCTGACCTAACAAGCAGTGGCATAATGTGAGTGGGAATGGATATTTTGCCCCACGCAGGGGAGTTGATTGATGGGGGCACTCTGATAGGGGAAGGTGTGATATGTTAGTCTGAATTTGCATCTCTGTGGCTGGGTGAATGTTTTGTTAGCAGGCTTTGTACAGAAGCTGTCACCCTCTCACATGTACTATGTCTGAGAAGGAGCTGACTTTGCTTTTCAGAAATGGTTATTGGCACCCTCTCTGGACCTCCAGCAGATGGAGCCTTGGGTAGAATAGTGGCTTTTTTCATTGATCTGCAGATACACATTTGCCTATATGCATCTTCCATGGGCCTTTTGACTGGCTTTTTCCTGGACATCGGGAATAAAAGGCTGATTTTTGATTCTCTGTGTTCCAGAAATCCAAGATGTGGAACTGAGGCTTCTGGATTGCACTCTAGAAATGAGTCACCAGTTTCTGTGTGGAACAGATTCCTAGAGTCATAGAATATGCTGAGTTGGAAGGTATCCATCAGGATCATTGAGGCCAACTCCTGACCCTGTGCAGGACACCCCAGGAATCACACCATGTACCTGAGAGCATTGTCCAAACACTTGTTGAACTCTTATCAGGCTTGGTGCTGTGAGTGGATTGACTAGACCTTCCCTAGCCAAGTTACTTACTTGGCTTTAAATTGTGTTGTCAGTGAACAAAATTACCATCTCCCTGGTTATGTGCACTTAGGTGATTTCAGTCTGGCCCTTATGAAGAGTTCTTTCATACTTTTCTATTTCTGAGCTGGGTAACTTTGTCAGTGTCATTGAAAAGGTAAAAGATGGAAGGGATGGAGGTGGTGGATCAACTTTCTCCCTTGGAGCATGGATTCAGGGCATTTTTTTACATCTCTTAGCTGCTCTATTGTGTTTTTTTATTGTGAAGATGAATAGAATGCTTAATTTTACTCTGTGCTAAAAAGCATTTTAAGAAGACAGTTCTTTCTGCCTTGATTTATGAGAGAAGTGCAGTTTGGAGTGGGAGGATATTCTATGTTCAGTGACAGCTATAACAGAGTAATTTTAAGTGCCAGAATTTGCTTGGGTAAGTGCTCTAGGTTAAGTGTAGGATGCCTGACTGTTTACAAGAGCTGTCTTAAGCCGTACAGTTTGGATGCATGGAGGCCATGTGAAAATCTATTGACATCTTTAGTTACTCAACTGGTTTATTTTTGGGAACTCATGAATTGGCAGGACATAGTGACCCTGTCTGAAAGGGAAAAGCATCATGACTTTGAATGCAAGAGACTTAATGAATATTTTGTCAAGTTACTTGCTACTATTTCTTTGCAGCAACTATGATGGAGATTTTAACCATTTGCTTTCCCCCTGAGCGTTTTTGCACAGAGTTGATGTATTTTAATGAAACTCTAACACTACTCTGTCAACACCAAATGGTTTAATGCATCATATTTGAAGAATATGAGAGTTTTGTGCTTGAAAAAGGGGTAAAAATTGTTTGGTGATAGATTGCTTGTTTGTCACCTTTTATGTTATACCCTTGATTGGGAATGGCTGTAGTTTGGATTCAGTATTGGTCCTGGGCACAAAAGGCTGCAACATAAATATGACAGAGCAGTCTTGCACACAGGTGACATTGGGTTACAAGCAAGTAAGGAGCAGAAAGAAGCTGTATTTCTGTACAAAAGCCCAGCTGTATTTTATATGACACTGATACTCTTTTGGCACTATGTGGCTAGAGAGACCCAGCAGACAGAATCAAAAATTGACAGTAACAACTGCAAAGTCTTGTGGAAATTTTGCTCTTTCTGTTGTAAGTTTTCTGCTCGTGACTGATTTACTCAAAAGCAGTACCCCTTAGCATAGTGCATAAGAGAGGAAAACCTGGAAGGCTTTCTTGAAGTGTGTTCTTGTAGCTGCTACTTACAGTCCTGGTTTGGAGCTGATACAACTTGGCATAGAGGGAAGTTTATTGTTGAAGAAAGTTGGTTTTCTCTCGGCTTTTAATATTCAGTACTCTGACACCATCAGAAATTCTCAACTACATCATCAGTTTAGTTGAAAACAACTTCATTGCTAGAAATAAATAATCTCAAAGCATTTTACTTAATATTACTTGCAGCTGTCTTACTGAAAAGTTGATGTTGTGTTTGTCACTCTTAATTATTCCATATCCCTTTATTCATTCACACAATTCACTTGTAGTCTTACACCAGCATTGCAGGATTTTTTTAATTAGAAAGAGAAGTGGTGGGGTTTTTTGTTTGTTGGGGTTTTTTTTTTTAATAGAGAGGAAGATCTGGAAAACTCATGTGTCTGGAACAATGTCAGCTTATCTGTTCAGCATCAGTTGCAGTCACTTACTATTATTAAATACAATTGCTGGAAAAATTTGTCTTGAATCTCACAATTTAAGGCAGGGATTTTAATACGGTGAATTGGGTTTTTTTCCTCTATACTGTCAGTCCTAATTATCAAATTAATTTTAATAAATTTATAAATTTGTCTATAATTTTAGAAAGATATGCCTAATTTTAAGAGTATCATTGCAGTATCTTTTAAATACTAAAATATAGCCAGCTGAAAAGTGGTTTTCCCCTCCCCTTTGTAGATGACCTTAAATATAGGTTGAACAATTACAAACACCTTGAAAAGTAAAGGTGAAAAAATTTTGAGGTCCTTGGTGCATCATTTAAAAGAACTTATTTAAAGCAACGTAACTATTTTTATTTTAAAATTTAAACAAGGGAGCATGTTTTTACAATTCCTTGGTGATTGCAAAGACATTTTTAATATGCTAGAGCCTTTTTAATTTAATCAGATTGCTTTGTGTAATGCTTGCTTGTTTGTGGAGTAAAGCATTATTTTAGGGAAAAAAAGGTTTAAGTAAATTGTTTAAGAACCAATTCAGATGGAAGAAATTCCTCATGCCTGCAGTGTATGTAATCATGTAAATGTGTGCATGTACACATGCAGCATAAGTGTAGTGTATGGCCAGGATAGAATACAACTAGTTAATGATAAAGGATGTTGTTTGAAGTCACAACAATAAGCAAATTGTGCTTGCAAATAGCATTAATCTTTTCTTCTTACCAAACCAAATATATAAATATGTTATGGCTTTAATTTCATTGAAAGCATTGCATCTCTTGGAAGGTGAGGATTAAAGCAGTTGAGAGAGAATTTAGAATTGTTGTTGAGGCCTGTCAGCAGCAGTGTACGAGGGTTTTTTAATATCAAAACAAAACAGAAAAAGACCTTCCCCATTAATGAAGTCTGAACACTGTGATGTAGTTAGACTTCTTAATCCATCGTTTTAGGGAGCTTGCCTTCCTTGCAGTGCAGAAGTTGAAAAAGCAGCTGTGTATATTTACTGCTTGTAGAAATGCAGAATAAGTGGTATAACCAACAGAGGCTGTATATCAACCAGGAGGGGCTGTATATGAAAAAGAAATAATTGAAAAATCCTCATTCAAGACCTAAATGAAGTGAGTGTGTTCCAGGATGACTTTTGTGCCCTGCTGGACAGGGGGCAGGACCCTGTGCTTGTGCTGCAGATGAGCCTCTCCTGCCTTTGCAAGGGGTGTTCGGTGCCTGCCAAGCCTGGGTGGCCTGAGCTAGTGGAGTCGGGCACTGAGTGTCCTGTCCCAGCAGCTGCAGCCACAGGTCGGGGCACGCCAGGCTGCCCGTGAGGGCAGGGGAGCTGCCAGCAGCCTGTCTGGGAGGGCAGCCTGGGCTTCATCACTGGAGACCAGTCAGCTCAGCTGCAGGGGGGACACAAGCCCTTTGAGAGATAATATTTCTTCAGGCTATCACTGAGGCTCCTGCTCAGCAGCTGAGGCATTTCATTGGGAAATGCAACATCAGAGGAGCACGCTTTTGGACTCCAAATGGCTTTGGAGCAGCTGTACTGGAACAGCTAAACAAATATAACCTCTTCTCAAAGGAAATAACTTTTCTACCAGATACATGCACAGATGGATTGTAATCCTACTGAGCCCAGTGTTTGCCTGAACAAGAGAGAAAACTTTAGTAGAGAGCTATAAATGGAAATTTGTTCTTGTACTAGCTTCTTGTGGTAGTGATTGGAGTACACTATTCCTGCCTAGTAGTAATGAAATGGGCATCTCATGAAATTTGAAAAACCAAAGGAGCTAGGGAGACACCAGCCATGAGTACAACAAGAATGTGCATTAAAATGTATTGGTTTCCAGGTGCCTACAAAGTGACTCTGAGCAGTTCTTTCACAGCAGTGTGAATGGACCATGGTAACACCAGTCTGAGTGCTGGAGGTGCTAACCTACTGGATGTCAGTATGCTCGGAGAGAGCAGGGGAGAATGACAGCACTCCCCTGTCAGGGAGAAAGCCAGTGTTTTGCTACCTCCAAAATACAGAAAAATAAGATATGAAAAAAAAATCTACGATTTTGGAAGATATTTAGTAATTACAGATACACTTCCTAAAGTATTTTGTAATAGTAGAGCAAAGTACTGAGCTAAAATTATATACAGACAACACTTAAGAGAGTTGCTGCTTACTTAGGAAGGAATTACGATTGTAAAATAGTGGATCTGGTATGAGATAATTTCAGGGGTTTTTTTGTTGTTAATGAGTAAGGGAGTCTTTATTAAATAATAAAGTACTGTTCATCACTTCATTTTCAAATTCTAAGATGTTTCATGAAGAGAGATTTGTTACTGGTAGGATTTTGCCTTAAAAAAGCAGCTTCAAACTGAAAGAAAATTTGAAGGTTTAAACAACACCCTCTATGTCTTAGACTAAATGGATTGTCTGCTGATAGAAATGGTGCCAGTGCCCAGAGGAAGAGGCCTTAGGGCGGGCTGTGTGATGGAGCTGCATGCCTTAAGACTAAAACGTGACTTTAAGTTAGTGCATGTTTGTAATTCTATGTTGGTCTTTTTTAATTTAATTTAAAAAAGGCTTATTCAGCTTCAGTGTGGGAGGGAAGAGGTGGTCAGTGATGCTTTTAAACCCTGAAGTGTTTCAGACTGCCTGGAAAGGACATGGTGCTGCCTTTGTGGCGCACGTTCGCTGAGGTCTGGGCGGCAGCAGATCTCTGGGAAGAGCTTGCTGTGCTGCACAGACCAGTTTTCCACAACCCTCAGCAAGTTGGCCACCATGGATTATTCTTTCCACATGTCGATTTTGTGCATGAAACTACTTTAGGGAACTGAAGCAAAAATTCAAGAGTTGGAAGGTTAATTGTTTCCCTTGCCATATTTGTGTGCGTGCCATTTGCTTGAAGGGAGGGGGAGGAGAGTGTTAGCCATTTACAATCTACATCTCCCCTTATTCCTCCCCAGAATGATGGCTGAAAATATTCCTAGGCTAGTTTAGTGTAACAGCTCAGTCACTCTCAAAAGTAGAGACTGTTCCAAGTACACAGATTAGCAAGAAACACACAGTGGGGGGCTTTTATTACTGAAGAATTACTTCTCTGCAGTGAACAGGAAAAGAAGTGTCCATGTTTGACTGAAGAAAATTTTTACTATTGCAGCTAGGCAAACAAAGTATATTTATTGATAGGGACTTTATTTTAAACTGTTTATTCAAAGACCACCAGAAGTGTATTTTACTTACTTAAGGTATAAAAATATTAAAAAATGGGAGTGTGGTAGGCAATTTCTCTTTTTAACATTAGAGCTGCATATATACTTATTTTAGAATTTGACTAGATAGCTTGTGAAGTGATACTGTAAGCTGAGCAACCAACATGTCAGGGTTTTTCCAACTACTGCTGATAAAAACTTGAACCTCTAAATCCAGTGTCCACTGAATGCTATGGGGAGGTTTGTGTATGAATTTTTTAACATTATTTTTAACAATTTGCAGTATTGAAGAAATTACCAATTTTGAGAAGCTATCTTGAAAAAATAAAGGGGGTGGAACACTAAGAAGTTATTATTGTTGCTTAATTGGGTGGGTGGTCCATGTCTTTTGAAACAGTTTGTCCTGCCATGATATCTTTGTGGAACTAAATATATATAACTGGAAGGCACTGTGTTCTAGAAAATGAACAGAATCTACTGGAGCTGTAGGTGCAAGAGGAAGAGCACCTTGAGGGACTGATACACTTGTGGTTTCAGGAGGGAGAGATTTTCTTCTTTCTGCTAGTTTTTTATTTGTCTCACCCTGCTCTCTCATGTTAACTTCCTGCGTGTTGCAACATGAATGGAAACCAACCATCGCACTTGACCTCAGTCTGAAAACGAAAGTGGTGGATTCTTCAGCCCTGTGCCGCTGAAAGTGCTGCTGGGGGAATCCCTGTCTCTGCATTGGTGCTGCTCTGGGGCTTTGTGCCAACACCAGGGTCACACGCCTTGCATACAGCGAGCTGGAGTTAGCAGGAGAACGTGCAAACCTTGCTTAAGCAAAGCTGCTGAGTTTAGAAGCGTTTCCAGCAATACTTGGCTGCTGCCTGCAGGAACTGTGTACGTGTAGCAGCTATTCTTTTATATGAACTTTTTTCACTTGATCATCTGATGTGCAGAGAGCAATGAGTGTGAAATTTCTTCTACTCTTCTGTTCATTTTTGTGGCTCTGACAGTACTTTTGTCACTCTGATTTGTCAGATTTTGCCAGGAAGGGAACCTTCTGTGCAGTGTTCAGGCAGACAGAGAACAAAGCCACAAGTACAAGTGATGTGTGAGATTTAGGAAGAGTTTTGCCTTAACGACTTAATCTACTGTAGTGGGCAAATGTCATCGCAGTTATGTGCAAATTAGTACTTGTTCTTTCTTTCTAAGTAATGCTGTGACTTGCATCCCTCGTGCATAACTCTCAAGGCTTAGTTTTCATAGGTTTCTTTTGTTTGTTGTTACCTCTCCTGTAAGTAGCTGTGATAAATACATAGCTTTCTATAGAAAGATTTGGAATTTCATCTCTACTATTTACATTTCAAAAACTTTGGCCCCTATTTTATTTATTCTTTTTTTGTGAAACCTTATTATATTTCACAACCAAACGTGTGATGGTTCTTCCCCTCCCTTCCCCCTCTCACCCCTTCAATGACAGAAATTTGACATTTGCAACTGCAGTGGCCAAGGGCTGTGGTGCTCCCTGACCTCTGGGGCCTCAGAAGGGCCAGCTGTGGCAGTGGTAGAGCGCTTTCCATGATCTCCTGGAAGAGTCCTTGTTCCTGCAGAGCAGCTGCTGCAATCTGTGCTGTGTTCCTGCTAAAAATCTCTATTAGTTGCTCTTAACTCATCCAGGTTAAACAGAAGATTCAGTTAGAGCGTTCAAGGGATGGAAACTTGTCCCTGCATGGGTGAGCTCCATGACACAATTCCATCAGGCACCCATTCCTTGTGGGCCTGAAAACTGTTTCTTATTTGTGGTGCCTCAGATGGTACAGTTCTGGGAAAAGAACAAAAATTCTTTGTCGTTGAAGTGGTTGTCAGGAAGGAGATTGGAAAGATGGGAGGAATATATGTGTCATGGTAATTGCTAAAAGCACAGTCTTACAGATTTAAGAGCTCTCTTTTTTATTATTTGATTCCAAAGTGTGCTTTTATGCTTATGGTGATCATAAGTGATGTAAACAGATGAAAATATGTATCAGAGTTAATCTACATATAGGTAAAAATGAGTATGTTCCTGCCCTTCTTTCTTCACTTGAATTTGTAATTGCATACTTAGAAGGGGTTTCATGAAGTTCTGCAGCATTGTTACCAAATTCCTAAGCAAAATGAATAACAATGCCATGATTGCACCTGAACAGGCCTTCCCAGTATCCTGAATTGCTCTCTATGTCCCCTGGCCACCACCGCAGCCAAGGCTAGTGCATCTCTAGGCACATATGCCTTACAGGTGACAGCTCTCATAAAAGGTAGCGCGGTATGTTTAGAGCCACAATAAACCTGCATTGGCTGCTACGTGGTTATCTCGAGTTATTATTTTGCATGGCATACAGTCTTGTGGGCAGGCTGAAATAGGAGCAAATGTTTTGGAGGGATTTCACGTGCACTTTAGCCATCCTTAGGATGGGATTTCAAACTGAGTATGTAAGAGACTCCTCAAGATGACTGAAAGTGTAGGGCATTAGCATGACACTGAGTTAGGTTCTCTCCTCTGTCATATACCTCTTCAGGCGAGTCATTTCAAAGTACCTCTCTCCCAGACTTAGTCCTCTTCAGTAAAAAGGGAATAATAGTAGTTCTGTCCCTTAAAAGAATCATTGCCAAAGTAAATGCATTAAGTGTGCAGTACTGTTATAGTGTGATTATGAGGCCGTGCAACCATGTAAAACATACTGCTGTAGTTCAGTTTCTGTATTGCAGTGGAAGAAATGAAGCCATTGACAGTAAGAGGAGCACAGCTGGATATGTTGTCATTTTCTTTAAAAAAGAGAACTCAAAAATCCCAACCAGTACAGTTCATGCAAGCAGAGGAGCCCTTGCCCTTAGCCCACAGTTCCAGGCAGAGCTCATGGGCAGTGCAAATGCATTGTATAACTCTGGATCTGTGGAGCTGGTTAGAGATCTCTAGGATGGCACTGACGTGTATTTTAATGTCCGAGGTCTTTTACAGATATGGGTGGGTGAACTTTCATGTGCTTTGGAAGCCATTGGGACTTTCATATCAAAATAGCCTTAATATTTATATCAGGGCAGGGGGAGTTGTGTGGTGTACTTAGGATGTAATGTTTTATACCAGTGTCTGAATTAGTGTATCTCTTTGGAATGGAGATGCTTTACCTGACATCTTGCAAATGCAGTCTGTGAGCAAAACTGAGACCAAGGAATTACAGAAGAATAATCTCTTGTTGGCAGCCTTTTTGCTTTTAGTGCAAACCAGACAGCTTTGTCTCTCTTTGTTTACCTGTTAGATACAGAATGTTGCACATGACACGTGTTTCTCTGCCTCAGTTGATTCCTAGATCTATTCCAAATGGCGAGGAACTGTGTAACAAATGTCAGCCTGATTATGAGAGTCTGAATGTTCATTCCTAATGTTTAAAGATTTGTTGAAAATAGTGAAGTCATCAGAAGCTGTGGGACATAAACTGAACTAGTAACCTATTTAAAACAGAGAGGGCTATTTAGCTGCTATGAAAAAAATTCATTAGAATCCACTATCACAGAATCACAGAATGGTTTGGGTTGGAAGGGACCTTAAAAATCATCTTGTTCCAACCCCCTGCCACGGCCAGGGGGACCTTCCAATAGACGAGGTTGCTCAGAGCTCCCTCCAGCCTGGCCTCAAACTAGATGACTAGATGCATTGTGGATTGTAAAGGAGCATCAGTCTCAGAATTTCTTTTGTGTGAGAGGATCAGGTTAATGGAATCCTTATACTTGAAGACATGATTGGTTTTTTAGCCTTTCATTCCAAAGTGAAAACTGTATTATGTAAAGGATTTTTTTTCTTTCTTAGTGATTTCTTTTAGAGATATTTAAGTGTTTAGCACAGATCCTCTTCCCAGCTTTTCTAGTAAGTTGCTCTGTGACTTTCCAATTATTTATGACCAATTTTTTCACAATTTGCAGGGACTTACTGTTCCTGCTAATAGCCATTACATGGTTTGTATCTTTAGCAAATACAGGTATTCAAAGGGTGACGTGATATTATTGACCCAAAATGTTATGACTTCAATTAAAATGTATTTATATTGTTCCAGGACCTGCAGAATGGACTCTAAGTGCACTTCTGATCTGCTTAAGCATCACAGAACTCCATGTAATAATAATAATAATAATAATAATATAATAATGGCCCAGTCTTCGCGAACGAAGATTTGGGAAGGGCTCTCCCCACGTGGGTGTGCCCTTCAAGCCTGCGC
>JAWWEV010000167.1:27382359-27400943 GCA_035583235.1 Hafferia zeledoni
TCTCTTTGTTAACTACTGGCATGGACAGTTAATGGCAGGGGAGAGAATTTACATAATAATTCCAAACTACAACAACACTGAATTGAGCATCTTGCTGCGTGTTTGGCTGCAGCCTTTGTGTACATGTGTGTGTTGTAAAGGTCTTTGGGAAATGTAGCCTTTTGGCAAGGCATAAGGGTTTTTGTTCTGTGGTTTTGCGTTGAGATTAGAAACACATTTTTCTATCTACAGGAAGACATGGAAGTAATTGGCCAGATGAGAGGGAGTTTAAGAGAAATCCTTCAGGATGAGCTTGAGTGATTAGTCAGAAGTCTGTGTGCAACTGGAGTTGCATGATACAAATACAGTGTGATATCTGTTTTGTTGTTTTGGTTTACATTCTTCTAGCAAGTCAGATCTATTGTTTCTTACACGTGTTATCCTGCTCTTCATTTCCATGGGAAATGGAACAGGCATACACGTTGTTGCTTATCATGTGAGTGTTCATGGGCCAGTTTTGTCTGTTGATGATTCATTGCAATTGCTTCTCTATTTCAGGACCTGTAACTAAGTGGACCATACTGACCTCTGAACCACAAAGTATACGAGAGAAAAGAAGTGGGAGAAGCACATAAGGAAAAAGGAAGTGAAAGCACTTTCCTCTGGACTTCTTTCCTACCCTTATTACTAAAACTGAATGGAAAAGAGAGACTTCCGTGCCTTTCATCCCCCAGCCTTAGGGATGGGTGGATTGTAAATACTGTGTGTGCAGCTGGGAGAATAGACTGAACCATGAATCTTCAGGCTCAGCAAAAGTCTTCAAGCAAAAGGACTGGGAAACGAGTTGCCTATTTTAATGAGCAGGAAATAGGTGTGTTGTCAAAAGAACCACAGCAGCAGCTTAAGGAAGGACAGTACTATGGTCATGGAGGGAATATACCGGTCTCCCAAACTATGGAGATTTCTCATGCAGGAGGATTGACAAGTGCACCCAACAATGTTGCTTTGATGAACTCCGTTTACAATCAAGATAGGGGAGAATCAATGATGATGCCCCAGTCAGTAACAGCTGTCAAATGGCAGAATTCACTAATGGGAAACCGGCTGCCAGAGAGGAGTGACAGCCACTGGCAGTCTGCACCTTCAATGTGGAACCACAGTATGGTTTTTGGGGGCAACCCAAAAGGACCCCACTCCAATGCTGGTGCCCCAGGCTTCTATGGCCACGCAGAAGCCCTTAAAAGAAATCAAGAGAAAGGAGTGTTCGTGTCACAGCTGGACTTATATGGAGATGCTGTCCAGCAGATGATGTCCCAGAAGGCTCAGCTGGAACAGCAAGCCCTGGTGAGACAGCAAGCTCAGATGAATTCTTTTCATCAAATGCAGAAACAGCAGCAGCAGAATCAGAGTCTGCCATTGCAGCCTTTCCAGCTTGCATTTGGTCACCAAGGCCAAAAGCAAGGTCTTCCTGAGTTATTACATGTCTTTCAAGAAGCCCCAGCTTCTTCCAGTCCAGCATTTACTGCTCAGCAAAAACAGCAAGCTCTTCCCCAGCTACAACTGTTTGAAAATTTTTATCCTCAGCAGCAGCAGCAGCAACAGGCTGCTGCACAAACCTTTGGCATGCAGCAGACTGCTTCCATAGCACAGCCTCATGTGGCAGCTGCAGCACCTCAGCATCACATGATGGCACACCAGTTTCAGCAAACAGAGAGGAACCAGGAACTATTCAAAGCATTAACAGAGCAGAATCAACAGGCTGTGCTACCTCAGACCCAGATTCCCTTTCCAAGAAGGTCACGGAGACTCTCCAAAGAAGGTGTCCTGCTGACATCTGCAGGAGAAGTGTTGACTTCCAAGCAGGCAGAAGAACAACCCAGCAATTTATTTCTGCATCACTGGCAAACACATCAGCAAGAGGTCCCATTACAGCAGCCACCTGAATCACTGGCCCACAACAAAAGTAGCTTTTCACACCCAAAAAGAATGGATCTGGAGCAGAAGGATGTCCTGGTCAATAGTGAGCAGTGCCAGATGGAAACAGACAGGCAAGCCCCAGCCCAGAACGGTAGAGATGAGGAGAAACAGGCAGCAGCAGCTGAAGAAAACGCTCAAAGAACTAATGATTTTCAGGGAGTCAGAGGTGGTGTAATCCAGAGTACCCGACGGAGACGACGTGTTTCTCAAGAAGCCAATTTGCTGACTTTGGCCCAAAAAGCTGTTGAGCTGGCTTCTCTTCAGAATGTAAAGGTAAGGTATACATTCTAACCAATATGGCATGTTTTAGACTACAAAATAGGGCTGAAATGGAAGGAATTTATGTACATATATAGGATAGGATGCTATCTTGAAGCGTGGGGCAAGGGCAGCTCTGGAGTGAAGGCATGTAAGTTCAGCTACTGTAATTCATAGATGTGGGAGAACGGAGATCTAGTGCAGTGAAACCACCCAAGGGCAGTTTTATTTCACTGAAACTGAATGTGATTTTAACTCAGGACTTCAAAATATGGATGTTTTCAGCTCAGGCCTCAAGGTGATCAGGAATTTTGAGAGATAGGTGTAAGCAGTGTACTTGCTGTCTTTTTACCAATTTAATATTCTCTTCCATTTCTGTTAAAAGACTGCTGCTTACCTGGCAGTTTTTCAGTTTCAGCAGTTGCAGCATTTCTAAATTGTGCTATCTAAAAATTACATAATGCACATGTTCAGTATTTTGCCAAATATTAAAAGCCCGAGAAAGCCTCACCTACATGAAGAACTTATACAAGGCATAACAAATTCTGTCTCATGCAACATCTCGTTTCTGAGAATGACCTGATGACAAAGCCTGCCTGTAGACCACCTGCAGGGCTTGATGGGGAAGAAATTTACTGTTGCCTGAATAGGTAATTCACTATTCCTGTCCTTTCAGTGTCCCATCAGTCTAAATAGTACACTATATATTCCATGTGGCAAGATGACAGAGTTCACAATTAAACTGCCATAGAGGGAGACAAGTGGTGGGATTTTTGGAGTTGGGTGGGGGGTTTTGAGGGATTGTTTTTTTGAAGGTTTTCTTACAGTTGTGGTTTGACTAATCTTTCATTGAGTGCCTCTCAGGAGAAGTAACCATACACTTTTCCTTGGAAGCTTTGTTGCCAAATGCTGATGAAATACAGATTTTAGGGCATGAGCCGCTTTTACCTACAGTTTTGCCGCTTACATTGCTGCCCCGTCAGACAACAAAGGGAAGTGCATTTTATTCCCAGTCTTGTTCTCATCATCTTTTTTTTTCCTAGTCTGTTTGTGGCTGTTTTTTCCCATCTTTTCCTTAGAGGATGTGCTGTTCCAGTGAAGAAACAGTACTATAAAACACTGTGGCAAATATCCATAACTTGCTCCACCTCCTACGCAGCAGGCAGCAAACAGTGACTGTTAGTTGATGCTGTCTTCAGTCTTTTTTTTTCTCCAACTCCGGTTGAACAAGCAGATTTGATAGTAGTTAATAGTGTGGTCTGTTTGCTCATACTTTTCCCAGCCATTGTGTGGTTATCTTGCAGAAGTCCTACAGTTTACACTGCACTCTGATCACCAACAGAGTGGGAAGAAAAAGCAAAGAGAGCATCTAGGAAAAGGTCCTGAGAGGTGAAGCAAGAAATTGGCCATTTGAAGACACATCTGCTTTGTAGCTTGATTCATAATGTAAAGACCAAACAGAAGAGTGTTTTGACAGATACTCTTTTGTTTTTTGCAGTTAAGCAAAAACTGCTTCCATGATGGCAGTAGCAGAAGAACTCTATATTTAGATCTCTTCAGGCTTTCAGGATGAGGTTTTGAAAGATGTTAAAATTCTTGCCTGAGGTCTTTAAGGGGTTGGATGTTGTTCAAGGGAGAAAAAGAAAACATGTTTACTAGAAGAAAGTGTTCCGTTTCTCTTACTAGTGTCTTTCTGTTAAAAATAACCTAGAAGCCTTCTCTGCATACGTTATGTGAAGAGTGTGTTGAAGGCTGTAGAGTTAAATCATCGATGGAAGAAGATGCATTCATATTTTGAACCAGTTGTTTGAACATTCCAGTGTAGCTGTGTGTACCTTACACAAAAATAGTATTCTGGGCAGCAGTATCTGGCCACATACGTGTCATGACCGATGCTTTGTGCTAGAGCTGCCCATCACCTGTGCATGCCTTTTTTCACATGGTGCCAGCTTTTTGCTGCTTACAGGCTGCAGTAAATTCTCAACTCAGTTTTATGGTTTCATTTCACATATAACTTCTATATGCAAAAAGGCAGTGGGATTTGTTTTCTTAAATAGTGCAAAAAACTATTCTAAAATCTGAAATAGACATCTTAAAGGGTGTCTGGAATTAGATACTCCTTTATGGAAGGGAGTCAGAGGTATTGGTCACCTGGCCTCTTTCCCCTGGCACAGGGCAGGGCATCAGCTCCTGCATGCAAAAGAAAAAGAAATTTTATTTGCAAAATTGTAGTTCTGGACTCACGTCCTTCATGGACGAGCTTCATTTTGACTGCAGAGAGGCTCCCTCTGCTTGATGCAGATTGTGCAGAATGGTGGCAGAAGGCACTGTGTGGGCAGGTGTTTCTAAAAGGGTGGTGTGGTTTCTTGTCTGATCCGACCAGTGGCCTTGAAACAGTTCTTCCAGCTGTTGCAGCTGAGTTTTGTCTGTGAATTCCAAGTTTTTTACAAACAGGTTGAGGGATAGGAGGGATGAATGCCAGAATGTCTGATGGGTTTCCGTGGGTGTCCTGGAGGACTTGAGATCACTAGTTCAGCCCTCAATACTTATGCAAGAGTCTAAGTGAAAGTGCAACAAATTGCTGGAGTAACACAGCAAACCTCCTGCCCCAAATTCTGCAACAGGGTTGCTGAGGTAGCTGAAAATCCCTTGGCAGTTCTAAAACTGAAGGTCGCGTCCCTTCCTCAGAGGCTCCTTTCTGCTTACCTCTGGGAAAAATCAAACAGTTGAGAAACTGTTTAGGGATCTGAAACAAATAGCTTAATTCCAAAATTAGTCATGTGCTCTCTTAGTAAACCTTAGGTATGTGTGATCTTTCATGACTAGAAAAGCTCTGGTGTGAATCAGAACATCTTTAAGGATGTCTCAGCTATTTATATTAAGTTCCCAGCAGTGCCTTTTCTCAGCCTTACTCTTCAGATCTCCTCTTCCTCTTTTCTGTTGAAGGGGTCATCCCTGCTGTCATTAAGGAGGAGAGTCCTTTGCTGGTAACCTCCCAGTCTTGAAAGTAAAAGTTCCCTGGTTAGCTGATCGTACAGCCAGAGAAAAGTGATGTTTTTTGTGTGACTAGCTGCCATAATTTCCTCCTTGTAGTCAGGAAATTAGTTCGTGACTCTTGGCCTGCCAAGTTCTGTGTAGCACACAGGAAGTACCTGAGGTTTGTAGATTGGTCAGGATTGGTGCTTGTTCATATTCCCATTGTCATGAATTGTTTTATTGCTGTACCCACAAAGTGTGCCAGAGTGCTTGCACTGATAACAGCTGTGTCAGGTGCGTTAGAAGGAACCTGATTAAAACCAAGACTTTTCTTGGCCATGGTCTAAACAATGTTGTGTGAATGCTCTAAACAGTGGTTCAAAACTGCCTGCTGTTGATGATGATCCCAAAAGATGACCCCAGAGCTATTCCAAGTGCATAGATACCTGTTTGCAGTAGATGACCTGTTCATGTATTTAAAAGGCATCCTTGTTAGTCTCTCTTTCCTGAAGTGGTGGAGGGAGGCTACAAAAATTTACAAGAGTCCCTTGCTACCTAGAGGTAGTGGTTTCTAGTGACGTGTCTGTCAGTGTGAATGCCCTTCAAAGCTAAAATTGGTAGTTTTATGGGAAGGGGCAGGTGCAGTCACCAACCTGCAGTGAAGGTAGGTCCCCAGAGCTCATTAATTTCTCCTGAATCGCAATCTGGGACAGCGGAAGCCCCTTCTGGCTTTACAGTTGAGTGTTTCTTCACTGTGTGGTGGGGCAGACATTTGCAGTCTCTGTGAAGAAGCAGTCACCCTCCTAAACTGCAGTCACTTATGGGATAACCTTTCTGTGAACACTTAGCCCTATTCTAATAAAAGGTTCTGGAAGCAGGCAGTCCTGAAATTTCTTGATATAGCAGATTTTATGTGCTCAAGATCAGTTCCTGGCTTATTTTGAAGGCTTAATGTTTTCCAAAATGGACCTGCTTGCTCTTAAAGTGAACAAAATTTACCAGGACTCTCATTTAGACAGACCAGAGCACTAACCCCAGTCTCTGACTGGTGTGTATTGTGACAATACAGCTCTGCTTCCCTCAGTATAAATACAGCATCAAAGTGGGATCATCAGCCTGGTGTTCTTGTAGCTATCATGGATTGGCTCTTCATGGGCCGCTGGAGCATGTTCTGTCCCTCATCAGTGGAGCTGAATGACCATCTTCTTTGGTGACCACAGTGAAATGACTGGAGATGTGTCTGAACCTTTAGGACAAAACCTGTTCATGCTAGCTTTTTAATCAGGAATAGTTACCTGTAATGACACACAACAGAGTCTGTTTGAGGGCTTCAGTAAATCCCTCCAATATTTTGGGAGTCTGGGTTGGAGATCTGTTGTCATACCTAAGAGATTATGTGCCTCAGTTTCTATCTAAAACGCGCAACTGTTCAGGTAGATTTCTCAGTAGATGGTTGCACTGATGGAGCATAACTTTGCATACTTCAACCTATCCAAAGGCTTTCCAGATGGAGCTTGAAGCTGGGGAGATGTTCTGAAGCACCAAAAGGAGCATCTTCTACAGCTTCTACATTGCACTTCATCAGAGCTTAAGAAGACCTTTTATGTCCCTAGAGAGAGGTGTTTTTGAAAGTTGTATTGAATATCTTGGTTCTGAGTGAGCTGGCAAGTGTTTTAGAACTGACAGTGAAATGAACATGTTGATAGTAATTTGAAGGGCTAGAAATCAATGATCTCCAGCAGTACCTGAAGCCATTTGATGTTACAGTATTTGTGTGTTTATCTGGTAACTCATCCTCCATTCCCATCTACTTGGAGCTCACTTTTCTAGGGTTTGCATGAGTAAAACAGACATGGAAGCTGTGATATCAGAGCAAAAGGTGCTGGCTTGTGGTTATACCTTGTTGATTTTGCTGAGCAAAAGTCGTTCGGGCTCAAACCCGGTTAGACAACAAAACTCAATGGCTCAAGTTATAATAAGAGAAGTCGGGTTTTTTCTGTAAATTGGAGAAAAAATGCAGCAAAAAGCTAGCTTTGCCTTTTTTGTGTGAAAGATTTAACTAAAATATTATCATGGTTCAGTCTTTCCGGGAACAGAAATCCAATATTTGAAATTATTAATCTACAGCTTTTGATCATTACTAATACTGAAGAAACTTTTTTGGAAGTTATACAGCAAGGCACAAATTTGTGTGGAAAACAAAACGTCAAAAACGTAGGTAGTGAAATGATTCTTAAGAATGATGTATATAAAAATTCCAGGAGTTGAGACTACAGGCAATCCTCAGGCAATTCCACAAAATTTTGGTAACATTGTGAAGTATTCTTTTTTTCCTCCATAATGCCTCCAAATCCATTTCAGCTTGCAAATTGCATCAAGAAACTTACTATACTGAAGGTGTATAATCATCTGATTTATTATGTAAGTACTGTTGAACTTTTTAGGAATCTGTTTTTCTTCTCAGGAACTGGATAATTCAGAGGAGAAGAAGAGTGTGCTGGTAACAGCTCCAGGACCTACAGCTGCAAAAAGTGTTGTGGAATTTGCCAGTTCTTCACCAGCTCCCAAAAGAGCGCGGGAGGATAACAGCCTCGTGCCTCTTATCATTCCTGTGTCTGTGCCAGTGAGGAAAATTGACTTGCAGAGCCTTGAAAAGGAAAAGTCTGAGGATGGAAAGCTCCAGAGAGGCCAAACAAATGATAGAGCTCCCTGTGAACGCAAACCTTCTGTGATAGTCACTCGGAGGCGATCCAATCGTAATACGAACATGGAAACCTCCGGTCAGGTATGGATAGACTAAGAAACCGAAGATGAGCCAGATCTGTTAGATTTAATTGCACAGTTTGATCTCGGGGCTTGAACCTGGAATGTGTGTAGTCTGGGGATTTTTTCATTATAGTATTGCCATATATTTGGGCACTGCTGCCTTTCATGGCCTGCAGCTAATGCTGTGTCCCACTACTACAGAGTGATTAAAGCCATATGGCAGCAACATTGGGTTAATTGTCTCTTTCTTCATACATGCATAGATACTGATAAATTGTAAGTAGTGCACATATCTCTATACGAGTAAAATCCAAGGTGAAGATTTATTCTCATGTAATTGAAACCTCTTACTGGGGTCCTGAATGTTGGTACTTGAGTGTTCCCTGGCAGTGTGGTGGTAGTGAGTGGGTGGGTTGATTTTTTTTTTTTTTTTTTTTTTTAATTTCCTCTCTCTCCTATTCAGAAGTACAAGAGATTGTTCAGATACTGGAGAAATGGCAGGAATCTAAGGAGGTTTCTCTGAAATTAGATGCTTGACCATCTAATAAAATATTCTTATATTGTCTTCTGTTCTCTTACTGCTGTTTGGTATTACCCTGGTAATTAACCAGGGTTCTGCTATGCTTTCGTGTCCTCTTTTAAAGCTGCCATGGAGGTTGGACCAGATGTATGTGTTGTTCTTGTAAAATATAACCTCATAATCACTAAGAGCTAATAATTCATGTGTCCATTCCATTCCTTGTCTTCTTCCTTCCTCTTTCCCTCTGTGCTAATTATTGAGACATCTTCCAGCTGTCCTGTCCAGATTTTGAGCGGCCATGGAAGTCTTATCATCTTTCTGAAGTTTTTCAAGTTACCTGAGGTTTTAAATTATGTGTTTTTTTTCCTAATAGCAGGAAGATGCTGTTCCAAAGGATGAAGCAGAGGGCTTTGCCCGAAAACCAAAGCAGCGACCCAGACCCGAGCCACTCTTCATACCACCCAAAGCTGGCACCTTTATTGCACCCCCTGTTTATTCTAACATTACTCCGTATCAGAGCCACTTACGGTCACCTGTCCGTCTGGCAGATCATCCTTCAGACAGGAACTTTGAGCTACCTCCTTACACTCCTCCACCAATTCTTAGTCCAGTGAGAGAAGGATCTGGGCTCTATTTCAATGCTATCCTCTCTTCAGGTGGTCATTCGGTTCCACCTCCAATGACACCAAAAAGTGGTCACAGAACTCTGCTTAGATCAAGTAAGTTTTTGCTTTATCCTTCCTTTCTTGGATGATCTGTGATTAGGAATTGCAGAGTAATAGGAGGAAGATCGTGCCTTTAGGAAGTGTGGTTATATGGAACTGAGGCTTGTCTTAACTTGTGGACATGCCTTTAGGAAGTTTGGTTATGTGGAGCTGGGATGGAGGAAATGCAGTGTTGGGGGCGTTAAGATTAGTTTACAAGCAATCTGCAACACCCCCTGCTGACCGTCTTCGAAATGGAAAAGTCAGTTCCTCTGTAGCAGATTATCAGTATCTTGAACCGAGGGGAGGAAGGCGAGTTCTTTATCACGTTAAACTCCTTTACCTTGTGGGTACCTCTTTTTTGAGAGATGGACAGCTCTGATTATATTTGCAGGCTGGGTGAAAAGCAAATCTCAGATGTGAAGGTGAGCTGTCTGAGCAGTGCTTTCTTCTGCTTGCAGATAGTTCAGAAGTTACGCCTCCAGTTCTTACCGTAGTGGGGGAAGCCACCCCAGTCAGCATTGAACCGTAAGTACCCCATAGAGTCTTGACCTCTTAGTGAATGTGCTTCTTCCTTGTTTCTAAACCTTGAAGCTACTCTTTATACAAATGATACATCTCTTAGAAGTATTAAAGCTGTTCCTACTGGTGATTCAAAGTATAAGTTGTCTTTTATTAAAAATTACTCTGTATGATAAATAATGTTTGTCTGGGCAAACATTGTAATTCTGGTGATACTGATTGCTTTCTATTACTGCTTGTCTGTCTCTGAGCTGAAATACTACTTGTTAACTAGAGGTGAATCTGTCCTGTTTTGTTGTGTAGGAGCACTTTGCTGTATGTTTGTTTTGGAGTGGGAAGATAATCCTCCTTTAGAGGAAGGACAGAATGTGGCACAGCTGCCACATGGACTGGTCAGGTCGCTGGCTATCCATGCCATGTGTTGTAGCTGCAGCACAACTGTGAACACTTTGCTCCCCCCGGGGCGAGCTCAGTCTGAGGGCACTACAGCCAGTGGCATCTGGGCTGTGTGCTCTGAGCTAATAAATCTCATTACTCTTTTCAGCTGGCTGTGTGCTGGGAAAGCTCAGACATATGTGGACACAGCCAGCCGTGCTAGGGAACACAGTTTGGAGATACTGAAGCTGGAGTTGTAAGCTTAGGCTTGGGGCCAGTCCTGCTAAACCTGGGCAGAGAAGCAAATGTGTCTGCACCAGTCTTTGCAAACACTGTTATCAGCTCAAGGTCAGGGCTGCAGAACTACACCAAGGTAGTTCCAGTTCATTATTATACCTAGTTAATGAACTCTTGCAAAATCTGATCATGGAGATGCAGGGCATGGAAACACCCATATGGCACAAAAACACCCACGTGGCTCTGTGTCACTGACCGTACAGTGTGGAATCTCTGCTCTATCTACAGCATATCCTGTAACGCTTGAGATACTTAACTCAAACTCTCCCTGAATAAGTACAAGGCTTTTTGCTTTTTCTTCCAAAATGACTTATATTTTTTAAATGGACTGGAACATTTACTGACAAATAATTTTTTTCTTGCCTTTTTTCCATTCTGCCTTCCTGCTTGAAGCTCAGTTTTCTGCACTTGTGGCAGCAGGCTGTTGTGAGCAAATGTTGTAATTGTGAATGAACCCAGATTATTCTTGTCACCTTTGCAAATCTCCTCTACACTGACCCCATTCATGGAAATAAGCACATTTGGTGTGTTTAAATTTGTTTTGGAAATGGCCTAATTAGTCTTTTTGCTGTTGGTTCATTTCACACTAATCCAGGGGAACTTCTTGAAAAAGATTTTTGTTTCTCTTCTCTTGCTGCCCCCTAGTCTTGATCTTTAACTCTGTGTGGTGCAAGTGTCTTTGGCTCTTGTGTCTGTTGGTTTAAATTGCTGAAGTTAATGGCATAAAGTTAGCTGAGATTTCAGTTGTGTGTAAAGACTTCCAGATTGGTGCTGGAAATTTTAAACTGTAGAGACTCAGTAATGCAAGTTCCTTTCCTTTTGCAAAAAGGGAGTTACGTGCAGAGTTGTCTTGCTGTTATCCTAAGTGTCACTGAACAGATGCTTACACAGATAGATAGCCTTTAACTTTTAACCATGATAAATTAATAAACTGATGTCATGCTGTGTTTGGCAGCACTGTTGTGGTTAGTTTTATAGACATATCTTCCTTAAAGAAAATGTGGCAGGAAGCACTTTTTTTGTAAAAGCAGAAAAATGTTTCATTTGATTTGTAGTCTTGACCCTAATTTGGGGTTACCTAATACAGTGTTCTTAATGGCTTGTGCTTTCTCAAACAGAACGCTAATGCTAAAACAGGCTCACCTGCCAGTCGTGAGGAGCAAACCTGCCCCAAGAGGAGTCTGTGTGACTGCCTCTCAGAAAGTGATGTTTATTGGAAGCTAATAACTGTTCTTTGGGCACCTATTAGGCGATGCTAATTTAAGTACAATTTCAACCGCTGCTGATAAGACAATGGAAACTGGTAATGCATGTAAAACCCCTCAACTTCTGAGTAATACTTAATACAGCCTACAACACTATTGATGATATATGCAAGAGCCTGCTGCATTTGTTTGTTCCTAATTAGTGTTTCTAGCAGAGATGGAGACTTCCTGGATATTGTAAAGGAGGCCTGACTGTTAACTTTTTTCCTTCTCTGCAGGCGGATAAATGTAGGAACTCGATTTCAAGCAGAAATCCCATCACTGCAAGACAGATCTCTGGCAGAAGTTGATGAACATAAAGCAGAGCTGGTGTGGCAGCCATGGGGCGACCTGGAGACCAACAAAGTCACCCAAGAGAATGGTAAGAAGGTGGAAGGCTGGTAAATAGGACTGAATTGTCACAGTGGTTGTAGGGGTAACCAGAGATCTACTGTAGGCCTAATTTAAAATCTCTTAGAGCTGCCAGTCAAGTGACATGTTTGGGTTTGGAAACAGTTTTAGGAGTAAAACTTGTTTATCAGGTTGCATGTGTGAGGCAGAGGGAGATCGGTAGAACTGGGGGTTTTTTAATTGCCAGAAGGCTGGGATCATTTGTTTCTAGTCAAGCAAAAAGCAGCCTTTTGCTCAGTGAAGCATCTTTGTTTTTGTTAACCTTTGAAAGCCATGTACACTTAACTTCTGTATTTTTGAGGGATGTTCTAGACATAATAGTATTCTGGAAAAATCAAGTTATAGACAGAAGTCAGGATGAGGAAGGAGGAGTTGTGGCAGCTGATAGCAGACTTGGGAAGCTGTCTGGTTTTGTTGCACATGGGTTGTGGCCTGCATAAATCCTGAAGGGAAGAGGAAGTGGGCAGGCTTGGAAGAAATCTTTCTGATGAGAGAGAAGAAAGGGTATTGTGAAATGAAAATTCAAAAATATAAGAGGGGATTCAAGAAATCTCTGAGATGAAGGGAGGTGGGAAGAAGTTACAGGAGGGACATTTACAAGGAACTCTGTGTGTAAACAGTGCTGCATGACCTTGCAGTCTACTGAGTTTTTTGATCCAAATCTGACCCAGATAAATTTGCAGGACATTCAGTCTCTCTGTTATGTCTAATCCTCCTTCAAAAGAGCTAACTAATCATGGAAATCTTGTAGGAAGGTTTATTTTAATCTTCTCTGAATTTTTTGTACTCCTGTGGAAATAGTGGAAAACCTGTTAGCTGCTGCCTGTTCAAGCATTTTTCCTGGTGCCGGAACAAACCAGGAGCTGGCGTTGCATTTCTTACATGAAGCAAAGGGCAGCATTCTGGTGAGTGTTCCAGTTGTTCAACTCAGTGTGGTCAAAAAAATTAAGAAAGGTCAGATAACTTGTTGCTCCTTAGAGGAGAGCCTTGCATACTCATTGCAGTGCATGTGGGTCCCACTGTTTAGTGTCCCTTGGATTTTCCTAAACTGGGTTCTGTCTTACGTACAGTGCCGTGTTCACTTACTATATTTTATGTCTCCAACTTTGACATGTTCAGCTTTTTAACAGACACACTTGACAGTCTGCCAGGGTGAATGAGAGCTGGGACTGCTACATGACTCTTAAATGTTCTTCCTGGGAAGATTACCATGTTGGAAGGAAAAATAAGAGGCCAGAGCTGAAGCTCAAACAAAGTGCTCCTCTTTGTTTCAGCAGATCCATTTAACTTCTCTGTTTGTGGCTATAGGATATCTGTGGTACTGATTTTGTATCACTCTTGTAAGACATGATAGACTTTCATTATTGCCCTTAGGCACTCTTGGGAGCAGTCAGGAGTATGGCACACTTTTGCCTGCTTGTTTCCCATCCCCTGGCACTGACATTTGTGAGACTGGCATTGACCTGTATCAGAGGAGAGAACAAATACAAAGTAGTTTTTGTGTGTGTGTGATAGGTTTCTGCCAGCCCACCCTTGTGAATGCTGTTGCTGGCATTAGGGAGGAGCAGGACTGCCTTTTGCAGCAGGAGCTCATTGTTCAGGTGGTTCAGATTGCCAGTGGAAGTGTGACTTTGTTGTTTCCTTCCTACTAACTTTGAAACCACATCCAGTTTAAATGCAAACTAAAAAGCAGCTCGAGAGGTGGGAGCTTTGTGTATGTGTGCCAAATCTTTTAGTTGACTGCTGTTTTATTTTGAAATACTGCTTAGTTAGGTGAGATCAGGTCACAGTGACTCGGATTTGTACAGCAGGCATCATTTAGGATAGTGCTTTTGGATGTGAGTATGTAATATAGGCCTTTATTTAATGAGAGGAAACTGCTGCACTGTCTCTGTCTATGGAATTAGCTCTTTCCTAGTACTATGGTGGTTGTGTCAATTCAGACATGAAGAGGGTCTGAGGATGTACCAGTTGCCAGTGGTACCCAAGACCAGGGGGATAGTCAAGAATGTGATTTTTAAAGTGTCTCAAGTGTTAAACTGCTATGGTTCTTCTCAGTTAACTGCAAAAAGAGGAGGATTAACAATTGCCTGATACTTGTTTTTAATACCCCAAACATTAAATTAATTATTTTATTTGTCTTTCTCTTAGGGAGCTCTGACCAACCTGCTGTTGAAGAGGCCAGTGCGACCACCCACCCACCCTTTGGCAGATTATCACTACACAGGTTTGTTAACCAGAGCAACTCCGTGCTGCCTGCTTTCATACAGGAATTTTCCTATCCTTTTGTGACTTTTTGGGGAGCTCTGTACCATTACAATAAGATTAAAAGACCACTCCTCTCCCATAAATCAAAGGATGGCTTGCCAGAAATTTTGCCTATGCAGATTATGACAGTTAAAAGAAACACTGCATCCTTCTGAACATGTTTGTGTGTGTGTTGGCATATGTGTGTGTCCTGGTTTCCTTTATGGGGAAAAGGGAACACAGTCCCTTGCACTGAGCCCCAGAGAATGCAGAAAGCCAGTATGTATAAGAAGGGCTGTGATAGCCTCAGAATCACAGCCTGTCTGGCATGAGTTTCCAGGGTGGAGTTAAGCAGGGATTTTATGACTAAGAGTTTTCAAGCTTGATGAAGAAGTCTCAGCCAACTATTGATACCTGTCAGTGTTTCTGCAAAATTTAACTGCCATAAATTGCCTTTGTAGTTTTGCACCTAATTAGAAAACAGTCAGCTGTGTGTCACTGACGTCAGGGATCGAGAGTGACCCAGGCCACCTGAAAGACCTGATGTAAGGTGGTAAAGCATAGAAACTACATTTCTTCATTATTACACATTCTACTGTAATGGTTAGCAAATATTACTTGATTAATATCTATAAGGAGGGAAGAGATTCAAGAATGTGTTGATTGTCAGAGGCAAGGAATATTGGAGGAATATTTGAGATGTAATAAATCATCAGGTACAGTGGATTGCTGCTGAAAGAGAAGATCCTGTTCTCCCGCCCCACCATTTCCCTTCTATAAAATCTAATGACTGGGTCAGCACAAAGTGTGTGTCTTCACTTTGCTGTTTGGTTGGGCAATATCTTAGTTCATCTAATTGAGTGGTTTTTGCAAGCTGAACTGAGTTAGCCGGTGGTGATGAGCACTAAACCTAACACAAAGGAAGTGAGGAGAGCTGAGGTGGAGCAGGAGGGGTGGGGCTAACAGCAGCCTGCAGTTTTGCTGCACTAGGTGCAAGGAGAGACTGCACCCTTACATGTCTGGATGAGTCCTATTTAAGGCAAACATGAAGAAAAGGTAATTTGAAATAGCATGGACTTCAACTATAATTTTTTTTTTACCTACAGGATCAGACAAGTGGAAGGTTGCTGAAAAAAAGTTATTCAATAAAGGCATTGCAATCTACAAGAAAGACTTTTTCTTGGTCCAAAAGCTTGTAAGTTACCTTCTGTTTAAATTGCAGCAATGATACATTCTTTCGCGTTTGTTGAGCACTTAATACAAGAAGTTCAATCTTGATTTTTCTGAAACACTGGTTTTAAGTTTAAAGTCAAAAGATTTCAGAGAAATTTTGTCATCCAGCACAGGATAAAATCTCACTGGAAAGCTGGAACAATAGTGTTTGTTTCACTGTTACTTATTTAACCTTGGTACTTGCTGCATTACTTCCATCAGTCCATGCTGCAGATAACATCTCTGCAGAGCATATTTATAGAGCACTGGTAATGTTTGGCTTAAATAGCTTCCTTGTAAAACTAAATAGAAACATGTCCTTGCCACTGATGGAAAGCACTAGAGAAAAATATGTCAATGATGCATCCTTTAGGACCTCCCTTTCCAGCTATTTGTGACAAGGATCGTAAAAATGATCCCTGCCATATTTTGCTGTGGTATGGCACGTCAGCAAGGGGTAAATCACTAAAAGAGAGTGCAGAACCAGGAGCTGATACATATTTACTGAATAAATTTTCCAAAGGTATTTAAGTTGCAAAAGCTCAGAAGTTAAGAAGATCACTGATACAGAATATGTAGATGGTTCCTGGGTCTGTGCTGATAATAGTCTACCACCATATGCATATCAAATGCATGTGGCCAAAGTGGGAAAGAGCCACAAACCTTTATCTCCATTTTTGGATCGGTATTCTGGTCTGCTGTGCTCTGAGGTGCTGTTCGAAAATAAAGTTCCCCCATAAAACTGAAAGGCTGCTCTCGAGCCTGACAGCTCAACTGGAACATTTCAGAAGCTAAGAGGTGCATTAAGCTGACAAAGTTCCAGGTTCTATCACCTTTCCATTGGCCAGCTTTTCTTTGGAAAGTTGGTTCTGTAGCTCTAGGTGACTAACATGGCAGTAGGAGATGGGCTGTGGGCTGACACATACAGGTGAGTATGACACAGAAAGGAAGGCTTTAGCAGCAGCTGTGGTGGAATGGAGATTACTGAGGAAAGAAAATACAAAGCATATTTATTGCACCCCTAGTAATTATTTATAAGCCTTCTTAAAATCATGAGCTCCATTGGACTTTGATGTTTTTTAAACACCAGATAAAAACCAAAACAGTGGCTCAGTGTGTGGAATTCTACTACACATACAAGAAACAGGTGAAAATTGGTCGGAATGGGACCTTAATCTTTGGGGACATTGATGGTGCTAATGAGAGATCTATGAAGGACGAAGCTGAAGTTGACATCAAGGTAATTTCCTAAATTTCTTTCACCTCTTTTGGGCTGTGGTTTGAAGTTTTGTGTGTTGTCTCATTTGCTGATCAAATGAAAAGCAGAAACAATCTCTCTCCTCCACAGGAGGAGTCCAGACTCACAGACTTGTGTCCTGTGTCACATAATGACACATTTACTTGCAGATACCAAAATTAACAGTTCCTTTATCTTCTGGTGAAGAGTTCCTATAGGTTTGCACGTGTTCTTCCTCTCAGAAGGGACATCTTCAGTGAAGAACAGGAGCATGTGGAGGACGAGGAAGAGGAGGAAGAAGAGGAGGCAGAGGAAGGGTTAGATAACAGCAAGAGGAGCGCAGATGCTTGTAAAGATGAACAGACACTACAAGATGGTATAATAGTAAGTACTTCGTTGTGCATGTTGTGCTTTCTATGCCACCTTCACTCTGCAAGTATTTTAGAAAATAGCTGGTGGGCAGTTCCAGGTGTAAAAAGTTTCCACCTCTTACTTCTCCTGGAGCAAGAGGCTGGACTGGGGTAGTTCAGAGTGTACTATCAACCAGACCCTGTGCTGTGATAGGAGAACTGGGATGCATAAGGGAGAAAAATGCGATGTAATTCTTTGTGGTTGGTGCACACACAGGGCCATGATGGCAAGTGTCTTGAAAATAGCCTGAAGACTTTCTCATTAAGTAAAACCTTGATCTGGAATAAATGAGGCACAGGAGCTCAGCCATTGTCTTGCTTCTGATGGTGGGAGAAAGTGTCAATTTGTCTTAACTCTTGCCCTCTCTCCAAAGGCCAGTGATGGCAGTATGAGGAATCAAGAGGCAACTGTCAAAGGCAGAGCTGGGAGGAGGCCAAGGGAGACAACGGTGAAGCCTCGGAAGGCTCTTACTGCTCCAGTGCAGAGGAAGAAGCGGAAACAGAAGATAAAATCAGATGCTCTCAGTAAAACTCAAAACACAGAAAACACATTTCCATGTAAAAAATGTGGCAGGTAAGAGCAAATCTGCTTCCAGCAATAGTCACAGAATCACCATGGGGCATCTCCTGTGGAAGCTTTTTCTCTAATGAGCTTTCCGTCTTTCTGTTTAGGCCAAAGATACTAGCAATAACTTTAATGACTTATTGCCCCAGTAATACTTGCAAATTAGGGACTGTTTTTCCTCAAATGGAGTGAGACACCACCTGCATTTCAGCTGTGTACGGTGTTTGGTGTTAAGTTGTACTTGCAAGCAGCTGCTGTATTGCCCCACTGTAATGCTTGTGGGTTTGTATCAAGTAGTTTTTATGTATTTGCTAGAGCACACATTAAGGACATGGTATAGGCTTAAGAACAGTGACATAGAAACATAAAACACTATCATTGTTATAGCAGTAGGGATCAGGCTAGTGGGTACATTGTTCTTCAGGTTAAATTTGCACCTATCTTTGGTGGATGTAAAATATGTTTGTTTTTCATCACACAGTTCTAGCAGTTTTTGTAGGTTTGTTGCAAACAAAATCACAACTGTCATTCAGTTTCCCACATAAATTGCTCACTTTTAAAACAAGAGTCTTACAGTACCAGTGGTTATCCCTTTACTTGAGAAAGACACCAAGATAGAGGATGGCAAGAAAATGCAGTCTGTCCAGTTACCTCACCAGGGCTGTGACAGATTCCTGCTGTGGGACTTGGCTGAAGGCACCGTCACTGTGCCCTGAGCGAGCACCTGGCACTGGAAAAGAGTGCTGTAAGAGGTCAGGCAGTTAGGATTTGGTCTTGGCCTCTGACAAAGGACAATCATGAAAAGATTCTAAACTTTCTTTCCTTGTGGCATTCGGTGCAAAATCCAAGTGCGAAAGATGGAACAAATCATGGAAGCGCAAAGT
>JAWWEV010000167.1:27401043-27417488 GCA_035583235.1 Hafferia zeledoni
TCTAAACTTTCTTTCCTTGTGGCATTCGGTGCAAAATCCAAGTGCGAAAGATGGAACAAATCATGGAAGCGCAAAGTCAGGAGGAAAAGGCTCAGGTTTTTTTAGCTGTGTGGACAAGACTCCGGAGGGACACTGGGCCCTCGTTGGCCCCCATGCTTATTGTATTTTTGCAGCACAGGGGAATGCCTGGAAACCAGGGCCCCGTTGTGTTCAGCAGTGTGTGTGTAATTCAGATACCAGCACTGCCCCTCTGGATTTAGAGCTGAATCCGAAACAAGAGGAAATGGCCATAGTAGGAAATGAAGCGAGTACTCTGAGGTGCTCGGGATCTCCTGCTGGCATTCCAGCTGGTGCTGGCACGCCGAGGCAGCTGAGTGTTGCCTCTGGATGCCCCATTGCATTGGCAGCGTGAGCTCCGGGGCTGGGGCTCGCAGAGATGGGGCTGCAGCAGCAGAAGCTCTTTCGCAGAAGCACTAGGAGAGCCCAATGCTGACATAACCTGTGTGCCTCCCTCAGGGTGTTCTACAAGGTGAAGAGCCGCAGTGCTCACATGAAAAGCCATGCAGAGCAGGAAAAGAAGGCGGCTGCCCTGAAGCAGCAGGAGAGGGAGGCGGCGGCGGCAGCAGCAGCAGCCCGGAGCCAGGCCCGGCAGGAAGAGAGCAGCGAGAGCGGGAGCAGCAGCACTGGGAGCAGCAGCGCAAGCTCGGATGAAGATGGAGAAATATAGCAGCTGACCAGAAGTGGAGGGAATAGCAAGGCTGGACCCAACCTCCCTTTTGGTGGTCTCACTTCTTTAGCTTGCACTTTTCTTACCTGAACCATAAAGTCTCGGTTTCAGTGCTGCCATTTCCTCATGCCACATGTTCCACTTCACCTTGCCAGTACTGACCAAGCCTGCATGGTGGATAACTTGGATTTTTATTTTTTTTTTAAGACTAATAAAATTTCTGTTCTATTTATAATGATACCCGAGGTACATAATAGAACAATGTCACCTGCAGTGGAAATAAGTTCTCTAAGGTCAGTCAGACCTTTCTTTTTGTTCTTGTCAGGAATGATGGTAACAGGACTCTTGAATATAAATATTTCCAGACCAGAGCAAGAAAATTAAACTCTACTCTGAGCTAGGGGTATCCCGTTACTGTGACACTGTTGACTTTTAGATGTTCCTTTCTCAGCAAGTTCTCCTTCCTGTTACGCTTTCCTGCCTTTCTTTCTGAGCAGTTACTCAGGCAGCCAGCAAGTTTTGTGGAAAGATAGTGTGCACTTTTGACCTCTGTTTCAACAAAAATTAAAAGTGGTATGAGCAAGACACTCTTCTTCCTTTTGAGAGGAAGTTTTATTTTTCAAACAGAAGCCTGAGGTAATTTTTTTACGGTATTAGAATGCAGCAATGGATACAAAAACCTGCTGTGGGATTACAGTTGCCACAGGCTTTGTGGGTTGTCTCATCTTGGAAAACAAAATATCTGCCTGTGATTAACTTAAAGGAAAATAGTCTGGGCTTCACAAGTGCAATTTGAAATGAAAACTGCTGGGTTTGACTTTGCATAAATGGGAGCAAGTTTGTTTAGTGAAAATGAACCCAGGTCTTGTGCTCTGCATTGTGTGCACCTCAGAAATGGGAGGAATGGACTCTCATCTCCAGCAGTGATGACTCTGTGAATGTTTTTTACCTCTCAGTATCCATTTCTGTCTTATGGCAGCCCTCTTTTACTTCTTGAAATTGCCATCATCAAGACTTTTGTGGTGGGGCCCTACTTTCCCAAATACTTCCTGTAAGACAGTATGTTGGAGCAGGAGAAGCTTGTCGCCTCTTTCCACACCAGTTGCTGGGTAGCCCTGCCTGGTGGTGGTCCTGCTGTGAGCTGTGCTCTTTGCTGGAAGGCTGACTCTTTCTTCAGAACTGACACAAGCTAGTAGTCCAAAAAGTCTAGCCACCAAAAGCTGCTGGTCAAAGAGAGTTAAGAAGAAGTAAAGTGGTCCAGGTGACACGTTAGATTTGCATAGAATTGTTCTGTACATCTTTTAGGCCAGATTTATCATTATTTTGTAAGGATGCAGAGAATTGGATCACTTCCTTGTGCTTCATGGCTGGTTGGTCCCAGCCTGTGTCCTGGCTGCCAGCTGCCTGCCTCCAGCCAGTCCTTCAGAGCAGCACTGATCCCCAGCTTCCTGGGTGCTGCCACTGTGTCATACCGACAGAACCTACTGCCCCCCTGAGCAGGGATCCCAGAGATGTTGTTGGATGTGAACCACAAGACTGTGCCTGACTGGCAGATATTTTTTTTTAAACCTTGACCCTTTGAGCTGCTAGATAAATTCACGGTTAACTCTGGAAAGTGGCTTTAACTCCAGCTTCCATCTGGCAGTCTTCCTGCCCCGTGGTTTTATGCCACCATGATGGCATCACTCTTTGGTTTGGGAGGCTGTGTATTGTACCATGTTTGCTTGGACATATCTATGCCTTTGCATAGAATGCTGCTTCTTAGTTAGCAGAAACAGTTACTACCCTACAGAACCAGTAGGAGTATCATTAAGGACTGCACTCTTTGCAGTGTTGACATTTTTGCCTGTAAGTGTTCAGTTTTCTGCCAAAGCTGTATTTTTCATTCCTATCAAAATTGGGTTTTCTTTCATCATTTGGATGATTGTTCCATGTTCCTGCATGCAAAGGTCTGGACTAACTAGGCTATGGAAACAGATGGCACATCATGAACTGTTAAAATGATTCAAAAACTGCAAAGAACTAAAAGCTGCTAATCTTTAAAAAGAAGCTTAGGCCAAATCAGTCTTCCTACTAAGAGTTTCAGTGTTGATTATTATCTCTTTTAAAAATTAGAGAAAATGCTTGCCTGCCACTATCCTAGGGCCCTTGGAGAGGACAGAAGCTTTAGCACACTGTGCTGGGACAGAGAGTAGGCGAACCAGCTGGACCCTGTGGTCCACTTACAGTTCTGGGATTAATTCCAGTTTAAAAAAAGGTGCAATTAAACAAAGTTCTAAAGTATGTTTCTGGAAGTTGCTAGATCTTGAGAACTGCAGGGCAACAGGTCAGAAACAAGTAGGGCTTGTGAGTGTATCAAAACAGGATTTAAAGTAACATACATATTGTCATCCTGTTGTAAGGGATGTATTTGCCTGGAGTATCTGTGCTGCAGCAGGCCTAGAAACATTTAACAAAGAAATGGAGGTGGAACTCATGCACATTGAGAAACATGGCAAAAAAGGGGTTTTTTAGATTGGAGAAGAGATCTGATTAAACTTGAGACCTAAAATAAGGTTAATCAAAGTGTCTTAGGAAAATGCTTTTACTGTCTGTGCTAAAGCTGTACAAAATCAATCAATATTTAATCTCTTAGAGAAAACCAGAAGCTGGTTGTACTGGACTCTGTCTAGCTTCATGTGATGTTTCTAACAGTGATCAGGAGCAGATGCTTAGGAAAAAGTGAGGGACAGGATGGACTAGCAGGTATGGTTCTGTTTGAAAAACAGGATGCTAAGCTAGAAGAACTTAAGCGTGTTCTCTGGTAAGGCAAATCTGTAGTTTGGTGTTTAAATGTACTGGTCTCCTTGTGGGCAAAAAAATCAGGGTATTTCCCTGTCTTTCTCTTCCCTGTACATCACCTGCATTTACTCTTTTTCAGCATCTAGAAGTGTGCCTGGGTGATAATGAGCAAACATTTACTCATGACCCTTAGGAGTTTTCAAGCTTGAAGTATTTTTAGCCAAGGCATAGCAAATTACGGTGACAAACAACTGATCAAATGATCAGTTGAATTGTTTGAAGAATGAAGATTTAGGGAGCAAATCATGGGATTGCACTAAGTACCATTTCTTTCAGAGATGATGATGCATGAATGCAAGCATTATTATAGTCTTCCACAGACCAGATCTTTCACTGATTTTCCCTATTTTAGGAAACTGATACAATTTTTCCTCTCATCAAGGACAAGCTGTTGAGGTGCTGATAAGGACAATCAGAGATTTTCTTTACTTGCACAAAACTGTTGTGTATATTATGCACTGAGTCCAGTACTGGTTGTTCCTCTCCCACCCTGCTGCAGTATAAGTAGAATAAAACAGGAAAACTGGGCACAGTGAGGTCTGTCATTGGAAGAAATTCAGGAAAGGGCTTTTTCTGCAAATAACCTCTTTAATAGCTGTGGGTTAGCATGGCTGACCACAGTCAGGGAGATGTTCCAAGTAAGTGGCATCAAGGTGGAATGTTTCTAAGCATATTTATAAATTGCTAGTAGCCACCAGAAGACCTCTTTTCTGTCATGGTAGTAAGGAAAAGTGTTCATCCAAGTATCATGTTAAAAAAACAAACAGCAAACCCAAGCCTGCTGCCCACTTGCTTATGGCAGGAGTTTGGAATTGATCCTACATTTGAATTAGATACTCCTTAGCAGCAAAAGTTGGCAGAGAATTGTTTAAAAGAAACAAAGCACCAAAACCCAAACAACCAACTCACAATTTCTGTGGACAAAGCATTTGAACTGCATTTATCTAATCTGGAGTGAGTCATGTTCTTACTCTTGGGGAGCGGGAAATAATTTGAGTGGCTCTTGACTGCAGCACAGTGTTAATTTAAGGCTGTGTTGTTCTAGTTGTAATTTAAAAAACCACCCCAAACAAACAAAATTCTTGTCTATGTTCTCTTGATACATATGTTTTAAAACTCCATGCTCATTATTTTCCATCATTTAAAGCCCTATTGTTTGGTCCCTATCTAGTGTAGGTGTTTGCTGCTACTTTAGAAAACAGGCAGTAAAAGTTCAGTCATTAAGTTTAAACAAGGTGTCCCTTTGCTTTAGCTCTTTCTATGGGAACAAATACAAAATTACAGACTGCAATTCTGTAAATGTGTACTAATAGGCTTGCCTTTTACAGTGTGAGATCAGAGTTCAGGTGGCCGTATTTCAAACCCATCACCTATTTGAGTCCTGATACCAGCACTGGGCATCGTGGAGATGCAGAGACAGGCCATGTTTCGCCCTGATCACGTACTTCTGTCTGCCCTTTGCAGACAGGTTCAGTCTGTCATGTTTGTGATCTGCATGGGATGCATCTGAGTTTTTTAAGAGTCTGTGTATGTAATTACTAGATAGATGCATGCACTTGTGATGCATATCTGATATAGCTGCAGGTGTTTTGCAGTTTTGCTGCAAGAACCACTCTGCATTTTACTTTATTTGATGTTTGTCCATTTACTGATGCAGATAATGGTGTCTGAGAGAACTCAGCTCTGTAAGGTGAAGGCCTACAGAATCTCACTCAGCCGTGCAGGACTGTGGCATGTTGCTAGCTGGGAACAGGTAGGAATGGAGCTGCTTAAAGGCAGAGCAAAAACAGAAATTCAAAAGCTTCCAGGTAATTCATCTCTTAAATCCCATTCTAGACAATGTCTAAATTAGCTGAAAATACTCTCTGATTTATCAGACTGAGGCTTTTGGTCATTTTTGTCATTCCAACAAGCATAGATTAAAATCAACATTCAGAAAGTGTTTCCTAAACCCCTCTCAGCAGTCATACAATTCTTAATTCTCTTTCAGGCAGTGGACTAGAAAGTTCCTGTAGATACATATTTTAAGGAAATGGGAGTAGGGAGGACTATTAGCCACAGGAGTCTTGTCTGCTTTCATACAATGGCACTTTTAGTCCAATGCTTACCTCTACTAGAAACCTTAATCCACGTTTTCCCACACAAACTTTCTCCCTACTTTATCTTCTGATGTATATCTGGAAGTTTATAAAGCTTTAAAGAGACAGAGAAACAGAGTCTACAAATCATGTTTGATTTCTTTGGGGGTGAGTTTCTGTGTAAAATTGTCACTTGGGTTCAGCTGCTTTACTCACCCTCCTTCTCTTCTGTGTCATATGTTAAGACACAAAGTTTGAATCCCCAGCTGTCTAAGATCTTTCTTTCCAATACTAAGATTCCACTGACAGCTGAGACTGAAAATAACCCCTAACTTCTCGAGATTAGAAGACAACATATATTTTTATAGAAATGTAATTGTGTATTTTAAAAAAGTTTCCTGCAGCTTCACCACATGTATTTTTCCCCTCATAGTTCAGATTTGATATGAACTTTTTTTGTGTTCATTCTTTTTATGTTCTGTTTTTAAATTTGTAGTCAAAGCTTTGGTGTACTGTACAGGAGCAGTCAGCCTTTGTAATTACTGTATAAATGCTTTATAATAAAGTATATTATTTTTATTTTAACAAGTGAGCGGACACATCCTTTTGTGTGTCTGCTGCCTAGGGCACCTTTTAAAAGACTGTTACATGTTTAAAATGTACATATATAAATATATTTACCTGTTGCTGTACAGTTGTGATAGACTGGACTGAATTTATTTTTTGTGTGCTTTTTTATAAAATATTAATACACTAAAGGAAATCTTGCTGATGTGATTGTAATGTACTATGTAACTTATTTACTTAATATCCTCTATATATCTAAAATACCTTTTATTAAAAGAGGCTTAAAGATAGTTTTATAGCTGAGTTTTTTGATGGTATGTGGGAGCGTCTGTGGGTTCAGGCAGGCTCTTGGTGCAGAGGAAGCTGTTCGTAGCCCCTCTGGTCAGGCTGCTCTCTCAAGGTACTCGCTGTGTTTCTGTAGCCACCCTCGAGGCTGTTTCTCAGTGTAAATTCCCCCCAGCCACCTGCCCGCGATGTGCTTTGTGTCTTACAGCCAAAAGGACAGATGGGGCTCCCTCACAGAGGTGTTGATGGGCTGTCTGCCCCACCCAAAGTTGAGCACCCTCCCAGAAAACCAGAAACAACTTGGAAGTGTGCGAGAGATTCGTGGGGAACAGTTCTGGGTCTGCTGTGCTGTAAATAAGGTCAGTGGGACTCTGACACTGCCTGAA
This sequence comes from Hafferia zeledoni, assembly GCA_035583235.1. Classification (NCBI taxonomy): domain Eukaryota; kingdom Metazoa; phylum Chordata; class Aves; order Passeriformes; family Thamnophilidae; genus Hafferia; species Hafferia zeledoni. Next base: position 27,407,928 of record JAWWEV010000167.1, read on the forward strand.
ACAACTACCAGACAGTGGGCAGAGCAAAGGCATTGTGGAGTAACTTAGTACCTGAGGGGCCTGCGTCACGTGTGAATTCCTGGATGGATTCAATTGTAAATCATACTGTGCATTTTTCAATGGTAGAGTTTAAAAACAGTTTTAGTAAATACTGTCTTCAAGGCCCTTGTCTGTTACCTGAATCTAAGGGGAGTTTTAAATCTCGTTTGTTACACAGCACTGATTTTTGTTCCCTCTGGCTGGATCTCTTGCTGTGGATTTTAAATGTCCATATGCTTCCATCCATCCTCAAAACATCTTCCTTCTGTTTTGGTACTTAATATTTAAGCTACATAGGTGTTTCTCACGGGCATGACATCTTTAAAATCTGCCAATGTGTCGCTGCACAAAGCAGATGGCAGGAACATGTATCAGTGCCTGACCAGCCTCCTGCAAGATTGCCATGAGAATCTAAGGCAGCACACAGACTTTATTTTTGGCTGCTATTTTTGGTTTATTTAATTTATGCTGAAGTTTTCATTTCAGTATTCTTGGCAAAACTGGCAGGAGAAGGACTCAGCCCAAGACATGAAAACACTAATTTTTTCAGCTCAGTGTAGAAGAAGTCATTGCTTTAATTTAGTCCTGTACATGTGGCTGTTGATGAGCAATAATGTTTGGAAAAGTAACTGGTATTTTGTTTGGTGTGTCAAAGAAACAGGGAACACCGAAGCCTGCACTTCAGATAATAGATCAGGACTTTAGGGCTTTAAATAATGTGTTTGCCTCTCTGTCAAAGGCAGCTGGCAAAAGTGCTAAAGGTTAGTACTGTGTACTACAACGGTGAAGCCATGCAAACAAACTGAACAATCAACAAAGTCACAAGTTTGGGGCATTTTGGTTTCCATCTTTTTTAACTGGTGGATCTACGCCCAAGCTTCTGGAAGTTTTTTCCATGACTGAAAGAGACCTTTAAAATCATTTTAAAGTTTAGTAAGCTTTGAATTGCCTGTACTGTGAGGAATTCTCCTATGTTTTTTAAATAGCATTACAACCATCACTGCAGGATGCTGCTCTCACCATTACTGAGACCGACTGTGCAGGGCTGTGGTGTAGAAAGCGTTTTCTTTATATCAGTTTTAAAATTACATTTCTGTGACAGTCTACTGAACACTAAAGTTCCTATTAGAGAAGCTTATGAATCAGCCTTCTCTTATCTGGGTGTAATGAAACTGATAGTATATTGCTATTGACAGAATTTAAATTCAAAGTGAATTAGTACTTTTGTACTGAAGAAAGACTAGGCAGTTCTTTAACTTACTTGGGTTTTCTTTTTCCCCATACAGCAGTAGTAGACTTTTCTCTTAGGATCTAAGAACAAATTCTGACAACCAGTATCTTAAAAGATTGAAAAATATTTATGTATCAGATGACAACAATCACAATATATCAGCATTTTTAAAGACTTAAGTTATTTTCTATTCTAAAATAGAGAGGCAATAAGGAACAGCATTTACATGCTATCGTACTATAAATACATTGCTCCCAGAGCAACTAGGAAAGTTTAATGAGAACAAAATTAATTTCTGAACTCTCCACAAGCTGAATTATTTCATTACACAACAGCCAAAGATATTTGTATAAAATAAGGTTATATTATTTTCAAACAGAATAACATTTATAAACACAGGCCTAAATAACTTAAACACAGCAAATTTAACAGCTTTGCATGCTACAAAATTATTTATACAAAAGATAGCCAAAAGGGATGTTAAAAGTGCTCTTTTGCTTGAAGATTTTTCTAGATGAGCCTACTTCTAGTGTAGTCTGAGTCATCTGGTGGTTCTCAGGTCTCTTCTCTCATTTTGCCAGCAGTTTTCAATAATCACTGCATACATCAGCTCTTTGAAGACAGGTCAGCTTGCCAACAAGCAAACAAAGACCCCTAGCTATGTCCTATTACTAATTTAATTCTAGGATATTTCTCTAAGGAGTAAAGTGGATGCTGCTCCTCTGTAACTTCAGGGGAAGAGCAGAGTTCCACATGGCTTGCATGTTTTACATGGGTGCTTTTTTCATCCATGAATAATAATGTGCTTGCTGCTTCCTTGGATGTGGTGTGATAGGGAAGAAAGAGCACAGAGTACCAGTGACAGCCAGGCCTCCCAGCATGTCTCTGGGGTGTCCCTGTGACTGAGTGTTGCTGGCAGCTCGTACGTGACACCCTGTGGCACCCGCAATACACAAACCTGCTGCTCCAATTCTACCACCTCTGTATGTCTGCCACCACATCCAGTGCATAATTTTAAAGTGCAAATTTAAAAATTCAGGGAAATTTTACTTATTTTGGAGGGGAAAAGTTTGTTGGGGGGTTTGATTTGTTCTTGAGAGTGATCATGACTCACTAGGCAAAGAAAGGTTAAGCTGAAGCTTCTACCCAGCTTGAAGATGAAGCATCCCCTGACAAACAAGAGCCACAGCTAATTCTTTTCTTACTGTATTGTTTCATTGAGGCTGACACATAGTTTTTATGAGACGAGTTTTCAATTATATGCTAATTCATCACAGTGTGAAGGATAAAAGGTGAGGGAAATCTTGTGTTTCATGCTGCTGTTATAATTGTGTTGAGACTGGATGCTCCATTCCTTCAATAATTACTGTTTTCTTTTTTGATGGTATTTATAATACAGCTCCCAAAAAAGCACTAGAGAATTTGTGCTATTAAATCTGTGGAAGGAGCCAGTGACAGTGAGCCACACAATACATCCAGCTGTATCACCATCTACAGCAGGACTGATTCCCATAGGTGTAGCCTCTAGGGGTCACTTAAAAGAGCCAGGAACTGCTCTTATCCCTCACAGCTCGCCAATGGAGCTGTATTTCATTTCAATTAACTGAATTTGTGTTCTGCTCTCAGCATGTCCCAAATTAGCCAAAGTGTAGAGTATTTGCTGTATCTAACATGACCTTCAGAAATGTGCAGACTTGGACCGTATTTAGACATTAAAAGACCAACCAGAGGATTACTTGGCATTGGACCATGCTCATGGCTCCCCTTCTCTCCTGTCACATCTCATGTGAGGGGCTAACCCAGCCACACACAACACACTTGCAGGTGTTGTGCTAGGAGAGACCAGGTACAGAGGTTCAACCACTTTTCTTTGCAACCAAGCACTAGGACAAGAGCACCAATATGGCCTATTCTGAAAATCCTCAAACACAGAGGTGAATTTGCCATTTGTTTGTTGGAGGCATTCAGAAGGCAAGTTTTGTGTCACTCAAGCTCTGGCTCACAGTAGCCCACACTTTCCCACACTTCAATTACAGTTGTGAAGGGCACAGCCAATCCCCTGTGGGCCCCCAGCAGATGGGGTGAGTAGGGCCTACGTGTGCCACAGGCTCAGTGCTGCCAAAGCACATCCCCTTTGCCAAGAGTGGCTGCCTACAAGTCAGCTGAGCAGTTCAGCTCTGAAGGCGCCTGCCTGGAATGGCTGTTGGCTACAGGCACTCTCTCCCATGGTGCTTCTTGGTCAGTGGTGCCTTTACTAATGATAAAGCAAGGAGAACACTTCTAAAAGAAATAACATACAAATAGGAAGTTCTCTGTTAGCTAAATCCAGGGAACTAGTTTACTAAGGAACTAGTTTCTGGTCAAGAGAACAGCTGCCTGGAAAGAGCTTGTGCTGCACAAAGAATGTCCACAGTTTTTGCCATTGTGCTCTTTGCCTTCTTTTTAGTAACAGATCTAAATGAAACTCAAAGCTCATCAGTGGTTCCCAATTTAAACTGGAATGCTTCAGAATTCCTCTAACAATCACAGATTAAGTAGCAACATATTGAAACTAAACTGTGATTGTCTTGTAATCATCTACTTCACAGTGCACTTTGAAATTGATTGTATCTTCTACTGCAATTATAGCTGGAGCTTGGTATCAGTACCACTGTTGCCTGAGCCAGTTCTACTTTTTTATCTCTGACCATGACTTCCAAGATTTCAACTCCTGCCACACCTTCCCAAACAAAATAATTAAGAGTGATGTTCTGCCTCTATCCCTTCTATGCCTGGGCTGGAACCAGCAGGTGCACTTGTCACCACTTGAATTTAAACACAGGTGGTACCAAAAATTAGAAGAAAAGCTTGTTAAAAAAACCAAAAAGGAGCTGCAGAAAAATCTACTCGGGTGACTTGTTCTATTCTTCAAAGAGAAGAATTAAAACCACACTACTGGCACCCCACAGTGCAATCAGGTATGTCTTCACCATTGTTTAATACTTTTCACTAGAACTTTACTAGAACTGGTTACCCTGTAATACAGCACATTTAGTACCTCTTCAATACTTTTTTCCCCAATGCCTATTTTCCATCTCACCTCACCTTCCCCACTAACTACATACACTTTCTCTCACTGCTTACACCTGTGCTCTCATGAAAAATGAGTATCCCCAAGGCCAAAACTTTCTGTCCTCAAGCCCAGGTCTTCTGTTTTGTTTCTCTATTAGTATCAGCCTACATAGTCACAGGAAGATTCCAGAGCTGAGAAGGATTATGTCCACCAGTGGCCCAATCCAAAACCAGGACCCAGCTGTAGGCTAATAGGCCACATATTCCAATCTAAAGTAATTTCTTAGTTAGAGACAAAAAAAAAAGCTAGCAGGTATTTTAATCTCACTGAAACCATGCAAAGAATTCCCATTGCCACTTAAAAATAAATAAATATATAAGTTATACATGGCCTCCTAAGCAATGCAGTTGAGTTCCAATGTGAGAAGCCCATTTCAAAACTTAAGGCCAGGAACAAATGATCATCAGATCAATACCTTTGTTGTGCATTTGACATAACATTTCAGGGAATAGCAAGGCAAACTTGCACATTAAAAATACTGAGGGAGTCCCACAACAAAATTAAATACAACAAAGCTTGTAAGGTGTCTAAATCACAACATTGTTCTTTTGGTGTCAGTGCTTCCAGTTAAATGTTGGCCAGCTGCACCTAACAAGCTAAAATAGTTCTCTTATAACCCAAGAGTGAACAAGCACCATCAAGTAGGAATTAAAAATAGCTATATACTAGTTTAGGTAAAGATGTCTTGCTAGCCAAACAGCAGATAAACTCAGCTCCACTAGTCTCTGCAGAAGGTGTCATAAGCTTGACAAAATCAGTGTGACCAATTTTTGGTAACTAACTCTTTGGGTGAGAGACTCTGGAGATAAGCTTGCCTTTAAAAACTGCCCAAAGATTTTCTTCAAATATTTTATATAAAAGTTCTCTGTGCCAAGCTATCTGGAGTCACTTAAATAATTAAATACCACACAAGAAAGTGTCATCAGTTTGCTTCTGCTCCTTCTTCTTCTTCTTCTTTAACAACTAGAGTACCTAAAAGAAGGGGGGGAAAAAAAAGAGAAAATATCTGCAAAGATTTACAAACAAATTATTCAGAGAAAGACATAGTTAAAGCTGATCTACCTGAAAGCTAATCTGGCCTGTTGGAAAGAGTCAAGAGTTGTTTTACTTTCTGCCTGTTTCTAACTGACACAAACTTCTGCATATCTGAACTGGTCTTAACCATCGCCCTTCAACCAAGGAGCTCTTCTGTTGGATTTATTTCCAGCTTCTTGGGTAACAGGGAATAAAAAGGGACCAAAGCAGGATCTGCAAAGATCAGCCTCAAGCAGTCGTTGGGAGACAATTCAACTGCTAACAACCAACCAGCACATCACCCTTCTCTTATGGGGCCCCTCCTTTGTCATATTTCCACGACATAGATGACCAAGTTTTGGTATGGTTAGTAAATCTAACCTTAAACTACCAAGGTTACTTTTTGCCTGTAAAAATATGTGCCCTGTTTCATTTCTTGTTTCAGTCTCAAAATGTTTCCTACTACAACAGCAAATGGACTACTGCAGGCCATCCTTCCTAGCAGTGCAATTCTCTCTCAGGCTTCCACTTCCTAACAATTTTTTTTACTGCAGTTGATTTAGTTTTAGATAGAATCTGGTAATAGATTTCCCATCTATTGCTCCCTGTAATTAAGCTGTCTCCTCTTGTCCACATCCCTACACTTCCCTTCCCTGCTGCTACTCTTTTGTTAGTGTTACCAGCCCTGCTCTCCAGTGCCTTAGTAAATGGGAAATAGCAAACAGATAACATCTCCATTAACAGAAATTAACATATTTAAAATATATTTTTAAATTATCTAATTTTTAGTCACAAATCAGGGCATGGTTATTAAATAGGAGAGGACAGCTCACAAATTACAGAATTACAGAATATGCTGAGTTGGAAGGGACCCACAAGGATCATCAAGTCCAACTCCTGGCTCTGCACAGGACCATCCTCAAGAGTCACACCACGTGCCTGAGAGTATCATCCAAATGGTTCTTGAACTCAGACAGGCTTGGTGCTGGGGCCACTTCCCTGAGGACCCTGTTCCAGCATCCAACCACTCTCTGGGTGAAGAACCTTTTTCTAATACCCAGCCTAAACCTCCTGACACACCTTCAGGCCATTCCCTCAGGTTCTGTCACTGGTCACCATCAAGAAGAGATCAGTGTGACGTAGGAGGATATTCAGGCATTTAGGAAACTTGCATGAAGTTTTGAAAACAGAGTATATCCCTGTCCATCCCCACTGCCTCATGTCACCTCTTTTGTTGGGAAAACTGTAAATCAAATTTGCTGGGAATACTGTAATTCAACTTGGCAGATGAAAGCCTTGTTATTTAATACAAAATCTTTCAGTTCCCTATGAGTTATATGCTAAAACTACTTAGGTAACTACAGAGCAATGCCCAGCTGCAGGTTGCAAGACCACTTAGATTTAACACTCCAAAATCCATCAAACACTCTCAGACAATTCTGCAGCCAGGATCTGAGTAACAACTACTGAATAACTCCAAAGACAGGAGGGAGGACTATTAATTTCACAGGCACACAAATGAATCTCTGAGTTATGATTCATTTCCCTGTGATTGTCTTTATATCAGGCTGTTAACTCCCACCAATTGCCTCATGCCCCAAACTTACCATCCAGCTTTTTCAGCTTGGGTACCCGTTTGGTGGCTTCTTCAATCCAACTGTTCTGGTCAGAGGCGTATTTCTCTTGTAGTGGATTGCCTACAAACACCAGATCCTCTAGTAATGGCAGCTCTGCCAGTCTCACAAACTCTGCTGCAACCACAAAGGTGAAAACACCAACCAGATTGTGGAACATGGAAAGTACAGCTGCACCACACATTCCTTTCAAACTCAAACATAAGAGCATGGGATGCAGCAGGAGAGGGATTGCTTGGGCCCTAACTGGTATCAGGTTAAAGAACAGGTATGCATTTTAAAAGAGGTCCAAGAAGATGATCCAAAGCACATACTTCATTGAACTTTGGAAGTTAAATTGGAAGTTAATTTCAACATTCTGATTTTACTCTCTTGCATGAGCAGATATTTAGAGATTCTGTTCATGTCTGCAGGCTTGTCAGTTGGACTCAAAACCTCGTAAGATACAGCACTATTTTTTACTTGGTGACTTAAGTCATGCATTCACCATAGTACAGGAGGAATTATGGAGCAGAGATGTGTGGCTTACCCCAGTCCTTCACCAAATTATTTGACATATAAAGAACCTTCAGCTTCGTCATTACACGGATACCCCTCAGTTTCTCAATTAAGTTGTATGAGATCCACAGCTCCTCTAAAGAATCAGCAACTGCCTCCTGGAAAACAACAGGACTATTCAGGTAAGCAGAAGTACATCTTCCTTATTCTTCAGATTCTTTTTTCACCCCATACAGGTTACTAAGGTATATTGGTCCTCATTTAATTTTAAGCAAGTCCCTAATTATGCATGACAAATGCTCATGGGAATTAAAAGCAAAATTATCTATGCAAATATATGTAAGGAGGACAGAAATTGCAATATTAGAATAAAACAAGAAATAGCTGGATGGAGGAGTCGTTCCTAAGGCATAGAGGCAGAGGAGACAAATTTTGCTGCTTGTACACTGCGTGCGTACATGAAGTGAATGCAATTCAAAAACTGCTTTGGAAGGGATATTATTACACAGTATGAGAGGATTATTTATTCAGATGCATGTATGTTTGTACCTGTTGGCCAAAAATTGCTGTCATAATTCTCTCAAAAGAGAGGGCTTTTTTAGACCAGTCATTGCACACTAACTTTGCATTTCACACTTGAGAGATACTGGCACCTCTGAAGGTAGGGATAGCTTTGAAGAGAAACATTTTGCAGCAGAAACACACAGTATCTCTTGAGAAAGAAAATAATCTATATATTCAATTCATTAAAAAGTGCTAATTGAAACAAAAGTTCTTCTGCCCTGAATTCAAATGTAACAAAATTGATCCAATTTTTTCCTCAACAAATTTTCCCCTACTTGGTAGACTCAGGCCTACCAGTATCTTCTCTAAAGCCCCAGGAGCCAGTCAGCACCAAAGGGACAGACACTCAGGAAGTGTGAGTTCACCGGACTGCCAATATTTGCAGTAAAGAACAGCCCTAAGGATCTTCAGGTAGAAAATTCTGCATGCAAAAAGTTTGTAGGAATTACATTAACGTAAAGTCAGTGGAATTTAAATGGCTTTACAAATGGCAGGCAGTTCTCAAATAAAGTTCTGCTCATCTTTACCAAAGACAACAAAATCTCTCTTTCTAAAATCCTTCTTAGTAGTAAATTAGTGTGAATTTCCAAACATAAAGAGAATTTAAATAAAAAGTGAAAGATTATCTGAAAATTCAGAAGCAATGTGTAATAAGAGGGTGAACAGATCATAGCAAAAGTAGAAAATAAAAGGTTAGGCAATAACCTTTTACTAAACTAATTTTATTAAACTCAGCAGACTTGTCTGAACACAGGGGAATCATGCCACATTCTAGACAGCATTCCATTTTGTTAGTGAAGAATTGATACTAAGAAGCACATACCAGTCCATTCAAGTTCTTTATGTTATTTCTCCCCAATGACAGAATCCTCAAATTTTCTGTAACAGATTAAAAACCCATCTTGTTAATAAACAGGGTTTTTTTAAAAGTAAGAAGATGCTATAAGTCAGGTAAAACATCATATTCTACTTAGAAACGGCACCCTAAACAGTCTGTCCTAAGAAAGAATGACCCAACAGAAACAAACCTCCTGACTTACACAGATCAGCAGGAATGGATGTTCAGAAATACGCCTGTTAATAAATAGCTGTTCATGTGTAGGTTACCTAGATGAAATTCATTCCAGATAAATACTGAATAAAAATTATTATTTCACCTTGCACCTGAACTCTAACTGCTGACTTTTGATCTCACATAATTCATATTCCTTCTTTTCCAGGCAAAAGTTGTTCTGATCTTATTTTAAGGCACCAGATTTGGTTTCTATACTAGAGGCAGCACAGAAAGCTGCCTTACAGGTGTCTGATGAGAGACATTTCAACATTGTCTAGCAGGCAGACAAAACTCCTTTCCAAGTGAGCTGTTCATGCTGATGTAGTGTACAAGATAAACCAGAAATATGCTCCCCCATTGTTTTTCTGTCTGCTGACATCGCTTTGTCAGTTCCTGGAAAACTTTCTCAGGGAAA
>JAWWEV010000167.1:27426124-27438391 GCA_035583235.1 Hafferia zeledoni
GGGGCTGACCCTGCTCAGCATCCGAGATCTGATGGGATGGGATGGCAGGGAGGCTTGAACTGCCAGGGGACGGTCCCCACTGAGACTCAAACTGTGCCTCACCTAAAACTGCACAGGCTGGTAGGGAACACCCACGTGGGGAGAGCCATTCTCAAATCTGCGTTCGCGAAGCCTGGCCAAACATACATACATCTCAAAGATGAGTTTCAAGAGAATGGTGCCCAGTGACAGAAGGGGAGCACTGGCCATAAACTGAAACAGAAGTTCCACGTCAACACGAGGAAAGAACACTGAGGGTGGGAAAGCTCTGGAACAGGCTGCCAAGGGAGGCCGTGGAGTCGCCCTCTCTGGAGACATTCCTGTGTATCCCACTCCAGGTGACCCTGCCTTGGTAGGGGCGTTGGAGTATGATCTCCAGAGGTCCCATCCAACCCTAACAATTTTGTGATTCTGTGAACGTGAACCAATATAAATACCATGGCTTCAACTAAGGCCGTAATCAGGCACTCAATTTCATGTACACTTCAGGAAACACCTATATTTTCTGTGGTGTCTGCTGTGTCTTTGGACCCCAAGCAGCATTGTAAATATACAAAATGCTAGTGCAAAAGTCAGCTGATTTTCCACAGACCCTTCTATGAGTTATTTTCTTCAGGAATACCCTGAGCCTGATCTCTTCACAAAAGAATCTTCACAGTAAAATTACATTATTTTTATTTTTTCCTCCTTACTTTTTAAACAAAGTATCATTCAGCTTTCCAAACAAATTAACTATTCAGAAACAAAAATCTAACACCAAATTCTTACACAAGGTTGCTTTTTAATAAAGGAAGTGGTTTACTTTTCTTTCAAATTGCATTTATCTGACAAAATCTAACACTGAATTATTTTAAAGGCTTGCAATTTAGAAATTAAGTCTGAGGACTCCTAATCTACCCGGCTTTTGTTTTATTTACAACTTAACATTTACTTCCTGATCTTCCAGACTGCAATCTTGCATAGCAATGCATGTGCTGAAGTAGGACTGCAGTGTGGAGACACAGGTATAGCACTGGGAGAGTGACAAAACAGAGTTAGGGGAGGTGCTGCTCTTGCACAATTAATTACACACCTCCGACTACTGAAGATGCACAGGACAGGGCAGACAGACAAACAGAAGCCTTCAGACAACTCTTGCTTCCGTGGTTGGCACTTGGAATGAGTTTGGAAAAAAGGCAGGGTACAAAGTAGGAGTGACACCAACAAGCACATTGCAGTGGGTTCTGGTCCTGGACTTCTGGGACTGCTGGTGTTACCAGAGGTTCAAGCACCAGATATGGCTTGGCAAAAGTCTCTTCAGCTGGTGAGGGAGTTTAGAGACTAGGTATGAAGACATCTTGTGTGGAGTTAGCAGGATGGAGCTTCTCTCGTAAAGATGGATAAATTGTTCAATTGGCATTGATTGTGTGTAAAGAACATGTGACTTGATCAAATGGTAAGGAATAGTAAGTTAAAGCTAGTAAGACCTGAGCAGCAGCATCATGACAGTTAACTGGAGAGAGATGATCCCTGAGGGCAAAGCAAAACTGAATAAATGAAGGGTTTGTATCTTCCTGAGCATCTCTCAAACTGGTCTGACAAAATTACTTTGGAGGAGAAACTGTATAGACAGAGGCCCTCATTAAACAGGCCTTCAGCCCTGGCACCATTTCAGCAAGGCCCTCACAAGAAATCAACTCATTTGGGAAGAAGTTGTTTCCTTCTACCTGAATGGTGGGGAAAAATAAGGCCCTAGCCAAAAGTTAAACTAGGATAAAAAAAGCCAAATCTCAGGCAGTCATGGAAAAGATAGCCTAGATTTGGGTTCAAGTTTTTTTTTTGAGTTTGGTTGGGTTTTGTGTTTGTAGGTTTGGGGGTTTTTTTAAGAATTATGACTGTACGTTAATCATTGGCATAAGGTGACAGCCTTTTAGTCAGTTTGAATCTTCTATGGGTGAGCTTTTCTGTCTCTCAACTCTGCCTCCTCCATAAGAACAGCTGTCAGCATCTGCTGACATCATTACTAAAGAGTTCCATAGGCAATTAATCCCTAACTTACTGGCTGCATTTAGCCATGCTCTAACCTATCAACAGAACTCCAATACAACACAGTGCTAGTGCCACTGTTCTCCCTCGGATGACATGAAAAGTACTCTTCCTGTTCCCACACTACAGGTAATTTTTCATGGAAAGAAACAGCCTATGTCACCAGAAGACCACTACACAAGGTATACTAAGTACACAAGCCTCATTGCAAATTTATGGCTCCAGTTTCATGTAAATAGAATACATTTCCAAGGTGTATATGGCTGTAAATCTGAGTTCTGGGCTAAGGTAACTGAGGACTCAAAGCCAGAATCATTCATCATTCTGATGTCAAAATTTATCATCCATCATTCCCCAAGTGCAATCCTGTCTGTCATTGTTGAGGGTGCAGGCCGGCTGTGAACATTCTCCAAGTCATAAATACTGCAAGAAAGAAAGTACCTACTACTCTCTTCAGATACTTGTTTCTTCATACCAGGACTTCTTTGGGCTGTCAAATTTATATCATAGGGCAGCCTGCTTATTGTTTCACTTTTCCTCTGTGCACCTAGTTAAAATAACTTAGGGTGGTCCAAATAAATCTCTTTCTTTGTGGATTTATACTTGTAGCTAAGCAGTCATTTGGTTATTTCACATTTCAAGGTTTTTCTCAGTCAGTCCCTGCAATTCACCAGTCACTTTGGTGGCTGAAGTTCAGTTCCTGCAGTTCTGCAGCAGCTCACATGTGCCTAAATGTTCATCCCAAATGCAAGCGCAGAAACTCCTGAATCTTTCCCCAGGAGTGTTCCTGGGCACGGGCATGTGCTTTGCTCTCTCCACCCCCCAGAACAGGCACCCCCAAAACACGATCCATAGCTACGTGACAAAATGGAGTAGGAGGAGGATCAATTCGGTGACCTGCTCCTGGGTAACTCAAGAGTTCAAAGTTCTCTTTCCCATGCTGGCGTAGACGCCTGATTGCCAGCTCAGCATACAAGGAGCTCTTCCACATACGATCATCTTCTCCTACCACTAAGAGAAAGTGACCTTCTGCTTTTTCAATGGGGATCGTGCAAGGAGAATTAGCAGGATTCGTTGGGTCATCCAGAGCTTCAAAAATGTCAAACACACCAGTGTCTGAGACACTAACCTTGTTCATATCAAAACGCAGCCCAGGCAAAGTCATTTTACCATAATGGAGGTCTGCAACTGTGTTTGAACTACAGCCAGAGACAGAGACAGCAGCCACGACTTCTGGCAGGAAGGTGATCATGGAGAGTGCTAATTCTGCCCCTTTTCCAGTCCCAATCACTCCAATTCCTGGTCCTTTCACCTTCAGATAAGAGGGTGGAGAAGAGAGGAACAAAGGAAGTATGCATTATAATGGAATTAGCCATTAAATTACTTTGGAGTTGTGTTATTAAAAAAAGGAAAGGTTAAGTTAATTATTGATGTGACCCGTTGGAAAGCTACAGCCTGGACCAAAGCTCCTCCCTCTGTTTACTGTCTTATTTTTCAGAGACACCAAGAGCTGTGAAACCCCACAGGAAAACCCACAGACAGGCACAAGATGTACCATCACTTGATCAGCCCTACTGCATATGTGCTTACAAAATTTTTCTTTTTTTTTTTTTCCATAAACAGGTAGCAGGAAATTCATGCACATTGACATATGTGTCTCAGGCAAATAAAATAACCTCACAAATTACATGCAAAGGAGTAGATAAGGAGCATTTAATCTCATCTTTTTCTAGCCTGGAAAATAAAACTGAAAGCAACATTTCAAACCATCAAATCCATTCTTTCAATGACTATTGAGCAGTTTTGTATCATCCTCTGTGAAACAAATTGCTTTCATTTAAAAAAAAAAAATTATCACCACTGCTCCTGTTTGGAGGACATTCCAGTACTTCACTATCCTAATGATCAGCAGCCTTCTAGTTTGCAGCATGAATTTATTTAACAGATAGCTCGTGCTGGATGAAATTCACTCTCCACAGTTATATGTGTAGCCACCTATGCAGGGTCTACAATTTTCTCACTATTAGGCCTAAACCTGCCCAGCAGAAACTGAAACCAAGAAGAAAAAAAATATTAAAAAAATCAATCACCACCACCCTCACTTGGGCATGATTGCTGAATCCTCCTTTGTCCCAAGAGATCTCTCATATTCACCTTTGGGTGACGCTGTAGGAATCTAGCTGCCTCCTCAAAGTACTCGAGTTTGAACTCTTTCATGACCTTAGGAAGATCTTCAAAGTCAAAATACGGCAGAGAAAGAGCAGCAAATCCACGGCTAGCCAGGAGACTGGATCTAAATTCAACCAAGCCTCCTTCATCACCATACATGTCGATCACTCCTGGAAAGGGGCCATCCCCTATATTAAAAAGAAGTACAGAGGACAATTTATCAAACAAGACACTAAAAACTATCTGGTGAATAGTGAACAACAACATATAGAATGCTTAAGATATTTGCTATTAATGCTTGTTACTTTTCCACTGGCACAGCAGAGATTAACAGAACCAGCACTGTATCGCACTCCAGTTATTTCAAACTAAGCATAGGTCCTTACATCCCTGTAAAAATACATGAAGTTAGACACTTCTTTTCTTAAAAACACAACTGTTCTAAATGTATTTTTCAATGCTCTTAACCTCCCACCTTCAGAACAATCTTACCTTAAGTCTGCTATTTTCCCCACAAAAATGTCTCATCTTAATTAACAAAAACTGCAATTCACAAGTAATGAGCAAAGAGCGCTAATCCCTCAAAGTAAATTCTACAAAACTTATGGAAACTCTGGAATAAATTGCACTGAGCAAGGCAGAGCAAAGAGAGACCCATTGCTAAACAAAATCAACTGGACTTACAAGTTCTATCTCAACATCAGCACTGTAACACTTGGTAGAAGAATTGCTACTGCAGATGTGATGAGATGGAGGGTAAAACTGAGAGTTGTGTGGGTGTGGTTATGTGTGCATGATATACAGATAAACATGCACGTACATATGTACAGTCTGGCCCACATAACTACAGAAATAAACAGAATCACACTTTTTAAACAGCCACGTGTTTGCAGCCAAGGTGGTGGTGTAACATTTGTAGGCCAAGACAGCAGATCTTGGGTTACAAGGCTAAGGATAATATCTTGTTGGAGTTACAAAGACCGCAGGCAAGCAATTACTTTTTTTCCCTTTTTTTTCCCCCTGGCCACAAGATGTCACCTCTCATGTACCCAGATCCAGCTCACTACAACCATGTCACAAGAGTATGTGACATCGTTGTAGTGCAAGAGGATGTTCACTCTCTGACATTACCCATATGCACTAAAGAAAAGATCTCTGACACTTCAACCCACTTGAGAAAAAGAAGTTTTGTACAAGACATGCTATATGGTAGAAACCTCCTAAATTAAAGCATTAGGAAGTCAGAAAGGGACTGGACCATGCTTTTGGTTCTATTTCTGTTCTGCCCTTTTTTTCCACAGAATTTCAATATTCTTGGGAGAAAATATGTTGGGATAAATTTATCATGCCATGATCAACACTAATTATTTTTAGTTAACAGCAGTAAGTCTATATGGCTAGAAAATACGTATTGATTTATCACCCCTACCTGGAAAGCTTTCTAGCATGAAAATGTAATCAGAGCACAATCAAGCATTACTGTTTCTCTCTCATGGAGACAACCTTAATCTTATACAAGGATCCTGGACTGCATCCCTGAGTGCCTACACATACCCAAGTATAGTTCCGAAATCGCTCACTAAAATGCAGGATAAAATGGGCAAGGCAACTTTACTACCATTTAAAAACAAACAAATAAACAAAACCCCACACCTGTAACTCCTTAGTTTGAATTAAGAAATTTTTCACATTAAATTACAGCATAAGCCCACTGACATCATCTCACTTTTACTAAGAATGGTTTACATTTAAGATTCCTGTGTTAACAGAACTGACATTTTTTTGTCCCTCGAGCAAAGGAGGGTATGGTAGTAATGCTGTAACTGTATCCTCCATCAAGAGGGATGCCAGCATCACGTAGGCAATGATTCCAGACTTTTCCACACCATTACAATGCCAGACTTTCTAAAGTGGAAAATACAGTTCTATCTCGCAGGTCTCTAGATTCATACTGAGCTCAGCAGAAATCAAACTCATCCCCTGAGGCAGGATCGCAAAACAATCATGTCTCAGGGATGGAAAATCCAGCATGCTGACTAAACATCTGAAATTCAAAGTTCAATCTCTGTTGTTGTTGTTTTTTTTTTTCTTCAGTGAACTTTGGATCTGCATCTAAATGGATAAAAAAATTATTGGTTTGGAAATTCACTGAAATTACCTAAGTACCTAATACTGTAGTGATACTTACAGGAGTTGCTGAATCAAGTAGTTTTAAATTAGAGGTATTGTGGAAGGCAGTTCCAGCAGCACAACAGTCAGGGAACTACAAGAAGTTTAGATCATGGCTCAAATGTACAAACCCCATCACTGGTGTAAAGTTTCCTTTTCCAATACCACTAGCAGACCATCAGAATATCGCACCTCGTAAGCACAACCATCCCACAAGCAGAACAGAACTTGATAAATCTATTTTGCTGTTTTACCACAGAAGTAACCCAACTACTAATTTAGCATTGGCTCCGACTTAACAGAAGGGGAATAAGTGTATTTTCGAGAATCTCTTCTGCTGCTCTGCTTACTGGCTCATGTTTCACATAGAAGAAAAATAATTCGATTCAATGCTACTAAGGGTAAAATCCTTGGGCTATTTAGCACAGGCTCACACACAATGAAGTGCATCGGCTTTTCTGAATGTTACGGATTCTGGTAGACCAAAGCAGACACCAAACCTACTGACAAAGCGCAGGTCGAGCACAGCTGTGCAGTACCCCGACCATGCCTGTTCTCGGTTATCTCCTGCCCGTCCCTGCCCGGTGCCGCCGAGGAGCAGCACATGCACCAGCCGGGCCCTGTCCCGACAAGCACTCGCGACTGTCTCCGTAAGGCTTCAGGGGGAAAACCCGACCACCTGTCTGCAGGAGGGCGTGCCAATATGGATTCCGTGGGTGACAGATGTATGTTTTTGTTCTGCGAGACTTTCCTTGCTCTGGCCAGAGAGGCGGGGGGTCCCGCCGACCCCGAGGCAAGGCCTCCGGCCGGGACACTCACCCGGCGGCAGAAAGAGGGAGCCCCGTACGACTCCTTCCTTCAGCCGGATCCTCCGCACGCCGGGGGCCATGAACCGCCTCTCCACCTCGGCCTTGGCCACCACGGGCCCGGGTATGGTGCCGGGCGGGCTGTGGCCCTGGTGGACCAGCACCTCCACCTTCATCGGGTCGCCGGTGCTGCGGGGCACGAGCCGCTGGTACGGCCGCTCCATGGCGGCGGGGGCGAGGCTCCAGAAGAGCCCCATGGGCTCCACGCCGGTGTAATCGCCGCCGTGGGAGGGGTCCGTGCCCAGGTGCAGCTGCCCGCGGCTGTCGGCGCGGTAGTGCGCGCACGACTGGAAGAGGCAGCCGCGGTCACCGGCCGCCACCGCCCGCAGCGTCACCGGCTGCCCCGGGCTCAGCCCCGCCACCCGCGTCTCCACGGGCTCGTCGGCCGGGCCGGCGGCGGGGGACACAGCCAGGCTGGCAGCCCGCCGGCACAGCAGGGCCCGCGCCGGGGCGGCGGAAGCGGCAGCGAGCGCTCTCCACATGGCGGCGGCGGCGGTGCTGGGGCCGCCGCGCCGCCCGTAATATCGGCCCGGCCGCCACCGCCCCCTCCAGGCGGCCCCAATCGACAGCAGAGCCCTCCCCGCCCCCGGGACAGCCCGCGCCGCTCCCGCCTCCCCGAGCCGTCCCACCAACCGGACAGGGAGACCTGGGCAGCGCTAACAGTTGCACTTTAATCCATCACAAACACAGTGAATACAAAAACCGGTCTGGAGCACGGGCAGAGCCGAGGCTGGATGCGGCCCCAAGGGCTGTCCGGCACTGACGGCTACAACGTGTCCGAACACCAGCGCAAACTCGGCGGCAACATCCAGCGCCTCCTCCTGCAACCCGCGCCTGGGTGCCTAGTGGCCCTGGCCATCCCGGCGGGGCGGACGGCTCAGCCCGCTGTCCCCGCAGCCCAGAGAACCAGGCACGCTGCCACAGCCCGCCACGCTGCATCCCGGCCCGCCGCAGCCACCTTGGCCAGCAGCACCCAGGGAATGCACAGGCAGGGAGCCGCTACCCTCCCACAGAGCTGCGCACCTGGACCAGGTACCCAGCCCAGCTGGCGACACGCCTGAGAGCGGCTCCAGCGTGACTACCAACAGGGCCGGGTATGTTGTTTTTCATGCTTAAAAACGTTCTCAAACTGCTTAAATCTGTCATTTCTACTGCATGTGCCTAGAATGGCACATCAGGCTATGGCCTGTTGTTCCCTATAAACGGGAGATGTGCTGTCTGAGGGTGCAGGCACAGTATTGCTGCTTTTGCTAAGTGAAATATTAGATATTGTTAAGGCAGATGCATTTTAGTGGTGTGGGAGAAGGGGGAGGAGCAACAAATGAGAGGGAAGTGCAAAGGGAGAACAGAAAGATTACTGGAGGCAGGAAGAAGGAGCTGCTGCTTCCAGGAAAACCAGAACACTGGAATGAGAATGCAAAGTTGGCTCTGTTAAGGACAATGGCATACGTTTCCTCTGAGAAAGTCAAGGTACGTTTTCATCCCAGGTCTCAGCTTGGATGAGTTACCTGCCACTTAAATTCACATTCAAAGAATACACATTTGTCTTCTACAGCTTGTAATGCTATACTGCACAAAACAGGAGGCCAAGAACCACTAACAAAGCAGCTTTCTTGCTTTCGCCCTTCAAGAAACCCAATAGCTTACTCTGATGTTCCTTGTTCTCCTTCTGAGCCATTTAACAAAACAATCTTGAAACACCAGCATCTTCAACTGTAAAGTAACCTACTTCACATCACAGCTTACTGGATGTTCCAGCTGGCTTGCCTGTGAGGTGTTTGTGGAAGAAAGCTTGGATCTGCTGCCAAGCATCTACCTGTGCCTCACAGTGTGCCTTGGGCTCCCCTCCCCACTTCACAGGTTTGCCAACTAGCAGGTGCATTGAGGCTGCACACATTGGGAAAAAGGGAGGTTCAATGTAGTGCCCTGCTCCAGGATAACAGATTATCTCAGGCTTTTCCTTCCCATGAGCTTGCAAACGTTTGCTCCCTTCAACTGCAAAGAATTCGCTTTTCCAGTTGTGATCATCCTGGCCAACAATGAACAAAAAGTGACACTCGGCCTTCTCTAAAGGGATAAAGCTTTGCTGGTCAGGCCCTTCCAGTGGGTTGTTCAATGCATCAACAATATCAGCAATCCCAGACTTGCTGATCCTGACGTGCTTCAAATTGAAACCAAGGGGTGGAATGGTGATGTCCTTGTAGCGGAGCACGGCACCCACATTTGCCACTGAGCCGTTGATAAGGGCAGTAGCTGTGATGCCCTTTAGGAAGGAGGCCATGGAGGTGCACAGGTCCCCCCCCTTCGAGATTCCAAGCAACCCAATTCCTGGACCTTTAACCTGGAAGTGAGAGAACAGAAACCACAAGGAATGAACCATAGTATGCCACTTCTTTAAGATGTTGCCACATTTGCAGCTGTGTTTCTCTTGAATTTTGACCCCAAGTAGAGGCATCTAAGGTCCTGTGTGCAGGGCCCACATCTGAGGAACCCTGGGCATTGTTCCATGCTCAGTTTATGATCCTAAGCCCTACTGAGACTGCAGCATGATTCTAACAAAGGTACAAGGTTCGGTGCTGAAGCAGAGAGTACAGCTGTGCTTGCAGATGTGCAGTCCCTAATTCACTTTTTCTATAAGGCTGTTGAAAGAAGAAGAGGGAAGGGACAGGGGAGGCTTCTTCTACAAACACTTTCTTTCAGTGCAAAATGCTCAAAGCCAGCAATGAGTATGATACTGTCATCACTTATGATAAGGTATTTCTTATACTCAACCACTGTCTTTGGTTTCCCTGTTAAGAAGATAACATAGGGTGGCAGGCTCCACATCAGCTGCTCTCCTGCTTCTCTAGTATGCTTGGTGTCTAACAGGAAGTATTCTGAGGTAGCTTACTCATTAAAATGTATCTTAAAAAAATAACCTATTAAATCCATTCTTCTAAGAGAATTGTACAGTAAAGATACAAAACAAATTAATCACAGCTAATCTAACAGCAATGCTATTTTAAATACAGCAGCTCTGCCCCATCTGCAGTCTGGCAGGCCCTAACTAATGAGAGTTCACTGTAGTGAGACAATGAACAAACCAACCTGGGTGTGTTGTAACATATAGTTTACAGCTTCTTCAAAATATTCCAGATGGAATTCCTTCATCTCTTTGGGGAGATCCTCATAGCCGTAGTAAGCCAGAGCCAGCACAGCAAAGCCATGGTTGGCCAACAGGCATGCTCTGTATTCAGGGAGTCCCCCTCCAGTTCCATACAGGTCAATAATTCCTGGAAAGGGGCCATTTCCTGTGAGAAACCACATAACAGGACACATTAACCCACAATTCTTAATTTATATGCCAAATTCATAGACCTGGGAATGTGTCTTTTGAAAAAAAGAAAAAATACTAGAGCAGCAGAATGGTATTAAGGGTCCTAAATTACTGTGCCAATTTTAATTAAATGCTGCATTGCTTCAAGATTAAACAAATCAGCACGAATTAGCAGGCCTGCTAATGTTTTGGGTAACATCAGGGAACATGTGGATGAAAGAGAAGGGATCTTTTGACAGTCACAACTAGTTCTCTGTATCATGTAAATTCACTGCAAAGGTATCAAGCTCTGCTTCAATAATACCCAGGAGGCTTTATGTTACTGCATTTCTCAGTATCCAAAAAAAAATATCATCTGATGATTTCAGCTTCTCAGTTTCCGTGTAAATGTACTATAGCCATTTATTCTGGGAATAAGAGAAGAAAGTATTTGAAACCAAAGTTGCTAACCTGGTAAGACAAGCTTTACATAAGTTTCATCAGGGGACAAGTCCAAAGCTGAGAGGGATTGCTGCAAACTCTTTAACATAAAAGTATGGAAAGAAGGAGGTCATGAGAGAGGCTCCCATTCCTGCTCAGCAGGGAAGGTGAAGCTTCCCTCAGGTGTCTGCAGACTAACATGTAGAACATGGGCAACAAGCAAGAACAGCAAATTCACCACCAGCCTCGAGGCTACAGCGCAGTCAAACCCAGGGCATTGGCTGGGACAGCACATACTGTTTTAGCACTATCATGGAGGATTTGCCAGGGACAGACAGACATGGAAGAAAGGGGAGAGGGGAAGGCACATGATACATAGAGGAGCTCTTTGAGTACATGGGGCTCCAGAGACATGCTTGGTGAAAGTGTCCGGATCACAGGGGGAAGGAAAGCTGGGATGTGGTGGTGGTGCAGCTGCTACAAACCACTCAACCAAGGGAATGCAAGAGATGAGGTTTCCTACAGACAACTAGCAGAAATCTGGACATCTGCTGGGAGGACAACACAGCATTTCTCAAGACCCTCTTAATAATTATTTCTGACAAAAATACTGTAAGAGCAAACCTGTCTAATTCTTTTCTTGATCATCTGCTCACAAACAGGGAAGAACTGGGGACAGAAGGTAGCTTGGGTTGCCTTGGGCTACAGCAACTAGGACATAACTGAGTTCAGGATCTGTGGAGAGACTGGAAAGGGACGCAACAGCAGGCTAAAACTCTACAGTTTGGGAGAGCAACCTTCTATTTACTCAAGGAATTACTAGCTGAATGCCAGGTAGAGGAAAGATATCTTGAAGACTGGCTGACACCACCTCCTATGGCATTTGGGAACAAAAAGGGTACTGTGATAAATGCCTTCATGTGCAGTAAGAGTCAATTAAACAAACCCACATGTGCTTCTGCACACACAGATGCTCTACTTGAGGAATGTGCCCAGCAGTCCAGAGCAGCTTGAGCTGATCAGGCTGCTCCTTGAGGGAGTGTCCAGTGCCAACTGGTGAGGCTTAGCTTACCCTTGACCCCTGCCTGGTACCGGGCTCAAGGGGACGGGGTCAGGCTCCGAGGCTGGGAGTGCAGAGCCGAAAGCAGCGGCAACACCCGCGGGAAAAGGAGCCCGGCACGGCCGTTACTCACCGGGGGGCAGAAACAGCGTGGCCCGGATCCTCCCCTCTCGCACCGGGACTCTCCGCACCCCGTCCCGCAG
>JAWWEV010000167.1:27450535-27491848 GCA_035583235.1 Hafferia zeledoni
GACCGCCTCCTCCCGCCCGGCCGCGCCTCGGCCGAGCCTTGGCCCTCTTGCGGCCCGCCGGCAGCGGCGCCCCGCGGCGGTGCCGCTCCAGCCGCCCGGGCCCCGCCAGCCGGCGGTACACGGCGAGCGCCGACAGCCGCCCCAGCTCCCGCCGCTGCTCCTCCGCCATGGCCGCGCCGTCCCGCCCCGCCCCGCCGCTTCCGCCGCTGCGCCCCGGGCGCGAGATGTCGCGGGATGTCGCGGGATGTCGCGGGGTACGAACCCGCCCCTGGGAGGGCATTTCCCGTGTGTGCCTGTGGAGCCGCACGGACCGCAACGTCTTGTGCCCGGCTAAAATGTGCCGTATTTGCTTTCCCTCGCCGCGCAAAAGGAAAGGAGAGGCGAATCCCCCGGGAACAGATGCAGGCAGGTCCGTTCCTTGGCTGCGAAGCTTTGCTCTGGACGTGTGCTCTAGGCACATTCATAAAGTTATTTTTTTTCGAAGGCTTAACATGAGGATATGCTTTTGGACAGCCTGCAATTACTTTGCAGCGTAATGAGGCGAGATGAGTTAAAACCGATTTCATGAGGTTCTGTTACACAAGGAATAGAAATCCAAGTTGAGTGGAGCCAATCCTCCTCCCCTTTTCTTGTGCTTCTAATGATGATGGCAGAGGAAAGGCTGTGTCATTTCAAAGGACCCCAAAAGGCTGTTGTGCCACGTAGTGTTTTGGGGTTTTTTTCCAAATCCATTAACTGCCCAGTAAACCAGACAGATCTTTGTTCCCTCTCTTTCTCTCTCCTAGGCCTGAAGCTTCATAGAAGGACAGGTTAGTGCTGCTGTGGGTACCTGGACAGCCTGAGGGCTGCTCTGTGGTTCCAGAGGCTGCAGCTTCAGCACAGAAAGCTTTGCTGGAGGGTAGACAGACCAGTGCAAGACTCTGATTGTGGCAAATGTGAAAAACTGTAGGGATTTGTATTGTCAGATTCTGTTGATACTTTGTTATCAAGAACAAGCTTCAGTACAAGAAAGTCACTGTTCAGTACTTTTGTGAGAAGAGTCTGTGATGGACTGCAGTAATTCATGGGAATGAATTTTGCATGAGAATTTCATCTCCACAGGCTGCTGTGAGTCTAAAGCACTTAACTGGAGCAATTACCCAAGTGTGCCCAGGAACCCTCTGTTTCACAGGGTGTTATTAACCTCTTACAGATATGAATATCAACTGCACACAGTATGTTAAACAGCTAACATTCACAAGGCATGAGCAGATGTGCTGTGTGGGCTACTGAGCATACCAGGCATAGGATACAAAGCTGAAAAGAGAACCTTCCCCTCTTGCGAGGGATCTAATGTAGACCTACATTTCAATTTCACCACAATTCAGGAGCAGAAATCTTTGGCCTAATGAGGACAAGTTCAGCTGTTAAAGCACAATTCTAGAACAGATGCAGATATCTTAAAGGTTTAAGGTTGCTTGAATTGCCTTAAAAACACAAATCAGCCTCTCATCCCACCCTTGTGCTATAAGCAACAAAGACCCTGTTTCTATATACTCAATAACAATTATTTTAATTTTGGAGATATTTTGCTGACAGAGTTCATCGGGAACAGCCTTTGCAGCCAACGCTGCGGGAAGAGCAACAGCAGAAGACTGTCCTGTTTGTACCGCCATGCTTTTAATTAAAGGAGAAGGATTTTAGGCGTGCGTAGGCAACGCTTCGTCCTCCGATTTCACGTCCTGGACCGTTTTCGGCTTTGCCAGCAGGTGGCAGAGGCCGATCAGATCAGCGCTCTGCGCCACTGCGGTGGGAAACACGCGTGGAAGGGGGTACCGTGTCTTCCTGGCAAGGGCGCTGGCGTGGATGAGGTTTGGAACGAGAGGGGAGTGCAAGCAACCTGTGCGTGCATGTGTAGACTGGGAAGAGAAGGGAAGGGCGAACTCTCTATTTCAATCCATTCTTTGTTTTCCCAAGGTTAAGCCCTGCTTACCAGAATAATCTTATCAGCTGAAACCGTTTCAACAGAACTGGGCCCTTAACAAAATCGAGATGCAAGCACTTTAAAATATGGTAGAAGTTAGGCTGTTGCATGCTTTAATTATCTGTAAGCATGGCTAAAGAGGCTTGTGAGGGGCAAGACTTTCGAAAAACCTGGGCATCTGGATTGTTATTTGTTTTACTGGAGTGCAGCTGATCCTTCTCAGAAGAAGCTGGGCACTATACACAGAGCCTGACCTGAGTTACACCAGAATATCTGTAATGACAGCGGCAAAGCTGTTCTGGATGTTTACCAGTACACGGGGTTCAAAGTCTCATTTGATGGCTCTGCTCTTCATATGGATGTCACCTTCTGCTGCTGAGAGACAGTTGATTGACACTGGATTCTTTTTTGATGTATAATGAAGTCTCTGAGTGAAGGACATGATGGAAAATACTAGCAGTGAAATCTCTATAACAATAAAACATTTGACAATTTAGACTTTCTAAGAATAAATGCTTCCAAGAATAAAGCATGTTGCTATTTTTCTGTGCAACACAAGAAACGGTTTTGACCTAGGGCAAAAAGAGAGAGCTTCAGTATCACTTACAGAGCACTCAGATGGTTGTCTGGGAATAGCCACAAAGTCTACAGGCTGTTTGCATTAATTGTCCAATATTTCAAGGGAGTTTGCTAAAGAAAGAAATGTCATGTACATCTCTTTAAATAAACAAAAGTAAAATAGCACAGTTTTCTGAATGATTAGGTGGTCCCCAGCTGCTGCTAACATGGACAGAGTAGCAACTGGAGGCTCAATTAAATGTCTTAATTAGAATTTAGCATAAAGTTACTCAGATTTTATGAGCATATAAGCTCCGTTGCCAAGAGCCACACGTGTTTCATTTAAGAAGACATATAAATGTGGTGAGTACAACTATTAAAGAACCACAAGTGACTTCAAAAGAAGTGAGTAAATGGCACCTCAAAGAGATGTAGGGTTCATTTGATATTTAAACCTTATGCCATTCAAATCATGGAAGTCTCAAGTTTAAAGAGCAGTTCAGATAAGGCCTGGTCCTGCAGAGCTATGAGCAGTCTTCACTAATGAGTGGAAAGGGCAAAATTCTTTGTAATTTTCTGGATATTGAATATTCAGTTGTTCGCCACCATGCAAACTTTCTCTGTGTTCCTGGCAAGCCATTAATGTAAACTAGTATCTTTTAGAAAGTTAAACCCAGTTTAATCCTTTTTCTCATTGTTACTTTGCTGGCAACCTTCCTTTTGCACCGTCAGTTTGTTCTCATGCCAAAAATGATACCTAGTAAGGAAAAAGAACATTTCCAGCCTTTGCTAACAACCTACTGACATCCACTGTGTCATCACTGGAAGGACACTGGGCTGGATTGTGAAGCCTGATCCTTGTTGTGAAAGCCATAAAGTTCATTGCCAGATAACAAGACTGAAAGCTAATTCAGGAACTGTTTCTCAAGAGCTATCCTCTGGCCTCCCTCATCCTAGTGAATGCACTCACTCACTGAAGCATCTCTTGGCAGAGACTTTGGCCTCTCTCCAGCTGTTTCTCTCTTCTCAAAGGTTTTCTTATTCAGTCACTGGTAGTGGTCTTTAATCCTGGTTATCTTGTACACAGAGCCCCACTGAGAAAAGAAGCCTTCCCACTATGGAACAGCCAAATTAAAACACATTTATAAAAATTAGAAGGTCCAGTCCTCCCTATGAAATTATCTTTTAGGAGGGATTTGGAAGCACAGGTATTTTCTTTTGTACCATGTGACACTAAAACAGATACATTGCAAGTTAAAGCTGAATTTACATAATGTATTTAAGTAGGACCCTTGACTGAGTTTACTCACCCCCTTCACAGGACACGTGTACTTTGAAATAATTTTATGAGGGTTTTTTTGCTCCTAATAGATGCCATCTAGCATTTGGTAACATTGTGCAGATACCATCTGCAGTGACTAAATTCAAAGCTGCAGACTCCAATGCTCCAGCAGAAGGAGAGAAGTAATGGCCATGAGAGGGAGAATTCCCATCCTAAAATGAAAGCAAAGAGAACTGGAATGAAATATTTGCCCTGTCGGATTAATCCCATCTAGACAACCAAGACAGAAGATATAGTCAAACTACTCTGTGCATAAATCACAGGTCTTGTGATTATTCTTTTTATAGAGAATATTCTTTTGGTATGCACAGATTATGGCTCTTCACAAGCTTTTTTGTCTGATGCTTTTCCATGGAAGACAGATTTTAAAGGATTCTTGCTATTCGTATAATTTCCGTATTAATGATGGCAACTACATAGCTTTGCTAATTAAATATATTTATGCCCACTATTTCAAGACTAATATATAGCTGTGCTAACATAAGGCGGCACCATTCAACATTTGCTTCTTCTGTAATTTCTCCTTTTCAGAAGCCTTCCAAAAAGGCATTCCTTTCATTACCTATACTGAAGTTTTTCTGAAGTACTTTGAAATTGCTTGCTCACCTCTGACGCAACACTACCAAGATGAAAATATTATGCAAACAGGATATCTTGATTTAGCAACCATACTGTTCAGATCTGCTCAGGGCATGACAGGAGAAAGTCCATGTAGTACTTGCTTATTTGCTTCCCATAGCAGATTTATTTTGCTATGGCACCTTAGAGAAGTATTTTTGAACATTTTCAGTGCTCATCCACACAAAATCTCCCAATGCTTTACAAATAGAGCCAAAAAGATGGAATTCCTCTTGGTGAGCACAGTTATAGCAGCATAAAAATGCTTATGTTGTATTATTTATACTGGCATGGCTTGTTTCTAGAAGGGATAACAATATGGTGTGATTAAAAAAGGGAGATTTAATCACTGACATTATCTCAGATAACCAATGATGTTAAGCCTCCAGGTATCTGCAATGAGGATAAGGAGTTTGCATTGTCATGGATGTGTGTGTAATATATTCCCAGGTCCTTAGGGGTTAGTGTACTATCTTGCTGTTCCTCTGAGACCAGGGAGGATCTTGGCTAGAAGGGCACAGCTGACAAGAGTCAGTGGGTATCACAGGAACAGGCAAGTCCATTAATCCTGTGTATTGCCCACAAAGCCCTGTTCTCAATCTTAAAGAAAAGGTGAAGAGGGGCAAATTTGGTTTGATTTCTTGGGAATGCTATGAAGTCTCCCAATTCTTTGTTATCCATAAGTATTAAAGCACTTGAAGCATTGCTTCCAGTATCAGACCTTGGAGAATTAATTTCCCCCCTGTCCCATGGAAACTCTGTGGGAAGACTAACTACACAGAATGTGACTTGGACCCACAGCACAGCACTGTGAATGTGCAGTTTGCTACGCTGGATACTCAGCTTATCCAGCTTGGTGACCTCTATGGTCATCTTGTTCTCCTTTCCCATCATAGCCCCCTTTCCCTCTGGTCACCAGTCACCATATGGGGAGGTCAAATTGTCAGCTGAGTGGAGAAACTCTAGTGGCAACAAATGAATTTAGCAATCCAAGAAATATTTGTAAAAGCTATATATAGCCAAACCATACATTAGAATTTTATTTACAGTAGCATGTCCTGGCTGTTTCCTGGCCAGCCCTCAAATACTTTTCATTTGGAATTAGAGGTTCTTGATAATGTGGGAATTGTTCATTAGAAATTAAGGTTTAGGGCACCATATTTTATAAAAATTTCTGTCCGAAATCCAGGGACTGTGAATAAGATGCAGGGTTACACTGAAGCTACTGGGAATGCAGTATTTTAAAAGCTATGACAGGTCATGAATGTTTTCATAAAATCAGAAGAAAACTTAGGACTGGCAGACATGTCTTATCCATCTAGTCATTTTGGAACATTTGGCTCAAACATAGCTGTGTTGTACTCAGCAGCAGTCTGAAAGTAATTGAGAAGCAACTGTGAGAGGGAAGGCACCTCTTTGCCTTGGTTTGCTTTCCAAGCACAGAGATATGCAGAAAGATGTAAGAAAAAACCCTCTATCTTCTCAGCTTAATTTATGATGATTTGGGCGTCAGAGCATCGGTCTAATACTCAAGAGTCAGTGTCAGGCTAATACTTCTGCCTGAGCACCTCCTATGTGAAATTCCCAATTATTTCAGTTGCCTTATTTTCTGCATGTTTGCCTGTCAACATTAAGGCCCCATGTTCTTTGTTGCTCTGTTTCTTTGCTTGATTCAGAAACAAAGAGGAATAAGGGGGATGGTGCCTGCAGGGAGAAGATAATAATGCAGAGAAACCTCATGTAATCTTTGCATTTCAATTTCCCGATTTTTTTTTTTAATCAGCTGAATGCTTCGGGAACTGTTCTGGCTTGCATTTTGGATGAAGCAGCAGCTTGAAAGTCTGGTGAGAGGAGACAGCTGCTGGAAAAACGCATTGTGGATAATGCGTTCAGGCCAAGCCCCGTATGCGCAGTCACAAGGGTGCTGCTCCCGGAGGATTCCCCGGGTAACTTCCCTTTGAAGCGCAGCCTCCCTGCGGAATCCAGCACCTGGTACTGCCGCCACTCCGAAAATGGAGGCATGCTCGTGTTTCTTGGGCCGAAGGCACTAAAACCCGAGCACATTCTGGTTCTCAAAGTAGCACCGTTGAGGTTAATGCGGAAAGGAGCCTGCTCGCGTTTTCCCCGCCAGCCTGGCCTCTGGCTGAAGGAGGACATTACGTGCTCGGCTTCTGGAGCGCTGGCGTGAGCAGCACGTCTCACTGCAGCCCCCGGGGAAGGCGTCAGTATGTGGTTTACTGGGGGAAACCAAGGTGGCACTGGCCCTGCGGGAGCCACCCTGCTCCTGGTGCCCCCACTGCGAGGAGACGAGAGCCCCGCAGCTGCGAAGGGCGGGCGGTGCCGGCCGCACCCCCCTCGGGCCGCCCCCGGGCGGGTCCCTGCGCTGACCCCGCGCGGCGCCGCCGCCTTCCCGCCCAGCCCCGCCGGGGGGGCGGGCCCGGAGCCGCACTGGCACCTCGGGCAGCCAATCCCGGCGCGCTGCTCCCGCCGTCTGAGCCAATAAGGGCCCACAGCGAGTGAGTGGGGGCGCCCAAGCCCCGGTGTGAATAAAACACCCGGGACCCGTGGGCGGGGATGGGCGTGGCCTCAGCTTTGATGGGCGGCTCCTCGCACCAATCCGAAGGCCGGACTGCGGGATGCGTGGCCAATGGGCGGGCGGGGTGGGCGTGGCTGGCAGCGGGGGCGGGAGCGGCGGCGGCGGCGGCGCTGCTCGGTGGCGACGGGCGGCGGAGGAGGCGCCGGAGGAAGGCGGCTGCGGGCAGCAGGTGAGCGCGGCCGGGCCGCACGGTGAGGAACGGCCTTCGCCGCAGCGGGCGTGGGCCGAGGCCGTGGGCGGGCGTGGTGGGGTCGGGTCGGGCCCGGCCGGGCCGTACAAGCCCCGCGGGGTTCGGGTGGGTCCGGCGGCGAGGGGGGGGCGCCGGAGGCGGGGGAAGCCGGACGGGCTGGCGTGGGGGGGGGATGGTGGTGACCCGCGAAAGTGCGTGCGAGGCCGGGGGCGACGTGGGTGCGTCCTCCGGTCCCCGCCCCGGGGGGGGCGGCGGGGTGGGGCGCGTCCCCGGGGTGCGGTGGGGCGGGGGTCCGGCGCAGGTGGAGCCCGCGGGGGCGGCCGTGGCACCGAGGGGCCCTGCGGGGAGCACCGAGCCGCCGGCCGCGGGCAGCGACCTCGGGGGCGCCGCCGCTTCTAGGGCTCCCCCGGGGTTGCCCGTGCCTGCGGTCTCTCCTAGGCCTTGAATCCCGGCCAGGTTTCCGTCAGAGGGTCCCTCTGGCGCGGCCGCTCCCGGGCGCTTTGTATCGCCTGCCGCCCCTGCGCGGCCGCGGGAGCGAGCGGGGGCTCCGGGAAGTTGGGGCTTCCCCGAAATCCTCCTCCTCGTCTCTGCCGGGGCTGGGGCGCTGTGAAGTTGGGCAGGCATCGGGACGAGGTTCCGAGGCGATGGCGCTGCCGATCCAGCCTGGCAGTGGGAGTTGTAGGGGAAAGGGCTCCCGCGAGCAGCGGGGCTCGTTCGTCTCTTTTCACCCGGTCGGTTCGCGGCTTGGCCGGTATGTCTGTGCGTGTGCGGCGCCCGCCAGGCTGCACAAAGGAACAGCCGGCCGGGTTCGGCCCGTCCTGCGGGCGCAGGAGGGATGGATGGATGAGCAACAGTGTGCGGGGCGGGGGCTGCAGCGGCCCGGGCAGCATCGCCCGCTCGGTGGGGCACGAAGGGGTTACTGCTCAGCTCCTGTTCGGAATGCGCCTAACTCCATTTATTGCACTCATGGAGATGAACAGTCTTCAAGAATGAAATGATACATCCCTCACAGGAGAGTTAATGTCTTGCAGCAGCTCTGGTCTAGAACTCCTTCGGTCCAGTGGATTTATGTAAGCTACTAGTTAATGGTTTATGAAATGATAAGGGAGCTTTTTCTGTGTGCTGCTCTGTTGTTGTCAATATTTCGTAATTCAGCTGTCCGGAGTAGGGGATGCTCATAGCTGTCAACAATGTCTGTTTGCACCTTTTAGGGGGATCTTGTTTTGTTTTGCTTTGCTTTCTTGTTTTGTATTTTCTATCTCTGTCCAGATAGGCTCGTGAATGAGGAGAGTGCAAAATGGAAGGCGTAGTCATTAGGTTTGGCTACAGTGTTACTTTAGGTATGGCTTGTAGCAAAATGTGTAAATATTTAAATGGATTTCTGACTCAGTTCTATTTGACTTATTGATCTATGGTTTCTTCTAAAATGGTCTTTATGATTATGCAGAAATTAGTAGTTACCATAGAGAAACAATATTGTTTTTTTGTTCATTAGCGTGTTTTCCATTTCTTCATCTCTTGGCAATTCTCTGTGGAAATGCTGGTTATTTTCCTTTAGCAAAAGTCTTACGGAGAAATAAGAATGTGAACCAAGTCCAGAAAAATAAATTTTGAGATCTGTTCATCTTTGCCTGTGATTCTAAGACTTTTGGTAGCCTGAATTATCTTACAGTGAAGTCTTTGTAGTTGAATGAGGTGTTGGTTATAAGCCTCAGTGAAAATTCAGATTTACAGAACTCTAAATGTAAAACATCAAAGATTCTTTTTTCCTGAATTATACATGTGAAATGCAATTCAGCTCAGCCATTTGAATCCTTATTAGCAGAAAATTTATTTTTCAGCCTGGGAAATACTTTCCTGCATTTATTACTTATCTTAAAGATGTGGAAACTGAAGGTGCATGTTAACTAGACAGAGTAAACAAGTTTGTTCATCTTCTCACCCCAGTGTTGTGAAACCCTCTGATTTTGTATTAGTAGCTGACAGCATTGTGCATTTAGGAAGAAAACAACCCAAACCAACAAGCCACGCTGGGCTCTTAAAGCTTCAAGACTTTGGACTCATATGTTTTGTAGTTTGATAGAACTGCCTGACATCAGAGTGATTTGTAAGTTGTTTTGCTTCCTACCAGAATGAACGTGGTGGGATAAAAGCTTTCTGAAATGACAGTGAAAATCCTTGTAAAAGTGCTTGCCTCCCCAGGAATGCAGGGGCTATTGGGATAACATATTGTAGATTTTTTTGTAGTGTGTTTGTGAGAGCCTGTTATAGCACCCTACGGGGTCCTTGAATTCTGCTTATAGCTGGTTTATTCCACTAGTAATGCTGATGGAGCTGCATAACATTGGAAAAACCCTGAATTGTCCTAATGCTATAGAAATTAAATCTTCTGCACTCTAGAAAAGATATTTTGTAAAATCTATTGGGGAAGAGATTCTCATGGTAGCCTAAGCTGGTGTAATTGATGACCATGGGGTTCTGTGCTACTTACTGCACTCATCTGACACTGCTGACCTTGTTCTTTATTTTTAAGGGAGGGGTCATAGTTTATTTGTATTTTTATTTGTTTTGCCAACTTATCAAGGAAACTTGGTTTAAACTAATGTGAAGTCATGGCCTTAGTCTTGATTTGGAGTTTATTACGGTCAGTGAACATACATATTAAAGACTGCTTGTTCAGTGTCAATTGAGATCTCAATTTTAGTAAGTGACGTTGGAGTGTATTGCCTTTCTTTTTCTGCAGAATACCCAGCATAAATTCAATCAGGCTGAGTTACATGTCCTCTGCATTCATGTTATTGCATTACCACCAGAGCAGCTTTGATTTTTCTGCCGATGCTTTCACCAAAAGGATCTGTTTTCCCCATGTTAATCTTTCTTTGCTGATCCAGCTGAAAATGGTTGTACAGAAAAATCTTAAGCTTCAGTTGGATCAACTGCCTGAACTGACTTCATGGCTATACAAATGTTATTGCTTGCATAGGAGAAGGAGGCTGTGACCATTTTTTTCTGAAGCAGCTCTATTTTAGTTTTGCTTAAGCTTGTCAAGAAACTTGGCAGCTTAAACTGGTGGTGTGGTGGTCCTCTCTCTTCTTGACTGTGCATCTTCCCCTGCTGGCAAGGAAGCTTTTGTGCCAGAGTTAAACAAAGTCAGAGAGCTAATCAGGCTCATAATTAATTGCTTTTTTGTTTTGTTGAATTTTGGCTGGATCATGTTTCTGAACTGGCTGATCACCCAGGTCAGGGGATGGCAATGGGACTTCCTGTTGAAGTGAATGGAATCAGGGGCTGGAGTTGGGGGCCATAGTAACTCTCATTTAAACTTCTTTGGGCTTTTCTGGAACTGTACCTTTCCATCAACCTTTAAGTGACTTGGGCTAACAAAGACCTATAGCAAACTGTTTTAAGCTGGCTTGGCTGGTAAAATCACAAATAAATTGGAGAGTGTTCTTGCTGAGCTGGCACATTGCTGTGGGTGGTAACAGTAGAGTGGAGGATGCGGTGATAGGGTTGGGCTAAGTGGAGTAACCTCAGACTGACACATGTACCTGGTAGAGGATGTGTTCTCATCTTAAGTGTGGAATCCATCAAATAGCCATTTTGAGCTGATGTTCTTCATGGTGTATTGTTAAAGCAGACGTTGCATCAGAAAGCAGAAAATTTTCGTAACAAGCAAGATTCAGAGGACTGTTCCACTGTGCAGGAGGCAGTGTTTGGGTTTGGGATTTTTTTCCCTGGTGTTTGTTTATTCTTTTTTTTTTTTTTAATTGGTGTTAACCAAGACTCGCAACTGACAGACATCAGTTTAAAAGTATAAATGACATCATGTCATATGTAGCTGGAGTTAGATATTCATCCAAAATCCTTTGAAGGGTGAGGAGATAGCTCTGAAAACTTGAATTGTTTTGTTAAGCACTTATCTTACAAAGTAATTATTTGTGGAGTCCTGGTGTTCTGTAGTTACCAGATGTGATGGCTTAAGAGGGGTTCTGGATACTAATTAATAGAATTTATGTTTCTGTACAGTTGTAACTGAAAGTGTGGTCAGGGCACATGATTTGTGTGTGAGAAATTGATTGAAAGGAATATGCTTGCCAAAATATGAAGGTGCTCTTGAGGAGAATGTGAAGCCATTAATTTCAGAATCTGGGGATCTAAGCAAGCTCTTGGCTTCTTTGAGTGCTGAATCTGTAGGATTTTTGAGATTTTGCTGGTAGGTTTTGGTACTGAAGCCAAACCCAAAGTTGTTAGCCTTTTGAGTGGAAACTGGTTTCAAATACATTGTACTAAGACTTGGACTGGACTGTTCGGAATCTTTTTCTGATTACCTTTCGTTTTCTGGGAAACAACAAACTGGAACTTCCTGGTGAATTGAATTGTAAGTGGTACTCATTAATCTTTATACCCAGAGAGTTTATTAATCAGAACTGCTTTCTGTATGGAGTAGATACATAGGTATGTACTTGGTCATTGCCTTGGGCTTCTTCAAAGGCCTCTGATCTCTGAGCTATAAGTATTGCTGTGGCTATTAAGAAGAAAACATGCACTTGGTCAGAAACCACTCTTACTACATGCTAACTGTTCTTAATTTGCATGTGACCACTCTTAATCTGTTTATTTTTCTAGGAAAAAAAACTCCAAACATTAAGGGTCTCTCTTTCCTTCTACTTTTAATACTGTTTAAACTTCGTAATGCAGTCCAAACCTGTGCGGAGTTTACTCTCAGCAGTGAACTGATTTTAGACTGTTAAAGAAGCTTATTTCTGTAATCCACCATGACTGGAGATACCTTGGCTTTTCCAAGGCTGTGCAGTTTGCTGATGGACATCACTGAGCACGGAATGCCAAACTCTCCTAGGTACTCTGTTTGCCTTGCAGTGCCGAGTGGCCCGTAAATGCTTGGGTCTTTAGTTAGCCGATATCTTTGTGTTGACTTAAGATTTTGAGTGAATATACTCTTCTTTCAAAGGCATTAATTCATCAACTACTTAAGTAAAAATCTGTGGAGACATGCAAAGGAATTTGTTCCCCACACGGAGGAAAGATATGAATAGAAACTTGGGTCACAATTGATACAGGTCAGGTCTAACTTTTGTATAGTAACTAATGGTAAAAGTGTTGGATTTATATTATTTTTCCAGTATGAGGGAAAAGCAAGTATGTTCCTTTCTTCTAAATGTGTTTAACAGTAAACTTCTAATTTTGTTCTTGTATTTTTTTCCTCTGGAACTCAGCAGCACTAGACCAGCTTATGTGAAGCAAACAGCCAAATACCATAGTCTCATGAAGCATAATTGCTAACTTGTTTTTTTTTCTCTCTAATATTTGTTTCTTAATTCAAAGTAACAACCTAAATTCTGTGTGGGGGAAAAGAAAGCAGTGTGTACTTTTTCTTATACTCATTTGATTTGTACTGATGGCTGTAACTGCAGAGCTACAGAGCTGTATAGGCTGTGCTCTGGGGGTTGTGTCTGCCTTGTCTCAGCAGTGGGACAGATGAATTTTCCAGTCTTTTCCCCTGCTTTGCTAATATGCCTTTGTAAAACGTATACTTAAAAAAAGAAAAAAGCCTGAGTATTTTATTGTCAAAGTCTGCTTAATGTGATCTTTGGGCTGACCATTTTTCGTTTGCAAGAATGAGATGTGATACGGTTTCCAAAAAGCCTGCCAGGCTTAATCTGGTCTAGAAAGCCTGAGAAAGAATTTACCCATCATTATTAGGGTGGTACTAGTGAAGGTTTAGTGCTTTGTGCTGGGCTGGGGTTCCTGCGTGGGTTCTTCTTTGTAGTTCTGATCAATGCAGAGTCTGCATTTATGTTGAGTCATTGCATTTCAGGTTGAAATGTCTATCACCTGTGTGTCGAATTCCTAACCCAGTTTGAAAATACTGTATAATGAGAATTGTTTAGTTTAAGGTCTTGCATAGACCAGTATAGGATTCAGGGGCTGTGATGTTGGTTTTGCTTTTTGTATTTTAGCAGATGTTTACTGATAAAGCGGCTTTTTGAGGTTTCTTTCCTTCCCCCGCCCCCCAGTTGAATTATCAGTAGTCTCATTAGTGGCTAGGATTAATTGGGTGTTCTCACATTAACAGGCCTTGAACATTATCAGAGTTTAATATTAATGCTAAATTTTACTTGTGTCTATAAACTTGGTATTTCTGTGTAGGTTACAGTGTCTATATGAAAAACATCTCTTACATAACGTGCTCTTTCTTTAACTGGATTTGCACAGGATGGCTTTGAAATAGTGTCGT
Organism: Hafferia zeledoni; assembly: GCA_035583235.1. NCBI lineage: Eukaryota > Metazoa > Chordata > Aves > Passeriformes > Thamnophilidae > Hafferia > Hafferia zeledoni. The sequence continues at coordinate 27,464,059 of JAWWEV010000167.1, forward strand.
GACAATTCTATGCTTAGTTGTTTACACATGAGGGTTGCTTCCTCTTTCTTTAAATGACATGAACTTGTTCTTTAGAGGCAGTTTGTTAAAGTGCCTCTCAGCTGTGCAGTGTGTGGATTTTCCTATGTCAAGAAAGCAGCCTATAAAAAGGCACTCAGTCTTTGAGCAGCCCTGTGTATTTCTCTTAGCTTGGTAGCAGAAAACCAGCATCAACCAAGGGAGTGAAGGACTGTGATTCAGTTGGCCTGTATCTTTTTGCCAGGATATTTTCTGAAAGTGTGTATAAAAATAGTTGGTTTTATAACAACCTTTTAAGAGCTGATTTTATATATAATCTATGTCTTGGGTTTACTGTACGCAGCTGACAAATAGAACAGTTGCTGAATGCTTTGTCAGACTCTCGGATATGTTTTGGATGGATGCATCTTGCTAATATTCAGTATGGATTATTTATAATTTCATTTAGATGTCTGTAATAGTGTTACATGGCTTTTTTTTTTTTTTTTTTTTGTTCAGATGTGTAAGGGTTGGTGTTTTTTTTTTTTTAATCAGGTTTTATTTGGTCAAATTCTGACCCACTAGTTTAGGTGCCCTAGAGACTCTTCTACAGCCTGTAATGAATACTATGGTACCTAAGTTACATCATTTCTCTGCTCCCCCAGGAGTGGCACAAATGCCAGATAATTTTTAGGTTTTCTCTAAGCCTTTTAACAAATTGAATACTTTGTGTCCTGAGTTTCATAAGGAGTACTCACAGTTTGAGAGTGTTATCCTCCAAATTAGGTCACCGTTATTTTTTCTCCAACAGTGAAGTACAAATTTTAGTAATTGTTCAAGTTCATTAAATGAAGCTTGTAAGATTGCCTTCACACAAATCTGCATAGCTGAAATATTTAAATGCTTCTTTGCTGTCTGGTGAGGCAGGGTATACCCTTTTAAAGAGGTGTTTGTTTAGTGCTGTCTGAAAGTTTTCCTCATTCTTAGACATAAGGAATTTGTTTCTCAGAAATTACCTTTATTGGCATAAATGACATAAAATAGATTCATGTCCATTACCTCACCTCTCAGATGTGATCCTGCACTTCAGTCTTATTCTTGATTGCAATCAGTTATTCTCTGTGTAATTAGCTCTTGCTTTGGACACCATATACTTTGCATTCAAGGGTTTGTTCTCAGAGTAGTCAGTCATTTGCACGTGGTGTTTGGCATTTTGCACGGACCACAAACCTAACTGGGACTGGGAGAAGGCCGTGTTGTTTGCCTGTCTGCAGTGTTTGTTGACTTGAAGGTAAGGACCCAATTCTGAAAATCATATGGTGTAAAGAATGTTTCTCATTCAAGTGGAGAAGAAAAAAATCTGTTTCTACCATGTACTAATTTAACAACTGTTTAATTGCTATTCTAATACTGTAGATACAGTTCTTCCTTTCTTCTGAGCCAGATAGTGCTGAGGTCGAAATACACCCAATTCAGGGAGATGCCATGAAATGTGGAAATTTTATTCTTGTTTTGAAAGTCCTGTGGAAGATAAAGAAGTTGATAAAAATAATCGTTTTTGAGAAAATCCGGGAGGAAAATCTTTTTGATTCTGTCTTATTTTCCTTATTCCTCATTTTTTGTTCCTTAATTTCTTAATAACGTACTGCACTGCTTTGCTGTGGATGAGTATTGTCGGTTTGTTGGGCAAAAAAAACGTTTTCCACAAAGTGGCTTTCCTTGGCCTGTTGGATGTTTTCTCTCACCTTCAGAAATTCGATTAATTTGATAGTCTGTTGCTCGCTTTCATCTCCTGCATTTCAGACCAAAAAAAAATTGATATTCAGAGGTAAGAAACGTTTTTGAAATGTGATGTATCCTGGAATTGTCTGAGATGCTGGATCGTGACTTATCTCCAGTCTTGCCTGATGACAGCTGAGTTTCTTGCACCTCTGCATTGCAGTTTAGTATTCCAGGACTGTTTGATTGTATGTTTCTTTCTTGAATTGAAAAAAGGATAAAAACAATTTCCTTTTTCCAGCTTTGTTTCAACAGGATCAGCTCCCTGTTTCCAGTTCTGGAGCTTTGGGTGGGGGAGGATGAACAGAGGGGCTGTGCTGTTGCTAAAAGGAAGTGACACGGATCCGGTGCATACGGCTAATGAAACTGAGCTAGTATGTTTTGGAAGTGGTCCTGCCTGCCTCCCTCACCCTCAAAAGATCCTACCTGAGGTGAAGGTTATTCATTCTGGAGCTCTTCACTGGAGTTTCTTCTAGATCCATAAGTGATTTCTGTGGCACAGGTAATGGTGGCTCCATGCTTTTTCAGTGGAGAGGCATCTGTAGGTGTAGCTTTATGAGCAGCCAGCTGCTGATCATCTTGTTATAGGAGCTCGGTTTGAGAGAGGAGAACACATCTCAAATCCACCGGTGACGGTAGTTCTGACTGTGCTGCCACATTGTCTTGCTGTCTGCTTCCAGTGGATGCCAACATTTTATCTAAACCAACTGGGTTCCACTCACTGCCTTCGCTCTTGCTCCCCATATAGCATGTCACAGTCTAGTGGCCAGACTTGGTTCTGTCCCCCTGCATAAGGGCCCTAGAAGCAGAGGTTTTACAAGTAAGGGCTGTGCAGCTCTCTAACCACAAGTATAGAGTAGTAACTGAATGAATGTCTTGCTTTTTGTGGCATCAGATCAAGTGGGAAATGGAATGACTTAGTGTGGGCAAAATGTCGGCAAATGCTAAAATGATTACTGAGGTGATAGTGAAGATAGTTTATCTTTTAATGATGCTAATAATGTTACCTTGGGGAAAAAAAAGTAGCCCCAAAATCTTCCTTCCTTCAGATGTCCGACAAAGAATGAAAACATTTCTTTTACAGAGCTAGGCTATGGGTTCACTTTTTTTGTTTCGCTTCACACACTGTCTCTGGCTCTGGTTACATCTAGAAAGGTACAAACATGTTTACTTCAGTCTTAATGTGGCTTTGATGTAAGTGATTGCTTGTTGTTCAGTGTACTGCTTTGGTGTTTGGTCTAGGTAAATTCTGCATAAGCTTCCTTTCCTCTTCCAGAGACAGTCTTTCAGTTTTGTAATGTGCATCTTTCTGCTGTGGGACATGTTATGTGTAAAACCAATGCGTTGCAACCAGATTTGCCTCCATTTTCATGAAATAGCTAATGCTTTGCTGACTCCTCTGTTTGAGATGGCATTGCATCTGGTCTAGTTCTGTGCAGAGATCCAAGATCAATTTACTGTGGATTGCTGTCCCAGTTTCTTCAGTGGAAAGCAACTGGCGTCTCCCAGTCCTGCATTGTATCACCCCCAAATCCTGGGCTGCTGTTCCGTGGTAGGTGTAAAATATCTGTGCCTGTCAGATTTTGAAATTCAAGTTGGAATTAATTCTATCCTCCAGAACTTGATTTCAAATGTACTTGATGGCATTTGTGGATATCGCCAGCAGTTCATGACCAGAAATTGTGGTTTTCCACTGCCCTTTCCTTGGTTTACCATGTGTGCAGTATTTATAAGGCAGGGCTCTAAACAATACTGACTTAGAGCTGCAGGCCTAATTTTTGGGATATTTTCTTTGCAGAGAACTGGGAATGGTACCAGTGCAAAATACACTGGAAATTTCTTCTCTCCACAGCTGTTGAAATGGAGCTGTGAATAACCCCTGCGCTCAGGACTGCATAGATGTTAAGATCTAAGCAATGAGTTTGTTGAATTCTGGTAATCCTTAGCTTTTGCTTCTTTTAGGCATCTCAGCATGATTGAAGACAGTGATTAGTTTAGGTAAGTAGCAAGGATGGTCTTGTTATTTTTTTTTTGTGGTTTGTTTTTTTTTCTCAGAAGCACCACATTCAGTGTTTTCATCTTTTACAAACACACACGTAGTAGTTGCCATGTCAGGTGCCAGTAACGAGTACTTATTTAGCTTCAATATGCTGTTTAAAAAAAAGAAGAGAAAGAAAAAGGTAATGTTCCTTTAGTAATCCTGGTATGTGTGTAGGAAGATCAATCTCATTTATGTGTAGGTGCTAAAGCAAGCTGTATTAAATTAGTTATGGCATAATTCTGTGTTTACTTTGGGGACTTCATTATCTGCTGTTTTAAGTTTGGAACTGGGTTACAGAAGTTCTGGGTTTTAATGCTAATTCTTTCATAAAATTGAGAAGTTTTTATTTTCCTGAAGATAGGAAATCATGTCCCCATACTCTCCCCACAGGTCTTTAGCCCCAATGACGTTTGTAAAGGACTTAACCAAGAGAAGTGTCATTAATATTTATTATTTCTGACATTATATATATTATAATTTCCTATTGGAGTTGGGATCACTTAAGTTCAGATGCATGGAAAATATGTGAGGTGGTTACTCTTCAGATAGTTTCATTATTCTCAGTCTTGTCCAAAGCAAAATTAAGGAAGTTCTTCACATCCATTTAAGGTTTTTATGACTCATCTCTTTGGGAATAGAATTATCACTAAGGGTTTATCTGATTGGCGACCAGAACAGTGTAACATGCTTACAGTTCTCCTTTATTCTGTAGTATGTTGGGATCACCATGTAGTGGTCTTTAAGCAGGTAGCAGAACATCTTTTAACTGTACTAATGGAATATCTGAATATCAGAAATTCAGATTAGCAGGAAGGGGGAGAGGCAGAATAATAGCAGATTTGTATGATTCTTTGAAATCAGTGAAGTAAATCCCGCGTGAAGGACTCATTAAAAATAGAATTCTTGTTGTATACAAGAAGTAAAGGATGTTGAATAAAATTGTGAATTCTTTGCTGATTTTGTAAACTAAAATATTCTGTGGTGCAGTACAGGTTTGTTTAAGAGCAAGCTGGTTCATGGATCCTCTACTTTTTTATTTTCTTTTCCTTTTTTTTTTTTAACTCATTTTCTAATTTTACTTAACCTTTTCCCATAGAAACTTCAAGGCAAAAGGTGCAGGTTCTTACAGTGAAAGGCAAACTTGTGAGATCTGACTTAGCTTTAATTTTGTTCTGCAGATCTATTTGCTGACAGGTTATTTGGGGTTAAATCCAGAAAAATAAAATTTTGCTAGTATTAAAGTTCAGGTTCTTGGCATGACAAATTCCAGGCTGTGAGTCATGTTTTGGTTCTCCTGTGTGGTGCATGGTGGAAAGTCAGGAATGGGAGAATCTGATTGAAAAGAAAAGGTAATCCTGCTCAGCACAGCAAATAAAATGCAGTCCAGACTCAAGTCCTCTTACTTTCTAGCTTATAACCCTTGTGATTTATAGCTGTAAGCCTCTTTGAAAGTTTAAAACGTTTCTGTGGTTAGTGGTTTATTCCTTCTGAAATACCTCTGAAGGAGGTGCTAGGTGTGCCTCCTAGGTGATGTTAGGACATTCAGAGAAACAAACAAGGGCTGTTGGCTCAAAAATGTGTCTCCCAATCAAGTCCTGTTCACTAGCAAGTATTTTTGCTCCTGGTAATGACACTGTTGAGGATGTCTAAGGGTGGTCCTGGATATCTCCTGAATTCTGTCACTGGTAGAACTGTTCTCACTGCCCATTGTGTGCTTCTGTGGCATCTTTTGTATTTAACATTGTCATAAACCACAGTCATTCAATGAAACCAGCAAAAAGTGAGTATTTTCCACTGCTGTGGTGAGATGGATTGTCTCCAAGTGGTCTGGCAAATGCTCTGGTGTAAGGGAGAATGGGAACAAGGGGGAGCTGCGGGTGGTTGGGTTGGTACAGCCAGAGCTCCTGCAACCTGGCTTTAAATGTGAAGGAATTGTAGACTCTCTAGTGCAGGGAATAGAGAAAATAATTCACAGGTAGTTTAGCCTAGCTCAGTTTCCATGTGGAAGTGGCATGCTGATGATTTTTGAGATGATAGGAGAGCAAAAGAAGTTGTGTGTTTTGAGAGGAGAAGTTGGGCGAAGTAGGGAACGAAAATGTCGTTTCCCTTGGAAAAGTACAGTGTTTCAGCTTTTTCTGTGGGGAAGGTGTTTTATGTCATCACTTTGGGGATGTTCCTCATTCTACAGAAAAGCAATAAAGAATGCACTGGACTAGGGAAGGGGGCTAAGGGCAAGCATGGCCTTCAAGCACAGCTGATGAGGGCCCCTTCTGAAAGAGGAGAGGATGACAGAAGTTGTGCTGACTGACTTGTGGGCTCTTTTCCTCCCACCCCCCTGCTTTAGTGTGTGCATCTACCACTCTTCCTTGGTATGTGTGGTTTTTGGCTTTAAATGAGGGCTACTTGGTCAAGTGGCAGGTAGGTTGGTGGTGTGTGGCAAGTGGTGGTGCTGGAGTTGGGCTGATTACAGGGACCAGGTGCAGGGCTTACATGAGAGAACTTCACTTACACAAAACCTGGAGCAATGGCAAACTTTAGGCTGTGAGAGGAAGGTGGTTACTGCTTGTGGTCCCTTAATGTCTGTTTTCATCTCACAGAAGGAAGAAGCTCTTGCCTGTGTAGTCTGCCTACGAAACCTAATTTATTTCAGGATCCACCTCTTACAGAGAACTCTGAGGATTGATTTTTTTTTTTTTTTTTTGAGACAGATGCTCTAATGGAATTAAGTATCTATATGTTAGTTTCTGAAGTTTCTTCATTTAATCAGCTCTTGCTTCCAGCAAAACTGTGTTGTATTTCCTTGCCGGAAGCCCCAAGGCACCAGGGAGAGCAGATGCAGCAATTTGCCTCACCTGTTCAGTACAGTCTGTAAAGTTTGGGATTCTACTTGTTAAAGATGTAGAACCATCACTTCACTGTATCTAACCTGTTACAGGCTATCTCTGTGATGTGGACACTGTTACTGTGTTCTTTGTAGGTGAAGCATCAGGTCAGTCCCTTGAATGTAAAATACCGCTTACCTTTCTAGCAGGTGGCTGTAGCAGTGCCAGGTACCCACATCTGCAGTGGTAACATTGTAGCTGATTATCAGGCTGTTAGTGCCCAAAGTCTGCCAGGAATACAGAGTTTTTAGAAAAAGAAATTGTCAGCTCTAAATAGCCTGTGCAAGGTAACCTGAGGTATAGGTGAGGTCAATTAAGTTGGAAAATTAATCACATGGACCAGTTAACAGGGAGGTAAACACCCTGTATTCATGGAAGAGCTAAAGAATTTTAGCCATGAAAGAAATGCTGTATGATTATAGACTTAGGAAAATTTATTTGTCTGGGAGGAAGTGTTTAATTTCAGTCTATCCAGCCAATTTTTAAGTAATTCTCTGTGATGCTAAGTGCCAAGTAGTCACTGTTTTTAAAAGTTATTTTGAAGTAAACTTGCACATTGCATATAACCTGGGAGAAGGAGCTGAATATTAAGTACACTTTGATCTGCTTCCCTGGTAAAGATGTCTGCTGTGTTTATTCAGCAATACTTCAATGCTTTATCCTTTTTATGGAATTTTCTGACTCTTAGTCTGTAGTCTCCTGTTTCTCTAAAGAATGGTGATTGAGCTTTGATGTGTGAAGTCTGACTTTAAATAGGCAGTAAAATAGCAGAGTTTGAAACATGTTGCTTCCCAGTTGGTTCAGTTCTATGATGAGGACAGCTGATCTAGAAAAATCTTCCTGGGATTATGTATGCTTTACTTTTATTAAATTAATTTTCCCCCAAACTTCCCAATGTAACTGTTATCAGTTCAGTTTTATTGCAAATGCAGAACTGTCTGTGCCATTATAAAGCCCAGGTGCCTTTGCCATCTGAACACTTTAATCTATTCCTGCTCTTTGTTTTAAAAGCCTCTAAATTTGACAGTAATTCACTGATAGGATGTTATTTGGGTGTAAGTTGTAGTAGGAATGGTCAATTTTGAGAAAGGAATGTGTGCTTTTCTCCCTATCGCCTTCGTTCTGGTGTGTGACACCAAATGGACACTTGCTGGGTCCCAGCTGTGGTTTGGCTCCTTTTGCCCAGTGGAGTTAATGTTCCAGTGTTCTAAAGATGATCCAATAAGCTGCATGTGTGTGTTGGACAGCTCTTATTTTTATGTCTAAAGAAGTGAGGGGTTATTTGTATTACAGTGTCTTCAAAAATGGGTGTTCTGCTGTTTCCAGGAAACCTTTACCAGTTATTCTAGTAATTTATAAATCCTTCTGTACAGATAAGCATTCGGATTTTTGAACTCAAAGGCTTTATCTCTGCCAATCAAAGCAGAATCAGGTATTTTGTCCATGTTTTGCCACAGCCTAAGATCAAAATTCTTTCTGAATTTGGCAAGCGACTCTTGCATTGTTTTATGAAACTTTTTTTTTAAGTTTTATTTTGTAATTCCTTGATGCCTTCATTTTTGCAAAATAACTTGTACATGGGCACAGGTGTTCTGCTGACAGGTGTCAGAGTGGGCTGCCTGAAATCATGTGAGACTTGTGGTTGGGTGTAGAGATAGTCCTACAGAAATACCTTATGAAAAGAGCTGCAGAGAAGACTGAGCCTGAGGAAAACAAAAAATAATGGGTGCATTTGAGCGGTGTTCAATACAAAGGAGATGTTAGGGTAATGAAAGTGATTGATAATCCAAGTTATTGGTTCACACTCTCCTTCCTGAAATGACTCCTTTGATTTTCTTAAATTATATAGCGAGAATGAATTGTCTTGGTGAGTTGCCTTCAGTCTCGCTGCCTTTGTCCAGCTGGTTTAATTCTGAATAGCAATTATGTCAGATTCTGACTTGCAACTGTTCCACTGCAACTCCTCTATGAACAAGCTCTTCGCTGTAAATGTGAACAGGTTTGCTCCAAAGCGAAGAGTTTAACAGAAAGTGAGGTAGGAAAAAGGCTGAGAGTTCAAAGTGAGAATCATATTAGCAGAAACACTGAGGCTTTTGGAGAGCAGCTTTTGTTTGATTCTGAAATAGTCTGGATGGAGTCCACCTCTTTATAATTGATACTGAAAGATTTTTTTCCCCTACTTGTTTCATAAAACTTGATCATGAATAAAATTAATTTTCTTCTTGTCAGAGCTGGTTTCCCATTATTCTTCAAGTGGGAAAGCTTAAAACTTGTAGAAAACTTGAAAGGACAGATCTTATCCTGGAAGGAGTAGATGAAAAAACATTTCCCTCTTCTTTCTGCATGTGGCATGCCTGCTCAAAGCAGGCAGAGCCTAAGAGGAAGCTTCTGCCTGGGTATGGTTTCCAGCTCTTGTGCATTTACATCAGCACCTTCCTCTCAGTCCCACGAGTGTTTTCAGGAGGACTTTGCTACCTGTTGCTGCTGTAGGTCAAAGATCAGGTTCTGGTTTCAGAACAATTGCCGACCTACAGGCTGTAGAGGCATCTGACTAATTTGTGCAAGTGAAGATCTTCCTTCAAAAGCACTGGAAGAGAAGTCAGTGTGCAGTTATTTTCCAGTGAAGTGGTTTGTTTTATTAGCACAGAGATAATGGTGTCTACACCAAAAAAGTACTTGCAACATAAGCAAAGGTGTGTGTTGCTTTAAAGCTCTTGCTGTTCAAGGTGGGTTCTGTCTCCTGGCTCTCTGGTCCCACGCTGTGTTAACGTAAGCAACGAGCCTGCACGAGGCAGGTGTAGGACAAGTTTCTTCCTTCCTCCCACGGTCTTATTTTATCTTTTTTTCTTTCCCCCCCCCCCCCCATTTTTGGAGGTTAAAGAATGCATTAGTTCCTGAAGACAAAAAGGATGTGTTCAAAAGATGAGGACTATCTGTTTAAATCGGGGTGATTTGCAAAGCTTCTGTGTTGTTTTTGGTTTTTTTTTCTTTATGGATGCTGGAGTCACAAGGTCTGTTATGATCCTTTTAAAATCAATTCTGGATACAGAAGTGGGGGAATGATCTCACAGTTATGACAATTCACAACTCTAATTTCATTTTGCAATTAGTTCAGTCATGCCAACTGAAGCTTTTCAGGCTCTCAAATTCAGCAGTGTTCATGAATAATCTAACAATTAGAATTTGTGTTAAAATAGATAGACTTTAACACACAGCAATCCTGTTTGACTGGCTTTGCATGAAGGTATAGCCACTGAAGCAGACAACATAATTCTTAAATGCTGGGTAAGATGGAAAATAACTATGACTGAAAATGTGTAATGTTTTTCAACTAATAGGACTTAAAATACGGAGACTTGTCTATAGGAATCCTTCTTCCTCTAAAGGCAATTTCAGCCTGGTTGCTAAGAGAGAATTTGGGGTCAGGTGGTAGCAGTAGAGATGGAAAAAAGGCCATTTCCAGTTTGTCTCCTGAGCCTCAGCTCTGCTGGAACAATGGCAGTGGGAACCAGAATTGCCCATTGACAATAACTAAAGGCTGTATGGTGTTTTTTTAAAATTCCGAGTATTCTGAATTCAAGCTGATGCCCTCCAAAGAGAGTTCAGAAGCACTAAGGAGTTAGCCTGTGATCAACTGATAACATCAACTTCTAAGAGAAGGGCTTGCTTTTTGGATGAGTAAGGGGATTTTAGAGGCAATTATTTGTCTTAATATTGCTACCAAACAAACATGAAGTCTCCATCTCTATGTAAGCTTTGCATTAGTCTTCTGTATTATTCTTAGTAAAGTTTTCAGTCACACAATAGAACTTAAAATAAAAATAATAGCTATATAGTGAAAAGAATATATATGTCTGGAAATTGGGTAATGTGCTGACACTGAAGCAATTTGGTATCTGGTATCCTTATTTTTGGCACTTTTGGAAAAAGAAATTCTGCAAAAGGTATTGATCAGTAGAATCTGAGTATAAAACATGCAGACTTGCAAAGTTGGATCTCTGCTTTTGGAGTAACTGGTCATGAAGGCAATTTTTTTCTTCCCAGAAAGATAATCTGTAAAGGTAGCAGAGACATATTTGACCAGTAAGGTGGGAGAGTGGTTGTATTGATTCATTATCTCTTCCATTGGGCTCTCAAACTTGAAGGTAACTAAGGTGTTGAGAACAGAAAAGGCTGAACTTCTCACAGGTTTCCTTCACTTTGTTAATCTGGGTGTTCTCGAAAATGTGTGCTCAAATGAAGCAGGACTAAGATAAGGTCTAATAATTGTTAATAACAATAAAAATTACCAAGTTCTATTTACATACAAGTGTTCTCTTACATCTGTATTAAAGCACTCCTTTCTGCTTTACATCCTGAGTTGTTTGAATGAAGGCAGACATCAATTTCTTTGAAACTCTCAGTTGGAGAGTAAGTTTGAGTCTTTCAAAGGTTGGTTCTAATAACTGGGGGAGAATGTTGCCAAAATCCCCCAAAAATTGTGAAATGCAGTTTAATAATTGGTGTAATGTGTTTTAAATTTAGTCTTTGGAGTCTATCTAGTAGAAAAATATTAATATGAGGAAAAACTGTTGGTATTAATATAGTCACAAACTAGACAAGCAAAGACAGACTTAATTTAACATTTACAGTTTGACTCCTAGTAGTTTACATAGGTCTGCTGAAACAATTCCTAGCATTGGCAAAATTGCAGTTTACCTCCTCAGTGCTTTGTGTTATGGTGCCTTAATTATATGTAACCATAAAGTTCCAAGTTTTGTCAACTTTGAAAAGTTTTAATTCTTGGTGGTTTTTTGTCTTTAATACCCTATCAGGGATGTTGGTGCAGATGAAGTAACAGACCAAACTTGCAGTTGTAGGTTATCCTCTGTACTTTCTGAACAGATCAACAACAGGTTGCTCTTAGCTCAGTCACACTTACTCCGTTGAACCATTAGTGGCTGCCATGCTTGGAAGCACTTCCTGGGGTGATTCCAGTGCCAGGGAATTGGTGTAGGGGTGGTGCACCAGGGCTGTAGCTCTGTAGCTCTTTGTCTTTGTGAGTTGTGGGCTTGGGCTGAAGCTACTTGTGTGGGTCCCAGGCCTTGTTGCAGGGGTCAGTATGTGCCCTGTAGCACAGCTTGCCTATATCCAGGGTACTGAGGGTCTCCCTGCAGGCAGGATGCTGTGCAAAACTGAGCCTCATGTTGTGAGTTGTCCACTCTGAGATAATACAGCTCCTGTAACTTTCTTCCTCTCTCTGGAGAACTAAAAACCAACCCAGACTTCGTCTTGTGGCATCTCTTCTTCACCCTGGTAGAGTCTAAAAGGAGTACTATTTATCTTCAGAGCACAGCATTCTCTCCCTCAGCTCTATAAGGCTCAGTGGGGTGGAATATGTGCTTCAGCACATCTCTAATTAAATTGATTTTTTCCTGGTGTACTCTGAGTAACTAAAAAATAAAAAAGACAAAACCCCAAAACAACACCAAAGACAAATGCTTATACTTTTAGTGAAGTGTGTCTTAGTCCAGGGTTTGAATCACAGGCAGAGTTCTGTTTAAATGAAATGTGTTCTGGTACTGGAGTACTATTCTGTCAAAATGTTATCTAATTCATTTATAGTCTGTGATTTAGCTTAGGGTGCAGGGACTGAGCTTGTTACATGTTTGGCCTTTGCGTGTGCCAGGCACACCCCAAAGGTGCCTTTATGAAATTCCATGTCAAGATGATAAGGTGCAGGGTTGCCTCTCTGTCTGAGGTATGGACTCTGATACGCTGTCGAGTGCATGGGCTTATCTAGGCAGTCCAGGTATGTTTGGGTAGTTGTCATTAATGAGCTGGGTCTGTAGTAGTACTGAAATTTTTGTCTAATTCTTTTCTCTAAGCACCTCTTAAGAAGTATTCTCTTTAGACAGTTTGAGTTAGCTGATACAAAGGTGTACCATGGTGAGCTCATTGGGCCTGGAGGCAGCAAGGACTGGGCACCTGGTATATCTTGTCCTGGGTCTCTCCTTGCCCTCAACCCTCCAGCAGCTCCCTTTTTTTAAAGAGAGAAATGTGGCAGCTTTGGAATGCAGTCAGTCTCATCTCTGGCATGCAGGTATCCACTCTCTCCTCGTTTAACTTCTTGGTGTGTTGGTAAGGCTTATGTTGAGTCTCTTGGTTTTTAATTTTTTTTTCCTAGGGGCACCATTTTGAACTACACCAATGTTGTCTAATGGCAAATCTTCTATTAGGTCAAATTATTTTATAGTTGGAAATCAGATGCAATGCAGTTTCTCTTGGTGTCCATCTGTGATAAACACTTACATGAAGCAGACCCAAAGCAGCAGGGGGGTTGTTTGAAGTATAACTTATGCCGTAAGTCACATCTGCATGTTTGGGTTTTTTTTAAACTTCAAATGTTGGATTCTCCTCATATGCCTTGGCATATTTTCCCAGTGGCTAAAAGTAAGCTGCAAATACTAGTCTGGTATTGAATGCCAGCTACTTGATCTAGCAGGAATAAAGCAAAAGATGAAAAGAAGTTTGAAGCCTTTGTCATTTAGATTATGATCTAGTTCTTGCTTAATTTTCTGTTATGTATTTCAGAAGTCTGGAGACTTCTGAGTAGAGAGAAAAGAAAAGTTTTGTTACTGTATTACTGTATGATCTGATTAATTCTCAAATTAGTAATGTAAGAAACCATGGGTTACAAATGAGCACTTCCATTATTTGCTGAATAGCTACTGTGGACATTGCAAGTGCTTCCAAGATGTGAAGCAAACATTAAAATCTCTGGAGTGTTCCTTCTAAAAGTGCTTTATTTTCTGAATGTAATAGGAATTACAGTATGAAAAGCAGGATATAAAATCAAGTGTTTCTACAGTGTGGTTATGGCTGAATTGTGCAAGTAACAACATGTCCTTTCCTCTTTACCAGATATGAACTGGTTTATATGTACTCCAAATAGGACATAGAATATGCTTCAAATTAGTCTGTTTTAAGTTGCTTAGATGAACTTCTAAAGTGGCCCTCAGGAAGATGGAGTCTAGTATTGTATTATGCTCATTTTCCCAAAGAAGTTGAAAAACTTACTGTACTTCACTGCTTTTTTTAGCGCAAGATGTTGTCCAAACTTTAAGAAATAAAGCCAGAAACAGCAATCCAGAATCTTTTTAAATACTTTGTTCCATACATGTGAAAACAGTTTTTGAAAAGTGGTGTTGGAAACCTCAGATAGCAACCTTCAATTTAAAGGAATAGTAGAATGAGTCATTCTTAAAACAACAAAAAAGTCTATGGTGGTTTTTGTCCAGTAATACGAAAAGGATTGACTCTGGATGTGAAATGCTGAGCTTTATTGCATTTGCACTAGGCAGAATTATTAACATTGTATTGTAGAGGTTGTGGTGCATTTTTGGCAAGCTGATACATTCCTCCCTTTTTCTCTTGCTTCCTCCCACTCAGGGGTTTTTGTCTTTCTCAATCTGATTTTGAGGAGAGAGATGGTACACATAAAAACCTCTGAAACTGTAACTTGAGTTTGGATTTGATGTAAAACTAAACTGTTACCATAAAATCAGACTACAGAAATACTCAAAATTAAAAAACTTTGTAGTCGTATTTAAATAAAGCCAGATGTAGTTAAACTGTAGAATCAGACAGTAGGGAATTAACTGCCTGGACTTCTGTAGGTGATACCTGGCAGAGCTGAGAAATGCGTGTTGTGTAAGCTCATCGTGCCTTCCCCATGTGTGTTTGTGCATCATCTTCTCTGCATTGGGAGAAGGCTGGTTTGGATGATGACAGCAAGTTAAATGTAAGAAAAAAAAATCAACCAATGTCGTATCATCACAAGAACTGTATAGTAGTATGATGCAAGCTACTGTCATGTTCTGTTTTTAGCAAGTATGAACTTGGTCTGTGGTTTTACTCAGAACTCTAGGTCTGTATTGGATGAATTTGGAAGGACAGTGCACCCAGTAATTTGTTGGTTAGCTGGTAAGGACTTTCCTTCATCAAACCTCGTGAATGCCCCTTATACTGTAGCTGAAAATATCAACTTGCCACGAGTTGATACTTTGGAGGATTCTTTTAAGCCTGTTGTGTGTAAACCCCCATTATCAAGGTTCAAAGGTGGCTCCATATGCTACACACAGAGGATCTTTTATGAACAGCCTTGGAATGCTACATGGGTGGTTGTTTCTAAAACAAACAGATAGTAACTCCTCTACTTTGCCTCTGTTTATACATAGACACAGATGAATTAACAAGCTTGATTCATATGCAGGCCACTTTTTATTTATTTAATTTATTGAAATGAAAAATATCTATAAAAAGTAACACTCCTTTAAATGGATAATAAAGTCATTTAGAACTAATATTGCTATACGTAAGTGTTTTTAATAGATCTAATAATATTTAAATATATTTCTCTGTGATGTTTTACATTTAAGGCTGAAGAATTATGTCCCTGAGATGAGAAGAGAGAAGCGGAGGGGTGGGAGGATGAGGGGGCGAAGCTGACTCTCCATAGCCAAGAATATCTAAAAATGGAGCATAGACAGTAGTACTAATTTTGCTTTTTATGTTGTCTTCAAATTTTCTGCAATAATGTGTCAGGTTTGCGTGGCAAAGATTTGGTGTTGGGGTGTGAGAAGGTGCTGGAAGCTTCTCCTGTCTGACAGAGCCAATGCCAGCTGGCTCCAAGGCAGACTTACCCCTGGCCAAGGCTGAGCCAATACAGCAATGGTGGTAGCACCTCTGGGATAACACATTTAGGAAAGAAATAAAGGTTACTGCGTGGGAACAACTGCAGGCAGAGAGGAGTGAGAATGTGAGAGAAACACCTTTGCAGTCACCAAGGTCAGGAGGTGCCCCTGGCCCCAGAGCTGAGGTTCCCCTGCAGCCTGTGGTGCAGACCATGGAGAAGCAGCCCTGGGAGGTCCATGGTGGAGCAGACACCCACTTGCAGTCCATGGAGAGCTCCACGCCAGAGCTGTGGATGCCTGAAGGAGGCTGTGACCCAGTGAGAAACCTGTGCTGGAGCAGGACCTGTGGACCCATGGGGAGAGAAGGCCAGGCTGAAACATGTCTGCTGCCAGGACTTGTGACCCCAGGGGGGACAACGCTGAAACAATCTGTTCCTGAAGGGCTGTAGCCTGTGGAAGTGACCTCTGCTGGAACTGTGGGTTCTTGAAGAACTGCAGCCCATGACAAGGATTTATGTTGGAGAGATTCATGGAGTACAGTCTCCCATGGGAGAGACCTATGCTGGAGCAGGGAAAAGAATTGTTTCTAATTGTTCTACTCTGATTTGGTTGGTTATAAATTAAATTATAAGCAAACTTGACCTGGGAGTTAAGATTGTTTTGCCCATGATGGTCATTGGTGAGTGATCACCCTGTCCTTACCTTGACCCATGAGCCTTTCATTATATTTTCTCTGCCCTGTCCGGTTAAGGAGGTAGATTGATGGGAATGTCCTTGGTGGGCACATGGCCTTCAGCCAAGGTCAGCCCATCACAAAATTATAACTTGTATAACATTTCTGAAAAAAACAGAACACTAGTAATTTGATAGTGGAAGACATCTGGCTGACAAAGCTTTACAAGTGATGGCAGATGCTGAAAAAGTGATAGGGAAAGTATCTAAATAAACAGCTTCTCTAGGAAATTGTTATGAAAGTTCAGAGATGCTTAAGAAGATGGGCTGCAGCTTTACCAGTGCAGTTTTACATCTTGATAGCTTTTGTTGTTCTCAAAACTGGTGGTGATGTCAAAAGTCTTCAAATATCCAACTATCACATAAACCCTTCAGCAATGTTAAGTTCTTATCCATACTGATATGCTGGCATTGTGGCTTCTTTACTTTATACATCACCTTACGGTATGTTGGGTGATTACTGTTGCCATTTTCTGCCCTTTGTATATTTGGAATGATCCTGTAGACCACTTGAAACAGTTTCACTGAGTTTTCCTCATGAATAGACTGAAAGAGCATGTTCCATTTTAGTACAGTTGAGTTACAGAAACTTTGGTTGGGCGAATAACACTTTTCTTTTGTCCATGTGGGCAAACCAGTTTTTCTTGTTCAGTGGTAACCAACATAATGTAAAATATGTGTATTTGGGTCATAGTTTCTTAATTTCATTTGTAATCTGGTGTTTTGGGAGGATTGTTTGAAGTTTTCCTGTGCTGCTTATAATGATGTTGAAATTTCAAGCTGTGAAACTAATGAAACCAGCAATATGCAGTAGAAAATTCCATTATGCAGCTCCTGAAAGCCTTTTATTTTGGTTTTTCCTTTAGGAAAGTTTATTGCTGGTTGTTTTCTCGTCAGGTGTGTACAGAAATCACAGTATGCTCGTGGAATTTAATGCAGACAGGTAACCTTGCAGGGACTTAAATTGTAGTATTTAGTAGCATTGTCCTGGTCATATCAGTATTTCTGAAAACGAAATGTCCTTAAGCAAGTTCTTTGCGAAATCTGACCTAGCAATGCTCACTGTTAGTCCTGTTGTCTGGTCCCCTCCAAAGTGGAGTTGTCTGATGAACTGCCTGACCTGTGGATCATGAGGGAGAATTTTTTGCTTTGGTTGTGCTGAAGCTTTTTCTGAAAGCATGTTTTGCTAAAAGAGTAAATACTGTGACTAGCAACTGTATGAATGTTACCAGTTTCTGGACAAAATTATTTATTTTAAAATATTTTAATAAAATTGCCTCTTGTTGGTTGATTGTACTTTTTCCTTGATATGTGCAGAAATAAATTAATGGAATCACAGAATATTCTGAGTTGGAGGGACCCACAAGGATCAAGTGAGGTACAAAGCAGTCTCTGCTTGCAATGCTCAGATGCTGCTTTAGACATAGGAAATGCTGAGTTGTGTCACCCATAGTCCTGTTTCAAGACAGGCTTTCAAATACTTGTTAGAACTGTGGTGATACGAACATGGCTTTGGGGTCCTGGCCTTTTGGGAGGCTTGACGTGTTATGGGTCTCATGTTAACACCTGGATTTTCACTTCTTGTATTGAGAAGCAATACAATTTTGCTTTTTGAATGGATAAACTTTAATGGTAACTAGTAAATGAACAAAATCTAAATAAGCAACACTAATCTTCTTAGAACATTCTTTTTCTTCTTTACTCATTTGTTTGGTACACATTCCATGGAGTTTTGAATCTGATGGGTTAAAGCACTATTCACTGATGTCCATTAGGACACTGAGCTGTTGGCTACATCCAAAGGGTAGTGGTCAGTGGCTCAGTGTCCCAATGGACAGTGACAGGTGGCTTTGCTATTTAGTGACGCAGATAAAGAGATCAAGTGCACCCTCAGAAAGTTTGCAGGTGATACAAAGGTTGCCACAACAGAAGGACAGGATGCCATCCAGAGGGACCTGGACAGGCTTCAGAAATGGGCCCATGGGAACCTCATGAGGTTCAGCAAAACCAAGTATGAAGTGCAGCACTTGGTTTGAGGCAACCCCAGGTGTCAATACAGCCTGGGGGATGAACAGGTGGAGAGAAAAGGACTTGGGGGTGCTCGTGGGTGAGAGGCTGGGCATGAGCTGTCAGTGTGTGTGTGTGAAGCCCAAAAACCAGTCGTGTCCTGGGCTGCATCAAAAGCAGAGTGGTCAGCAGGGTGCAGGAGGTGATTCTGCCCCTCTGCTCCACTCTGGTGAGACCCCACCTGGAGTGCTGCACCCAGCTCTGGGGTCCCAGCACAGGAAGGACATCGCCCTATTGGAGGGAGTCCAGAGAAGGGCCACAAAGGTGATTACAGGGATGGAGCATCACTCCTATGAGGAAATGCTGAGAGAATTGGGATTGTTCAGCTTGGAGAAGGCTCTGGGCAAACCATATTGCAACTTTTCAGTACTCAGAGGGGCTATAAGAAAGACAAACATTTTAGCAAGATCTGTTGCAATTGGACAAGGGTTAATAACTTTAAACTGAAGGACAGTCAATTTAGATTAGACATATGGAAGAAATGTCTTGCAGTGAGGATGGTGAATCACTGGAACAGACTGCCCAGAGAGGTGGTGGATGCCCCATCCCTGGAAATATCAGGGTCAGGATGAATGGGGGTCTGAACAACCTGATCTAGGTGATGATGTATGTCCCTGCCTTAAATGAATTTTCAAAGGTCCTTTCCAACCCAGACTTATCTATAATTCTATGAAAATAATACTGATTTTTACAGGTGTGATGCATTTCCACTGGTAAAAATGCTTGCTCAGGCAGGTCTTTTTATTCAATACCACATGTAAATGGACACCAAAAACATTGATTATTTTCTGAAGGTACTGTGCCCAACATTTGTTCATCTGCCATTCTACTTTTGTTGAGCAGGTTGTGGAAAAAAAGTGGCTGAAACAGCTGCATGCTGGGGTGTTTGAGCTTTAGTGTGGTTTGGGGGTCAAACGTAAATAGCTGGATTTATATTGGAAAGAGGGAGAACTGCTCTGAACTGATTATACTTGTAAATGTGCTGAAGTTTTACTGAGAGCACTGAGCCCAAATGGGTGCTTGTTTTGGAATAGATTTAAAGTTTTGTTCAAAGGCTTCATGTTAAACTTGTTAAAACAGTTTGGGAGCCCTAATTCGTAGGGAGCTGGTTAAGGACATACTGTTGTTTTTCTTTTTTTCTTTTTTTCTTTTTTTTTTTTTTTTTTTGTTGCTGTTTCTACAGATGCCTTTAACAATTGCATTTTACCACAAAGTGGCAGAGTGGCTGGGATGCCTCCAACTGGTTATACTGAAGTATATCAGGATTTCTGCAAAACTAGGTTTTGTTTATCGCCCTCAGGAGGCTTGAAATAATTTAGTATTTTGAGACATGCTGAAGTTTTGGGAATACACTTCTTTTTGTAATGGTGAAGATGATCTCATCTTTTGTCTTGACAGATGTCAAGCTGTTAATATCAGCTAGTTTATACTTCTCTAGAGCTTTTACTGCTGCTGTTTGTTTGGGGGACACTTTGTTTAAACCAGCTTATCACCCTAAAGTAGAATGCTAATTCGTAGAACTGCTCTTGCCACCCTTTACTTGTGAGTGCAACATTTACTATTCTGTGGCTTACACCTGTGTCTTCAGTATGTGCATTTTGGTAGCTCAGTTCTTTGCTCTGTACAGTCAGAGCTCTTTAATGCATACTATCCAGACCTAGTGAGTTGTTTAAATTGTTGGAACACTTCACCACTTGATGTGTGTGTGATGTTGCCTTGCCTTAGAAATGCAGCGCAGGCCTTAAGGTATGGGTTGATACGTAAGATGAAAGAACTGTATGATCTAAAACACAGAATACATAACCACAGAGATGCATCATTTAGATTCCTGAAAGTTCACTTTCATCACAGTTATACAGAGGGAGGTTGTGCTACTGTTGAGAAGACAGCTGTGTCACTACTTAATCATGCTCATTCCAGTGGATACCACATCTGTCTGTCAGGCTGTCTGTTTTTGACTGCAGGAGCATCGTTAGCATTTGTGTTGAAAGGTTATATGGTAGAGAGGCAATCTGGAGTTGGTTAAGGTGGCCTTTCCTTGGTTTGTTTATATTGTATTACAATGGTAAAGTTAGAATAGGTCCAGTAAAAAGTTTTTCAAGAAGTGTCTTTTCACTTATTTTGCCCTCTTTTGAGTCTGAACTTTGCTGCACCTTCTGCTTCTGTGTGTGAGGAATGGAATGTAGAAAAGATATGACTGGGAGTGGCTTTGGACCTCAGTTTTCAGGTGAATGTTCAGGGACATGAAAGGCAACAAGAAGGACTTCTGCAAGTATATCAGCAGCCAGAGGGAGACAAGGAGAAAACATGGAAAAAGGCCTTTTTTTGCCTTGGTCTTCATTGGTAAGATCTGTCTTTTGAATCCCAGGCCTTGGAGACTATTGGGAAAGTCTGGAGCAATGTAGGCTTAGCCTCAGTAGAGGAGGACCAAGTAAGGGAACATTTAAACAATATTGCTGTAAGGAGGTCCGTGGGAGCTGACAGAATGCACCTATGAGTGTTGAGGGAGCTGATGTCGGAGCAAAACCAGTCTAAATTATTTTTGAAATATTGAGACAATAGAAGACTGTTCCTCAGGACTGGAAGAAAGCAAGTGTTGCTCTTGCCTCCAAGAAGGGCAAGAGGGTCAGGGGATTTAGAGAGTGCTCAGCCTCACCTTGACCCCTGGGAAGATGATGGAGTAAATTCTGCTATGAAGCCATTTCCAAACATATGAAGGACAAGAAGATGATTAGCAATAGTCCTTGTGGCTTTATGAAGGGGAAATCGTGCTTGACCAACCCATCAGCCTTCTGTGACGAAATGACTGGGTTGGTGGAGGAGAGAAGTTTATGCTGTTTGACTTCACCAGTTCTTTTGTTGTCTTCTCCCCTAACACCCTAAGCAGACAAGGAGGGGGATTGCAAACTGGCTGCAATGCTGGGCTCAGAGGGTTGTGGGAGGTGGCCCAAAGCCCAGCTGTGGGCCGGTTACTGGTGCTGTACCCTGGGGCTTGACAGCAGGGCCTGGGCTGTTTATTGTCTTCATTAATGACCGCAGTGATGGGACACAGTGCACCCTCAGCAAGTGTGCAGGTGATGCAAAATTGGGAGGAATGGATGGCACAACAGACGGCTGTGCTGCCATCCAGAGGGACCTTGACAGCCTTAAGAAGTGGGCTGACAGAAATCTCATGTTCAAAAAGGTTCGGCAAGCAAATCTGCAGGAAGTGTCTGCATTCCCACATCGCAGTTCCTGTGCTACACTGCTCATACCACTGCCAGCTGTTGGCAGACTGCTTGTACTCTGCCTTGAGCAGCAGGCTGCCATTCACGTGTGGTGATTAGACTAAAATATGCAAAACTGTTTGGAGAGGTCTATCGAAGTCCTAGGAAAGAATGTCATAACAAAACTAAAACATTTATTTTCAGAGTACTTGAAGTGTCAAGGAGGTGATTTTCACAGCTCTGGACCGTTGTTTAAATGTTAGTTGATGTCAGAGTTCAGAGAAACAAGGAATGGGAAAGTGGTTTTAATCACAGCTTATGCAATGGTTTGCCCCTTGAAAACTTCAAAGCTGCTGCTGTCTAGCCCTGTATTGCTGAACCCATGGTCTATTATGCCTGGTATAGTCAGCCCTGAGGCCACGAGTTGCACGTGGTTTGCAGGTTATTTCTTTGTGAAAGTGCAACATCTTTTACAGCTTGCAGTCCTTGGGTCTTCAGAACTAATGTCACTTTACTCTTTGCTTAAGCACATCTCATTCAGGATATCAGATGTCTTGGTTTGCAGTTCTGATAGTTTGAATTGTTTTAGTTGGAGTTAATGGTTGCACCAAAATTGAATTGTGAGGAGACAAAACCTTTTGAGGATGACAACTATGTACATGCTCTGTCTGTGTTTATGGGGGACCAAAACATCTTTAATAGAAGTGTTTGGATCTATGTTAAGCATCTTGAATGATGCCATTTAAATAATTTGATACAAGAAATTGAAGTCCAGAAGAAGGACTTCAAGGAGACCTGTATCAATTGTTGTGGCCAAGCTTGCACAGTAAGCAGTGGTTGTGTGAATTATGGAAGGTTTTCATAAATCTCATTAAACAAAATTCTAATGTAGCTACAGTTGTTTGAAAGGAATGAAAAGCAACAGCTTTGTAGCATCAGTGTTGCATCTGATTTTAGAAGCAGATAATAGTTCACAAGCTTCAGGAGAAAAATGAAACAGCTGTATGATACAAATTATCCTCTTCTCTGCTAAAAAGGGCAGTGCATTGATTTCTGTTACTGAGGATTTGGTGCTGGTCTGTTGTGGTACGTCCTTATTGTGCTCTGAGACTGTGACATCCCGTCCATGGCTTTGTTCTTTCGTGAGTGGTGGTGTATGAGTGAAAAAGCCATCGCAAGCTTCTAAATTATAGTTAGTTTCTGGAGTGGAGATACTTGTCAACATAGTTAAGCCAAAGTAAAACAAAAGCCACCAAACCTAAAACTCCGATTAATGTGATTTTGCAAAGAACAATTTCAACTTTGTGCCACTAATACTTGATGCAGATGTTTGTCTATACACACAACACATTCATGAGCTTCTGTAGTTAACTTTTTTTTTTGGTGTCAGAGCTAAGAGTGGATTTTGTTAGTGCATCAGTGATTGGTGTCCATATGTTTTCTTTTTGATAATGAAGTTGCACATATATCATGACTTTGTATGAAAAGGCAGAAGGGAGGGTGGTTGGCTGGAGGTGAACAAAAAAAATCTCATAGTTTCCTGAATCTTGAAATGTTGATCCATATGATCTGTGTTATATCCACTTTTTAAAGGGGCATTCTCAGGCTTAGTTATAAATCAAACTTCTGAAAACTTAAACATGCTGGAGCATTTTCTGCTTACAAATATACCTGAGTGTCTATGCATCATCACACTGCAATCAGTTGCAGTCAGTGTGGCAATTGCTTAGATAATCTGTGTTGGAAGGAACATGGCAATAGGAAAGGGTTCCTGTTTTAATCCTAATAATGCAAGTTGGAATGTGTGTTGTCTGCTGGATGGTTATTTGAAGTGGATGCCAGAAATTCTTGTGATAAAATCAGTGATAATCATTATGCCAGTTTAAGGAGACACCAGCTCCACTCCAGAAATTCATAGGAAGCAAAATCTGGAAAATGTGATCCAAGATGAGACAGTATATAGGCCATGGAATAATTCTCACCAGCTTCTAGAAGCCTGTCTGTCTGTGTGAACTTAGTTTTATTTCTTGTCTGTGAAATTGATCTTACAATTTTGAGATGCTCTTGGCAAGGAACTGATAAGAAAAATATTTATACAGTTGCAGCTGTGTGGTTCTTCCTCGTGTCTATACTTGATTCCAGATGTCTGGATCCAGGCAGGAATTAAGTGGGGTTGATTTTTAAAGAGATGGTGGTCAGTGATCTCCCTGATGTGTACAGTAGAAGGACTGCAGCATAGTTTGCTGAAGATGTTGAAGTGACAGTAGAATTAAGAAGTGTTTTAACAGAGTTGGTTTCTCATTTTGAACAGAGGTAGTTGTGGCACAGTGTCATATGTGAACCACAGCATTACAGGGAGGGAAGCAATCCAGAGGCTTATGAAAATTCAGCCAAGGTTTTTTTGATAGACTTTTACTCCATTTGAAAATGGACCTCAAGAACTAACTTTTGCTCTTAGAGCTTGCTCAGCACAATTTAAGCTGAGCAGTAAAAGTACAATGAAAGCAAAACAGTTTTGTAACAGCTCTTTGAAGAAGGGATATTTTTCTCCTGGAAGTTTGTGCAAAGCCCAAGTAGCAGGTCATAATGTAGCTGCACTTTCTAAAAGATGATTTATGAATCTTTTCCATATACTAACATATTTCATTGCTGTTTAAAATAGCATTTTAGAATTTAGCAGTACTTTCAGTTCCTGAGAAATGGAGATCTCAGTCTTGCTTTACTTCTTTTAGGAAATGGCATGTATATATTGTAAGGAATGTAACCGGAATCTGTAAATCCTGATGTCTGGTTCATTCAGTCTGGACTATGGGATTTGCTTTGTCATGATGTAAAAAAGTGCAGTATGAAAGTGTGTGCCGCTGTTTGAACTAGACTTTAATATATGCAAGCTCGGATTTGATTCTATCACTTGGCTTTGTGTTTTGCTGCGTGTGGCTTGTGCAGTTCTCTTTGCCATTTGATAAAATTACATTCTGTCTCTCAAAAATTCTTAGCCGTTACCTTAACCTGATGTTGACAAATTAGGTAATGTGTTTTATGTAATGTATGAAGAGCTTAAGATGGAAATAATATTCCATGTTTGATATCTCACCTGCCAGTTTTTTCCCCTCCCCATCTCAGTTTCAAATGCAAGTCTCTAGAAATGCAAATTGATTACTGACACTTAATGACTGAACTAACCATGACAGGAAGCTTGTCCAGCTGTCTCATTCCAGTTAATTTTGTTAGGGGTTTACAGCACTAACCCAAATGATGCTTCTGTGTAGTTTTCGGTAGATGTTTTACTAAAAAAAGATTGAAATAATGTTGCTTCTTTGCTCAGTGCTCTCTTCTACTTGCATGTACTCCAAGCAAAATGCAGAGATCGCTGCTTTGTCTTTAAAAAACTGGAAACTAAATATGAAGGTCTAATAATAAAAACACAGTAAACCCACATATGAAGTAGTCATTCAAGTAGTCTGGGCCAGTCCTTCTGTTAATTGTGCACTTGAGAAGATAAGAAATTTTGACCAGTAAAAAGCAGTAATTTTACTTAGAAGGGAAATAGGTAAAATATTACCTGTTTATTTGGGAGCCCCACAGTTTATTCTTAACCTAAACATCTTGGTCTATAAGGATTAAGTGCCAGTTCTAAGAAATATGAAAAATTAACCTGATTAAAATACTTGTTGACCTTGTTTCTTATGTCATGGGCATCTCCTTACACAGGTTTGAGGATGTAATCCTAAAAAAGGAAACAACAAAAACCACAAATCCCATTTTTCCTAAATACGTGTATATAGTTTCCTGAATGAACAGACCTGGACTATATTATGATGAATTCCAAATATCTATAATGGAAGAAATAGCCAGTAATTAATAGCAGGTTTGTTCTGCTAAATCAGTTTCAGGAAACATGTAACTGTAAAAGAGAATGATGAAATGAAAACTGTCAGACAAGATTATCACTTAGGGAGCTTCACCAATACATTGTTTCTGGGGCCCTGCAGCTGCAAAGTGGACGTGGTCACCAGGATTTCTGAAGTGGACAAGGCTTGGTAAGAAAACCATCCATGGTCTTTGACGACAATTTTTTTTTGAAAACCAAAATAAGTAGCAAAAGTGTATTTATTATCCTAATCTCCAAATTTGCACGCCTCTTACTGCTTTCCTGACAGGATGTTTTGGAGGACAATGTGTCCCTCCCTTGAGGTCAAGACAGGACAGGGAGCAGATCTTCATCCTTAAGAACTGGAGCCATTTTAAACAATGATGCACCTTTGATATGTGATTGTCTGCAGAGAAGAGGGGGATCAGCCACAGCACTTCCTCATATTGTTGTGTACTCAGAAACACGTCACTAGGAAAGGATCAAATCTTTACAAAGTCCACGTTGGAAACTGGACTGTGTGCAAAGCTGTAATTTCTGAAAGCTCAGTTTCTTGGAGACCTTTGTACTAGTTTAAAACTCTACCCTTGGTTTGTAGATACAATTTGGCAGGTTGTTTTACTCTATATGACAGAGCTTTTTTATATATACCAAGATAAATGCTAAGGTGATTTTTTTTGTTTTGATTGCTTGGTTGATTTGGTTTGGGGTTTTGTAATGTTTGGATTTTTTCCTTTTTGCCTTCCTTTCTTTTTTTATTTTTTCCCAATTGTGACTTAATTTGCATCCTTCACATCTATATAGACTGACTATTAGACTACTTTATAGTAGAACTAGAGGGATGGGTTGGTGCAGATTTTTGTGGTTTGTTTTTAAGGCTGTTTTCTGCTGGGAGTCTTCTTGTGAACTTTCTTCTGCAGAGTAACTCCCTTCTGTCCTTACAGGGCAGTGGGTTGGTGTTAGGTGGGTACTGTTTCTGGATTATTGCATTATTGCTGCTCATTTCATGTGTTTCCCAGTTTGAAAGAGCGTCACTAGTTTAATTTCAGTGGCACGGATGTAACATTTCAAGAACTCCTTCACACAAGAAATGCAGGAGGTGTAATGTCAGCTAATGCAGAGGGGGTTATTTGCTCACTGCTCTGCAAGCTGAGTTCTGAACCAGCAGTTCAAGGTGTTTTCCCGGGTGATGCACTCTGCTTATGGGGATGTTGGTCCAGAAAATCTGTCCTGGAAGTGTTCTCCAAAAAAGCTGAATTCCATTTACTGCTGACATGCAACGCACTTGTAGATGAGTGCAGAGTAGCTGTCTTTGTAAATTAAAATGAAGTTATACAGGGCAAGGGGGTGTGTTGTGCTGTGGTGGTGGTGGTTTTTTCCCCTCTTCAGATCTGAATGTAAGTCTGATCTCTGATTACAACTGAAAGAGCTGCCAGAAGATCTAATGCAGTGGTTTGATAAGTGGTTAGCTCTTGGGAGGAGTGTTGGGAATGAATATAAATTTTCATAAGAGGTTTGATTTTTCATGTTAAAAAAAAAAAAAGCAAGCTGCTTTATTCAGGCAGTAGACTTCTCACCACAATGACTGTTGAAACAAAATCATTCTTGATAGACAAGCTGTAGATGAGCTTCAAAATAGAAGTTTCAAGTATTAATACTTGTTAGGACTTCAGGATTTAGTTAAGTGGTTGACTTGCAGAAAACCACAAGCCAGCTTAAGCTAAGTATGTAGATTTCTAATAGAAAAATGGTACAATAATTAATAGCACCTAGGAATTTCATCAGGGAGAAAATTATTTTTTAATTCTAAGTAAATCAGACACAATTTTGGTACACTCATGGCAGTTGGAAAGCAATTTTCCCTTTAAAGGGAAAAAAAAATGGGAAAAGGGTAGGAGAGGATATTATGGGAGGTTCTTTGGGTTAGATTTAATATTCACAGCGTAGTGATGTGTTGACTGCTGTGATGAAAGCTTTCTATTAGTACCTTCAGGGAGATGGAGAAGAGGGGATTATAGCTGTGACTTTGCTACTGAGGGCCTTTAATTTTGCTTTCTACAGAAATGAAGAGGACAGTTGTCCACTCCTGAGCCATCCTGAATATAAATGTGATGTTGTCTTTCACTGGTTCTTTTTGTTTCTTTTTAGCTAAGAAGTGCTTTCTTTTCTTTGCTTTTAATGGAATGGAAAATGGAGATTCTCTTTTAGGCTGGAGTTTGCAGTGAGGCTTTTCATTGGTTTCTCTTCTTTGCATGCATTGCTGAGGGTTGAAACCAATTGGGGCAGCAGGACTGGGAAGCTGTGATGGAAGGGCACAGCAGGACTGGGAAGTGTGATGGAAGGGCACAGCAGGACTGGGAAGTGTGATGGAAGGGCACAGCAGGGCTGGGAAGTGTGATGGAAGGGCACAGCAGGGCTGGGAAGTGTGATGGAAGGGCACAGCAGAGCTGGGAAGTGGGATGAAAGGGCACAGCAGAGCTGGGAAGTGTGATGGAAGGGCACAGCAGAGCTGGGAAGTGTGATGGAAGGGCACAGCAGAG
>JAWWEV010000167.1:27491948-27666330 GCA_035583235.1 Hafferia zeledoni
GATGGAAGGGCACAGCAGGACTGGGAAGTGTGATGGAAGGGCACAGCAGAGCTGGGAAGTGTGATGGAAGGGCACAGCAGGACTGAGAAGCTGTGATGGAAGGGCACAGCAGGACTGAGAAGCTGTGATGGAAGGGCACAGCAGGACTGGGAAGTGTGATGGAAGGGCACAGCAGAGCTGGGAAGTGTGATGGAAGGGCGCAGCAGGACTGGGAAGTGTGATGGAAGGGCACAGCAGAGCTGGGCAAGACTGGTGTCATCACTGCACATACTGTACTAGTCCAAGCTCTTCTCTAACCCATCATAGTAGTGATTTGGATCAGTTTAATTCTGATAGAATTTTTATGTGTGACTGAAGGGAGCAAGATAAGACTGTGGAAGAGCCCAGTGTGATCTTGTGAAACTACCAGTTAAGCAAACTGGAAGGAAATCTGGCTCTAACTCACTTTTTGTTATTAACATTAGAACTTGATTTTGTACTTTAGTTACTTAAGGCTGCTGGAAAGGGTTTTCCCCCCCTCACAATTACCTACAGGATATATTGCTCTGAGTGAACATGTTCAAAACATAATACTTTTTGGTGTATGTTTAAATACTGACTGATGTTGGGGGTGGGTATTTCCTGATACTTAATAATGGTTTAGAAGAGTTAGTCATCACTGGCCAGGAAATACCAACTCCAGATTAGATTGAGTTCAGTTATCTAAGAGATATTGCAGAGTCCATCTGAATGTGGTACATTGCCAGAGGCATTGTGTTCATAGCAGCATCTTATTTTGGTGTTCAATTATAGAATAAGTAGTGGTGTGTGGGTTCTGTGGGCTATAAATAGGATATCTTGAAGTCAATACCTCTGCTGCCCCAGGTTTTGGGAAGTGGTCAGACAGTATTGCTTAAAACTCAACTTAAATTCTGTAACTAAGAATTTTTGATTCTCAAATTAAAGAATACTTATTATTTCTTCCCATGCCCTTACCTTCCTCATCTTGGCAACCACAGCTGCCATCCATGTAAATTTTACAGTACTGCAGGCTGGGATTTAAACTGAGTCTTTTCAGGTTGGTCACATTCCCTTCCAATTTCTGAATGGGAGTGCTGATTTTGTGCTTTTTAATCCAGTGTATAAGCATTAGTTTGTACTTGGCATGATAGAATAACTAAGTTTATTTAAGAAAAATGGACCAAAATGCAGAGGCTGACATATACCACTATCAAACAACCCTGGTAGTTACAGCCAAATGTGGGTTATGTTTTCTGACAATTAAAAAAAAAAGAAAAAAAGTGAAAACAAAGTATTTCTAAGTACTTGTAGACCCCTTTTCTAAAAATACTCATTTTGGGTTTTTGCTCCAGTCTTTACTTAAACCATAGTGATTGAATATCTTTGGGGAGTTGAGGGGGAATAAAAGCCACCAGTGACTTCTGTGATTCAAGACTGAAGTGAGAAGTTCTGGGAATGTCTTCCTGGCTACCTTAATCTCTATTCTGCCTTTTGGCTTCTGTCCTTTTCAGGACAAGTGAATTTTTCCAGCTGTAATCTTGTTAACCATATATTGGGACTTAACTGTGTAATGGTAGGCTTCTATGCTTCTTTAAGGATTAAGCTCCTTTGGAATAGGCTGAAACTTCCTGTTGTCTAGGCTTGTGACTGTCTCATTAGCACACCTTGGGATCCTGTCTCTGCACAGTTGTTTCTGTAGGTGTGTGCTGAGCAGCAGAGTAGCTCTGTCAGTCTTACAACAAACTGGGATCCCAGGGGCGAGAGCAGGATCTGTGATTAGCTCTCAGTTCATTTATAGAGCTAAACATACTACACATACACAGAACTCTGGACTTCACCCTGCTCCTTGTCAGCTGGTTTTTGCAAGTTTTCTTAGGTTATCAGTGAGCACAGCTGGTGCTGGCAAAGGCCTGTGTAAGCCTTGAAGATGCAGAGGGAAATGAGGCAACTCCTGCAGAGAGCAAGGACCCTGTGGTGGTCCATCCCACTGATGCAATTGCTCAAGCTTTGCAGGAAAGGAGAAGCTGTTGTACCCAAGAGGAGGACAGATACTGCCTGCTAAAACCCACTGGTTTCCACTCTTTGTCACAGAAAGATGGAGTTTATGAGCACATTAACTGCAAGGGGGGAAAAAAAAGGAGTTCTGTAGATTATATTTTTAATTTTATATGGGCAGTGTCAGTGCTGCTTCTGGTGGAATGTAATAAATGGGAGTCATGTCCTAGTTTCTATAGCAGGATATAGCTACTGCTTCTGATTGAGTTGTACTAATGTATTACAACTGTAGTAAATGTTAGAAATTGTAGTAAATCGTTAGAAAATGTTTGCTTTGGAGTCAGGTTTCTCAGAACTGATGCAGGTGCTCCCAAACCTGTGTAAAACCAGGCAGCTGAAGGTGGATTTGGTTTGTGTGCGCTCCACTGTCTCACAGATCCGAGTTATGTACCCTTGCTTTTGAGGCTGGTGCAGTTGGTTTATGTTTCCCAGCAGTGTTTCAGAGCACCTGACCCAGGGTGAGGGCTGTCCAGGCCCTTCCTGTTGGTGTGTCAGGTCTGTATACCTAATGTGAGGGGATGTGGGTGGTGAAGAGAATTTACAGGGAGTGTCTAAGGACAGCCTGTCCAGCAAAGCCTGTGTCACAGCCACATTCTTGCCTTACGTTCTCTCTCTTGCAGAGCTTTACCTTTGCATGCTCTGAATTTTGGAGTTCTCTATCATCTGGATTTATTTGTCTGTAGCGTAGCTGGCCAAGTCTGTGTGGGTAGTAATCTATGGACTCCTTAAAACAACAAACTTTTATTTTCAAACGGTAAGTGAAGTACTGTGGGAACCATCAGTTTAATTCTATAGGTAAAAGTGAGTGTTTTGCAGTTTTCAAATCCTGAGTGGCCTGGATTCAAATTATTAAAGGAGGTATTTGCTAGTACTTCTGTTTGAATTAGGTACAGCAGTGTGCTCTCAGTCAGTTCTGCTTTCTTTGACCAGTTGTGTAATGTGTTTATTGCCTGAACTAAGCTTGTGAACTTCCCCATCATTTCTTAAAATCTGAATACCTCATCTTTCTATTGTAAGACTGTGTCAGTTTTAAAATTCAAGAGATTCTATGAAAGATTATAAATGAATTGTGAAGCATCCTCAGGAAGTTGATTCTTTTTTAAAAAGTGTATCCTGATGTAGCTGACAACATTGTGTAGAAGTGCTTTTCTAGTTCTCTGTACTCACCTTTACCTAAACCTTTAACTTTAGTGAGATCTTTTAATAGTACTTCTAATTGTATGCATAGTGGGAATCTTCAACCACCTACAATACCTTCAGGAAGGGTTACTAGTTGCTGATCTGTTGAAAGAGATTACAGAAATGCTGGGGTTTTTTTACATTCTATTTAGTAGATACATTTAGATGTTTCTCTAGTTTGAAGATTTGGGCCTTGCTTGGATTTGCTTTTAGACATAACCCTCATTAAGCTGATCCCTGATGCTATTAATATTCAGACTTATAATCTCTTTCTTCTGTGATGCCTGTCAATAAGTAGCCACCGTAAAAGCTAGATAAGATGTCACGTAGCAATAGCTGTGCCAACAATTAAGTAGTTTCTTTTTATTCTTGTCTTAGCTATTTCCTTAGTTTCTTTCTTCTTGGACCTGGGACATAATCCATAGTCAGTAATACCAATACACTGCCTGCTCCCATAATCTATGGATAACTATGTCTACAAAGAGCACATTGTTTCTTTTCTTTCCCATTCCCAAAATAATTGTATGAAAGAGAATTGGAGCCAGAAGACTCGGTTCTGGTTTTGCCCCAGGATGAGCATGGGTTGACTTTGCATGATGGTCATGAGCCTGGGTTGCTGAGGTTTTGCAGAAGTGTCCAGGCATCCCTCTGGCTGGTGTGTTACAATTCCCCTGGTCCCTTCCTGAGTCTCCCTTCAAACAGAAGGGAAGCTCTGCTGAGAGCTTCACATGTTGTAGCTATTTGGATTTTACTGACATAACTGTTCTTATGTGTAACATAAAATTATTATCCAACAGAAAATATAGCCTTGTGCTGTGAACTCAAGACTATCCTGCATTTTATGAATGCTTTCTAACCTTCTTTCCAGCATCAGGGAAATCAGTGTGTCAAATAGCTCTGTCCTGCACCATCCCCACCCCCCTACCCTTTTAGGAAAAAAATTTACAAACTTGCTTTAGATGTCCTGACTTGTGAAATGTAAGATAACTTTTTATTCTATTCAGATATTAATAGTTTTGTAAGTCTAGGGCGCCTTCTAGAAGAGGGTTGTAACAGTAATGAAATTTTAAAAATCCTTCTTTGTAGAAAAGACTTAACTACAGAGAACATTTTTAAAAGTAAAAATATTCTTAGTAGAACAACCCTTCCCCCCAAATTAAACTTGCAACAAAAAGGTTGGAGTAAGAGCAATTGAACTGCAACACCTGGAGCAGATTGTATGTATGTTCATCTATCAATATGATCTTACATATGGGCAGATTTTGGGTATGTTCTTTGAAGTTAATTTATGTGTTCATTCAAATCTTTTGGGACTTTTTTGCCTTATCAGTTAATAAGGAGAAATGGAACTGGCTCATCTGGTCAGCACGGATATCCCAAGTTTTAGCTCGTGCTGTTTTAAAAATACCGGTATTATTAAAGATTAATCTCAGTTTTCTTGGAAATTACAACTAGATCAGGAATTATAGAAGTTCATTGTAATAAAGCATGTATTCACTCTGAGCATGTTGTCAAGTCAGTAAATTGTGATTTTTTTTTCACTGCAGAGGCAGGATAGAAATGAGACAGAGCAAGTGCAAGTCTTACAACCCTTCTCTGTGACAGAAAACATGGAAATACCTCTTGCTGAAGAGTTGGGTTTGCAGTACAAAACTGGGGCTTCCAGGGTGGATGCTGATGCTCCTTTAGCGTAGCTGTGTGACCAACACCCTTGTGTTTTGTCTTCATCCTTATGTCCTGTGTTACAGCACGGTCTGCTGCTAGTTAATGTATTTTTTCACACATATTTACTTGTTCTATCTATAAAAGAGAAATTGAATAATAATTGAGTAACAGTTGAATAATACCAATTTTGTGCATTGGTATGTGGTGTACAAGGGGAATTCGTCTGTAGCCCAAGCCTCTGATTTCTCCCACATCCTTGTTTCTTGGTTGCTCTGTTTTTGTGAGAGTTCAGAACACGTACACCACATGCCTTAAAGTAGGCCATTTCCTGAATCTCCTCTCACTCCTTAGTTTTGTATTGCTGAAGCTTTACTCAGTGTGTAATTAGTATTTGGGTCTTTTACATATGGCTCCGCTCTCCTCCTGTATCTACAGAACTGGATATTTATAGCAAACCCTCCTAATGTGTTACTCCAGCGGTGAGAAACTGACTCAGTGCACACTGTGGTTCCTCCTGCGCCTACGTAAGTGACCAACTGTTGAGTTTTGGCATGGGTTGCATTCCTGGGTGTGGTTGTAGGACAATTCAAGATAACCTCAGTTATCTTGGCTTTGTTATAGCAGCTTGTTGCATTTTAGAAGTCCATGTTAGAGGCTGTCAAAAGCATTTAATTCCAAATTCTGAAGTTGTTGTCACCTTCAGCTTTAGTTCTTTTTTGTGAGATTTGAGGGAGAGAGAAGTTATACAACTAATAAGAAGGGCATGGTGGAGTTCACAAACTCAATATGTATTGAATGCATATATTTTTAAAATATGCAGTCATGGGAATAAAAATTTCTGTAGTTGTGGTGGTTGTCAGCTTTGGGGTGTGGAATCCTGGGTACACTGAATTTCATCCTGTTGTTTCTGCAGTGGTTTCAGGGTTAAGGAGGTTTCATCTTTTAACACTAGTAAGTCTACTTCCAGTCAGAACGAGTGTAATGTTTAATCTTAAGCTTCTAAAATGAAAGTTGGTGGACCAGGACAGGACTCAGCCTTGAGTTAACCTTGAATACAGAAGGACCAAGTACAGTAAAGAAAAAAAGGACTGTACATGGAAGAACCCATAGTAGCTGTCAGATACGGCGCATGGACTGCAACCCCTTCTTGTGACAAGGAACTTCCAATAGACAATGTGAATATGAGTGTACTGGGAACTGTTGTCACTTAACAACATTAGCATTGCTCAAACTCAAGACTTGGAAAGGCTGAGGAAGTTCTGTCGGTTTGTGTAGTCAGACACTGTGTACTTTATAAAAGTGTTTCTGTGTAATCCCTATACAAACAGTGCTGGTGATGAACTTCCGGTGGTTTCACAATTGACAGAGGTGGAAAAGGAGAACCTGATTTTTGCAAATGTGGCCAGCCCCTTTCTTTATAAAGTATTTTCTTATAGACAGCAAGGGAACAGTAAAAAATATAAGAACTCGAAACATTAAAATACTTCATCTCTCCTTAATAGAAAAGGTGGAGTGCCCTTGCAGATAGTTATGGTATTACTTTTGCAGCTTCATAGATCTCATTGAAGAAGCCTTATTTATTTAAAATATTGTGTGTAGATAACTGAAGAACATGTTATTCCATTGATGATTGATCTTTGTGGGTGATAATTGTGAGTTTATCAACTTTGGCTGACCACTGCCAAGTATCATTTGGTGTGACTCCTAAATGTGCTTAGTGTGACATTTGAGGAAGTGTGGTTTGTGGCTTCCAAAATACTTTTTGAGGCATGTGATTCAAATGCCTGTAGACAATTGCGTAATTTTTCTGTCATTAGACTGAATTGGCCAGAGAAACGGGTAATATCCACTTGGCTTTTGCTCCTCCTAATTTATATAAGTTCTGTGATGCAGCTCTTTCTGAGTAGGAATCCAACTTCTCATCTCAGTGCTGACAAAGCTGTGTATTTATGCTTGTATTCAGAAGGGAAGGGTTTATAGAAATGCTTTCAGCATCTCTATCTATGGTGAATTGCTGTGAATGTCTAAAGAAACCTGTTTCAGAGAGATGAGTAGTTCTTGTCTGAGAAAATAACACCTGAAAATAACACCACCAGATGAGACCACTGCCTGTAGTCGTGCTAGCTGTTTGCTTGGTGTGATGTGTGAAGCTCCAGAAAGCTGCAGGTGAGGTGCTGCTGTGTAGGTGATCTCAGGACGTGAAGTTTGAGCTGGGAAGACACAAAACAAACTATAAGCAGAGTAGAAGGATGGCTCTGTAATATAGACAATTACAGTGCACCTAATGGTTGATCAACCTTTGGAATTAAATCTGAACTTTAAGAAGTAACATGAGCTCCTTAAGACCCAGCAAGTGCTAGAAGACACCAGTCGTAACCATTCTGATATAGGCAACCTTTGGTTTGCTAGTGCTTTGTTTGTGTATTTTTGTAAGATAGTAGTTGCCATTGGTTAAAAGATTACTAAATCTGTTGGAAGAATGGTGCAATTTGAGTGGATTTCCTGAGTTCTGCCATGTACATGAATGTTTTCTGGCCAAGTGAAACATGTGACTCAATCTCAAAGATGATGTTTGGTTCACCCGGCATTGTGGTCAAGATCTGCTCTTGTGAACTTGCCAGCAAGAAGGAATTCTTAGGAGATCTGATTTTCCTAGAGTAGAATAAGCTCACTTTGTACCTCAATTCAGTTCCTATGTCACCAACTCACTATTTGCATCCCCTGCTTATAAGTTCCATTCCTGTAAGTGTAGTAAATAAGGTGAAGTTTAATGTACATAGAGGAATTTTAATTACGGAATTTGTGTCTCCCACATAATTTTGACATTCTGTGGCACTGTCCACATTGTCAGTGTCCTGTGTGCTGCCTGTTGTGTAAGGGAAAATGCACATTCTGTAAGGATTTGCTTTTTAAAGTTTTCTGGACTTAGAAAGGGAAGGCAGAGGACAGGATTAAGAATGGTGATCTATGAATGTAATAGTTATGCTACGGTCACCTGACAGAATAATTGAGTTTATTCAAGGTACTGCTTGAATCAGGACTCTGTGACTGGTCAATGGTGAAGATAACACAGCTGTGACTTCTGTGGTTGTCTGAATCTGGCAGCACAAAATCCAGTGTCCTTTTCACCGACTCCCCATCATGCTTGTGCTGCTGCTGGGTGCCAGCTATTACATTGCAGATGTTTTTAGACTGCCTTCCTCTCATCCTGTCTTCTGCTGCCAAGCTCAGTTGCCACCCCAGGAAGCAGCTGTCTTTTGTGGAAGTAAGGTGATGTTCTCCATACCAAGATGGCCACACAAGGCACATGATCCACCAGCCTGGGCAGCAGCAGCAGCAGCACAATTTCCTACTTGCCCTGACTGTAGGGCTTATACTGCTTCTATGTCAAGCTCATCCATACCAGGAGTGAAATTTGTTGCTTGCCACTGTGGCCATCCGTTGGCAGGCAACACACAATATGGCAGTGGTAGAATCTGAGTATGTTATTCAGAGGAAACTCATGTGAGTGATGCCTTGGCTCCTTTGGTCTGCCACTTGCTCCACACTGTGTCTGGTTTTTGAGGAGTGACTGGTCGCAGTGTGCTGGGCTGTACATGTGGAAGGGCTGCAGTGGGGGCAGGATTTCAGGGTCATCAGGTGATATTTCTGTCTATGCTGAGCTTGAAGCTTCATTGATTGCTCTGATGGACATGAGTATGAAGACAATATTTCCTTGTCGTTTCCTGTTTGACTTTTCTTGGTCCTTTGCCAAGCAGTTTACATTGGGAGGATGACAGCCTAGTGTATGGCAGTGTATTGTACAGGCTATTGCAGACGTGTGGTTTTCCAGCATGTCTTACTTATGGGCAATGCACTTTTTGGGACTCTCTGCCACCGAAGTCTGTGTGCTGCAGTAGATCATTGTGGCTGCTTTGCTGTATGAGCAACACTTCATTTAGAAAGATGAGAGACATCTGTGGCTTTCACAGCTCAGCCCAGCTGAGGTCAGTCGGTCACACTGGTGAGGGCTGCTGGCAGTGCTGGAGCTGCTGAATTGCCGCTCCTCTTGACAGCCCTGCCTGTGCTCCTGTGCTCACTCCTGGGCAGCCTGATCTTCCTCTGGGAGAGCATGACCCGCTGCATAGCCTGTGGCATATGTTTAATCTTCCAAAGGAGATGGAGTCATGATCCCCTGTATGAAATACAGCATCTTACTTTGTTGAAGATCATGACAGGAGTGAGGAACGTAATTTCTGTACCAGTAAGAAAATTACTTACTTGTATCTATAGTTCAGACTGGTGTTAATATTGGACTTTATTTGTGAATTTGAACGGCTGTAACAAAAAAGCCAAAAGCTCAATTTGTTCGAGTAATGAATATCTTTGTCTTTTTGTTCCCATCTCAGCTGGCCCCTTATTCTGAATAAAGTTAATAGGTGCTCAACTGCAGCACAGTGTGCAATATTTCTATAGATCTTAGCAGCCCTAGCTGACAAAATATGATTTACTGATGGCTTGAGATAGTTCTGACTTAATTCAGCAGATACTGCTTTGGAAAAAAAGGCACTTTTTCATGCTTTTTTGCCGTTTTTCTTAAATGGACCATTTATTTACAGACCAGGTCTAAAATAAACACAGTAGTTGAGAACTGAGTTAGGTGGGAGAACTGTTCATGAGCAATGGTGAAATAGGAGTTTTGTGAATGTATTTATGGGATTTTGGTATTCATGGAAAAAGGTGATAGTCTCAGCTCTTTGTATAGTTAAACTGGGACCCCGAAAGGCAACACTAACATTATGACATGCACATCTTAACTTGAATATATGATTAGTCAGCTACTAAAGGGCAGTTGGTTAAACTTCATCACACTAATAAGTGTTCTGTGTCTTCCTGCACTAAGAGTATGGGAACACTTGATCTTAATTTCTGGAGTCTACAGATAATTTCAGTGGAAGTTGTTTATTATTATGTGAAGGTTATTTTAAACTGTTTGCATTACAGTGCAGGTTCTGGCCTTTTTGTAACACTGATTTTGAGATGTGCTACAACTTGTGAAGAAAACACACACATGTTTATTCTGGCTTCTAATGCATGTTTGGTTTTTGTAGCAGAAAGTCTGTGCTGATCTTGAAGGAGATTATAAATTCTGTATGTGTGCTAACAGTTGGAATTCATGTGGGTAAGAGAAAGCTAACTGAAAAAAGTTGAATAAAGGCCCCAATGTTTGATTCCCAGGACTGTGGTAGAGTAAGACTGAATCTGTTATACTCTGAGGCAAAGGCTTATGTGGTGAATTGCCATAGATTTAATTTTGACTGGAAGGTAAATTGCTGATGTGTTTGCAGTGCATTTAGTAGGTAAAGCAGTTTTACAAGTTTGGAGCAGTCTGTCTCACAGTGAAATGAGATTTTACCCCCGCCCAGGAATGTTACATTGGACTAACTGGTTTAACCATTGTCTGCAGGCTGGAGTTAAGATCTCATTGTGGTCTTGAAAAGACCAAATATTTTGACTAGATTGTTAGGGAATTGAACATATTGCTTCCGTTTCTTGATTAAAATTTTCATTAAAAAATCTTCATTATCATGAAGCAATTTTGTAATTATTAACTTGATTTTAGGTGAAAAGGGTAGAAATTATGTCTTTGGATGCCTATGGAGTTATTTATTTAGAAAAATATATTTTTGTTCTTAGGTATACTTAAAGTGGGTTTGTATAACTGAGCTATTTTTTCTCTTCACTGAGTTTAATGGGACTATAAAGAGCCAGTTTGGAGGGAGACCCCTGGATTTATAGATGTTTCCAGCTTTATGTGATACTTCTCACTGAGTGTGTAATTGTGGGTTTGTAATGAATTGTTGGTCATCAGCTTTAATGTGTTACTAATTTTCATGATCATCATGAAATCTGGTTACTCCTGTGAAAGGAGAAGTGTCTGAGAGATTACTGTCAGTGTTTTAAAAAGCAGTGCCTGTGAGATTTAGCAGCAATATCAGCTAAATTCCTCTCTACTGCCCCCATAAAGACCACCATTACTATCCTTACAGGCAAAAGGCTTTAATGCCAAGCGATAGGAACAGGGAGTGGGGAGGGAAGTTGCATCTGTTTAGAAGAGCCAATTTTAAAATCCTGGCTTGGAGTTCCTACAAAACCCCCAAAACTTAAATGCAGTATGATTGATTTGTCTTTTTTATTACTTAATTTTTTTGACCAGTCAAATCCACCACCCCAATATGCAAACAGTGAAATTAGTAAGATAAAATATTTTGGCATAGGTAGGTCTGAGGAGCTTCAGGTTTCTGTTGAACAAAGGAAATCCAGCCTTGACTGGATTTGTGGCAAGTTGGTATAATGATGTAATAATTCCAGATTTGTGGGGTTGTTTTTTAAAAGAAACACTTGAAATAATCTAAAAATTCATTGTCCTTCGAGGTACAGGGAGGAAAGGACATAAGTTCTTAGATGAAACCTTTTATAGCCCACATTGGACTTGACTTTACCATCCCTTTTTTTCTTCAGCCCATAGCTTCATTTTTTTTTGTATATCCGTGGAGTCAAGGTTATAGCTTCAAGCAAAAAGGATTTTAAGAGAGGGATTTTTTGAGAAAAGTGCTATTGCAGAACCTGAGAGGAAAAAAGCCCCCGTAAGTCACCGAGTCAGTGTGTTCTTGCTATTGTCATATGAGCTTTATGTTCTGGTAACTGATTCTACAATACTTGGGATCTACTTACATAGATCAGGATTTTATTAATGTAAATGCTTATAAAAGATATTTCTTTAGTTATGTTACAATATGGGTTTTTCAAAATCACTGAGTAAATGTGCCTCTGAAGTTGTGCTTGGATCTTAAGGATTTGAAGTGAGCAGACACAGGAAACATTAGGCACGAAAGGAGGTTTTACATGTGGTGTAATCATAAGGAATGCAAGTTTTTTATATACAAAATTGTACCAGAATTGTGCTAGAATGCCCTGTTTAGACCCCTCTCATAGGGACTATGGTGACAGATTGCTTACAAGTCTTGTGAGTTCTTCTGGGGGTGATGAAACATGTGGCTTGTATGAGGCTCTAGAGAGGATGCAAAATATTTTTAAAGGTGTCTCACTGGTGAGGGAATTCAGGAAACATCCTGTGTGCTTAAAAGAATTTGTAGCTTGTATCTGACTTTGTTAAGCAGCTCCTGATTTGATTACATTTGCGGTAAATGGATTTGGGAAATAATCCTGCTAGTTCCTTGTAATGTTTTGTGAAGAGTTGGTATGAGAAAAGAGTCATGAAACAACTCAAAACTTGCACTGGGCAAGCATGCAAATGTTAATATTAATTGCTAATATCATAAATAAGATTTTGTATGAAGAAAAATTTATGGTCTTTCAAGTCAACCAGTGCAGGACACCAAAGTGAGTTCTCTAAGAAGGTTCTGCCCATCTTTTATGTGAAAGTGGTTAGGCTTAATAAGGGATGATCAAATGTTTTCCCCATATTCTGACAGCCAGAAAAAGTTGCTGCATATTTTCTCTAGGCTAATTTTTATTATCAAAACCTGCAATTTTTCAGCTTGTTGAAAAGCCTTCACGATTTCACTTTGAGTTACAAATCAATATTAAAAATGCCTTTTGTGACACCCTCCTCCTTCTCTGAATTGGCTACAGTCAAAAATGTGGTTGATTTAGCATGAACAAGCTGAGGAAAATGCCCAGATAAAGGGCCCTTAATGATATTTATCTAACTGTTGGAAGATGGGAGTGATTGAAGTGCCTTGAACTGCCATGGAACAGCTGCCAGGCAGCAACTGCCTGGAGTGCCTGGGCCCACTGCAGTAATGGTGTAACAAGGAGTCATCTGTCATCCTGTGAATGACAAACTTGGAGGCAGTTTGGGCCAACTTCCCTTTTGTAATTGAGACGGACCAGTGCACCCGTGGCTTGTTGCCACAGTAATTCAAATTCTGTGAGCTATCTGGAATATACAAATTAACTTCATTTAAGTGTCTTGAGCTATAGAAACTTCTGCTTCTGTGGGTTTGGGAAGGGGAGATCCTCACCACCTGCTCTTGGCGGTCCTGGGGTAGTTGTGGGCAAGCAGCTCTGCTGTGATGCTGTGACAGCTGTGACACGGGGGCTTGGCCAGCTTGATTGGCCGTGGAGGGAAACCAGCTTGTGAGTTGTGCTGTTTGCAACAAAGGCTCCAAAACACAGTAATTCTCTCTGATGGAGTCAGTGTTAGATGCCAAGGAAGAATAGAAGGTTAAGGCAGATATGGAGTACGACTTTCCAGCCGGTCAGATTGGACTGGGTGATTTCCTGAATGGAAGACTGCACCTCCACTGTAGCCTCTGGAAGTTTTGATCAAATCATTAAACTGGGTAGCGGTTTTTTTTAATCCCTTTCTATTTTTAGTTTTGTAATTTTCCCCGAGCTAGGAATTGTGCAAGGTAATTGTGTATCATGAGGGAAATACTCTTTTATTGAAACCTGGACTGCTAGAGATGTTCTGTTGTTTGTCTGCAGTGTCTGCAACATAAGAATTGGAAAATCATCATTCCGTTTTCATTTTCTAACACTTGTGATACTGTAGTTTTTGTATCTTTCCCCACTAGCAAATTGCTTTTCTGAGGTGAAGACTTTTGATGTATCTAATCTGTCCTTGAACAGAAGCTGTTGATGTAGTCCTCCTTATCCTCATTATTCTTGTTACCTTCCTGCACCTTTCAGTATCATTTCAGCAAGGGTGTAATAACTGCAAGACCTCTCTGGTCCTGAAGCTGAGTGCAGTCTGGTTTTACCATGTGGCATCTTACTGGTTTTCCTCTGCTCCTTTCATAATTCTTACTCCTTTTTGCTTGTTTGACAATTAAATTTTTAGAAAACTGAACATGTGAGGTTTCATCTTTCCTAGACAGTGGTAATAGCTGAATTCATCTTCATTTTTCATTTAGAATGTTTTTCTCCATCTTCCGTGTATCTTTCTGTGTTTTTATTACAGAATAATTTCTTCTTGTGAGATAGAATAGTAGAATTGATTGGGTTGGAAAAGACCTCTGAGATCATCAAGTCCAACCCTTGGTCCAGCTCCAGTCCATTTAATAGATCATGGCACTCTTGTATCTCTAAAATCAGTTTAGTTTAATTAATCTCCTCCAGAACATTTTGTATCACCTATAAACAGTTACTGAACTATTTGCTTTTGAGAGCAGCATGTATCAATAAAATAAAACTCACAGTTTCTGGTGGAGAGCCCTGTGTTGTATCTGAGCACTCTTGTGGATTTACCTTGTTTCTCTATACTGGAATCCTACTTGCTGACAGACTTGGCAACACTACTCTTCACTCCCACTGAAGACTTCTCCTAAGGCTGATACACATTTGTGATTTGTGTTCCACATGTTTCCGGGGTCTGTGCCGTGTGGGCTGCTGGACTGGGTTGGTGTGTGCTGTGTAGAGAGCACTGTTGCTGGATCAGTTGTCCAAAATGCTGTGGCTTTCACTCTTGTGTTGAGCATGAACATCGTGTGTGAACCACTGTGTAAAGCTGCAGTTTGAATACAGGTATATATTTTTTAATCTCAGTAGAATGCATTCTCCAAGTGATCTGGTTTAGAGTGCATGTTGGTTCCTGAAACGTGGGCCCTGGATCTGTAGCTTGTTTAGTCTGCTCTTTCTACTCTTGCATAAGACCTGGAACCGAAACTACAGTGTGTTCGTATGTTTCTGGACTCTCATTAATAGGTAATGATGAGGTCAATAGCACAAAATTATGATGGACTGACTTGCATTTTACCTTTTCTACTACTAAGCAGCAGATGTTTGCCTGATCTAGTCAACACTGATTGTTTGGTTATAAGCACTTATAGGTCTTACTGAAGTAACTCTGGTGTGATCGAATTTATGACTGATCTACCAATAAAATATGCTTATTTTACTTTTAAAAGGTTTTTGTTCCCTTTTTTATTATTTTGAAAATGCATTTATTTTTGAGGGATCTGACATTTGTAACTTCACGCCTCGGATCTTGGATTTGGGTGATTAAGGAACGTATTTTTCTGCTCTTTCAGCTCTTTTTGTACTTTCTTTAATATCTAATTTCCTTTCAAAATTCAGCATATATTTGTAAAGATACCTTTTAAACTGAGGTGTTTGTGTTTGAAAACTGTTGAGTTGTCTGATTTGGCTGCCCTCAATGTAAATGATTCACTTGGAAATTATGTGGCTTGGTTAGTTAAAATTCTTCACATGTGTGCAGATGAGCTGCAGAGCAGAATGACTTGAACTGCTTTCCACAAGGCACAGCCAGTGTTTCTTTACTAAACATTTGCTTATTTTCAATCATTACAGATAGTATAATTCAATTCATGTTGTATCACACAGAGTGTTTAGGAGACCTGCTTTACACTGGTGACCGACAGTCTGAGGGTATTTTTAGAGTGAACCTACAGAACAAGGGGATTACTGCCTTACATCGCTGCACTTAAACCTCTTAGCATATTGTGTAGGACCTTGGTCAGAGTTTGCAGTTGCTGTGGTGGCCCATGAACTGGGATGTTTGCTTTGCAGTAGTTACTGATGGAGATAATGAGGCTTGCTTTCTTGCATTTGTTGGACTTCATAGGTTTGTGAGAGGCAAATTATTTCTCTTAGAGCTGGTGGAGAGAGCATTGCATATCTTTAGGAATAACTTCTGCCTTGCAATGGTCAAACTTGTATTTTTGTGACCGTTTAAGAGTCTTGAGTGTTTTCTATGGTGGTACTTCTGTTATATAATGTTGTTGTAGAACACAGAGTACTGTATTTAATTGATGCAGTGTGGTACTGTTTATGTTTGAAAAGTCTGGTGTGTTTTACAAAATTCTAAGCTGTAGGTCAGGGCCTCTGGTGGCTGAATGTTTTAGCCACGTAATTTTTAGGAGTGTATTGCAGTACAGCTCATTATTTAATTTCCTGATATTTCATAAGCTGTCTGCAATTTTTTATTAACTCTGGCTTTTGCCAGTAAGAGGTTGCTGTTAAAACG
Organism: Hafferia zeledoni; assembly: GCA_035583235.1. NCBI lineage: Eukaryota > Metazoa > Chordata > Aves > Passeriformes > Thamnophilidae > Hafferia > Hafferia zeledoni. The sequence continues at coordinate 27,507,841 of JAWWEV010000167.1, forward strand.
TTGTTTTTTCCCCTTCTTCCACCCTCATCTGTGGTACAAATAGAATTGTCAAGTGCTCTGGAAACAGCTGTGCAGTGCTCCCATGGTACCTTAGCTCATATGTGAGACAGCAAGAGATGTGATGGATTTGAGAGGATGGTTAGTGCTTCACAGCTTGAGATGACAGTGCATTACGATTTCTAAGATTTCTGTGACATCATTGTCACAGCTGTGACCTCTATGATCTTATATAAATACTTTAAGGTTGCCATTTCTGCTTATTTTCAAAGTGTGATCTAAATATTACTTTTCACTGCTGGAAGGTGAGTTTTCTACATCTGGTATGTTCGTTGCAGTAGTCTTTTAGTTATGTATCTGATACTTTATCTCCAAAAGGAAAATCCCCTCAATTTGAACTCTAAACAATAATAATAAGAGCAACATAATGTATTTATTGGCTCAACAAATGAAGAAATGCATACTTTGATGTCTTAGAATGCTGACTTATAGTGTTGTATTATTAGATCTAACTTGGGTAATGAAAGGGTGAACGGGCTGGAAGGCCATGTGGTGAATAACGTGGTTAGTCATCCTGGGTTGCGAAAGCAGGACTGTTAACGTGGTAGTGAGCATGCTCATGTGCTTACATGCCTTCATCTGCTTCAGTGTGACAGTGCTGGGTTTAATTAGATTTTATGGGATCTAAACTTACAGAAAGGCTCAAAGTTCTGCATTCAGAATCTGACACATTGGGTGACCTTTTCTTCCTTAGAAGATAAGGGTACTCTGTGTTCTTATGCTGGTGAATAATTGCAGAGAAGCTGTTGCAGGGCAATTGCATCAAGTTTTGGCTAACCCTTGCAGTCAGCTTGGAGAGACAGGACATTGCATGTTCTTGTACTGTGTAAGTGGGAGAGGAGGGGAGGCCGTTTGTTTAGCAGTGAGGCTTAGTAAGGATTTTTCAGAGAAATAAAGCTCCATTCTTACATCTTCATAATAGACAGGGACAGACTATTTACCTTGGCAGCAATCAACTTGCTTTCCTAGCTCGCCTCTTTTTTTGTAAATGAAATGTTCTTTTGTTGTCATCTTAAATTTAGGGATTCAAACTGTACATTAGAAAGCAAAATAGATGTAAATGTTTTGAACTGCTTCTTTCTATTTGTGCTTGTACTGCAGGTGAGCCTGCCAAACCCAAATACAATCCCAAGAAAATGACCCGAAACAAGCATATTTCCTTGCTGATGTCCTACTGTCCCGGTTATAGCCAAGATTTACAATAATGCTGAAGTGTCAGCGGTGAACTGAGTTCTGTAGGAAAAAGCAATGTGGAATGCTCTTCTGGAATACAGAAGTGTGAGCTGTTTGCATTTCCTGGTGCAGACCCTTGTGGGTTTTGTAATAAGATTCAAATTTTGACAATGCTCAAAAGATAGCTGTTAACCATTAGCCTGTGGGCAGGTGTGACCAGGCTGTGCTTGAACAAGAGCTCAGGGCCACTGAGGTTTCTAAGGGTGCAGATCCTCACAGCCATGCACAGGAATGCTTCTGGAGTGTTTTCCTAGTAAGGAGGTTAGGTAAACACATTTTTTTCAGTGAGATTAAGGTAATTTGCTTGTCTTCTGTCTGAAGTATCAGGTAGCTTTGGCAGGAAAAATGCATCCTGATTCAGAAATCTTTGATGTCGAGAAATGCCTGGTATTTCTTAGGCAAAAACCACATTAGAGGTGGATGATCTTTTTGCTCTGCGTTTCAGGCTTTTTTTGGCTTGGTCCTTCAGCAGTACTGGGTTCATTTCACTGGAGAGGAGCACATGGGAGCTGACAGTTGTGCAGGTACTTGTACCTCACCTGTGTGTGACCAGCAGGCAATAGAGGTGTGAATGACATTTTTTTTAATTACTTAATCTTATGGTAACATGTTAATTGAATTAGTTTTAGGTGCAGGTTCGTAAATTTTAGAATGATCCCTATAATGCATTGTTCTTAAAACTGTATTTCCCTGCTGTTTGAAATGCATACTTCGAGGAACTGAATTTATTCAAGTGTCAGTACTTACTCCTGTTGGTTCAGCCCTACAAGAGGACTTTGTACTATAAAGCAGGAGGATGGCACACCAGGGAGGGGGTGGGGGGTGTTCCCTCCTGCCTCCGGGTGCTCTGTTTGTTGCTGCAGAGGGTACTTTGCCCTTATTTGACCCATGACTTTCTTTTTTCTAAATTGGTAAAGTAAATAGGAAACAGTATTAGATTCTGAAAGAAAACAGAAAGTAATCCCAAACCCTCTGAATGTTTTTTCAAAACCTGTCTGAACTGAAGACTAAATACCAGTTTTTATCCTTCTCCATTGCAAACAGAAAAGATAACAGATAACTGAATGCAGATTAAGTAACCTTTGTGAAGGCTAGAGTTCAGAAGAAAGATAAAAACATGGGTTTGTACTGTTACTGTGTCCTCGAAACTGTAAGTTGTTGCTTGGTGTGAAACATGTAGTACACCCTAACTTAAAATCTAACCACTTAAATTTGTGAGTGCAGTTCAGGTACCCATATTGTCCTTCTGCCCTGCAGATTCTGTAGTTTGGATCCCCTTGTAGCAGCAACTGCTATACAAGAACATTTATGCAAAATGTAAATGAACTGCTTACCTACAGGTAGGGGGGAACGTGGGTTAACTGTTGCAAGGCAAGCTGAATATGCAGGGTCAGCAGCTTCCAACTCATCTAACTTCAGTTAATAAGAAAGTTTGCCCATCTCTCACTGAAAGGTAAATTGCTGGCCGAAGGGTGAAAGTGAATGCATTTGTACAGCAGAGCAACTAACAAGACATGAATTAACATGCTGGTTTATCTTGCAGTGATTTGTTCTGCAGCCATAACCTGATGATGCACACGACAATGAAGCCAAGAGTGCTTCAACATGCACTTTTATCCATGACAATGTTGTTTCTGCCTCTGTTTCTGATAACTCCACCCTTGAGCTGGCAGTGGACTGATACTGGTTTAGATGGTAGCTTTGCTGGTGGTCAAGAGAATAATGCTGCTAAAGCTCTCCTGAAATTTGCTTTGGAGCTCTGTTTCCAAAATACAACAATTTGCATAAAAATAAAATGGCAACAGAAATTTTAAAGCTCACTTGCCTTTTTGATGCCTTTTGTAGATGCTTTGGGAACTGGTCTAATGTTCAGTCTCATGTTGTACTCTCTTGGATTGTGAGAGTGAGGGAGGTTTTCAAGTTGTGTAGGTTGTTTTGTTTTGGTGGGTTTTGTTTTGGTTTTTTTTTCTCCAGTGGGCATAACCATTCAGATATTGAGCTGTTCTGCAGTAAAGCTGCCTGTTAGAGATAACCCTGAAATGCATCAGGACCAAAGTGGCTCTGTTTCCTCTTTTCTCCAGAAGATCTTGGGGCTTTCACCCTTTGTTGGTTAGTAGTTTGTCTCTGATGTGTGTAATATTATGTTTTGTGCTTCAATTAGATTTTGAGTTCCCTGTCTTGGCATCTCACCAGGTTTATCTTCAAACACTGTTTCTTTGTGTCCTCCCTCTCTCTGGGCCCAAGCTGGATGTGAAAAGGAAATTGTGGTTTTAGTGGTTTGATTTGTTTCTTCTTGGGTGATTTTAAAATACTTTCAATTACAGGACAAAACCAAGTTGCTAAGTATAAAAATATCAGAGACAAATAACTTTCATTGTACATAATCCCAAGACAGAGTACAGAACTTTGAACAGTATCAGTGATGCTGTCAGTTTAGTAGAAAATATCCTCATGGCTTGTTGGTGCCTAGGGTGGTGTCTGTTGTGTTGGCAAGCATGCTATACTTGTATGGAAATGTGAAGTGCACTGCAAAGAATTCAGGTACAGAATGCTCACTCATCTTTCTTTAGAGCTCCTGCACATGGATTTAGAGCTCCAGGCAAAATTAGTAACAATTTCAGCACTTAATTGTAGCAATTCATGTACTTCTTCCCTGAATCCTCAAATACTCAGCCTCTGTGATTTTTTTCTACTTAACACTTTCTCTTCAGATGGCAGTTCTAGTTATATGGGGCAGACATGCATGTTATCAGCAAATTAGGTGTCTGTAGAACAACTTATTTGCAGCCTACTCATAAGTCTTGACATTTCCGAAAACCCAAGTGTGGCCATGGAAGAGAGCTCACTGTTGGCCTGACCAGAAATTAATTTTGGTGTTTGTCAGCATTTCTATCAAGTACAATAAGTTATTTTTAAATTGCTTGTTGCCAACATGACCTCAAAATTAGAACATGTAGAAAAATGAATTTGTCTTTTATTGAAAAGGAAATACTTTGGGCAAAATGCCACTTCAGCTTCTCAGGAAGTGTAGCTGAGGGACTCTTATTCTCCTCCTCCCCTGTGGATTGAGATTCCTGGTCAGAATAAATGTCTGATAAGGTACCAGTCTCATGGGCAAAAGCAATGCCCAGGAGGCAGAAGTCCTACAGAATGCTCACATAAGCCAATGTAGTGATAAGACACGTAGGCTGTAGTTTTTCACAGGTGGTGGTACAGTGGCTGTGTGCTGCTCTCAGTTCTTGTTTTGCTGTTTATTGAGGCTTTTGAGGCTCAGAGTTACCTTGAAAATTTTGAAACCAGCACATTAGTCTTAGTGTTTTAGGGTCTGTTGCCCCTTCTGGGTGGGATGGAGTGTCCGTGCCAGTCTCTCACTCTGGGAGCGCAGGGCCAGGCTCGGGCTGTGAGCTGGGCACTGGCCAGACTCCTGGCTCTTCACTGAAGCAGCTGCAGCAGCAGTTTTGTTCCTGGTGCTGTGGCACTGCTGGGCTGCAGCAGGGACAGGAGTGTGTGCCTGGCCTGTGAGCTGAGGTGCCATGTACAGATTTGCTGCAGAACGTGTCTGGTGTGTTCTGGTTCCTGAGTGATGCACAGACTCCTCTGCCTGCACCTTGTAAAGCAAAGTACGTAACTAATACTGCTGTAAGGCCTCTCTAAGCCTTAGTGGAGAATGAAAGCCTTGCAACTCCTCTTAAAACTGAGAGAATTGTCTTTGCACATTCAAAGATTTTGAAATGGCTTTTAGCTTGTAAAACAAACTGTTTTTATAGAGGGCTGTCGTGGTTTAACCCCAGGTGGCAACTAAGCTTTACACAGTTGCTTGTTCATTCACCCTGGTGGGATGGAGGAGAGAATCAGGAAAGTACAGGTGTGAAAAAGTTGAGATAAAGACAGTTTGATAGGTAAAACAAAAGTCACACAGGCAAGCAGAGGGTAAAAAGGAATTCTCTCACTGCTTCCCATGGGCAGACAGGTGTTCAGCCATCCCCAGGAGAGCAGGGCTCCATCATGCATATTGGTGATTCGGGAAGACAAACACTATCGCTCCAAATGTCCCCACTTCCTTCCTCCTTCCCCCAGTTTTTTATGTCAAGCATGATGCCATGTAGTATGGAATATCCCTGTGGTCCGTGGGGTCAGCTGTCCCAACTGTGTCCCCTCACAACTTTTTGTGCCCTGCAGCCCATTCTGGGGTAGGGTGGGGTGAGAAACAGAAAAGACCTTGATGTGTAGTGCAAACACTCCTTAGTAACAACTAAAACATCAGTGTGTTATCAACCCTAGTCTCAGCCTAAATCCAAAACACAGCGCTGTACCTGCTACTGGGAGGAAAATTAACTCTGTCCCAGCTGAAAGCAGGACAGAGCTGCTGCCTGAGCTTGTTCAGCAGTAAGAAAGGTGCATGGTTTTCTTTTGCACACATGTTCTAATCTCTGAATCCACCTAACAAATTCAAGATAATATGTTATTACAAGTTATGTCAGGCATTTTGCAGCTATGAAAGAATGAAGTTAACACTTCTTCATAACTTCATAAGTGTGACTGAGAATCCTTGGGCAGCTTCTTATCCCTGCCCTTACGCTGTTTGTTTGACCTCATGGCTGGTTTAGGTACATGGTCTCTTCCAGGGACAGTTGTCAATAGCCTTTGCCACACCTCCCACTTAATTTGCCAGAGAGATTTGGATTGCTTGGAATTATTTCAAATGTTCATCAAACAGCCTGGAGTGCTGGTGTTTGCTGCAGAAGTGGAGTTTGGTCTGGCTGTTTTCTAATGTAGAAATACTTCAGGAATTTATGCCATATGCTGAAAAAATGCCCCACAATGCTGCAAGACCCAGGCAGTATTGAATTCATGTGCCACTGAACTTGTGCATGCAAGAATTGTGCTTATTTGCACTTCAGCAAGTATTAACAACCCAATTCTAGTGATACAGCAGTGGTTTTTTTATCCATGGGAGTAGCTTTAAATTATTACTTATTTTACAACATTGCTTTTAATAGATTATAGAAAGATGGACGATTATAGAGAAATGAGCCAGTATCATGCCCATAAGATACAGTGGGAACTGACTTGCTTAATGATTGACTTCTTGAGGAAGAAAGTAACAGTTGCTGAAGGAGGTTTTAGGGAGCCAGTAACAAAACTCACCCCTTTTTGTTATTTGGAATGGCTACGGTGCGTCATGAGATAAAAACCAATTTAATATTCTTAATTTCCCTGATCAGAATTTGTGGTGGTGAGCAGTGATTTTTCTATAATGCTTTTAATTTCTGACTTTGGTTCATCTTTGAGATAGTTGCATTTTGATTTTTCTCATATCAAATAATTTTACCTGGAAGACACTAGTTCCTGTTGAGGCTTAAAAAGGTGTTCAAACTACTTTTAAAGTACCCTTCATTTAAAGGCCACCTACTGACACCCATAAATATCTATATTCTTTAGTTTAATTAATATAATGGGAAATATGCATATATAGTCCAGTTAAGATTTTATTGCCTTGCAATCTGCAGCATCTTTTTCTTCTATGAGAAAGAGATGCCATGGTTGTAAGAAGGCTTCTTTTTCAGAAAAGAAGTGCAAATGTCAAGAAGCCTTTCAGCATGTTTTTTATATTGCTCACACATTCTCTGTCATATGATTTTACTTCTGTAACTGAATATTGAGTCTTTTTATTATTAGTAATTTCTCCAATGGCTTCTTGGTTAATTGTAGTTTGAATCCAGTAAAGGTGAGCATGTCTAAAGTGTAGATTGGCTTGTATATAGCAATTGACACATAAGAGAACAAGTGTACAAAAAGCTTCAAATTCTAGGCTTTGGAAGTGTAATTACAGAACCATCCTCCCCTTTTGAAGAAGTGCATTTCTCATTTAAATGTAAGAACTTCTTCCAATAGACTAAGCAAGGGCTGTGCTGTTCCACTCAGTAAAAACATGAAACTACCTCTTGCACTTAAAGCGCAGCACAAGCACCACCTTATTTAGGAGCAGTTTTAGAGCTATGAATCCTTGCCTTGCATGAGTGCCTTGGAAGCTTGTGCTGCTGCTGTGCTGCTTGGTTGCTTTAGGCAGGTGTTTCAATTTGGGGGGGCAGGATTTCATGTGCATCACTCTTCAGAGCTGCTCCTTCAGCTATTTTAGGTAACCTTATGCTCCCAGTAATAATTCTTGGATCTAATGCTTCAGTTGCTGTGGAAAGATATTACACAGATAATGTGGATTTGTGTTTTCCACTGTGAAGTGAATATCTGTCTTTTCTCTAAATCTATGTCCAAAATATTTTCTGTTCACAGGTACTTCCATTCATCTTTGCAAAAGCTCATAATTTTAAAGGGACATTTGTCATGGTAGTGGCTGACTTAAAGTGTCTAAATGGGGGTTTGGTGCCTATTGTCAGTATTCTTCTTTTCTTCTTCTAGGGCGTGAAAATCTGAGAAATGAACAAATTACGGCAGAGCTTTAGGAGAAAGAAAGATGTCTATGTCCCCGAGGCCAGCAGGCCTCATCAGTGGCAGACTGATGAAGAAGGAGTTCGGACTGGCAAGTGTAGCTTTCCTGTTAAGGTAAGGGTTTCTGCCTTTCATTTGAAATCCATGAGGTACTCTTGCTGTGAGTTATTATTTGGGGTTTTTTGACAAGCACAAACCAGCAACATGCCTCATTACCCACTGACCCATTTTACAGTCAGCACTCATTGCAAAGGATGTGGCTTTTTTCTTAAAACCAGGTGTCTCATGTAACAAATGCTCTGGAAAATCAGTGTGGGATATCCTGCATTGTTATCTAGTTGAAATAAATAATGCTGCCAGGCAGAGGAGTAGCACAATGTTTGTGGTCCTTTTTCTGGAAGAGCAGAAATTATAGACCTGTTGGGTTGCATGAGAAGGTACTCAGTTCTCTATGCTGAAAGTGTAGTTGCAGGTACAGTTTGAGTTGTAAGGTAAGTGGTGGGCTGTGATTGGAAAGCAATCCTTCCTCCCTCTTGATAATTGAAAACATTGTCAGGTGACACCTGGGGTTTTGACCAGTGCATGAGGGTAGAAGCACTTGCCAACTTCTCTGCTGCAATTTTGTGTATGTGTGTTTTACAGACTATTAATGCACATAAAACTGAAATTCCCTTTTTGAATTCTGATAACTCATTCCAGATCATCAGAGTATTATAAATGGGTATTTTCTGTGCCCAGTCCTTCCCCCTTTTAAAAGAAACAATATTTTAATATTTTAGAATAATATTAATATTTTAAGAAATACCATAATAAAAATGAATAAAAAATTTAAGGTGTCTTGTTGCATATAATTCCCTTGTAATCAAAAGCTTTTCTCCTAAAGGTACACTGATACTAAATCTGAAAGAGACAGGAAGCAGATGACATTTGGGGAAAGCTAATGGATTAAATATCTGTGTACAGGGAACACAGTCTATGGTTCTGATGCCTAAGGACCTTTTATTAGTTTTTATCCATATTACACTTAAAGTAATTCTGTCTGATAGTTAAACATGTGATGTTGCTGGATAAAACTCTTGAACCTGACTGTTCCACCTTTTTGTGAAGCTCTCAGTTTGTGTAGATATACAGTAAGTTTGAAGTAACTTTCACACTAGGTTGATGCCCTACTTTGCTATAGTTGCTTATGTGTGCTTTTACATATATTCAAGTATACAACATTTCTAGTTCGTTGTGATTGCTTGCTTGTCTTTGTCTTGTGTTATTTTTCTGCTAGAAGGAAGGAACTGTAATTCAGTACTAAACAGAGATGGTGTTTTGCCAAAGCTTTGCTAGTAACTGGTCTGTGGCAGCTCAGACACACTAAGGTTTAACACTGTTTAGGAGAGATGAGAGTTCTGAGTTCGAGGATGGCTGTTTTCTCATAGTTGAGGCATTACACAGAGTGAAAAGCAAAGTGCTCAATTTCTAGGCATTACGTTTTGTTCAAACTTTTTCAGTCCTTTACTGAACACAAAGGATGTGAACCACTTCTCCCTGTTTAGAGACTGACTTTTTTAAAACTCTAGGTCAGGACTTGCACTTCTCATGACACATGCTTCCTGTATTTAAATGAAGCATTCATCTATTCTGGGCACATACACTCAAAGTCCAAAAAAGGTTTTGGGCTATTCTGTGCTGAAAAGGCATAGAAATGGATGAATCTTTGCATCCTGTCATCATAGTGGGACTTATTTTCACTTATTAGTCCACTTCTAATTGAAATTCTCTGAATTAATTTAATTTGTTCTTTGGAAAAAATACTCTAAGGTAAATGCATCTCTACATACCTTACCTGATTTGGTCAGAATGGTACACTATTAATATTTAAAGAATTTGCAATTAGTTGAAACTTAAATTCAGAACAATTTTATATTGAGGCGTTTTATCTTATTTCATTAGAATTAATGCCCAAAATACCGTGCCATGAGATGGCCAAAGTGGAAATTTTTGTTAGGCTTGAGATGCAAAGGGGGTGTTGGCTGGTGTTTAATAGATAGAGACAGGAAGTGTGCCATTGTGAGCAAACGAGATAAACCAGATGTAGAGTCATCGGTTTAGTGGGTGGTACTATATTGTACTCACAGAAAGAATAGAACTTTGTGCTATTGAAGGAGAGTATCCTGTTACACTGTTCTTGGGTAATTTTTGGAAATTTATACATTCCAGGAAAGTGTGTGTTCTCTTGTGTCCTTAAGTGTTTGATGGGGTGACTTTTCCTGAGGCTTCGCGGTGGAGCAGGATAAACTCAGATATTTTGGGAAAATAGTTATGAGTAGGAATGCATTCAAGTCTGAAAGATGGTGAACATGCCTTAATTTTCTTAAAGTTCCTCAGTAGGATTTCCAGAGTGGTCCATAGCCTGTAGTGTAGCTGCTCAACTACAGTTTAGTGTGTTTCAGGGGACATTAGTCTGTCCTTATTCATTATGAACTGCCTTGCCCACTCTCTAAAAATGTTTATCTATAGTTCCTTGGAGCTCAAAGCATAACTGAATGGCAAGACCAGAGTCTGGGTTTCCAGGGGGTTGTGAAGATTTTACCTGTACTCAGTGAAGACCTGAGAACTGTTAACAAATATTACTCTGTAACCTTACTCTGTAAGGTTTTCTGTTTGAAAGTAAAATATATGAAACTAATGTAGTAGCAGCCATGTTGTGGGCTTTGTTTCTCCTAATGCTTGCTATTTTATTTAGGTAAGAATATTACCTTTTCCCCCCCACCTTTTCTCCCTCAAGGAGAATAGTGCAAATGCTTAGGGAAAATTTGCTCTGTTTCTTTAGTAAAAGAAAAAGATCAAGATGTGTCACTCTCTTAAGTTGGTTTGGTTTTTAACTTCTTGCCTTTGGGCATTTTTATTTTGCTCAGATCTGAGGTGTCTGTAGAGTGCTGGCACAGATTTATCCTTTTTTAGATATTGCAGAACATGTGGAAGCACTTTGAAAGTCGTGTTGCAAACAGGATTTCATCCTGCCTCCAGACTTCACTCTCTTAGTGTTGGACTCCAGTAGCTGCTCAGTCACTGTGCTTTGAGGATGCTGTACTGCAAATAAATTTAATGTTATTCAAAGATTTTCTACATTAACATGGTTCTTGAAGCTCTGCTGTGCTATGTCCACAGCTGATCCTTATTGTTAAAATCCTGTGTGCTGTTGGATTTTTAGCAAATCTGCTACATCTATGGATCCCCTTCCTTTTGGTAGAGAAGATGCTCTGTCGAAAGTATTGGCAAAATTCCTATTATGTTGTTGCTTTAAAAATCAGGGAAATGGATTTGATACACAGTTGGTTCTCTCCAGTGCTTTGCTCATAAATTTGGAGATGGTGATAATCATGGATGTGTACTGTAATAACACTCCTTTTTGTTTTGTTGAACAGTCGCTGTTTTCCCACTAGTTGCCGCTCTGTGTTGCATGTAACCATCCACTGATCGTATTTCCTCAGTGATCTTCGTATGTGTTGATGTATTTACAGGTAGTTCTTCTCTGTGTTGGAGATCTAACCACACTTGAGGTGTTAATCTGACACATCCAAAATAGGGCCATGGAATGGCTGCTGAGTTCCCTGTAATGTTCTTCTGTGTAAACTGCTTTGAATCCACTTTGAAAGGAGAGCCAGGATGCTGGAGTGTATGACTGAGTGGATTTTTTGCACTCCACTGCATCAGCAGAGACAGGTGCCTGTCTGTCAGCAAAGGTATGAAACAGATGTTAAACTGGGGTTTAGGAAAGTGTGACTTGCAGAGTTTTGCTATTCCATTGGGAACCTGCATGGTGTTGCTCTTGTAACTTTGATGTGGAAGCATGATACATTGCAGCTTTTACAGATGTACAACAAGAGTTGCTCTGTTATTAAATGTAGCAGTGGTACATCTACTGGAAAAAATCTGTGCAGAACTGTGTTTTCAGGGGCAAATTCTTTTCCACTGTCCTAACAAACTGAAAAGTAAATACTGTGTTTCAGTAGCGAATCCTTCCTCTGAGAGGAAAGCTGTGCCAGATCCATGCAATGCATCAGGGCCTTAGATGAGGACATTGTATTTAAAACTATTCAGAAGTAGTTTATTCTAACAGACATTACAGCTGTACTTATCAGCACTATAATTTATTTATACATCATAATTGCAAAAAATGAAGTTCATTGCCATACACATTTTCAAATTTGCTTTCTTGCTCCAGACACTACCTCACTGAGAACATGCAGCTGTTTTATGTTATAATGACTAAAATATTTGACACTAGGGCTTCTTTTGTCTGAAATGCCTTTTCGAGTGTCCCTCTGGGTAAGTGGTTTTCATTCATAGGAATGCACTTTAGAATAACTGGCTTGTGAAATTTATATCAGAAAAATTAGATCATTTCCTTCTACCTAACAGAACTAAACAAACCAAACATTTGCAAGTTCTTGGTGGTTCTAATCAGCTGGACATGTTAAACAGAATATTAACACCCAGTTCCTGTGGTTGTAGAAGACACAAAAGTTGTGTGTATCTTGGATAATTTAATTAGTTTTGTTCTGTCACTTTCATGTTTTTGATGGTCAGTCTCTTTTGACCTTAAGGCATCTAAAGCTACTGTTGCCTATAGCCTGCAAGTTGACTTGCATTTTTTATTCCATTTTTTCCAACTAGAAGACTAGAGATACCAGTGAAAAAAGCCCAGGTGGAAGGGTAACAAAGCACATTTCTCTCTCTGAAGTGCAGGCTTTGCTGCAGAGTACCTGGTATCATTCACGTTAGCCTTTCCACCAGAGCTTGATTTCTGTGTTAGTGATGACAAATAAAAATGGTGTGGATACAGTTGTACTTTCACATATAGAAGAATTTACTTTTCGGAGTAAATACTCTTCAACTGTTTCCTGTCTAGGCCTTGCTTTGGTGGGAGACCTTTGTAGGACATTGTGTTGCTCTGTGTCCAGGCAGAGGCAGCAGAAAAGGGAATAACTGGCACTGAGCCCTGTGAGTATCCTCACTGGGACCTGTGAGTGTCAGTTCTCATCACTGGGGTCCCCGTGGTGACCCAGCAGTGTGTTATGTTGTTAAGCTGTACATGGCCCTGCTGAAACCACCATCAGTAGAAGACAGACCATTTCTGTCACTTTGCTTTGGGCTCTCATAACTTCCCAGTTGTCCTCCATAGTTTTGGAATTTGCATATTGGACTTAATTGCTTAATGTCAAATTTATAGATCTCACATTAAAAATAACCTCTTATTTATAAGAAGTTTATAAATACAGCTTGCATGCCATTCTATTTCCCCAAACTAGTACTAGCATAGGTAGCTGTGGGTTTTGTTTTGTGCTTTAAGTACACTTTTGCTTTGAAATAATAGTAGCTGTGAAAGGCTTTTCCAGCCCATTGATGCTGAAGTGCCTTTGAGTTAGGCATGTGATATTTTTGACTGTGAAAGCTTGAGATGCTTGACTAGTCTTTGGAAACTATGTTAAGTATTTTTAAGAAGTTAATGTGACAAATCTGCTGATTTCTGAAATGTTGCAAAGCCTCACACATGAAACACTAGAAATCCCTACCTCTGAAGGCATGAACTGATGTTAGCAGTGAGCAATTCCTGTTGAACGCTAACCCTCAGCAAGCAATGGCACAATTTAAAAGTCCTGCAGCATATAACAGCACAGGAAAAAGGCTTGAAGACAGGTGATTATAAAAGAACAGTGACTGTAATGGGAGACATGACATTTGCCTCCAATATACTCCTATGCATTTTTGTCACAAGTAAGAGGAATCTAATGTAGTCCCTAAGCTTTCAACTTTTCAAACTTGTGTCCAACACTTAGTTTTGTTTGAAGAGCCTTGCTAACAAAGAGTTTTCACTGAAGCTTCTAGATCAGTTTTAAAAACCTCCTCTCTTTCGCCGAGGCCAAATTCTGAAATAGTTTCACAAGCTTCAGGTTGTTTTAACAATGACAATTAATATTTAGAGCCATAAAAATGATTTGAATGTCCTTGTAGAAATATTTATTTTAAATGTCATTTAGGTGTTGGAAATCAAAAAGTTCTCATTGGGTTATACTTTTTAATTCTGTTCTTTAAAATTTGGAGATCTCTAGTGTTACATATGGAAACTGAATTTTTGCAGGACTTGAAGACAAGGTAGTCTGCACCTGTGCAGTGTATGTCGAGCTTTGTGCTATCAACACTTGATTTTCTTTAATTTTTTTCTTTTATTTTTTTAGAAGAAACTTCAATTCATTCAATGATGTTGAATTCCTGGAAAAGTAGGAATTGTGCATTAGAGCAAACAAGGGAAAACCAAAGTCTCACAGTACACACGTGAACCTGCCAGGGACCAGGAGAAAACCTCATCAAGGGAAATTCAGGATAGGCATTAGCAGCAACAACTCAGCAAAACAACCTCCCTTTCTAACAGTGAGGGATACAAACTGCAGAGTAGGAGATCCAACCTATTGATCTCCCGTTACAGAAATGCTGTAATACTTCAAGGCTGACTTCTCTGATGTAGATGTGGAAGTAGATCCTGCCCTGGGGCAAGTGCTGTCCTACATAACCTTCTGAGTTCCTTCTTGGTCTGATTTTAGGGATTTGTAAGAATATGAAAAGTACAGCATTTGTATTTGCTGTATTGAACTTCGCTACCTCATCTTCAGTATTCCTGACTGGAAACGTTTCTTATTCCCTCACAGTGTTGTTTCTGTTCACAATGATAGATGTCTTGTGAGAAACAGTAAGGGGAATGCACAGTGTGGCTCTTGGGTGAGTGGGAAGTGAAAAACACAGAGAACTGCTGGTATAGAAACTGCTTTAGATTCTTTCGCCCCCCACTATTCAGAGACATTTAGCAGTCTTAGGCAGCTAGAGCTCCTTTTTTGGGGGGTTTAACAGGTTGATGAAACATTTTAATTTCTGGTGATAGTGTAGCATCCTAACTAACCTGTAGCTTTGACTAGGCAAAATGAAACTTTGTTGATGCTTAATCGTAGACTTTCTGTTGTCTGTTCTTCTACAGCTTTGTCTAAGCAAACATCTGTTTCAAACTGATAATTTAAAAAGCAGGGGCATGGATGTGAGAGGAGCAAAATAAAGTATGGAACATTGGAATGTAAATCTTGCAGAAGTCAGTGCAAAAGTAACTCAGCTTTAAGACGTATCCAGGGTTTTTGGATTTAAGCTTATGTCTAGTTGGATGGCAGCAGTTCACTGTGAAACATTGGAGCTCAGGCTTTAATTCTTGAGGAATGCCAATCCCAGAAGCACATCTATGTGGATGTCAAGTAGTCAGTCTCGCTGTTGCAAATGGTACCCCGGAAGTTATACAGAGGAAGAAAGAGGAATGTTGCTGCCTCTAGAAAAAATGCCAAGGAATGCTGGTGTGTTTCTCTCTATGGCAGTGAGTTTGCTAGCACAGCACACCTTGGCCAAGACTTCAAGTAAGCTCATTTCCTGTGTCTGTCTAATTTTAAATGTAATGCGAAGAACCTAATCTGTTATTGCAAATAAAACAGTGTGAATATCTGCTGATACTGAGGGAACTCCAATTCTTCGTGTAGCTGAGTTGGTTTCAAAGAGAGACTCTAAGAGCATATTACCAGAGTTGAACAAGCAAAACTGGCATGAGTGAGTTGTTGAGGTCGAAGAAGCTCTGGTGAAGGATCTTCCTTTTGCCAGTTGTTATTATTGGTGAACTTTGAAATTTTGAAAAGTGAGTCAGTTGAGTATTTGTGAAAGAAATGAAAACAAAGAAGATGAGGACAGTATTTCTTGTACTAGGACACAGATGACAGATCTGTTTTATTTCTCACCAACAGTATTTCTGACCTGATACATCAGCCCTTGATGTTTTATAGGAGCTATTTAAATAGCATATATTTGGGGGAAGACAGGAGGATGGGCAGCTTCACCAAAAACGCTTGATATGGTAACTGGAGTTGTTCATTTTTAGATGAAGTTGGGAAAAGTTTGTGTGTATATATGTGTATGGCCAGACTTGGCGAAGGAGGATTTGGGCAGGGCTTTCCCCACGTGGGTGTGCCCTTCCAGCCTGCGCAGTGGATTTTTTAGGTCAGGCACAGCGTGCACAGAACTGGCCCCACCGTTTAAGTCCTGAGGTCCATCTGCCACGGCCGAGCGAGCTTGGACAGTGACAGGGAAGTCCTCGGGACTGTCACAGCACCCGGTACTGACCGGGGCTGGCCCTGCTGAGCATCCGAGATGTGACGGGATGGGATGGCAGGGAGGCTTAAACTGCCAGGGGATGGTCCCTACTGAGACTGGAACTCAGGTCCTTGGGATTCAGAGTCCAGAGTGCTCTCCTTTACACCACAGGACTGCCCTTGGGAAAAGTTTAAAATGTTGAAAAATAATAAAGTTTCTCAAGTACTTTTCAAGTTGTAAGGATGTTTTGCTGTATGACAGTTTAACTTGTTCCTCTGTTGATTGCTTTCTATTTGACTTGAGATGGATACCAAAAACCACCATCAGTGAAAGAGAACATAAAAATTAGAGGTGAAGAGTGAAAGCTTTTTGGTTTTTGTTTATTAGCTGTACCACCATTTTTCTGAAAATGTTAATATAAGCAATGTTTCTATTTAATAATGTTTGCCTTAAGTGCTTCTCCAACAGCTCCAGAAAGTATTTTCTTTGGATTAGAGCTTTTATGTGACGTTACTTTGCATGTGGATTCTGCCCACATGGATTTTAGCTTTCTGTAAAAGCATTGGTGGTTAATTTCTGGTATAATGATTAAATCTCTTGCAGAACGTCATATGTCCGAGAATTGCTGATGTCATGACTATCATTCATTGGTTGCTATGGAAATTAAGTAGGAGTGCATTCAATATTAATACTGCATTCCTGCTATGTGCACTTTCCTAATGGAAAAGTACTCGTTTTCTCCAGGAATGCAGCGATCCCTGCGACAAGAAATGCTCTTGGCAGAGATGCCTGGGATACTCTTTTCCTTACTGTTCTCAAATCATCATCCAGCACTGTATGGCTTAGGCAGTTCACAGTGATTTCTGTGCACCCAGTGGTTCTGTGTCCCAGTCCTTGAGTATGTTTGTGTAATGTGCTGTCATGGATCTGCAGATGCACTTACACGGGGTGAGTCACTGCCCAGGCACTTCAGCAGTGTATTTCTCCTCTTTAGCTTGAAAGGGAAGTCCCTTTCAGAGATCTCAAAAGGTTGTGTATACAAGTGTGGGATTTGTGCATCTGCTTTTCAAAGTGGTTTCCATGTAGTCTCGTTCCTGTGGTAGAACAACAGACTTTAACGATAGTTTATTTTTCTTATGTCATGAATTCTGGTGTTTAATTTCAGACTCTTAACTAGTAGCTGTATTTCCTTTATGAAATTTTGAAATGTTGTTACTCATAAAATGCTGTTCCACCAGTAAGTTGAGCCAATATTTCAAATTTAAGGCTAGGTTGTAATATAATTACTATTTAACTTCTGTATAGATGTAAGCATACTAGAAAAGGCCTCAGTCTTTGGGAGAGTTTTTTACCAATTATCTTGAGGAAATACTTGTTTCTTTGATTACAACCCATTAAAAGTCAGATAAATATTGTAGCACTGGTTAAATACAGCAGCCATGGATATCTACTCTCAGCCTGGCAGGGGAAAAAAAGTTTTTAGAAATAAGCTTGAAGACTTGGGAAGAGACCTGCTGCTTAAGGGACGCTTGGCTAAAAGAAGAGGACCACAGCATTCTGATTATACAGTTGAAATTTATTTTTACAAGAAAGAAACCTAAAAGTATGAGGAATTAACACACCACCACCCCATCCCAGAAAGAAAAAAAATCAAAGCAGGAAAAATCTTGAAATTGCCTTTAAAATGTGCAAGGCCACTGATAACGATGAGTATCTGGTTTCTGAAAAAGTGGTGCAATGGCAAGAAGGGTTTTTTTATGAAGGGCTGAAAGTGTAATGTGTAAATGCAAACAAAGTAGCTTTTGTCCTCTGTATCATACAGAAGTATTGTGTGACAGTGTAATTTCTTTTATAATTCAGGACTGATTGATGCTCAGTGAGGTCTGTGGATTGCACCCTTTTGGTGTGGGTAGACGCACTTGATATGTGTAAGAATGTGCCCATTCACTGTGTTGGAAGCAGGATTTGAACACTGGAGCTAAACTTGCTGTCTCCAGCAGCAGTGGCATGACTGATTGCTGAAAGTTGGAGCATGGGGCTTGAATAGAAGTTTGGCAACATGGGAGAAAATGGTTGTCCGTTTTGGAGTGTGATGTGAGGCAATATTTACTCTGCTCTGTTTCTCCCTTTTCCAACCAAAAGGCATTGCCAAGTACAGGGACTGAATGGTTTGGATCTTCAGCTGGAAACATTTTGCCTACACTGGAGTAAATGAGATGTGCAGATAGCTCAGGAAACCTGAAAGTTGTCTTCTATTTGGATGATCCATAATGGTCATGAAAACTAGATGGCTTATTCCCTGTGCGTGGGAGTTTTTTCCTGTCCAGTATAAACATCAGCCTTGTCTATATCACTCTCTTTTTAAAGAGAAGGTAGTAAAGAGAAAACTTTCTCATGCCAAATATGTACAACAAAATTTCTGCATTTCTGGACTCTGGAATTTCCAGAGGAGTCATGGCACAACCGAAGGTCCCTCTGTGATAGTCATTGATATACACATGTACTTCCAGACACACAGTCATTTCATCTTTAGCTGTTATTAGTTGTGTATTTTTAGGATTAAAATGTTCTAGTCTGTGTTCTGGAGAAATGAAGAGCTTGCGCAAGTGTTCAGCGAGCCCAGCCAAGGGAGTACAGTTTCTGCCTTGGCAGCTCCAGCATTCAATTATAAGGCTTCAGCCTCACAGAGCTCATTTGGAAAAAGCTCTAAAGTGTCAGATCTCTTTTATTTACCTTCTAGTTTCTATGCAATTTATTTTTCAAGCTGTTCTCCAGCTGTGAGGGCTGGTTTAAATGAAATTCTTATAGAATTGTCCCATCCACATTTCACTCTGAATAAAATGCAACATAGTGAGATTTAACACTACAGCCCTCTGTCACTTCAGATATTTAAATTTTTCAGCAGTTTAATGATACATAGAGTCCTTTGTTTTGGACCACCTTGCCTTGCATGAAAAAGTCAATTTTCCAATTTCTGTTAAATCTTTGAAACAGTCTTGATTTTGTCCATTTAGTTGATTTTAATATGTTAAACTGAGAGAGCTTCAATATGGTGCTAAAGAATGAATTATTTTTTGTCCGTCTAGCTAATTATGGTATCTTAATTAATGAAACAAAATCTTGACTTCAGTTAACTGAGGACAGAATATTCTGTTGTAGAATGGGACTTCTCAGTAGATTATTAAACCTGGGTTACTACTGCATTAAATGACACAAGAATTGATTCTGATGGGTTTAAAACCATTTATTCACTCCCTCACCGGCCTAGAATATAAGTGCTGAATCGCACACAATTCATATGAATCAGGGAAAGTTTCTGTGACCTATAGCTCTTATTAAAAAACTTCAGAAAGCTTTTAGTAGTTTTTGTGGTTTTCTTCAAGCGTTAAGTACTTTGAATAAGGATATGTATTTTTCTGAGAGAACATTTTCTTTCCCTATCAAAAAGAACTATGATTGAAAAAGGTAGGGAAATTGGGAAAGGTAGAGCTAAAAGTTACAGAATATAAAATTAAACTATCCATGGTACCTGAACACTACACTCTGATGTATTTCTTGCAATTGCATTCTCTATAGGCTAATATTATTCTGGGTTGTAAATTTAAAAGCTTTGAAGCCTGAAGTTTCTATTCACGGTTGTTTTGCTGGGTTTTTTTTAAGTAGTGCTTGGGAAGATGAATAGCAGAAAATAGATTTAAGCTGATTTTTAAAACCTCCAAAAGTCTTTTCTTTTTATAAGAATGATGAATGTGTCAGTGTCCACATAACAGCCTGGTGGTGTAATGAAGATAAACAGTTTTGTTTTGCAATTTTAAAGAAAAGACAGGGGGGCGGGCAAAGAGAGATTTTTTTTTTTTCTGTTTGCAACATTGAAATTTCTTGCATTGGGATGTGAACATTCAAATATATTTGTTCATCTTACTGTGTAGTGTAATTCAGTTTCTGATAGTAAATATGTTTATCATTATTCTAAACTAAGTTATTCACCATCATCTCTATATATGTATGTAAGATTTTCATGCTATACCAGTAAAAAAAATGAACTGAAGCTCATGGTGAATGAGCAGGAAAATACTGAGATGAATTCAGAGCTTGGATTCATCAAAAAAACCTGGGAGTTTAAGGAGCTACTATTAAGCTTTTCTCCACCTGCTCTCTTTCCTGCAGTACCTGGGGCATGTTGAAGTGGATGAATCCAGAGGAATGCATATCTGTGAAGATGCTGTGAAGAGACTGAAATCTGTATGTATATTTTTTTCATGAGAACGTTGGCTTTGGGGCTGTGAGTGTTCCTGGAAAAGGTCTGTTGGGTGCAGTGCCTCAGCTAAGGACTGAACTTTTGACCCATGTTAGGAGAACAGTTGGCCGGTTTGGGAGCACTGCTGCAGTTAGGGGGACATGCTAATCTGACCATGAGAGGCAGAGGTACAACTGTTCTTTCTACTTGCAGAAACTATTTGCAAAACAAATGTGTAAAAATTCTCTGTGACCTTTCAGGCTAAGTTGGTACCCACATGGGACTTCAAGCATTGTTTTTTAACAGCTTTCTCCCTCTCTTTCTTTTCTTCTCCCCCTCTCTCTCCTCTCCTCTGTTGCCTGCCACTTTAATAGTGACTTAATTCACCATTATTATACAAAATATTACTTGTTTTAGGCTGCTTTTTTTCTAATGCACTGCTACATGGTAGTCATGCATGAAATAATCTGGCTTGCATCTGCTCAAAGTGGCCTGAAGGCTGCCTAATTCTGATGTGTCAGGAAGTGGGCTGCTCTTAGTTTGGCTTCTGTGAACGTTTGCTCCTGTAAATGACACTCGTTCCAAGCTCTTTGTATTTCCGTGGCTCATTTGAAGAGGTCTTGTCTTCTATTTCCAGCAGTAATAATGCCACACAATCCTGCAGAAATAGCCAACTCCAGAAAGGCAGCAATCAGTCTATCAAGGAATTGGGGCTATAACATCATTGAAAAGAACAGGAGAAAGGACATTAAAAATTGGAATTTTGAATGGAGATGGAGATTGCAATCCTTGTCATCACTTCTCTTATATGTTCTAGCGATATGCATTCTTCAGTATT
The DNA here is from genome assembly GCA_035583235.1 of Hafferia zeledoni. Lineage (NCBI taxonomy): Eukaryota > Metazoa > Chordata > Aves > Passeriformes > Thamnophilidae > Hafferia > Hafferia zeledoni. The sequence continues at coordinate 27,528,819 of JAWWEV010000167.1, forward strand.
CCTTCAGTGTAAGAAACTCTTGTGTCCTTACAGCTCAACCAAATTACTGGAAGTCCATCAAACCCTTCTACTGCACTTTGGCTAACTTCAAATATCTGCCATTGGACAATCCTTTTCTTTCCTTGCCGAATCTGAGAGCTCAAATGGCTTCCATCTGAACCTGTTCTTCCCTTCTTCCTAGCACACAGCAGAATATTGTAGCTTATCTTTTTTGCCTTCTGTTGTGCTGTAGTTTCTGAATTGATTTAGTGCTCTGATTAAAATCAAGTCTTTTCATTCTTTTCTCTCTCAGCTAAAGTGTAGCAACCTGTTAGAGCTGCATCCCATCTGTTCCCATTCAGTCCACTGTGACTGGTGATTGATTTTTATTAAAAAGGGCCACACAAAATATAAATGAGTGTCTTTGTTCTATGGATTTAGTTTATGTACCTAAAAGTGCAAGTACTGACCGCATAATGAATTGCATCTGGTTTTGTCCCATTTTGGTTTTTGTTCTCTCAGAATGCTTTCTGTTAGCACACCAGATAGCACTGCAGTATCTACTTTTTGTAACTTCTCTTTCTCTCCCTGGGGAGCTGTGCTGTGAGGTAGCTGTTCTCTAGTTTATAAAAATCTTACAAGTCCACAAGTCAGTGAAAAGCAGCCGAGCTTATAATTAATGGGACATAGTAAAAGCATACCACCCAGTTTCTTCTGGAGTCTGGATGATTCCAGGATTATGATTCTTGATCACATTAATTATTGATTCAAATGCCAGACTTGGATATCCAACTTTTAGAGTGCATTCTCTGGAAATAAGTGGTTTAATTTCCCTATTCTGTGCTATATCATTATTCCAAATTGTGGATGGTATGAATTTTACCCATTCTCCTAAATTAAATATTTTTCTTCAGGCAATTTTGATTTCTTCTGCAGTTTGAAGTTTTTTCATGTCTATATATAAGCTGGACAGGAGCACACATCTCTTATGATTGCTATTTACATTGTCTCCTTTGTCTGTATTGGAAGTTGAGAAGTACAGGTGAAATTGTCTTTGGGCCCCAAGAGGAAGATTCAGGTTACTGAAAGTACTTTATATGAGCTTTAGTTGTTAGACTCCATCAGATCCAAGCTGCTCACTGCAATTCAAGCCCTGCCCCCCACCCCAGCGTGTAGGTTTTAACCCAGGGACATTTCTTTAGGACACCCCTCTTGCTGAAAGCTCTTCTCTGTGCAGTATGCTCTTAATTTAGCAGAAGCCAAACACTGGGTAATGTTTCAGCATGCCAGGAATGTGATAAGAAAACAGTTTGTTCTTCTGGTAGTCTCTTGCTTTCACACTATTTAGTTATTTTGGTGAACTTCTCTTGGTTTGGAAAGAATTACAAGTTGAAGCTGCAGTGCTCATACTGAAAGACTAGCTTAAGGGAAAATGGACTTCACTTTCTTATGGTTAAACTGCATCAAAATGTGTGTGGGCTACTTCAGTCTTTCTTGATTTCTCTGCAGGTAAGGTGTAGGTTTTATAAATCCAGTCAATAAATATGAGAATTGTTGAAATACTTGTATCAGTAGCTTCTAATAATTAAGTTCTGTCTGCCTTTACTTATGTTATTAGGTACATTTTTTTCCTCTTAATTCTTGCTCTACAACAGTTGGTGATTAGTTTGGGGAACTGAATGCTGTTCTTTTATAGAGCTGACTATTGGATTTTAAAACATTTAATGGGATTTTTCAAGAATATAGAACAGTGTTAATCTTGACTTTAGGAATAGTTTAAGTACTGCTTTGCTTCTTGAAAGAAAAGATGCAAAAAAATCTCTGTCTCTTTATTGTGGTTTTTTTTTATTACCTGTTCCTTTAATGTGGCATAATTGTTTTTGAGCATTGCGTCTTGCAGAACTTGAAGCCAGTTGATGATGAGCATTTTATTCAGACATTGTTTAATTGACAATTGAGTAAAAGAAGCCACTTCTAGCTTGAAAATCCCTCATCCATACTATATGCTGTTACAGTTTTGTAGTTCTGAAACTGCACACCAACAAGACTAATTTTCTGTTGGATGAAATGGCACTACAGGCTTATTTATAGATCAGAAATCCATGTATGCAGCTATTAGTCTATTGTTAACATGAGTTCATATTATCAATGGGGATTGCATTTTCCCCTTAGTAGGGATATATTGCCAACTGTGTACATATTTCATATCTTAAAAGATCCTTGTAGCTGGATGCTAAGCTATAAATAGTTTCTTCATAACTATTTCACTGAATTTAAAATATTTAGTGCCAACTGGAAAGTAACTTTTAAGGGCCTTGTAAGTGTATTTGCCTCAGTTGTGGGAACATCATATAAAGACAAAAGTATACTCTCATGTCATATTTTGATTTACAATCAGCTTTAGCTTATAGTACTGGTTTCTAACTTGCCACTTTTTGTTTTAAATGATGCATTTGTTTTAATATATGTTCTTGTTTTAGCAGGTAAAGAGACATAATATTTTAAAATATGCGTTAGTTATCTCTAAACTACATTAACTTAGTGTTGTTTAAAACCCATTTTGCATGATGCCTTTTCCATTAACCTTGTCTAGTTTATTTAAAAAAATAATCTTGTTTAACAAGCATTTTGCTGAGAGCAAAATTAACCATCTCCTAAAAATGAGATAGCTTCTGGTGAATCTCTTTAGCTTTTGCTGTCTTTAAAAAGCTGTTGTTTAGTGTAATGCAATAGTCATTGCTCAACTTGGCAGCAGCATCCAACCCCTTCTTATTACGTACACTGCATTGGGATTAAGCCATTACTCCCCTTCTAGTGTTCAGCATATTCTGTCCAAAGACATAACAGTTCCTGCCTCCAAAAATTCTTAAGCTTTTCAGCTGACTGAACTTGGGGTTGTTCTTCATACAGTGTGTGAGTTGACATGAATATGTTACAGATAGTTGGTAGAATGTTCCATGGAAGGACGGCGGGCAGAGAGACCAGGAAATGCAAAGTCGAGACTGACACTCCCTTCTTAACTTTGTGTTTCCTGGCTTTTGTTGGCTTGCGTCAGAACCATAGCTTTGTTTTAAATACAGCCTTGTTTATCAATCAATTCTTGAGACACTGCCTCAGGATATTTGGGATATTTTTAATATAATATTATCAGTGATCAACAGATTGGAATTGCACAGTGTAAATGTGGGGCCAGGGATGCTCCCTGTCTCATCTGCAATTCTCCAGCTCCTCCCCATTACTACTATGCAGTAGCTTGCTTAGAAGTGAAACAGTTTGCAAAGCTTGGAGGAGCAGCTCTGTGCTTCAGGTCAGCTTCCCTCAAGCACAGAGCAGCGTGTGGCTGTGCTCGCAGAGCACCAGGCCTGGGGGAGTGTTCTCTCAGTTGATCTGTTCAGAGCTTGCAGTTTAATTTCCACAATCTGGTAACAAAATAAAGCTAGTAAACTAAACTGCATGAAAATATGCTTCAAATTGTGTGCTGCCTTTTTCTTAACTTGAATATAGCAATTGGTATAATCACTTCCAGGCTGAAGAAATTTAGGACGTTTCAGTTCAGCCCTTGGTAGCTTTGCACGTTCCTGTCTTGCACTCTCTGAGCTGACTTGAGCCTATCAGTTCAGAGTTGTAGAATGAATAACTAGTATTTGTATAAATATTGCATAAAGCTTTGGAAGGCTTTAGAGAAAGAGGAAGGGATCTCACTTGTGGTTTAGTTTTATCATAAGATAAAATGAAATTCCTTACTGTTCACTGAAGACTGCATGAGATGTGAAGCATAAGAGTAGCATGTAAACAAATAAATGGAATAAAATGAAGCGGTTTTTACCAGCCATACATGCTTCTCCAGCTTACAGAGCATTTGGTTTGGGAAAGAGTGATCAATACAGAGCAAACTTAACTGCATTTCTGGAGTTAAAACTCAGCATTTCACAAGAGCTCATACAGTATTTTAATTGTTTAACCACCATGTCTGCTGCCAAGTTTAGTTTATAACCTAACTAAAAGGGACTAAACAAGGGAGAGTGAAAATAAAGTAACCACTTTGCATGAAATTGGGGCTGAGGTTTTCTTCTTTCCACCAATTTCAGGGCAGTAGCTTATTAGAACTGTGTGTGTGCCCTTTGATCTGCATTTTCGTGGGATTATTTTCACATTTGCCTGTCGCACCTTCTCATGGATAACTCTAAAAACCCCTTCCTTTCCCTCCAAACCCTATTCTTGTGTGTGCTTGTTGGTTTGAAAACCCTGGGACATTTTAGCTACCTACAGTAATAGCGCTCGACTTGTCCCCCCTGTTCCTCCAGGAAAGGAAGTTCTTCAAAGGCTTCTTTGGAAAAGTAAGTTTAATGCCTTGTTTGTGCTTGCACTATAAGGAGTTACATCCCTGGTATAGCACTGCCATAAAATCAGGGTGTTGAGAGTTTCCAAATCCATTTCAGAATATTTGCTTCTAAAACAGACTTGGGATCAAAGTAAGACTACGGTTTAAAAAGTAACCTGAAACAGAAACTTAAATCTCTGTGGACTGTATCAGAGATCCAGTGCTCTGAAGTGATTTGGTCTTCTGGAAAAACATAAGAATTTTCCTTTTAAACCCTTAAACTTGTGCCAACATACATCACCTGGGCAAATACCCACAGAACAGTTGAGGCGTGTGCCATGTCAGTACTTCATGCTCGGCTGTCTGGCACCATGAGGAGGTCCCCAAATGTTAGCACTGGGAGAAAGCAGCGTGCTGGCTCTTAAACCTTCCTTTTTGGAGCACAGTTCTAGTTCAAAGGTATGTGAAGATTACCTACTATGTTTTTCTAGTTTCAGCTCAGTTTACAGTTTCTATCATTGCTCTTGTCTTCACGAGATCAATGTCTTAGACAAGAAGGAAAGCAACTCTTTGTCATTAAGAATGTGCTGTACTGTCATCTGGGTGGTTTTATTCCTGCTGTCTGCATCTCCACAAGTCAGAAAGGCCACTGTCTCTCTTACCTTTCTTTTGTTTCCTGCCTCTGTGTTTAAAATTCCCATAAAACATTTTCATTCAGCTTTCATTTGGAGTTAATCCAAGATATGTCTTCTGAAGTATCTTTTTATAAAATGAAACTTTGCTTAAGTAGAAACTAACAGGTTTGTAACATCCATACATACTGGAGTCTTTTGAAGATTATTCTCTGGTCATGGATTTGTTTTGGTTTTGCTTGGGGAGTAAGTGAAGTTTTTTCAGCTGATCCTTTTTCACTTCACTCAGATGGGGATACGTGTCACACAGGGACAGCTGTTTCCCCAGTTCTGTTTTCTTCCTGTGATCTGGGAAGGCACACATCTAAAGTGTAGTGATGGGGAGGGCCTAAAATACAGTAGATGGCAGATCTGTCCGATTGATGAGATTGTTCCTATGCACAAAGGAGCTGGAATCTACAAAGACTGAGTCAAAACATGCTGTTTGCTTTCAAACCCAAAATGCTACATTGAAAACAGAAAACCCCCTGCCTCAACCTGATCAGATATGTTAGTTTTCTCTCTGCTTGTTGTTAACTTATGCTGGGGTACCTAAGAAAGCAGAGCTGTAAAAGGACAGATATTTGCATAGCATTTAGATGAAAATCTTTCTTTGACTTCTTAAATTTTTAAATACTCCATCTTCCCTATTACATCTTAGTTGCTTTTATAATGAAGTCTGATGCTTTACTACAGCATTGTAGATTTGATTTGTCTTGTGTTATAATATTTCAACAGAAAACGATCTACTTCTACTTCAACCTGTGAATTTCATTAATTAGCACTGAAACCACTGAAATCCATAGTGTTTAGATATCCCCACAGCACCACTATGGCCATGCCTTTGTTACAGCTTTGGCCTACAACAGTAGCCCACATCTAGGGAAATCTGCATAAAAAGGAACAGCTGTTCTGTTATTAATAATTGAGAAATACTAATAACTCTGATGCCTTTTGGCTGTCTCATCTATAATTTCTCCCCAGATGCCTTGCATTGGGATTAATGTAATATTCCAAACCGTAGAGCTACTTAAAGCATGTTATCAGCTTTCAGAAAGTCAGTGTAGACATGTTTGCTGCTTTCCCTGTCCATATTTTTCTCCCTATAAAAGGTAAATCTGATGGATATGTCAAATGGATGTGTCTGGAAATGTTCAAGTGTTTAGTATTGAAAATTCTTTTTTTTTTACTTTAAATAAAAATGAGATGTCTATTGACAGCTCTGGGTTAGGCTTCTGCAGTTATCAAATATACTGCCCTTTTAGGCAGGTCTTCGTTTTTTTAAACTAAGGTTTTTCCATTGTAATGTGTAGTAGTACAGATTTGGTGATCTTTTCTCATGTTTTGCTTCCACTGAATATTTCTCATCATGCAATGTTTTACATGGAATCTGAAATGAAAAAATTTTCTTGCTATATGCCTTGACTCCACATACATCTTAGAGCTGTTTCTAAATCCCAGGACAGAATAAAATGGGCAGAAATATTAGAAACAGTGTAGAAGTATTGCAAAAATGCAGTATTGGGCAACTCTAATTCTGCTCTGGTGTCCTTAAAACATTATTTTCCAGTTTACATAGAGCAGCTGCTTTCTGTTTGGTGGATGCCCATCTCTAGGGCGTTGCCAGGTTGTCAGTGGGGTTTGCTTTGTGCCCAGCCCACCATGGTCCTGCTCTGTCTTTGGGCCTGATCTATGTTAGCATGAGTGCCCGCCCACCCACCCCCCTGGAGACGTCTGAGGACTCTGAAAGTAGTCCAGATAAGGAATCCTGTATTGCAGCAGGTTACTGACCTCCCAGAAGTGCTGAGCAGGGAGGTTTCTATCGCTGCTGACTCAGCACTGGCAAATCAGGCTTCCAGGAGGTGATCCTACATGTGGCTCTCCTCAGGCAGTGCTGTCACGCAAAACCTCTAGAATATGCAGACAAGCTCCTGCTCTGAATATCTAGATGAGTTCCTTGGTAGGTACATTTCAGACCATACCACTCCAGTGGGTATTGGCCATTTGCTTTAAATAGTTGTGTTTGCAGTTGCCTGTACATTTCAGTGTTTCTTACACAGGCTCCGCTCCTGTGCTGGAGTTCACTTCCCGTGCAGTATCGTGCATCTGGTCTGATCTTTGTCCACTATGTGCCAGGAGTGCAAATGCTCTTATCTGCTTCGTAATCATGATTTACTTGGCAGTATCCCACCCTTAATGGAGCAGTACTTTGATTTGTATATCCAATATAAACTGATTTGTAGAAGTCTGTTCCTTTATACATCACTGGTAGGCACAGATAAGATGAGAATTCAGTAAACGGGAAAATCATTCATTGCCCAGCAGTTGTAGCAATGGGTTTGGGGTGTAGACTGTGAGCACTTAACCTTTCAAAGCACTGCAACACTCTCCATAAATCTAGAAGGAATTGGGGGATGAAAGTGTGTTTTCTTTTTCCCTTAGTGTAACAAACCCATGTTTGGTTATCTTGCTTGTGGACACTTACGTTTCCAGTGGGAAAAGAGAACTTAGAAAGCCCTTTAGTCTTTTCATGTTATTCTGAGAAACACGAAGCTTCAAATGTTAGCTATTTCTAAATCCTTATTTAGTAAAATAGCAGGTGAAGATCAGTACTGCCTTATGAAGTACCCAGCTTAGTTAAACTTGACTTCAGTACAAACTTCAGGAACTGTTCACAATTTCTGTAGGAACAAGGTTTTTATTGTTTACTGGGGAAAGACGTGTAGCTCTTGTTCTAATGATGGTAATCTAAACCAAACAGTTACCTGCAGACATTATTTTCTCTTGATTGTTTATATGATTTTTAAAGATTTTTAAGACTATTAATGGCTTATAAGGAGCTGAGACTCTTAAAAACAGTTTAAGGAGACAGACCTCTACAAACCAATTGTTTTGTAAGTAAGAGGGACTTTTAAGCTGTGGAAGCGAGCTGAACATTGAAAATGCAGACTATATTTTGTGGGTATCAATACTTACTACCTTTTGAGACTAAAAATTAGAAGTGACTTTTAAATACTGCAATATTTTTTAACACATATGATGATAAGTTGAAATATATCTTCCATTAGGAATTATACTCTTTCCATTAGGCATTCCAGATTCTGAATTAAACCTTCTCTGGGGTATCCGGGCTGGGATGGTAATTTATAAACTTGCTTCTGCAAGTGCATCTCTGAAACTTGCTTTCATGCTGTGCTTATTTTCTCTCTTTTCTCTTTAAACACTCTTCTGTGCAAGTCAGTGCCATTCTTTGTTCTCACCAAGCTTTTGGAAAATGCCCGGGGTGTCATTGCTGCTTCCAGAACTGGGACAGATAGTTCCTCCCCAAAAAACAAACAGAAGTTCTGCCAGGCCCTTTTTCTTCACACTTGCTGCTTTCTCTGAGAATGAAACCAATGTGGTATAATTGGAGCCTTTTCACTCCAAGATAATTCATTCTTACAGCGTTAAAATCAGCGTTGCAGACTTGGAACATGCGGTAGCTTATGCCAGAACGTGTCCTTGTTCCATTACTTGTTGAAAGAATATAAACTGTAGACATTTGCAATTGACCATTAAAGAAACCTATAAAATAGATGCAATTCTTGCTTGAAGCCACTAGCTGATACCCCTTCATCTTTGTTGTTGTTGTTGTTGTTGCTTGTTTCGCTCCCTGGAGTGGTCTCTGGTGGGGCCGTTACAGCCACAAACTGTGTAAACCCCATGCTTCAGTAAATAGTATGGGGAGAATATTTTATTAACTGATTAAATATGGGGCTTGTGAATGAAAGTAACATGCTAAAAAAATAGATTATTTTTCTAGTAGTAGTTCTCAGTAACAACCAGTGGTGACCTATTTTCCTCTGAATGAATTAGTTTCAGAATAATACGGTGTTTATACTGTTTTCTGTAACTTTCCCTTGAAAAGTAAACAGTCTAGAAAGAATCTGTAATTTAAATGGCTTCTGAAGCCTTCCTGTGTTTCCCACTTTTACTTACCCTCAGCTTGCGGCAGCTGAAAGTTCCCACAGTCGTGTGTTGGATAAAAGCCAGACCTTTCCTCCACTGCATCAGCCTGCCACACACCATTGCTTTTTCTAGACACACACCAAATAGTCAAGAAATTGTGTTTTTTAGCTCTTTTCCAAGATTTGACATTTAGCTATCAGTGGAACACGTTTGGATGATTTGATCTTAGCATTAGGCTTATGAGCTTAATGAGTCATACAATATCTGATGATTTTGAGGTGCCTTTAACACTGGTTTAAGGTGATGCCATGGTTCTGTTATGCAACTATTGGGGCAGAGGATAGGGCTGGTGGAAATAGCAGGTAAGAATTTTCCTGTGTTTAAACTTGTGCTAAATAAGCTACCTGTGGTGTAACTCCTTATGAATTAGTGTCTTCTGACTCTAGTGGAATTTTTCACCCACTTGGTCAGTCTTGAGTTCTTTACTGTCAGTGGATGTACACTTTATTTTTGCCTCACCTGTCCTGTGCCCTCTCCCCATCCCCACGACGTGCTGTTTCTGAAATACTGGCTTTGGCTTGGTTCTCTGAATGTTTTGCAACTTGGATTGAGCTTTGGGCACCCTACTGACCGTGGACTTCATCTACACTTAATGTTATGGTTCTTGGAGAGGGGAAGCAGTCTGCTGTTTGCATAAAACTATTTTGGTTTTTTTTTCTTTCCTTTTCTTCTTTTCTTGAAAGTCTGGGAAGAAGGCCGTCAAAGCAGTCCTGTGGGTTTCGGCGGATGGACTCAGAGTTGTAGATGAGAAAACAAAGGTTAGATTTCCCTGGGTTTTAAATCTCTCTATAATAATGTATGTGCTATATCTTCAGATGGACACCAATCTTTATGTTAATGCAAATCTTGGTATTTGTAAGGAAGACTGAAGTGTATAATTAGTTTAATAATTTCTTGCTTTGTAAACATACATATTCCTGCTATTTATTTTCCCAGATAACTCCACAATGTTCTCAAGATAGATTTTATAAAACGTGGCAGGTGTAGCACAAGCTCAGAATATTTTTTGTTGCATTTACTGGAACAACCATTTTTTCCCCTTGATAAGTTCTGTTCCCAGTGAACTTGGAGAGTCCCCCTTGATTTTGTTCTGCACCACTGCAGAAGGTTGGAATAGTAATACATAGACAAACTCACTAATCAATATAATATTATAATGTATAAATAAATCAATATAATTTTCATTACATCCAAAATCTAGAATCAGTCTGAAAGAACAAGAGCTTCCAAGAATGCAGTGAAGAAAGTAAATTAAATTGGGAGGTTGTGCCTTCAGACTCAAGCTAAATAGTAACTGAGTGTATCAACTTGGATAATCCCTAATATCTAAGGTGTTGGTCTGAAGTGGAAGACTGATGTGTTTGTGGCATCCTTCTAGATTGTTTTATTTTTTTATTGTGAAATTACAAAATTTTTTTTGTGAAATAGCACAGTATGTACCACCAAGGCACCTGTGTGCAAGTAAGAGGAAATGAATCTCAGTTTTATGTAGATGTAGGCAATTAGAAATAAGATCTTCAGGCTCACCACTACAAACATTGTAAAAGATCGTATGGCTATCAGAACAGTTTTAACTGTCATCAGTCTGAAATAATTTGCTTTATATTCTTATCATTTAACACTTACTTTGTCAGCCTAAAAGATAATTTCTACAAGCCAACACTGGCAGGCAGAGATAATTCATATCCCTCTGCAGTACTGCCCATCAAGTATCTGCTCTGTGGCTACACTTCTCCAGGGCTGCTGTTACGGTATGGTCCATCAGTGCTAAAATTGCTCTGTCTCAAGAATTCAGTTTCTGACACAAACATACTGATGTGAGTGACCTCAGTCTACTGATTGCCTCATTTAAAAGTAGTAATACCTTATTTTTAGAAATGTTGCTGCATATATGTAATATTTTCAAATTGAATTTTAATGAGCTGTGCAGACTGTGGAGGTAATTAAAAATACGAGATTTAAAAAAGAGAATATACCGTTGCCTCCTGGTGGTTGAATACGTCAGCAGAGGTGTCAAGTACTAGCCACACACCAGAAGAAACAATTTTGAAAAAAAAATGTTGAGAAAATAATTCTTAAAAAAGATGGCATAGTCTTAACCGTACTATCTCCTTTTTGAAAACACTTCTATCAATATATGGGATTAAATCCAGCAGTGTTTGATACTACCAGTGCTGCTGGTGCTTTTCCATTGTGTCCTTACTTAGCTAGTTGGCAGATCAACTTTTGCTCTTTTTGTAGAAGCTGCTGGACCTTTTCACACTTAAAGACCATTCCCGTAAGTTTCAGTGGTGTGTTTTATCCACAGTAAAGACTTTGTGATTGCCAGACTATGGATCTGCCATAAAAATAAAATAAAACAAAACAAAAATGTGTGCTTTCATGGTCTAGAGGAGAGATCACAGGAATTGTTTGGGTCCCTAAATCTTTCAGTGGTGCCTTAGCACACTTCTAGCAAAGGTGGCTGGTGAAAATGTCATATGTTCCTTTTGTTTCATAAGGGGAACAGATTTTGAATGGTGACTTTGTTGACAGATAATTATAGCCACATCAGGTTATTCTCTTTTTAATATAACTCATCTTTGTGCAGGTACTACTAGAAATGACTTTTTAAGTGTTTTTCCATATGTCCTCACATTTCTTTTATTGTGCGGGGGGATTTTTTCCCTCTAGGATCTTATAGTTGATCAGACAATAGAGAAGGTTTCTTTCTGCGCACCAGACAGGAACTTTGACCGGGCATTCTCCTACATCTGTCGGGATGGCACAACCAGACGCTGGATATGCCACTGCTTTATGGCTGTGAAGGACACGGTAAGTTGAATGTGGTGTGTGTCCAACGCTTCAGTTCCTAGCTAGAACTAATGGTCAGAAAAACTGAGTACCTGGAATACTGCAATATGCTGAAATATTACTTATTCCTTGAAAATTATTTTAGTTCCAATTCCCTATATCTGAATTATTTGCCATCCTTCTCTGGTGGTGTCTTCTGGAGAGAAATGGTGCTCAGCATGTGTATAAAAGGAATGCAGTCAGTCTCAGTTCTAGCAGAAGGAAACTACTCGTCTAAGAATAGACAGAAAATTTTCTCATCTGAAAATGTTTACAGCCAAAAATGGAAACAGCAATGACAGTTTTTACAGGATAAAATCAAAGTAAATACAGACTAGTTTTGAATGCAGTCTTTTGTATGCAAATGTTTTCTTGAATGAAAAGTCATCTGAATGTTAAGGGTGGAGCTAAACTGAATTAAATTAGCATTCTGTTTGCTTCTAAGTGATAGAGGCGTTTTGAGTAGAAGGTTTAAAGTAAGTTACCTTTATCAGTTTCTTGCTGTGTAGACTTAAGTAAGTTATTTAGTTACCTGGTCTGGCGTTTCCCTAGATCTGCTTATTGTTGATTGCCACCTTTATCATAACAGAGTGCTTGAAACTTCATGCAAATTCATTGTGTGAATGCCACAGAGCTGCATGTTCAGAACAATGGTACTTGACAATTATTCTTTCTCTTTAAATAATGAAGTTAGAAATTCCCAGTAAAACTAAAGTTAGAACTGGAGCATTTCTGTTTTCCTCTGTGAATAACAGGTCAATTCACTTGCTGATTATGATAGATGAATTGAGCTACTGGTAGCAATAGTGTCTCTGACTCAACTGTAGCCGCCCTATCAGCTGGGTTGCTGGACTTCCTCCAACTTGAATTTCCTTTCCTTATTGCAGTTGTTGGAGAGTGGATCCTTTTGACCTCACTGGTGAATAATGAAAGTGCTTTTCAGAAGGCACTCTTAACTGGCGCATTTGGTTAGGGCCATTAAGAGGTGTGAGTAGTCACCATTGTGCTTTTAATTTTCACACTTGCACACAAAGGTTGTGTCTCCCTGAGCCCTCCTAAACTTGCACCAAGAATAGCACTTACCTGTCCTTCAGGACTTACACCTTAAGATGGCTTCAAGAGAGTTTCTTTATGCACAGATGTATCCAGAGGCAAGGGATCAGTACAGACACGTTATCATACCACCATCATAGTAGCACTTCAGCTGAACAGCTTATCCATCAATCTCATTCATTCCCAGGTAGCCTTCTTGAACGCGGCTTGTGCATTAGTAGTTGGGTGTCTTTATGCCATTCTAAAGGCGACCAATTACAGTAGTTCTCTGAATTAGGTTCATCTTGTAAAGGCAGGTTATCACTTTGCAATGCTTGAAGCACATGGATGTTTCTGTTCCAGTTACTGTGTGACGCAATGTTGTCTCGTACAGGGGGAAAGGTTGAGTCATGCCGTGGGCTGTGCATTTGCAGCGTGCCTGGAGCGAAAGCAGAAGCGAGAGAAGGAGTGTGGAGTGACTGCCACCTTTGATGCCAGCAGAACCACATTCACTAGAGAGGGGTCATTCAGGGTCACCACAGCTACCGAGCAAGCAGAGAGAGAGGAAGTTATGAGACAGATGCCGGATGCTAAAGGTATGGGGTACAACTTAAACAATCATCTATAGCGAGCAAAACCAGCACTGAGGTCTGTCCAAGGATTGAGGCTTAATGTCCTTACGGCATTCCCTCTCTTGGACCTTGCTATGTTCAAATCATACTCCCAGACTCTTGTCACTTCACAAGATGAAAAATGCTCCCAGATTCACTCAGAGCGCATTTTCCCACATCTCTTCTAGAAAAGGTACAAGTGGCTTCATATGTGAAAGCTGCTTCTGCTTTGTTTGTCAGCCTGCTTTATGGCAGGGAAAACTGCAGGTACCATACTAAAAGGTTTTATTAGAAAATTATTCAAAAATAGGACAAGTTTTCCAGACATGACTAAAAGTTATGGTAAATGAACAGAAAATGAAATGCATTTTTCTTAGAAAATTTTTTTATTATTATTTTTAAGTCAGAATACAGAGTGTATGTGTATAGTAATACTTCATGAGGGAAGAACAGATCAATCATAGAATGCTTTCTAAAAAAACCAGAACAAAACAAACACCCCTTCCCCATAAAACATACAACTGTTGCACTGTTAATTACATTCAAAACTAGTAACTAACTGATTTGAGAGGAATTGGTGCTCTGAAACAGAAGCGTAGAATTTGTTACTCAAGTTTTATTACAGGTACTGGAGTTCTACAGCTAGTAAAAAATAAGTATTATAAATATTGTTCATAATTCTCTTTACAGTGGAGTCAAACTTTTGTTTCAGAGGATCCCAGAGCAAGTTTTATGCTGCCCCTCGATTGCAAAACTTTAATCTTCATTTTCATCATCCATCTGCTTGTTCCCATACGTTACATTTAGAATGTGCTAAATGAAGCTTAAAAACAAGGCCTTTGTTACTTGAGGGCATGAGTCAAAGTCTTGACTCAATGAAGGTGTGTGAAATCCTTTCCAAGAAAGACTGATTAGAAAAGTTTCACTTGAACGAGCAGCTGCAACTCATGGGTACTGAAGCTTGCAAGACAACATAATTAGTTCCTCGTACCATTCCAGCTCCTCAGAAGTCTCTAGTGTGACTCCTCTCTTTACCAGATTTCAGTTATTTTGCTGATATGTCAAATAAAGTAATTGTTTTTCCTAAAACTTTTGGAAAACCATATAGGTAAAATAAGAATTCACACCAGGATAGTGAGATTTCCCCTTGTCCTACTGTGTTGATAAGCCCCAAAGTCAATTAATTTATGAGTGAGAGAGAGTTTTCCTGAGATGGAAAAATCCCCGTTGCTATTGTGTTATTTCCTGGAGGAGCTGGGGAGCTGCAGCCTGAGTGCTGCGTGCAGCCTAACCTGTTGAAGTGCTGCTGCTGCCTTTGGCCTGCTAGAGCTTGTGCAGTGTGTTTGGCTGCTGCTGCTGATTCTGCAGGGCCGAGAGGTGGCTTTTAAAAGAGGGTCCCAGGGCTGGGTTCTGTTCCCTGCTGCTACTGAGCTATGCCACCCTAAGTCACTTAATGCAGGTCACAGCACTATTTTCGACATGGTTCTGTGTGAGGCAAAGTAAAGGTCTCAGACAGAATACATTTTTTCAGTCTTACTCATAAATGAACTGCAAGTATTTCTAGAACTGGGGTCTCAGGAACAGCTAGAAGGAATAAATGTGTACAGCTGTCATTCCTGGGAAGTGGCTAGCCTTAGTAAGCTGTGGAGCCTGGTTGAAGGTAAAGTGACATGGGGAAGGCCATGAAGGTAGACAGAAGTGAGTTTTCTGCTGTGCTACTTAGAAACTCATTTGGAAGAGTAGTAGTTTTGCAAATTCTTGCAATTTCTCTTTTCAAAATGAATGGGAGTAGGGGCAGGCAGTTGAACAGTACTGTGCTTTACTCTTCTAACCTCATGCTGTTTCCTCCAGCAGCTGAAACAGAAGTGAAAACAGTAGCACCAGGTGCTGCACCAAACAATACTGCCCCCTCTTCTGGCTCACCCACCTCTCCTACTGCTGAAGTCGCTGCCTCTCTGGATAAAGAAATGAGCAATCCCCACGCTATCCCACGGAGGCACGCCCCTATAGAGCAGCTTGCCAGGCAAGGGTCTTTTAGGGGCTTCCCTGCCCTTAGCCAAAAGATGTCTCCTTTTAAACGCCAGTTGTCTTTGCGAATAAATGAGCTACCTTCAACAGTGCAAAGGAAGACTGATTTCCCCATGAAAAACTCAGGTAAAACCAAATGGTTCCAGTGAAACATTACCTTAAATTGTCTGTCCCTCCTTTCTTTCTCTGTGGCTTCAAATAACTCCTTATTTTCTAGTAAATCCTTCTTCCTCCCTCGTGTTACCATTTATCATGAACAAACATCACCACATCAGAAAAAGTCTGCTTTGGGAATAGTCAGGAATTTCAAATGCAGTGTCCTCATGCTGAAGACACACAGTTCTAATCACTGTCTGAAATACAGGATCACAGCGTGAGGTGCTCCAGAAATGGGTGTTGGTGAATTAGTAGGTGCTGACTTTTCCCTCCAAGTCACTAAACCAGTTCTTCCACTTACTGTCAGGAAATCCTGAGACACAAATCCCTTCAAGGCCTTAACCCCTTGTCAAGGGATCATGTGATGCTTGTCTGTCCTTCTGCCTGTCTGAATTCTTTTTGAGAGCAATGAAATGGCTTTTCACCTTGCATTAGAAGAAATGTAACTCTTTAGGTGGTACAGTTTCCATGTGATGGTAGTGGGATTTTCTCGTCATCCCAACATAAACACCTGGCATAATGTCCTAGAGTTCCCTTAGCTAGGTTGTCCTGCAGGCCAGCTGTATTCTTACTTGGCAACAGAGCTAGTTTGGGGGTTTGTGCTTTGAAATAAAAATCACTGTGGCAACGGCAAACTCAACAGAAAACTTAGTCTGACTTCTCTTATAATCCTTGTTTAGTGACCTGTGCTTTCAGACCAGCACTCAGTTTACAGTAATAGTGCACTGCTCACTGGTGATACTCACTGAGCACACTGCAACCTGAACTTTATTCAGAACATTTCTGATGCATGTTCCCATACACGCGACTGCCGGTGCTGCTTACTGTCACACTACATGCACTGTATTGGAATACTCCTGAAAGAAACAATTTCTGGGCATGCCTCCCCCTGAATTTTAGATATGGTGCATGTTGTGTCCAGACATCTTATGTTTCTTACACTATTTGTGCTTGATTATGCCTGCTCACGTCAGTTCTGTGCAATGAAGGACTGATGATACGTACTTTTGAAAAACAAAGCAGTTAGCAATAATGAGAACATCTGCAGCTTTACTCCAGATGTTACTTTAGCCACATGATGCTGATACTTGGTTTAAAACTGAGTGTCCATTTTACTTGAGCATTCAGCTTTTGCTTTTATGATTCTAGCACAGGAGCTGGGGATTTCGGCTACTGCTGAACTGGAACGATGAACATTCTAACTCCAGAATGAACTTGCTGCTCTGCATTGCTGTCAGCACATTTAAACTTCATGTAGTTATTGTAGAACTATGTTGTTGGAACACTTAAATCTATCATAAGTATTTTCATTTCACAGAGTGCAAATCAGGTCAGATGTTCAACAGTAATTTTTAAAAAAGCTGTCATGCAAATCAGTAGCAGAAACATCTAGGACATTAGGGAGCTAACTATATTTCAATTTCACATTGATATTTGTAAATCGTTTCTGTATCCTTCACACTTCCAATTAAATGAATTCTGTTTACATTTTAGTCCCTGAGGTAGAAGGGGAAACAGACAGCATTAGTGCCCTGTGCTCTCAGATCACCAGTGCTTTCAGCACACCATCAGAAGATCCTTTCTCTTCAGCCCCCATGACAAAACCAGTGACAGTAGTCGCACCACAGTCTCCTGCCTTTCAAGGTTTGTGATTCCTTTGCGTGCCGCGGTCACGCTGGAGTAGGCTTGAATGTACATGATGTTGCTTTCCAGTAACACATGGTCCTGTTACCAGTGTTGTGGGTGAATGCGTCATGCTTTATGCATCTTGTCTGTTCAGTTCTTCTATTGTTTTGTTTTTCCCAAAACGTTCATGCACCTACCACACGATAGTTACCTGTAAAAGGGACTGACTTTGAGATAATGGCTATTTTAACATTCTGCCTCCTGAACTGCAAAAACCTTACCAATTGTGTGTCATAGGAACCAAATCTCACAAGAGAAAAGATTTTGTGCCACCACAATTAGTATTTTCCACACAAATTCTTAGATAAGCTGTGGAGAGATGCCAACTGTAGAAGTCATAGCAGCTGCTAATCTTCATGTCACTGCTATGTTTTTATGCAAGTTGTGTGAAAAAAGAACCACTCCATGTTAAATGTGGTTATTGTTACTTTGTATCTCTGTTCTTCTTTTGAATCTAAAATTAACCATACAGTGACTTCTGGTGAGCCGCATCTCTTCCTTATAAAACCAAAAAATTTAAATTCAGTTGGTCATCAGAAATCAAGGCTTCTTAAAATATAGAAAAATTCACCATCCTTCAATTCTCTTAGCAAGTGTTGGCTTGGTGAAATGGAGTTTACTACCTTTATTGACTGTCAGTCCAGTTTGTCCAATTTACTCAAACTGCTGTCATGTGGAAGTGTCTAAAATTGTTGTATGTTGATAGTTATGACCTGGCCCACTAATACTGCAGTCATGTGCATGCCTTGCATGAATTAATCGCACTGATGTTGTCTGCTCCCGTTTTAGTTAATGGCACTGCCTCTGCCTTCTGTGTGCTTGCTGCTAAACCATCCCAAGCTGCTGTAGTGTCCACAGCTATGCCAGTTCGTGAAACCAATCCTTGGGCTCATGCTCCTGCTGCTCATACTGGAGCTGCAGCCGTGGTCACTGGTAAGATTGGAAGTAGATCCGGTGCATTGCTACTAGAACTTGGATCAAAAGAATAATTGAGCCCTTGAGACAATTGTCAGTGCCACTTAATGGCAAGTGGAAGGAACAGTAACAAAAGCCGGAAGTAGTAGCCTTTTGCACGAGTGGATGGAGGGAAGCGATGAACTCGCTGGTTCTGGGTTTATAACCTGAACTCAGTTTGGCAGCATTTTAGAAAATTCAGTGCTTAAAAAGGAAGTAATGGAGTTGTGTGTGTGTGTGTGTGTAGGAAGGGGAAAGAATTTATGTGTACCAAATAATTTTTGTGTTCTTTCCACTAACATACATAAGGAGGGATTAAGTTGGTTGCTTAAAGGTTTTAGAGGTTCATTTCTCCTGTTTGGTAAGTTTAGTCTGTCCTCCAGGCCTTTTCTGCAGTTTTACACTGTGTAAGGTGCTGCCTGAAGTGGCTGCCACCCATGTGGACACATGTGCTAGGAGGCTACAATCTAACTAACATAATTTCGTGGTGTAAGAGCCACTCCACAAGAGAAACTGCTAGTGAAATGGTAGGTTCTGCTTGGCCTTGTAAGAGTACTAGACTTTGTCTTTAGAACAGTTTCTTACAGCTTTGTGCTCTAAGTCCACAGTCTTGAGCTGTACATTCAGAAACTGATACTCCCCCATCAGAGGAACCAGTGGCTATGGCCTGGATCTTTGCCACCAGGTTATGAGTGCAGGCAGCAGCTCTCCTGCATGCCCTAAAGTCTCAGGTGTCTCCTATGAAGAAAAACACCCATAAATCTGCATTTTAGCAAAAAAAGCTCTTGTCTACCCCTTCTTGACAAATGTCTTCCTAGAACGAACAGTGCATTGGATGCATAAAGGTGCTTCCAGTGTTGGTAGTGTCTTTTGGGCATGGCAGGAAGAGGCCTGTCTGTTCTTGTGTACACCTTCCAGCCTTTCTGACTGATAAAAGGGTGAGGAGTGGAAATGTCAGTGACTTGCCCATGCTTTCCTTCCCAGGCACTGAATGGAGCAGCACCTCCTCAGGTGCAGCCTCACCGAGTCTCTTCCAAGGAAATCACAGACGTACTCCCTCAGAGGCAGACCGCTGGTTGGAAGAGGTCTCAAAGACTGTGAGAGCTCAGCAGCAGCCAACCTCAGCCCCAGCCCCACAGCCACTGCTCCAGCCTCCTCCATCAGCTCCAGCCACCCAGTCAGCACCAGCCTTCCCAGTCAGCACCTTCATTGCGCCTCAGCCTGTGCCGGTGGGTGTGGTACCGCCCATGCAGCCAGCATTTATTCCAGCTCAGCCCTATGCTGTACCAAATGGGATGACCTATGCAGCCCCAAGCGTCCCTGTGGTTGGAATCACACCTTCCCAGATGGTAGCCAACGTCTTTGGTACTGCAAGCCACACTCCAGCAGCCCACCCGCATCAGTCCCCCAGTCTGGTCAAACAGCAGACGCTCCCTCAGTACGAAAGCGGCAGCAGCGCCACAGCCAGTCCCTTCTTCAACCCTCCCACCCAGCACAACGGCTCCACAGCTTTCAACGGAGTCGACGGTGGGAAATGGGCTGCCGAGGACAAGCATTCCCAGCCTCCCGCCGCTGCTCCACAGGTAGACCCGTTTGAAGCACAGTGGGCAGCACTGGAGAGCAAGGCAAAGCAGCGCACTAATCCCTCCCCAACCAACCCCTTCTCAAGTGATTTACAGAAGACATTTGAGATTGAACTTTAAGCAGTCCTGTGGGGGGTGTGGATAAATTGTACATTAGGATAGAGGGATAAAGGGAGCAAAGGGGACTGTTTCCGATCAGTTTGCTTTGATAATCCCAAAGGTCCCTTTAAATAAAAATGGGTTAGAAAGAGGGAGCACTATGGGGAGGACATAAACAAACAGAATTTAATGTGCAGTTCTTAAAAAGAATCTTGGAGTCACCCCAGTCTGCATTCCCCCCTCACGTGGAAAGCTGGAAGTTGAATGGAGCAAAGAAAGGCACCCAGTCCCAAAGCCTGTTCTGCAGAAACATCAATCATCTCACATGGAAAGGAAGGCAGATTTTTGTACCTGTGTCCTTCTGATGCCCTGCAAGTCCTGGATGTTCCCCCTCAGGGAAAAATGGGGTAGGGTGGGGGGTGGATATGGGTGGGATGTTGTCACCTTAGCAAAAGCTAGGTTTGTGGAAAAAGTTGAGCTTCCATTTTGAGTAACAAAGTGAATATTATATGTAAAGAATAAAGTAAAGCCAAAATCTTTATTTTTATGCATTTAGAATATTTTAAATAGTTGGATATTAAAAGCTGTATGAGTTGTAAGTAATCTTGCCAAAGGTTAAAAAAAATGGGGGTTGGATGTAAGAAATTGTACATAAGATTGATTTATCTCTGATTCTTATTGTAAGTAATATTGGGGGTGTGGAAAAAGGGGCTCTAGCTTGTTCTTGTATCTGTTCATTGTAAGTAGCATATTGCAACAACAATCACAACCAATAAGTCATTATATTGTAGTTTTAAATAAAGAAAACTAAAGAACAGTATTGTCATGGTTTGAAAACCATGGGGAAAACTTACTGTTTTTTTATTGGAATCAATCTACATATTCTATATAGTATGTTTTTTTTCCTTTCATATATTGCTGCAGTTTCTTTGTCTTAATCTATTGGTTCTAACACTACTGTGACAACTTACTGTAATCATATCTACGTCCTGGGACTGCCTGGGAAACCATTTTATGTTTGTCTGTCAATAGTTCTTAGAAGTTTTTAACTTTGGTTTTATTTTTTCCCACTGATTTGTGAAACTTTGTGGTTAAGGCTGCAGCTGGTCCAGGTTCTGCCTCTGGTGACGTGTGAAAACCATCTCATTTTAACTTTACTTTTAAACTTTGGCCTTACAAGCAAATGTAAGTTATATATATTTGTACTGATGATTTATAATCTGCTTTAACAGAAATAAATGTTGGTGGTAGAAGCACTGTCTGTGAAAGCTTTATTTCCCACCCTGATGCAGTTTTCAGCCTTGTGCCCCATAACCATTTAAAGCTCTAAAATGGTTGGCGTTACTGAAAACATCAGATTCTGGGTTTGCTTCACTGTATTTTTCTATCACTGAATATTTACAGAGAGACAAATATGGGGACACAAACATTCAGTAAGGGCAAGGAGGAAAACTCACTTTGTGTTTCTTTCCCATGAGATGATGGTGTATTTTCCCTCCTTTTCTGTTCTTCCAGTGAGCTCATATCTACCCTGTTAGTGTGACTGGTTCTCACTGCATTCTTATGGGTACCACGTCAGTTTAGACACAAGGGAAAGTCAGACTCCGTAACCTGAAGGGGAAGAAATGCTCCCTTTGTCTGGCCCTGGCATTGGAGCCTGCTGGCAGCTTCCATTTCCAGGCGACTACAGTGAGTCTCACAGTGACAGTCTAGAAAACTGCAGCTTTGTACCTTACAGATTCTTACCTGATTTCAGTATGATATGAATAGTAATGGAAACACTCCGTATGGAATTTGAGTTGGTATCAATGCTTTTTCAGCTTCCAGAAAGTGAAGAAATATTTGTAGACGTTTATAGTAGGAAATAAGTAGCTATATCTTATTCTGTTAGTTTCCTATCCTTCACAGAAATGCCCCAAGATAGCTGAAAATAGCCCAGTATAGCTACACCCTTCTGCCCTAGAGATAAGAACTTCCTACAATCCATTGTTTAGGGAAGAAAATCAACATTTTGATTCTCAAATTAAAAAAGTAAACATTGAGTCAGGTAACCACTGGACTACAGAAGGGGAGAAGCTCATCTTGTCAAATAGAAGAAAGGTAAAGACCCATTAATTGACTTTTACAGTGGTAGTATGTATTTAAATTGGGGAACTGCATGCCTGCTAATCCTGCCCTTACTGCCATGGTTATGCAGCTGAAAGGAGGTCAGAATAAACCCTCCCCTAACCAAAGTACTTGCACTGTTCAAGTCCTGCCCATCAGAATGCAGGGGGCTGTTACAGCCCTCATAAGTCTTGAGAAATTGCTTCCTGGCCCCATCTTTTATAACCATACAGCTTAAATGATAGCTGACTACGTAGAATATTTAAATATTCTAAAAATAGAGCCTCTGACATAGTAGAAAGGGATTTTATAGAACTGACTACTTATGCTGGGACAAAAGATTGAGACATCCACAATGAACTTCTATCCCTGCTCCTGAGCAGGTCTGCAGGCCTTGACTACTCCTCAATGCCTGCCACATAGGAACTGAGAGGGCTTGAATAAGACAGGAATTTAAAGAACCTGTGATTAGTCCCTTGCTCTCAAAAGACAAAAATCACGCTATATATTAAAATACTAAAATATCCTAAATACATAAACAAAAAGGTGCTGGTCTGAGCTGTTAAATGCAAAAACATGTACAAACACAATTTGAAGTTCTCAGGACCATTTCACTGTTCTTAAATAACCAATGATTTCTACTTCAAACCTTAAATGTAACACCTGCCCTGCATTACAGAAGAGGAAGTTTTCCCTAATCAAGTTAAAGGGTCCTAACTGCAAAATATATATTTTTGTCTTCTCTAGCAAACAAAATCTCTCAGACTTCAGAAAGACCCAGCCCCAAATAGCTGTGTGACTGTCACCTCTTGCTCCTTTACTGGATTGCTTTAGACTTCTGAGTTTGTTTACATCTTTAAGGAGTGTGTCCAGTCCTGAAGCCATCCCTGTGCTGATGAGAGTGCAATCATCAGGTCAGTAATTCTTATTTTTAGGTCAATCTGAACTGATTTACTGGACGTAGAGTACAAACCAGCTTAGGCTGTCAGCTTGAGGATTTATACCTGTGTATTGCTGCTGCCCTGATGGGTACTGAGTCTGGACTGAAGGAGAGGAGAGTGGTGTGAGCACAGCCCTGAATTAGTTGCCATCCGTAGAAGCCTTAAAGTAACACCAGTAGAAGACAAAAGTAAAAAAACCCAAACCACCACCACCCTCAACCAAAGCATCAGCATCTACACACCAATCTCCTAGTTTATAGCTACGTCTATGCAAATAATACATGGGTAATGGTGCTAATTAATACAATCAACCCATCCAAGTCTCAGCAGAGAGTTTGGAATGAGGAAGAAGGGGAGTGTCCGGGATGATGCTTGCATAGAACAATACTGTGGAGGCTGTAAACAAATGCTTTTGCTCAGAAATTCCATTTTGAGATCCTGAAGACCCTCGAGTGCCTTTCCTGGTTTAGCAAATCATGACACAATCTCACCTTCCGCCCTTCTAATGCCGGAGACTTTCAGAGTCTCTTATTCATGTTTGCTGCTGCACCGTGTTGGTCTTGAAATGAAGGATGCTTTGCAGCTACAGCTGATGTGCATCTGGAAGCCCTAGCCTGTCAGCCTATAGCAGCAGGCATCATGCAGAGCCAGACCTTCCCAGACTTAACTGAGACTAAAGCAGATCATTGGGAGTTTTACTCTGACAAGTCAAATGCCCCTACACTTGTATGTCTATGTGTATATTATTTGTTCCCCCCAAGCTGAAACTCAGCACAACGCTACCACTGACCCCAGTTTTGTGATAAATTGAACAGCACAGCTCTGGCTTAGAGGAAAAAAATGATCTGTTAGGCCTTCCTAGAATGACTGATATTTAAACTGCAGCATCTCGGAAGAGCTAAGTGTTGGTATATTCATCTAAATCACCCCTAACATTCAGGAAGGGATAAAAGTATTTCCTATTTTGTCTTAAGCTTTCTGTGAAGCATTGCTCCTGCATTTCACTCCAAAGCTGATTACAGTCAAGTAGAAACCAAACTGACCCTACTAGAAATTTGTCAAAGGTCTACTGGAATAAAACAGCTACAGTAACATGACATCACTGCTGCATCCCTAGAGCTAGTTATCTCCTAGAACCTGAACACTAATTTTATGTGCATCAAGCTGTTTCTCATTTAACTGTTTGCATTTAGATGGAAAGTGCTCCCCAGGATTACAAATGTTCATCACTCATTAGTGCTTTGGTTCAGGCCCAACTTCAAACACTTCAGAGATTATGTTTTTTAAGACCACTTCTCTCACTGGCTTGTAAGAAGAATTGGTGTCTCTCTTTCATGCTGGTTATCTGCTTTCTCTAGTCACATCATCCTTACTTTCCTAATATTATCATATTCTGTGAATGACAGCAACTACCCTTAAGAGATGGATTAGGTACAGCAAGGCATACAAGGGGAGAAGGAGTTTACAATGAATTTGAGGGTGGTGGGTCTCCCACATTTGAACCTTTACACCCACTACACCCTGATCAATTCACCCTCTTGAGCTCTCCAGCAGGACAGAGCTCCCAGAACAGTCCCACTCAGTGAAAGAACAGAGTTCAGACTTCAGCCTTGTCGTGGGTCACCTGTGTCTGTGGGGTGTCTGTCACCCGCGGTGATGTGGTGAGCTGGGCTGCGGCCGGTGGCGAGCGCAGCTGGCACAGCAGAAGCTGGAGTAGTACTCATTGCCACAGAGCTGGGCCTGCAGGATTAGGTCACAGTTGGCGAGGTGGGGCTGGTCCACGCACTCTCTGCTCAAGTCCACAACATGACTCACAGTAGCTGCAGCCAAGCAAAAGGTGAACCAGCTGTAAATGTATTCTCAGGTTGCTTTTCACTCCCAAAAGGCACAGTATGTTCTGTTTCCTCCACCCCACTAGTTCTAAGGGGATTGTTTTAAATTTAGTCCAACACCAAGAATGAGATGATGAGTTTCAAGATGAAATTGACACCTCTGATGAGATACAGGAGAGGAATGCAGTTTCTGGGGCTGATCTCCTGAGGCGAGACCACTCTATCTACACTTTGTGTAAAGCCAGCTCAGTAGTGGCCACAGTCCAGCTATAAATCTTGCAGTCAACTATTTGGTCAAGCAATTATAGCATTTTGGCCTCAGGATGTTGTTTAGGCTCCCAGTGGGGGCATTTCCACCATCCTGCTTTTCTGCCCAGGGAAAGCAGGGCTCCTTGGGTAGCATGACCCAAAGGCTCCTGCTGCTCCCCAAAGCCCAAGGCTGATGGTGGACTGATGCACACAATGGGCAGACTTATAATAGAGACAGGCACTGTGCCAGGAGAAGCAAGAAGGCCAGGCTGTACTCACTGCTAGGGCTGCTCCTCAGCACTTTCACCTCCGTGCTGGCACTGACAGAGTTACTGCTGCTGTAGGCGCTGCACGTGTAGGATCCCTCATCAGCCTCTTGGACATTGCTTATGACCAGGCTTCCATCCTGGGACAGGTGGATGTGACGGCCATCCCCCCGCATGGGGACTCCGTTCCTGTGGTGAAAAACATTTTGTATCACTATTTCCACCCATGGGGGCTAAGGAGCTCTTTGTGCTCTTTGGAAACTGGTGTTCTGTGAAAAGGGTGAATTTTTACAAATTCAGCAGGAAGGAAGAAGAAACCTTTTGCCACAACCTGTCCCTACAACTGGGTGGTAACACGAGCCTGAGTGAGTCTGCATCCGTTAGCCCACAGTCTGTGTGGGAGGCAGCTCACTGTGTGCTCCCTATAAAGACATTGCCCTTTCCACTAGTACATATTTTTGAGGTTTGAAGGACTAAGAGAAAATCCAATGTGCCTTTCCCTCTCTCCAGGTTGTGGTCTGGCAGTACTTGTTTGGCTGGCATTGATAGCAGTGCATATTGCTAGAGGAGCATATGGGGTAGTGAGCAATGCGCCCTCTTTCCTCTTCCTTGAAAGTTTAAAAAAACAGCAAGATTGTGTCTGTTCAGTTCCTCCTGGAATAATTTGTCCCCAGCAGGAAAACTGCCTGAATTATGCACTCCTAGTTATCAATGAAATGAAATATTTTTCACTGAAAAGGGTTTAATTCAGACTCTAAAGCATGCATCATTTTATTAACTCAAATACCAACTTCTGCACGGAAGAAAAGCTCTCTTTGTCAGATGGCCCACTTCAGTCCTCACCCTCAGAGCAGAGGGATTTAAACAATTACCAGTCCACCTCTCTGGATACTTTGTAAGAATGCTCCAAAACAGAACTGATTGTTGTCAAACAGGAGAAAAAAACCCACCAAACACTTTCACAAATTCAGAGTTTCCCAGTAAACAATCAAGAGGACAC
The DNA here is from genome assembly GCA_035583235.1 of Hafferia zeledoni. Classification (NCBI taxonomy): domain Eukaryota; kingdom Metazoa; phylum Chordata; class Aves; order Passeriformes; family Thamnophilidae; genus Hafferia; species Hafferia zeledoni. The sequence continues at coordinate 27,555,173 of JAWWEV010000167.1, forward strand.
AACTTTTCACTTTAAAACTCTTTTAAAAAAATCTCCTTTGCTTCCACTTGACAGTATTGCAGCAGGAAGCTGGGAGCAGAGCTGCTGTTACTGTAGGGGCTAAAATGTTTGTTAGGGTTAGGCAGAGATGGTTTTACAAAGAGCAACTAAAGATCTTCCTCTGATTACTCATTTTAGTTCTTGCTATTGTTATGTTACTAGCTTTCCAGCACAGTCCTTCTGAACTCCATGAAATATCAACGTTTGCTTTCCTGTTTATTTGGCTGGAACGTGAACTTGATAAACCTGCCCCAACCCACAGGGATCTTGCCCAGGATTTTTTTGGTAACATCCAAGTTGTTTAAGGGTAGGTGACACTAGAGAACTGTGATCTCTGCCATACCTGTCAGGCACCCTGTATTAGTATTTGGAATGTAAATGATGAGCTTTGTGAAGAGAAGGAACAGAAGTTGTTTAGTCTCATTTTTGCTTACCGTGACCACCTTATATTCACGTTGTTGCCAGTCACCCTACAGTGAAGCTGAGCAGTCCCTCCCTCAGGTACTGTGATGGTTGGCAGAAGACCACTGATCCTCAGCTCTCCTAGACCAGAAGGGAAAACAATGCAAGCAGGAAGACATTGCCATGCTGCTCCTGGTAGTAGGAAAAGTCTCATGGGAAAAGTCCAACACAAACCATGATAAGTTACAAGTCCTTAGGCCTTGAAACAGCATGTTTGGGGCTATGCCACCATTGCTATGCGGAACGTGGATTTCCTAAGGGCTTTGCCCAAGCAAGGGCAAGTAGCAGAGGCCTCAAAGAGCATTTTTCTCCAGCTGGGCACCTGCATGTCACATGCACAGAAGAACCATCTCCTCAGTTTCTCTTGCTATTCTACCTATACCACACCACTGTCCCAGAAACAAGGCCCTGATAGTCACCTTTCCTATGCTCTCCATGTCTTTTCCCAGTGCCTAGAGCACCATGGTGTACTAGACACATGCAGATTACCATCAGGGAAAATATCTCACTCTTCCCTTGCCCTCAAGGGGCATATTAAACATTAGGTGCACGGCAAAGAGGCATGGCCAGCCTAGAAACACACGTTCTCTGCACAGCCCTCCCTGTTTCCCGCTGCTGTGCACACATGCCATGCTTGCCTCCATTCATCCAGTACCTAGAGGTCGGAACAGGACCTGGCGCTGGTCCTGGTCACGTCCATTTGAGGCAATGCAGGTAAAGAAGCCGAGGTCTTCAGGGCTGACCCTGCTAATCACCAGGGCCCCATCTGACTGCTGCCTGTGCCTGGGGAACAAAACCAGAATGTCCCTCAGCCTGCGCTTGGGTCAGGGGGGGACTCCAGACAGCACAGCTGAAGCAGAGCCTTGTGCATAACACTGAGCAAAGGTTTAGCTGTTCAAATGCTGGAGGGGTTGTAATGCAACACTTAGTCCTCAAATCCCAGCACTGGTGCTGCAGACCCTGGACAAGCTTGCTCATAGAGCAGGTTTCTGGGAGCAGAGTGAAGGTAGCTGCAGGAGAGCAGCACCAGTAGCTGTGGAAGTTCACCGCAGGCACCCCGATCTCTCTCTGCTGTGAATCTCTGCCCTTGCTCACAGACCAACTGGTTTTTGGCAAATTTGCTTGCCATGTGTTCTGTTTCTGCTAACTTTGTAGATGAGCAAATTTCAGCCTTGGCTCCCTTGTAGACCCTGTGTTACAGCTGTTCACTCAAGGGTTCAACGTTCAGACTTTGACCTGTGAGTGAAGCTGGGGCAGGCAAGCAGCACAGTCTGGCCCTGACAGAGGACAGGCTGAACAGCAGGACAGGCTGTGGCTGCATGGCCAGCAGCCTCATTCTCTCAGGGAGGAGTCAGGGAAGGAAAAGAAAGGAGGAGGCTCTTCTCCACATAGCAGTTGGAGCCACCCAGGAGCTCACCTGGGAGAGGAGATGGGTTGCCCATCTTTGCGCCACTCAATAGTGAGACTGGGCGATGCTTCCACTGTGCAGGGCAGTCTGACTCTCTCCCCAGTGCTGGCCTCCACTACTGTGGGCTCACTCTTGTCCATTCTCAACCTGCAAAGTTCACAAGCACAGCAAAAGATGTAGAAACTTCCTTGTTAAGCATCTGGTCTTTAGTACAAGGCTTTTTTAATCACAAGCCTTATTCTGTGCCTCCAGCAGAAAAGGATGGTCTCTGCTCTCCGTCAGAGCTCTGATGCTTGCCATTATCAACATGCAGAAAAGAGCAGTGCCCATCAAATCCTGCTCCAGTTCAGCACAGCTTGGTGCTGTGTTCCTGCCAGCTTAACCCATTACAGACAGCAAGCCTGGTCCTTATAGCAACCCCCCATGTAACAGATGAGGAACCACTAACAATGTGAACACGTGGCAAACAGTACAAAGTCCTGAACTCGGCACCAAGCAAGCTGCCCCCACGGTGCTTACCAGGCACACAAAAATGAGCCATTTTGGCATGTGAGAGAGCCCACTGCAATCACCTGACTGCACACCAGGCCCAGGAGCTGGTCATCCACTTCATGCAGCAGAAAGACTGAGGTCAGGCTCTCAGACACCCATCTCCTCATGCTCTTTACTCTCCTATAAGCTAAGCACCATTTTTGAAGGGAGCTAAACCATGATGTTTCCAGAGTCAAATAAAATGTCACCTCCCCCACCCCCATGCTCTGACCTGAATTCTTGATCTCCAGAAACAAAACCAAAAAGCCTTAATTCAATGCTCTTAATTCAGTGAATCACTTATTACTGCTTTTAGGCAGAAGCAGCTAAGGAGATTGCTGGGGAGTCCAGAAAATTGGCTGGGTTTTAGGCTGTAAACTCAAAAAAAGGGAGGGATCAAATCAAGGTCCAATTTAATCTGGAGTCCCAACACGCTGCATTTAAGGCAAAAATAATTTGTCCTCTTTTATTTCTATGGGGCCTAGAAGCACCAAAAAACCTTACAAGAAGCTACAAAATATGCCAGTATGTGAGGAAATAGGCTTGGGCCAAACTGGTTTGTTCACAAAATTGTTAAAATAAATGGCTAGAAGCTAAAGTAACTAGAACTTTTTTAATATACATATATCTATGTTTGCTAGTTAAGCAGTTCCTATTTGCTTTATGTTTTCCAGAGCAGGTTTCTCTTTCTGCCTGCATGAACTTGAACAGCTAAGGATGCTGCCCCTGACACTTCTTTTGTTTGAACCTAGCTCCTTTGCTGTCAGCTTCCCTGTGCATCTTTGCTCAGAATCTGCTTCTTTCAAGAGACGCTCGGGGAGGACAGAAGGCAGCTTGTGCCTGGGATCTTCTCCCATTCCCGTTGTCAGCAGTTCAGTACTTCTTGCTTCCCAACCGTGCCCCAGAACAGCTGACCCAGGACCTTTCCAATCTTCAGCTTTTCTACATGAAGAGATACCATATGGTTCATCAGCTGGTCACAGTGGACAAACTGTTGCTGTGAGTGAACATACCTGTATGTGAATTGCTGATGCACAGGGGAACCAGCTGCCTGTACAACCTTCCTGCCTCTGGATAACTCTCGATGCGGCGGATTTTCCTTGTGAAGGACCCGACCTCTCTCACCCTCTGCCAGAACAGTGCTCTGGTACTCTATTCAAAACAAAATGCCATATGTGAATAAAAGGACACTTCTTATTGTGACCTCTTGCATAGGGTTTCTATGAGCTTGAGAGAGAGCTTGCTGAAATGGAGCCAAAGAGCCCTCAGCCATCTGTTTTCTGGCTGACTAGTGCAGTAAACCTGCACTGTCTACTAATGAGAGTCACAGACCTGCAGGCAAGCAATTTTAGACTCCTTTCTGTCCTCTGTCAGTGAGCATGTTGCAACATCCCTTAGGCCACAATGCCTTCTGCCCCAGTTGCCATTGCTGTGGCAAAGTACATTTCAGAGATTGAAGGCTACAGGGTGCCTTGCTGGCACATCTCTTTAGACTAGTCATTTTTTTCTGTTTCTGAAATAAGGCACATTTTTCTGGAGAGGGAACCATTTGTTACCCAGCAGGACCTGGTTGGGCAAAATACAAAACATAAATGCACCTGCATTTACGTTTTGGATCAGGAGGCAGCCGCTGTCTCTCAGGGATGATGACATGATTGCTGGGCTAGAAAATGGGGCAGGCAAGCCACAATGGGGCAAGGCACTGCCAGGGAGGAACTGCTTTAGGGTGAAGACTTTTTCATGAGGCAACACCAAGAGAGGCCCTGATGCATCCACACTCCCTCTTGGCAGCAATCAATGACTCCTGAGCTACATCTCTGGTCTTAAGCAGAAGATAACTCACCTGTGATCTGTAACTGGATCTGCCGGCTCTCTGTCCTCCCGTCAGAAGTGAGGCATGTGTACATCCCAGCATCCTCTGGCTTGACATGGCTGATCACTAAGGAGCTGTCAGACTGGTAGGTGTGCCTGCAACACGTGCAAGGATTGACTGCCTCTGCCTGGCCACGGATAGCAACTGGCCAAGGCAGAGCAGCCCCTCGTGTTGATGTTACATAAACCATCACCATGTAGTGCCTTCCCCGGCTTACTAAAAAACAAAACCCACAGAGGGGTCACAGGCAGGGGAAATAACTGTGCCAGACAGGAGGTCAGAAACAGAGAAGAAACTGAGATGGGAAAACAGGGAACTGCTTTCAGTAACCCTCTCCCTTGAGGAGGCAAACTGCCCTTCCAGGGAGGAGCCTGAGCCCCAGCAGTCAACTGCAAACACAAAAGTATAACTGGGCTTTTCTTAACTGTGATTTTCAGAATACAAAGGGACTGACTGGCTCCAAACCCTTTCTCAAACAGACTACCCAGGAAAAACAAGTTTAGAAGTAGTTAAAAAAAAACTATGTGCCAGAAATTTCCAGCCACAGGAACTCTGGGTTATTAGGCTGTAAGTTTTACTCCAGACTACTGACTTAGTGCTGCCCCAAGAAGAACCCAAGACAGACAACATTTCCCTGCATCACTACCCACATGTCAACTTCCACCAGTGCCTTGTTATGGGCAGCAGTTGCTGTGCCCCATAGCTCTAGCCAGCATCTCATTACTGGTGCAGACTGTGTCTGTTTCTGCTATGTGCAGGGCAGGTGGACAGTTCATGCTCTTATGTCACTATGTGGGCTTTTTTATATCTTAAAAAAAAATAAAGGGATGAATAACGTGTGCCAGTTTTGGCTGGGATAGTGTTAATTTTCACAGTAGCTAGTATATGACTGTGTTTTGGATTTGTGCAGAAAACAGTGTTGATGTTTTCGTTACTGCTGAACAGTGCTTACACTAATTTAAGGCTTTTTCTGCTTCTCACCACACCCCATCAGCCACTGGGCTGGAGGTGAACAAGAATTTTGGAGGGGACATAGCTGGGATAGCTGATCCTGACAGACCAAAGGAATATTCCATACCACATGACAACATGCTAAGCATGTAAAACCAGGGGAAGGAGGAGGAAGGAGGGGCTGTTCAGAGGGCTGTTGTTTGTCTTCCCAAGTTACTGTTATATGTGATGGAGCCCTGCTCTCCTGAGGATGGCTGAACAGCTGTCTGCACACAGGAAGTGGTGAATGAATTCCTTGTTTTGCTTTGCTTTCACCTGTGGCTTTTTCATTACCCTTTAAACTGTCTTTATTTCAGCCCACGAGTTTTCTCACTTTTACCCTTCTGATTCTCTCCCCATCCCACTGGGGGTGAGTGAATGGCTGCATGGGGTTTAGTTGCCAGCTGGGATGAAACCGTGACAATCCTTTTTGGATTGCATATTTGGAACTCTGCCCAACAAGAAGCCCATCTGCTCTACAGCGAAGGGAGCTGAGCTCACCTGTCAGAGGAGACTGGTCGGCTGTTCTTCATCCACTCCACTCTGGAGAGTGGGGACATGCCTCTTTTGCAGACCAGCTGGATGTTTTGTCCCACAACTGCTGTCACAAGAGAGGGCTTGTCTTCCTCCAGTATTGTTCTGAAAGAGAAAGTGATTCTATTGGCACTTCAGCTGCCCTCCAATCTGACTCTTGATGAGTTACAACTATAAGACAAAGCAGGACAGGCTGCCCTTTCTCCCAGAAGATAGTCCTGCAAGCCCTCTCTTCTGAATGAACAAGGTTCAGCTCAGCAGACAGACACAGATCCAGTGCAGACGTGTTTAGATCTCTGTGCATTCCTGATTTTCAGGGTAACACTGGATCCTGACCTTAGAAGTCTTCCCTAGAACAACCCATTGCTGCTCCATGCAGTGCAGAGATAAAGGCTCTGAAGTCAGAGAACCAGCTAAATTTGTTGGTCAGAATAAAAAAAATTCTATGGATTCTCATTTGCAGTGTAAGAAGGCCTCCCAGACACAGACCTCAGGATTCTGCAGTCTTTTCATACACCACAATTCAGTGCTGTCAGAGACCAGGGAGAGCGCAAGGAAAAAGACAACAGGTAATTCCAGGACATGAATAGCAATAACTTGATTTACCAAGGGGTCACACGTATAGCTAATCCATCACATGGTATTCCCAGATAGCTGGTCCCAGTGGGGCAACACTCACTTCAGAGGAAGCTGAAAAATCATCACCTGCGCAGATCCTGTGCTGGTAACAAGTCTGCAGATTCCTGGTGCCCAAATCCCTCCATCATGGAAACATCTGCTCCGAGAGCCTGACGCCACTGCTTGCCTTCACGAGGCAGCACCTGCTGGCCACTGCTGCTCTGCCTCTCTGAGGGCCTGGGCACTGCTGTTTCCCACAAGTGCAGCCGGCTCAGGCTGTCCAACCTGCTTTGCCGTGTGTTCCAGCGCTGACTCTCCAGCATACCAGTCCCTGGCAAGGACACTGGCAGCACCTCACTTTTCCAGCTATCTTGTCTGTGGCTGTCTTGTGTGAGGAGTGAAGCACCATAAGTCCTCCCTTCTTGGCTGTGACTTGCAGACTGTCTTGTGGGTGATTGCTGCCGACCCCAAGCATCCCCTGTATGAGAGTGGGAGCCAGTCTGCTGGTGCTGCAGGGCTCCTGTGCCAGAAGAAGGCTGGTGCTCCAGATGACTGACTGTCCCAGAGTTGTGGCACATTCTCATGCACTCCTCCTCTGAGGCAAAGTTGTTTTTATTGCCATGACAGCTGCCATACCAAAAACGGTTGCACTTGCCAACAACACTCACAAAGTACCAGCGAGTGGTCCAGTTCGCGCAGGGGCCATGAGCACTGGGCAGCAGGCACACCACAGGGTACGCTGCAAAAAAGAGCAGAACAGAGGCAGATGTGAGGGTCACAAAGCACAAAAGTTCAAGTGTTTCAAGCTACCTACCTACATGATCTGATGGCCCTGTGGGCAGAGGGCAGGTGAGAAAGTAGGACACCTGGGTTTTGCACCCAGGTTTGCTCTGAAATTGGCCAGCTGCTCACATGTTTTTTTTTGCCTCAGTTTTGCCTCTGATGGAAGAAGAACCATCCTCAGAGATATTTCTAAATCTAGATACTAGGCAGATGCTTTACAGCCTTGACTGGGGAATTGTGCAACTGCAAGGTTGCCTCTGGGCCTTCCCCTTCCTGGCTGCCATTCGCACATTTCCAGCCCACAAAGCAAGAGGATTAGACCCAGTTGTGAAGATTCATGCAGTACACAACATCCCCCTCCCTGCTCCACACTGATATAGAGGAGCACAGCACAGTGTGTCTACAACCCAGTACTGTGCTCTGAGTCACATGCTGACAAACACAGGAGACAGGGCTCTGACTGAAGGGTCATTTGCCAAGCTGTGGTTCAACAAAGAGGATCCAAAGAGCTCTCCCCTTCCCCACAGCAGCCCCACAGGGTTGGCCACCAAGCAACACCTGTGCTGCAGCCACAGGGCAAGGCCATGCAGCAGCAATGTGCCTGCAGAGGGTACAGCTGGGGACTAAAGGAACAGAGATGCTTTTGCCCAGCAGTTCTAGTGCCCTCATAGTGCCAGCAGGCACTGGATTGAACTTTGCTGGCTAAAGGCATGCACACTGCCCTGAGCAACCCCTCCATCCTCATGTAGCTCTCATTCCATCCCTACCCATGAGCTGCCTGAAGGCTGAGCACGGCCCAGAAGGGACCCTACTTCTCCTAAACCTGGGTAAGTGATTCAGAGCACATCAGGCTGCATAAGGGTGCCTTCTCAGGATCAAACAGCCCTCCAGTAGTCCTATAGTCTGACAGAGATTACACAAACATGCTTCTGTCCAACTATCAGCAGAAGACAAGAATTTCTGCTGTAGTTGACAGAACTGAACCCAATGGCTGCTTTTCTACACTCTCTCCAAGCTTACACTGCCTCAACCAACAGGCAGAATTTTTTTTCAAAGACATAATTTGCTACATTTTACAGAGAGCAGAGCCTCTACTTAGGAAGTTTCCACTTGCTACTGGACTCCTTCCTATGTTTCTGAACCAAGAAGCCAAAGCATCACTTACGGTAGTTGGGTCTATTGAGACATCCTTCGCCTCGAGGACCTGAAGCTGAAGCGACATTGTCAAAACAGCAGCCGTACTTGGAACTGCGGCACTCGCCCGAGGGATGCTGCTGGGACAAGGTTTGGCTTGCCTTACAGACAGGAATTGAAAGCCAAAATTTGTCATGCACACATGAGGACAGTACCACATGCAAGGCACCTTGTCCAAGCTGCCAGCCGCAGAAGGCCAGCTGTTAGAGGCACCGCTATTTGTTTGTTTTCCTCCTGGAGGCAAAGGGTGGAGAGGGGGTGGAGAACTTGGCTGTCAGCCATGGAGCCAGGGCTACACTTTTCTGCTAGACAGACCTAAGAAGCCCAGTAGCCAGACAGTTTTTCTGCTGGCCCCATCAAGCACCCCAAGCTATGAGAGGGATTACCTCCCTGCTTTCAATTAATCTTCAAAGCTGACAAACGAAGGCAATTAATAGTAGCCATGTTTTCCCCATTTTTTTCTGCTAGAAATTAGATGGCAATTTTATGACTGGCAGAAATTTGATTACTCAGGATTATTCAATCAGTTCTATACAGGATGGTCTTCTACTTCTCAGACACCTCCCCACCACCCGCTCTGTTCCTTGCTTATAGAGGATCACAGGTGGATGCTCCAGACTGAACAGGAGCGAGGTGGACCAAAGGGTTTGATGCCATACCTGGAGTACTGGTTCTTCACCATTACTGGCAGAGATGAAGCCCAACAAAAACCCACAGTCACATGGGTCAAATCGGTATCTCTGTATCTGATGAACTAAAATGCAAATACCTTTTGTACTTACTGTTGTAGTGGCCAAAGTGGGATGATTTTGGCTCATTTGAATGTCACGGCGATATTGTGGGCATCCCATGTTGTTTGGGCCCTGGGCAGCTGAAAGTCCATCAGGGCAGCACCCATACCTACAGACAGAAGGGCGGCAGTAGTACCTGACCTGCCCAGCTCAATAGGCATGGGCTACAAATTTCAGAAAGGCCCCAGGAAAGGCAATGCCTCCCTGCTCAGGCCTATCTACTTTCAGCTACCTGTTTTGGTGACAGGTGCTGAAAGGGCAACCTCTCCTCAAAGGGCCTGAAGCCGGAGTGTGCCCATCTGGACAGCAGCCGTGTGGGCTCTGGTGGCAGTCCTGAGAGCCAGTCCCTGCAGTGGGGTCCTGAGAGAAGCTGAGCTGATGGGAACCTGCTGAGCGTGACTGGGGTTCCCAGCGAACAGGAAATAGGTTCATGCCATGATCCTTGGTGGGTGGGATGTGGTGATTCCCAGAGGTACTACGGATCATGGTGTTCCCAGGGAGCATCCTTTCATCACCAGTATCTGGGGAGAGAACTCCTTAAAGCATGCAGGTGATCTGATCACTTGTCCTCATCTTTTTCACATAGCCCAAGCCTACGTGACAGACTTTTCTGCATCATGCATATCTTCTGGCCCACCCTTCCAGATCTGGTTGTCCTGTGGTTCTTTGCTCACTGCCCTGACCATTCTTTCTGCTGTCCCAAGAAAAACCATCTGTCATATTACAGTGGCCCCTTCACATCATCCCCCCCTTCTTCCTATGATCTGCTTTGGGCACCATTTCTCTCAGCCATCCCTTGAGTCATGCTGACAGAACCTGGGATCTGTATGCTGTACAGAGTCTTCTGCATGGATAGATTAAAATACTGCTGCCTATTGCTCTAAAAGAATCTACATTTTGTCCCTGAGTCCATGAATTTCTAGATGCCCATGAAAAGAATGAGAGAATTGAATAAAAGGAGGATTCTGCCCCCTACCACACTCTATTCCAAGTTCCCCATCATGAAAAACTCAAATTATGAAAATTCTTCCAAACCTGGGGCAGGGCTGTTTGGGTTGTAACGTGTCAGCAAGGACTGGCGAGTGACATCGTATCCCATAGAGTCCTGCATACTGGGGACCTCTGCAAAGAGAGACATACACAAAATGAGTGCAGTTAGTTCAGCCCTATGCTCTAATAATTGCAAATACATTTAGAAGTCAACAGGAGATGAAAGAAGATGAAAATGTTTCTCTTCTGGAACAGCTGCTCAGCAGCAATTGGATTCAATTGGATTGTCAGGACAAGAAACCTACAATGGGCAGTCACACAGAAGTCATCATTTCAGCTCTGACGTGAAGTCTAGACAAAGACAGCACGCAAAATCTGAAGAGTTGTGACTCCTTTATAGTTGGTCCACAGAGGGATGAGAGTTTGCTATAGCTTTTATCTACTGAGCCTGCCCAGGTTACCATCCTTCTGCACTGGGAGTCCTGGGGTCAGTCTGCAGGACACACTGGATAAGCCATCACAAAATACTGAATTCAAAATGGACACACACCAGTGCTGTTCCCAAGCCTGTTGCATACCTTTCAGACAGCACAGGTACTGGGACTCTGAAGATGTTTTGTGCACATAACCGTGGCAAACTCACAGGATGGAGACAGGCAAACAAGAAGCTGAGAACATAAGCTGGTGCAGAGCTGGGAATTTCTACTCCTAAACAAAAGCACCTTGGGAAAAGCTGGGTATGCAGCAACACCACTCACGCTGTGGCAGGTAGCAAGGCTGCGTGTTGCAGCTACCCAGGGTGGCTGGTTTCTGTGGCTGGATGGCTTTGCATGTCTCAGGACTGTAGAATTTGGAGTCGCCGTCAGCACAGATGACTTGGCGTGTCCGGATGCCTGAACCGCAGCTCTTGGAACACTTGGGCACAGAGACAAGGCAGTGAGCAGGCAGCAGAGGCTGAATGCAGAAACCCCACAGACCAGAAATGTGGAACAGCTGCATGATTAGCTGCAGGCTGAGCACAGCAGCCTCCACCAAGACAAAGTGAACAATATTTTAGCCGGATTCATCTGAACAGTTAGAAAATCACCCTTTAAACCATTTTACCAGCGACTTCACCCAGCCCTGAAGCATTAGGCTCTGAGCAGTGCTCAGCCTGTGACATCCAGATGAGCTGCTGTTACCCACAGAGTTGTGTGTCAGGGAGCTGGAGTGAATCCTGAAGGCACCTCAGTTCTCTGGGGATCCACCAGCTGTGAGTGGGTCAGTTTTGAACTACACATTCAAGAACAACAATTTACAACTGGAAAGCAAACTGGTAGCTTTCTAGTAAGCAGCTAACTGGAGTTCATCTCACTGGAAGCTGTGGATGAAGAGAGAGAAATGAGCAGTGGCTCAAGGGAGGGGACAGTATGAGGTATCTGTGTAACCCAGTTGGCTTGTGGCAAGCTCCATTAACATTGGGAGAGTATTTCTCTTATTCAGAGGCAGATAGGAGCCCTTCTGATATTGGAAAGTCAGGGAAATCAGATTAAGATATGCAACTTCTTTACCTATTACTAAAACTTGGCCTACATCTCATGAAGATCCAGATGTAATGCATTTTAACTCAGAACTAGCTGGTTTGGCTAGCACAGAAACAAAAAAAGTGTGTTTGGAAGTCACCCAATGCATTGGATGTACCTGTATATCCACTCCCTGGCACTTTTCCCAGGTTGAACAGAGTCTGGCTTCCTCCACAAAGGCAAGATTAATCCATCTGAAGCACAGTTTTTCTGAATAATTACACAAATGTACTTTAAACCATGTCACCAAAGGCAATGACCAGCCTTGAAGCCTGAAACTCTAAGCCAGACTCGGCCATAGAGCTTCTGCTGATCACAGAGATGGAGCAAAGAATTGGGAATAAGCAGCAAGAGTGGATTGTTTCAGCTTATTGGCTGCATTTTGCCACTGCCACTGAAACTATAATCTCCCCCTCAGAAGGATTTATTTTTGTAGCAGCTGCATACAAAGCAGGCAGCAGATTAACTGGAGCATTACCAGTGCCGGTTACAATGCAACTGTGAGCCAAGGGGCTGGTAATGAAGCAGTGCAAGCTCCCAGCCTCAGCCAATGTGCTGACTGCACGGATCAAAGCTTGCTGTGAGGAGCACAGCAATACAATCAGTAATTTCCGAACCATGAAAGTGTGGTGCTCACCAGACCCCAGTCTCCAACGTGCCAGCCAATTTCCTGGATGCAGTTCTCCTTAAGGCAGGACTGGGTGGCCGATGGCTTTGGCTCCATCAGACAGGCAAAGTCCTGAGCCTGAGAGCCCTGCTGTGTTTTGCAGGTGACAGTCCGGGTCTGGACTCCTTCCCCACAGCTGGCCGAGCACTGCAGAAAGGGGCCCCCAAGCATTACAAAGATGCACCTTGTTTCCTCTTGCAATTCAATGCTGTGCTCCCTAACAAAAGAGCAGAACACTATCCTGAGACTGTCTAAACCAACCAGCTATCAGTAAAATCACCTTCTGGGGTGGGAGTTAGCAAAGCAGTTTTTTATGCTATAGTAGAGAGAGTAAGGCATGGGAGTATGGGATAGGGCCTGGGATATCTGGAGCACACTGGATGATTTGGGCCTATGAACAATATGAATAAGGATATGAAAAATAAATGGTAGAAAATGTCTGGAAACTCTTGTTATTTACACCTGATTAAGGTAAAGAACTCCAGAGAAGATAAAAAGATTAAGTTCTTGCATGGCTCATGTCTTTTGCCTAAAGACCTTGTGCTCCATTTTTACAGTGTGGAGCTTCTATACAAGTAACTGGTTTGTGACATTTTCAATGCCCTCTTGAATTCACAGTGGTATTTCCTGGAATCCAGCCTATTTCTTCATGAATTACGACGGTCTCTTACAGAGACCATTAATTTGGGGACAGTCTGAATTACTTCAGATGAGCTTCCCAGCTGAGTTTCAGCCATTCATTCACTAGACTGACCTTTTATCTCTGAGAGTACATGAAACACTGTTGCTTTTGAGAACCCCAGAATAAATCACTTAGGAATCAGTTTGTAAGAACTTCCCCAAACAGTGCTCTTACTCCACAACCCTAAAGTCACAGCTGGACTCTCACAAGAGATAAAAAATACATTAAAAGGGACTTCCCAGTCTAGGTTATCGTGCTTCAAAGTTGCATTTCATGCTGCTGTACCACTCAGACAAAACACCACAAGACCTTAAGTCAAATGTTACAAGCATGCATGTAACTTCTTTTAAAAGAGGAAAATTTATTTGTGCTTTAGGGACTAAGTAGACACTCCTGTTACCTTCTACGTCCTTGAAACATAAGATGCTTTCTAAAAACCTGGCTGGCTGCACTGAGCACGTACAGTTTGAACTGCTTCCACTCCTGCCGATAAAATGCACACAGGCATAAAAAACGCGCCATGTGGCTGTGTTTGGAGAAGCCCTGTGCAGACACACAGCAAACAGCAGGTCACCAGTGTTACAGGAGTACCCTGCTTACCGACTGTTGTGACTGTAGCACTGCTGTCCTGGACTGGTAATGCTGAGGCAGCAACGTGCATGGAAATAAACAGCACAGGCAGGAGTCAGGAGCTCCTGTTTTATGTGGGGAGTGTTACTGCACATCCTCAGCTGATGGACAGCAGCTCTCCTGCCACCCCTCTGTCTTCACCAGGCCTGGCTCAGAAACCCAGCCAGTGCTGTGTGTGGGTGGTTTGATAGAAACACAGCAGTGGGGAAAGGATTGGCAGACCAGAGAAGGAAGAACATGCAATGAGGAGAGGTGCAGGGGCATGCACAGTTTTGATGAACAGGGATGTGTTCATAGGAGGACATAGGAGGGTTGCAGGGACAAGTCCTATACCTCTGCATGCCACCTATCCAGAGCCACATGCTTTTTATAGTCCCAGAAAAGGAGCCTGGCTCTTTATCCCCCAGCCTTGACGGATTCTCCTGCAGCAGGTGCCAAGAGGCTGTTACCCACACCCCTCACCTCTGACCAGGGTCCCGTGCTCCAGCTCGCACACTGCCTCACGTTGCAGGGCTGACTGCTGCGAGGCTGCTGGGAGAAGGCCATGCACTCAGCGTTGTCCACCACCCCCTGGGAGCTCTGGCCGTCAAATGTCACGCAGTAAACGGAGCGAGTCTGGGTGCCCCCACCACAGGTAGCTGAACAGGATCCCCACTCACCCGTCTTCCACCTGCAGGTCACAGAATCAAGCGGGAAAAAAACAACATAAGCCCAGCTAAACTGCCTCAGGGCACAGAGGAGGTCAGTGCAACATCCCTGTAGCAATAAAACAGGGAAAATGTCCCTTTGTAGAATGGAGTCAGAGGCAAGTTCTCATTTGACCAAGTGCTACTGAGTTTAATTGGCAATGCAGAGCATGAGTCCCACTACAGAGATGTATCCCCAGCTACAAAACACTTGCTTCTCTGGAAGTGCAGAGCTCTCCTAGAGGGGGAAGATTTCTCTCTAAGGCTTTTGGTTTCCTGATGTCTGCAAAAATGTCATGCCTGGAATAGAACATCAAAGAAAAAGAAAGAAAAAACCAAAGAAAACAATCCAGATCAGCTAAAAGAAAACCAACCTACACCAGCCTAACTGTACATTACTCTTCTCACATTATCAGAAACAGTAAAACCAAGCCAAGCCCTCACTCTGCCTGCAAACCATGTCACGCACTCTCAGAACTGATTGTTAACTTTTCCATGAAAGCCAGTAGGAAGCTGGGTTATTCCTCCCATGGTTCAAATTCTTTAACAGCAGCACACATACAACCCCTCCCCCCCCCTCCAAAATGTAAATAGATTTTGTCCTGCATCTGGTTGCTGAAGCTGCTGCAGAAATGATACACCCTTGCTAGAAGAAGGAGGAATGCCCACAAAACCATCTGGATGCTTAAATCCCTGCCCATGGCCACTCCAGTGTCTCCCAGCTGTCCAGGCTGCTGGGAGCACAGCTTACATTGGGTGGGTGGCTTCAGGGAGAATACGATGTTTTATCCCCAGCCCCCACGTGCTGTGCAGTCAAAAGGCACTGGTTGTGGAGGGGGAGCAGCATGGTGATCTGCTTGCCAGCTGCTATATCCCCTTGCTGTCAGATAAGCCCCAGCCAGAGAGTGAAGGCAATTCATGTTTTCTCCCCTAGCATTCCAGCTCCTTCTCTAGTCTGGTCACCTGTCACACCCAAACTGAGTTTCAGACAGCCATTCATATTCACATCCTAACAGGAACTCCACAGCAGATTCAGCCACGTTCACCTCCTAAAGATACCCTTCTTTATTGCTAAAGGTGCAAAGAGCAGCCCAAAACCAAATGGCCTTTGTTATAAAATAGGAGAGTGAACAAATACAGCCAGTAGAAGTCACTTCCAGTAGTGTGGTTGCAGGGCTTCTAACAAAGATTAAGATTTTTCAAAAGCTCTAATGGTAATAACAACCCCCACTCCAAACTGTATTCTGCCTCTTGTTTCAGAAAGGTTGTATCAACCAGATGGGTTCACCTACACTTTCCTTCAATTGCAAGCCAAGACATTGCTGACCCTGTTTCATTTCCTTTGTAAGACAAGGTCAACCATAAGGCTGGGACCCACATCAAAGGGCAAAAATCGCAAGTCCTAAGCTATATCCCAGTGTACATTATTGTGTCTGTCACATCCTGATACTCATCACAGTTTATAGGCTCTTCCCTACCTGCTATAGGGCCCATGTCAAAGAAAGAAGAGCTTTTCAGAAACTCTGCAGTTTTTGCTATGGAATGCTGGCATCCTGGCCAATGTTTCAATTGTCCAATCCATCATGCTCTCTTTTCCTTTATGTTATTTTATTTACCTTGATAAATAAGTTGAAAAAAATCTTCCAGAACCTCTTTACTCTGATTCCAGAGAAAAAACAAGTTATCAGGATAAGCTGCCAGAAGCTATGAAGAAATTGTCCCATTGCAGTCCCATAAGAATCAAGTTAACAGAGGCAGGAGCAACCACCTAAGCAAAGCTGCCAGCCAGTACCCTCCACCATAATCTTCACTGGCAAGGATCAAAAGCAAAACAACACCCACTGCTACTATCAGTGCCAAAGAGGAAAGCTCCCATGGATTCACTGGGCAACTAGGTGGAGAGCAGAAGAGAGCAGCTGCCTTCCTGTGCTTTCTGTAACTTCCTTCTCCTCATTACCTCTTCATCTGAGAGCTCCGTGCTCCACTCTGCCTCCAGGCTTGCGGCACATAGACGTAAGAAGTCCTTTATACACAGAACAAAGAATTTAAAGAACTTAAAACAAGTAGCTACAGGTTAACGCATTAATGTATTCAGAAATGCTCCCAGGTGCCCTTTCATGCACACAAGCACTCTCAGAGGCCTCCACTGCACCCACCAGATACACAGAGACACACAGCTAAGGCTCTGGTTACAGCTCTGGATGCCCATGTAAGAGCCAAGTGAAGCCAACTGTAAGGCTATGCCAACAGGAGACAAGAGGGAAATGGCTGGGTGAAAGGGTTTGAAAATGGTGGAGAATGAAAAAACTCCAGGTTTCATCCCTTTCTAAGAGCAAGGACACTAGGAATGCAGAAATGACATAACATGACACCAGCTCTGACCTACTACTGTGTCTTTGCAGGCTCCAGCTCAAGAAAACAAAAACCACAGAATCTGTTTCATATCTCCTACATGGGCTAGAAGACTGTCTTCCACAATCATACTTTAGAAAGCAAATTTAATTGGCCTATAAAATGAACACAGGGTCTATTAAGCACTCTTCTTGTGCATACGGAAATGCTCCTCACATTCCCATCCTTTGTCTTGGGCTTTCTCTGAGAAGTGGAACACTTCATTGAAGAGAACCATCCTGGCGGGCAGAAGTGAGAGAGTCATTCTTTTTCTTTGTTCCAAAAGCACCTCAGGACGAAGTCAGAGTTCAGAAGAAGGAAAGAAATCATACCGTTTTGTCTGGGGACAAGCCTGATGACCACATGTCCGGTTATTGTCTGGTTGTGGTTTATTCCTGCACATATAGTCTGGGTAAATTTCATTGTCAATGGTACAAAACACTGAGCGGGACTGGAAACCTGCAGTACAAGGAAGAGAATATCTGATCAATATAAGCTACCCAGGACTAGGTTTGCACTGCTCTCCAGCTGGCAAGACAAGTTTCTAAATTCCTGTAGAACCCAGACCTGTCCCAGCCATTCTGCAAAAGAACCAGATGCAGTTGTCTCTCACAATACGTACAAATGATGCCCCACCACAGTACAGGAGTCCACTGAAAGGGAAAGGGAGACAGTATAGTTCTGTGTAGTTGAGGGGAATTTTCTTGTTATACTATGTATTGAGATTCACAAAGGAAGTGCCATAGCCATATGCTGCTCATGAAGGAACCCTGCAAGACACATGCAGTATACAGCAGAAGAACTGGTGTGTGTTAGTCTCCTGTTAGACTGAAAAGGTCAGTCTTGTGAAGACTCAATATGAGAATAAAACTTGCAACTTTTCATGCTTCCTACAGGATACGAGTGGCCAGACAAAGACAATCTCAGTGCCTACAGTCAAAATATAGCAAAAGCTACCCAAATGGCCATCAGCACAGAAGCCCAGAAGAGGCTGATAAGAGCTCTCTATACTAATCAGTTGGAGAGGTTTTTTTGTTTGTTTGTTTCATAGGATACTTTTTTGTTTGTTTTTATTTTAAGCTTGAAATCCATAATGTTGCTCACAGCAGAATCTATAAACTGAACAGGAGAGCTCACAGTCCTCCTGGAAAGAAGGAATCTTCCAGCCTGTGGTAGAGGAGAATGATGTGATTTAGAAATGTAGCCCAGGTCAGTTTGGAAAGGACCTCTCAAGTGGTTGAAAAGACCATGAAGAGCTGAAGCAAAATAAAGAAAAGCCTATTTATTATGAAGATTTTGAACAGGTTGTAGTAATAAGTCTGAGGACTAGGGTATGGGAAATAAGACAGGACAAGGCATGGGGTATAGTCCTGTTGTGAATCCCTGCATGACCCGCCCTTGACAAAACCTTAGCTGCCCCCTGCAGATACCTGTGCTGCCTTCCAGCAGGAGACTGCTGGAAAACAGCTGCAGAGGGCAGCACACGACATGGCAGGGTGTGGATACAAACCCCACACCGGCTGCCAGAGACCAGGTCCTCTCCCTTTACCTCCTCCGCATTCGGAGCTGCACTCGCTCCAGGAACTGTAGCTCCAGATGTAACTCGAGGCCTGTCCTTGCAGTGGCAGGTAATACTCGTACTGTACCCCTGTGTTTGGCTCTTGGCTGATGAGCTGTGAAAATATGAGAGGAAGTCAGGGAAATAACACTTTTCCTCTCCACAGCATTACCCCACCACATCTGAGGGTTGGAGCTGACTTGCAGTCCTCCCATTCAAGAAGCACTAATTCTCTACCCTCTGTTGTCTCCTTGCCTTCCATCATACTCTGGAGAGCATTATTCTTCAGAGAAAGGTGCATTCATATCTCTTGGCTTCAGAAGATCCAGCTGCTCCTTTAACAGTGGGTACCTTTCCTGCCCTACAGCACAGTAAAACAAGCAGTGTCCTGCAGTCTGTCCCGGCCCCAACACCATTTGGTGCTGACTCTCACCTCCCTGAACGTCAGAGTCCAAGAGAATAGGCAGCAAACCAACACTGAGCCTTGCCCTGCTCATTTCTGGGCAATAGAAGCAGAGCAGCAATTTGTGCTGTTTCTGCAAGAAGACCACCTTGGTCTAGCTTGAGGGCCTAGAGCCTTGCAAGATTCCCATGAACCCCACCACTCCTCCAGTTTTTCCCACCAGTACACTCCCACTGCTCAAATCAAGGACTGCTGTGCAAAGAAAGAGCAGGCAGAGCTGCTTACCTCAATGATGAGGGGTTCTGTGGTGGGACCCCGGGCATGGAGCAGCTCCGGGGCCAGATCACCCTCCGAGCCACGGTCATAGTGCAGAGCTGTGCTGGCTGCCTGCAGCACCCTGCTGAACTCGATTGTCCAGTGCCCGTTTAGGTAATACTCCCCTTGCACGTTCTTGACAGCTGGACAA
The DNA here is from genome assembly GCA_035583235.1 of Hafferia zeledoni. Taxonomy (NCBI): domain Eukaryota; kingdom Metazoa; phylum Chordata; class Aves; order Passeriformes; family Thamnophilidae; genus Hafferia; species Hafferia zeledoni. The sequence continues at coordinate 27,574,431 of JAWWEV010000167.1, forward strand.
ACCCACATGCCAGAGAGAGAGAGATGGGACCGTGAGAACTCCACCAGGATGCTCCTGTTGCCATTCAACACTGTATCACAAGCAAATGAAGGTGACCATCATCCTCCACTAATGCTGCCCTCCCATATGGCCATCTTACCAGAAGCTGTACCACATTCAGACAGCAATTATTGCCAGTTTTGCTGCAAGCCAGGCACATTTTTACTGCAGAGCCAAATGCCTTCAGCAAATTCCTGCCCTGCTCTGCATTCCTAGTTGTGCTAGGGCACAGCCTATGTCAGCCTTTGTCCTGCTTGTCCTTAAGATGTGGGATTCACCTCCTACTGCCTCTACACCACTATCCAGTTCCTCAGGTATTCTGCTCAGAAAAGAGACAGGTGCTGCATCTAGTTTTGTATGAAGAAAAACATCACCAGACTGATTTGTCCAAAGCACTGGCTGATGGAAGAGTCAGAAAGCAGAAGAGTATTTGCTTTTTCCACTGGAATTTCCTCAGCCCTGCCCAGAAAGCTAGGTGACAACATTTCTCCCACCTTTTCACCATTGCATGATCGGAGTTTGAGGCTGTACAAATATCCAAAAGAAATCTCTGGAGAAAAGAATCCCACCCCAAATTTTGGATGGGAGGAGTAGTTAGGATTTATATTCACCAAACAACATAACTCATAGCCAAGTTTTGCTATATCAACTAGACTCCTTGTAAGTTCCAGGCAGGAAGTCTCAGTGTGGTTTGGGTATTTTTATTCTCCATCTAACAGCAAGATCTCCACAGGACAGAAAATGAGATAAATGTGAAGCCCAGAGTTGTGCATCAGTACCAATTCAAGGACACTCAATATTCAGATCCTGATATTCAGTGAGTTTTTCCCTCTGGCTTATCAAGTCCTCAAGATAAACATCCCAAAGCCCATACCTGAAAACCAGATTTTAAGATAATGGCTGGAATCCAAATGGACTGACAGACAGATTCTGACATCAGTCTTACCTAGGAAGTTCCTGCTGGGCATAACCTCCTTAATTTGGATGCTTGTGGCTCCCACAGGGATGATAAAGATTTGATTGTAACCTGGGAAAAAAGGGGATTATGCAATATCTGTCTGTGGATGCCACACGGCCACTCTTCTGTGCCAAAGATTTTCACTTTTTCATTGGTGCCTGACTGAGCTTTTTGCTGGTGCCTTGAAGCATTTCCATTGTCATTTTAACTGCATTCTGAATGGCTTCACTCTACATTATCCACAGGTCCATTCGTGTGTAAAAAATTCCTCAGAAAAGTAATCACTGGTGTCAGTGCAAACTCCATTTTCTAGGTTCTAAAATCTCCGAAATTTCAGTAAATATCATACTGGAGTTCAGCGCGGAGAGATGTGACCAAAAGTGCAGTTGTTACCTTGAACTCTTTCAAAATTGGGCAAATGCAGCAGATGCAGTCCCATTTCTAGCCTTGCATTAATCCTGGTAGGGCAATCAAGGCACCAGACAGTCAGTCCTATGAAGGCAGTATATAGCTGTATTCTTATGGTACATTTATGGCACCTGCTCAAGAGGGAGCAGGGAAAGACTCCAGCACCATGGCAAGTGCTTCAGTATGTACAGAGATTAAGGAAGTGACTCTCAGGATAAGGCCACCAGTATGTTTTCTGATACTAAGGCCACACACCATACAGATATTTCAAGTGAGCATCCAAGTGTGCCTACAACAATCACGTGGGCAGGTGTCCTTGCCGGCCCTTGGAGCAGTTAACTTTCAGTTTAACTCTCTCCCTCTCACCTGCCCAAACCACCTAGGATCATCTGTACCTTTGGGAAGGCTGGCCACATCAAAAGTGCCTTTCACACCATAGCAGGTGCTGCCATCTCCTCCACACTGCAGGCACTTGTCCTCCCTCTTGGCAGATTCCAGCATATTGTCACAGCCAACAGCCTGTCAGAGCACAGGAGCATTAATACAAATAACTCTAATGACAGAGAAAAAAAAATGGCCAAATGCTGGATAGATATAATAAGAAAGCCTAAATCCATGAAGTCTGAGAAGTCAGGACAGGGCAGAGAAGGAGCTGACAGCTGAAAGACAGAGAAGATATCTACTATTTTGCATCAAGAGACAGATAAATGCTGTACCACAAGCTCCTCAGCACCTTGAAAACTGTATGATTCCCCTTTTCTGATGCTATTATGAAAGGTCAGGTGGAACAAAGGGAAACAACAGAGAGACCGACAGACTCAATGATGAAGGAAGGAAGCAGCAAGGTGACTAACCCGACAAACTCCCTCTACACAGATGTCCCGCTTGCCAGGTTCACAGGTGGTCCCATCTACCACTGCTTCCTTGTGCCTATAGTAGAAGTTTTCTCCCTTGGGAATACAGTTTAACTCACACTTATTAGGTGCTGGCAGGAAAGAAAAAGCAAAACCAATGTATTATAGCTTGATAATGCATCAGAAGCCTAGTTTTAGATCAAAGGAGCAGAAACAGAGGGGTGTACTGATATCAAGTGGCAGATATTGAACAAACTTCTGTGTTACAAACTTCTGGAGGCTGGAAAAATACTCTGGTAAAGTCTCACTGTTTTCAACTGTGTCCTCGGGGGACATTGGTCCAGGCAGATATTTGGTTATTCCTTAGTACAAGCCTTTCTAGAATGAGGGCAAGTGCTGATGCAGAACTGTTATCCCAACAACCAACAGAATCCCTCTTTAAATCCGTCTTAAAATCCCTCATAATTTGTTACCCAGCTGTGAATGATACCATATCAAAGCTCAGAGCAAGGACCCCCTCGTTCCCACTCCTTCCTTTGGGCTGGTTCTTCAAGAAACTGCAGGCCAATTGAAGAAATGTTACATTTTCTGAAGCACTCATTAATTATATGCATTTATTTCTCCTGTGCCCTACTAATATTCTTTTGCCACTATTGAAAAATACAGTGGAACTACTGCTTCTCTCATACTTCAGAACCCATCTGCAGCCAGTTCCAGATTTCTTTAGCAATGTTTCTGAAAGAATGGCTGTTACAAGAGACAGGTATGTATTGCTGCAACACTGCCTCTTGGCCCATGCATCCAGTGTCTTTGTGATAGCAAAGCTTTGCTGCTGGCCAAAAGGCTTTTTCCATTCCACTTCCTGCCCAACACTCCAACTAAGAAAGTAGCCTGTGAGGACACTATAGTAAAAAACCATTATAATCACATCAAAATATACTGTTGATAGGTAGAGAGGAAGTGCAACCCTCCATGTTTATCATTACCTCCATAATATGGAAGCCACTTGTATTTCTTGCCTTGGAATTCTGTCCCATCAAACTCTGCACACTGCTCTGCCCGGAAATCCAGGGAGCCTTCTGGGCAGCTCTGTTTGGAGGAAGAAATTGTATTGGATCATTATGAAAAGGAGGAAAATTAAGTGTACAGTAAAAAAATGGGGTTTATTGTTATTCCTCCCATATCAAATCAGGGGCATAATTTTAATATACTTTTGAAGGGGTACTGTTAATGAATTGCATTCACCAGTGCTGCCAGAGAAACAGAAACTAATAATGGCATGTTCTTTCTGAACATGAATAATTTTTTCTGGGGAAAAGGAGCAACAGGTAAGAAAAAGAAAAACCAGAGCACTATACCTGAACATTACATGACCGATAGCTTCGTGTTGGTCCAACACAACTGGAAGGACCTTCTGTCCTGAAAGACAGGAAAATTACATGAAGCTCTCTGCAGAATACACATGCAAATAGACATCTCATGGACAACATTACGAATCACCTTCACATCACCCTCACAGTCTCCTGAAACAGCAAAATAACTAAAATGTACTTTCACCACTAAAGCAAGCTGGCATCTTCTAGTGCTGTTTTGTGCTATGGTTTGTGTTCTAGCACGAATGAGACATAAACCATGAACAATTGCAGTACAGCTCTTCAGGGTCATGTTTCAACTAAATAATGGAAGCAGAGCTTTTAGTCCGCTGTCCACCAGTAAACAGTCAAGGTGTTCATACAGGACAGGGAAACATGTTATGAGCAGCAGAGGGTAGTGGCCGGTTCAGAATAGGTATGTACATCACTTATCAAGCTTTTTATGTGCACACTAGGCCCATTAGCAGGAAGAGCTAAACATGCCCATGGAAAGTGTGCAACACTGGTACTCCAGTCAAATGACTCTGGCTGAGAATTATAGAGAGTAACAGTTGTGGAGGAAATGGATCTGAAAGGCCCATCAGTGTCTAATACCTCAGTATTCCTAAAATGGAGAGTCAGGCCTCCAGGGATTCTGGCAGGTGTATACCATAATGGGCAGCCTTCAAGAGACCCTTCTTTATTCTGTGTGGAGAGTAGCAGTGCTTCACAATTCTGGATTTGTCTATTACAAACCCACCCTCTCATTTATGAAAACAGAAAGAGGCTGTTTTATTCAGGGTATTAGAGTCTGGGTTTTTTTTCTCTTTTGCTTTGTTTTCACTCACAACAGGATCTCTAAGGTGCATCATTCCCAACAGGTGCAGTACCAGTCATAAGCCTCACTAGGATGCAGCTAACTCAGCTGCAAATGAGATGGCACAGTGCTAACACTGCTTGAGCCAATTCCACTCTTCATTTCTTCGGGGGCAATTCACCTTTGTGGGATCCATAAGCCTGCGAAAATCCTGGCATGGTCACTAGCTCTCGGGAGAAGAACCAACTGCTGTGGACTGTTCTCCATTTCTCCCAGGGCTTGCCACACTAGATCTAGCTGAACAGCTGCTGCCATGCCAATTCCCCAATTGGACAGCCTTGCATCAACAGAGAAACTGCTGTGCTCTATCAAAGGAGCCAAAGCATGGATGTGTTGAAGAGGGCACTGTTCAAAACAGCAGTGACAAGACTGAAACCGTGGTTGACCTCAAAGTGGACTCATTCCCCTGGGATTGAACACTAGTCATTTTTGTTCTACATGTATATTGGAACATAACTGCAGGAGCTCAGTAACAGAAAGCACATTTAAAGAAGGAAAACAAAAAAGAGAATGTTAGCTATCACCTTTGGGAATAGCAGCGCCGTTGCCTAACGCTGACTCCACCGCCACAGCTCCGACTGCACTCACCCCATTCACCCCAACTGCCCCAGGCATCAACCTGGCGCCTCATCCGGCAGCCCTGGAAATAAAAAACCCACAGACATATCAAACAGACATGGCAACACAATAAAAAATGCCAAAAACAAATGAAGTAGAGAACCTATGTATTCTCTTACAAAAAAGGCTGTCGTCTTGTGCTGTATTCCTAGTATGAAAAGTGGCACAGGATAATACATCAGAAACAGGCCTCTAATATCTAGGAGCATTAGCTTCCTGAAGACATCCAGCACATCCAACGAGATAATCTCCCTTAGCTGCTACTCTTTGTCTATTCACAGAATCTTTTGAATAACCATCTAAAAGAAGATAACATCTTCCTCTCAGCAAAGCAGCAAAGGCAAATCATTACTTCAGGGACTGTGAGCACTGTCACTCCACACCAGATCAATAGAGCCACTTAAGTATTGGGCTTGGAGCCAAGGATTTGGGATTAAGAAAAATAAAGGAAGCAGAAAGGAAAGTCCTGGAACACACTTTTTACTGAAACAAAATTCCGTATGTGGACCATTTTTTCCCCCTACCCAACTATGTTCAATGATGATGTCAACATCTGGGCCATCATCAGCTACAGCCTTAATTAATTTTGTATGTAGAAAGTCTGAATGGATACTGACATTAAGAGAAATAACCATGATAATACAGACAAGAAGTTACAAGTGCAGCAGAACCAACCAAAATAAGTTGTCTTTGAAATACATGATATATCATATTTTCAGGGAAAAAAGGCCTACTGCAGCCCTTGGGATCCACACACAGGAGGGTGGTTAGTAGGAAGAATGGCATTATCCTGAGGAAAAGAAAAAGAATATTTGCAAGATGCAGCAGGCAGAGAAACAGAAGGTAACAAAATTACTGTGATGTAATCTAATTCACTTCCATACATGCTGTATCCCACCAAGTTTACAAACCCTCCAGGTGTAGGTCCCAATCCATCCCCTAGTTTCACACAGTGCCCCACACTCCCACTCTCTCTGTTTCCTGCTCTGTGTCCATTCCTTCCTGTTGTTCCCCTGGTATCCTCATGTAAGCTGTTGATCACCCTAGCTAGCAAGTGCCATCAAAAGGGTTTTCTGCAGGAGTGAAGGAATATCCTACAAGTAAGAGATTTTACCACACCAGAATTATCAGCCCTGATCAGCAAGCAATTTCCACCCATCTGGGCATTTTCCAAGGTCTACAGAGAAGGAAGGCACTGAGGAGAAAGCTCCTTAGTTTAAGAGCAAGATTTTCACTTCTGTTAACTAATAACTGCTTTTACACAAGACATCCAAGTCTCCGCTAGAAAGAGGAGCTAGTCTAATAAATCATCTGATTAATACAAGTCAGGCAAGATGCATGGGTTAATCTTCCCTTGTCATTTAGAGAGGTTTAATGATTTTTCTACACATGCCTGACTGTATTTCCAAGTTACAGTCTTGTTGCCTTCACCCTTTTTAAGGAATAATTTCCTGCTGCTGGCAAAGCAACAGTCAGAGATATTAGTCAATCATATTTGTGCATTTACCACTAAATTACCCACAACTATCTAGCTGCAGAGTCACCCCAAATTAGTACCTATATTACTCTAATGTGAAACACTTTCTTCCCAGCCCATGCTATTTAATTTTCTTCACACAAGTTCTGTGCAATTCTTTCTAATACTAACTCTGTTTGCCTTTACCCCACTCACTAAATGGCACTACCCAGGTTACAGCCACTCCTACATACCTTTTTAGGCCAAGTCAACATCTCCTTGACCTCATGCCAAACCCTTCTCCTATCCTTTCATTCCCAATATTGAGTTCAGTGTTTGTCTTCTGCATTCTCATTTGCCTTTCTGGGAGTAATCCCAACAACAGAGTTTCAGCTTTCAGCAAGGCATTTTATTTTCCCAAGTTTTTCTTTCAAACACCTAATTCCTTCCCCTGTAACTCCTCCTCCTTTACCCTCAAAAGAATAAAATATGCTACCACTCTGTTTCTCTACAGTCTTATTCCTCTGTACCAACTGACTGATTTAGGAGCAGTATTAGCTCACCTTGGAAACAAGGGACCTTTCAGTCAGCATAAGGGAGAAGGAAACATGTCATGTAGATAAAAATCCAAAGGAAGGACATTTGAAAGTCAGATCACTGGAAGGCAATTAGGATAGAAAGCCCTTCCTTGACACACACACACCACCTTGATAAATATTCCAATATCCCTCCTACAGAACTAGAATTCTTTATTCCTTCTGTAGAGAGGAAAATCTGCAGGGACTCTTTGTTGCAAAGCTTAATCATCCAGAGTGCAGAAACAATAATTTTTCTCAGTATCACACCATTTAAATACACCCCAAAAGGAGCATTGGGAAAAAGAATCCTCCCAAAGCTGTATAGTGTTAGAGAAAGATTTTAACAGGAGCTTAGCTCTCATATTTGGAAATCTGTGCCCAGTTCTCTTTACTTCAGTAACTGCACACGTGTATACAGGCAAATATAAAGCTGCGTATTTAAAATACATAAGAAATATATTACATAGCCTGATACTAGGATGTTTTTAGATGCTTTCAGCTAGTTTCTGTTCCAAAAGCATCTTTCTGCTCTCTTCAGGATCTGGAGTGCTTTTTAGGACAACTAAATTCCATTCCCTCCTGGATCCCAGAATTAAAAATCTACAGTCTTCATTCATCACTGTTACAAATTCATTTGGTTCCACTCTCCTCTTGGTTCAGTCTAACACATGTACAAGAATGTAGCTTCTTGATTTGCATTAAGTATATATTTTAATGTTTCAAGAAAAGTGAGAAAATGCATACAACCTTCTTACTTGATTTCTAAAAACTCCAGAAAGAGCAGTCAGTTAATGCCCAACTGCTCTGTCGAGTTCTATTGCCAGTTAAGACACCAGAAATTCATATATTCTGGGAATATTGATGTTGCCTGTGACCCTGGCACCACATACTCCCAGTGCTCATTTGTGCACAGACTGCTGTGGTATAAAAGTTAAGAAGGCCAGGGATTTCATTTTTATGAACACTGCATTGCTTTTATCAGTTCCTAGACAGAGGAACTGATGTAGCTGCAGCATCTGCTGTTACCAGGCTAACTATATCTGATATAACCGGCAAGTAAAAAAATGACAGTAGAGCTCCAGTCCTCATCTGCAAAGACAATTCCAGTATGCATCAGGTACAAACAAAAGAATTCTGGTAAAGGATCCTAGATGGCATACTATATACACCACATAATATTTATTTTTACATATGAAACATGCACTGGAAGAGAAGTTATGAGTGGCACATGACTCAGAAAGACAGAAAATGCTGGCAGTACATAGGAACGCTTTAAAAGGGGCCCTTGAAAGACTTTTCAGTCAGTCTGATGAGATGAATAGGAAAATATGCAGGGGAAGAGGACTGTGCTTCCCAGACAAATGCATTGCAGGCATGCAGTGATCCACAAAGTTCATATACCCATATGTGGACTAGTGATTCAGTGTGAATAATTTCCTTCTGCCTTGTTGCAACTCAAATACGAGCAAGTTATCAAAGCAAACATCAAACCACTATAGAGTCCCAAGTGAACAGTGAAGTTCTGCAGTCGCATGTCCAAACAACCTACATCTCAGTCAAATTCATACCTCTAGTATTTCTCTTACTCCTTGGGCACCTGTAAGGGCTTAGAGATAGTCAACCTGAACTACTTTGTGATTTTTTTCATGCTGCCTTTCCAGACTGACAAGCAGCAACAAAACACCATGTCACACCACTCCAACAGTTGTTTCTCAAAGCACATGGTTACTCATCACCACACTATGCCCAAGAAGCTTCGGACAAGGCCAGTGCTTGCTTTTAGTGCAGCAGGTTGCATCTTTAGTCCATTGAGCTGCAACTGAAGCATCATTTTGGACACTGAAAAGTTGTTCCTGTGACTTCTGGGGCTGCTTCACACAGTTTCTGGATTCCATTCAGATCAGATACAAATCTCTACCAACAGTGAGAATGTGGCGGGAAATCTTTGACGTCGGAGGTTGACGACAAGGCCCTGTCCAGCAGTTACCCACTGAAAACAGATATTGCTCATAATGATAAAATCAGTAATGTGGCATTACTGTTATGTTATGCAGTGTTTCCATAGTTTAAACCTACAGTCAAAAATCAGACTCTCTCTGTTTAACATTCCTTGGTATTTGTGGAATAACACTGCATCCTTTTATTTGATAGATATCTGCTTTCTGGGTTTATAGTTTCGGAAATAAGGTTGATGTTTATTTTGACACACCCTGAAGTGTAGCCTCATTTATGAAACATGTATGAAAGAAGAACAAAACCCAAGCACTTTACAAAAGAAAATTATCACCATGATAATTTCTGTAATGGTTTAATTGCCAAAGTCTTGGCAAGTAAGAAGTTTCCAGGGAAAAAATACAGCTTTGTTAAGTTTGAATAGTAATGGCTTAGAGAAAAGTTAATTGCTTAGAGAAAAGTTAATAAGGGGAGAAAGAAAGGAAAGTGTCGAGGTGCCCCAAGGACTGGCTGCTCCCTGTGGGCTGGGGAGCAGTAGCAGGAGGCTCTCCTGGGGCATCAGGGCACAGTCCTGGGTATCTGGCATCTCCAGCCAAAGCCAGGCTGGGGCATGGGGCTGTGGGTGGGCCTGGCTCATCAGGGTCCATGGCTGGGCCAGGCAGTGCCATGCAGATGTAGCATCATGATGATGCATCATCACTGCAGCCTCACTGGAGCTGATGGAACCAACAGTCCCAGGAGCCTACAGTGGGCTCCTGGGCAGTGGGTGGGATGGGAGGAGTCCAGTCAGGGCCAATAAGGCCTTGCAGTGCTCTCAGGTCCCTAACAAAAACCACCCACGTGGAGCATATCCTTAGACCATGTTCTCTTCAGAAGGTGAACGATTTCCTTCTCCTCTCTATATCCAGAAGGTCTACCCAGTACTATAACGATGACCATTGGTAATATTTTCACATTGCTAAGCTCTGCATGACATGTGGCATTCAAGACTCAAACTTAATTGAAAAGGAGCTGAAAACATTCAGTATATCTTATACATTTATAATTTAGATATATGCTATTATTCCAATAGATGCATTTTCAAGAATATCCATCTGCAATTAGCCAAAAATGCAACCAAAAGAAAGCTAATTAATCCAAACCACATCAGCAAGGCATTTTTTATAATTTTGTCTTGACCATTGATCTTGGCTCAAACACAGCAGGCTTGCAAAGGCTTTGAAGGTGAATAATGCCAAGTACCACTACTATGAATAATGAATAAGCAATCAAAGAATTGTATTTGAGAATAACTAGAAAAACAAGAATGAAAGTGAACAAGATGATGACAGCAGGAAGCAAAACACTCTTATTCTGTACCATTTTGTACCTTATAAAGATGAGCAGCTTTACCAAGAAGAGGAAAAAATTCAGGCTTCATTAGCTTTAATGGCTTGTGGTTTACACCATGTATGTCTCCTTTCATTCCCCTTTGCTATGCCAGCATATCCTGTCTAACAGTCCACTAAAATCCAGCAGTTCCCCAACATTGTCATTTTCTCAAAACACTTGATATTCTCCCTACATCACTGAACCCACTCCCTCATGGTTCCCAGTTCTTTGCCGTGTTCCCTGTGTTCACCTCTCAACACTCCTCACTCTACCTCTCCCTGGGCTGTCCCACCACACGTGCTTCCACATCCACTGTTTCCCTGTCAGTTGGGCAGGATCCGGTGCCGGCCTCTCCCACTGCACAGCCAGGTACATGCTGCCCCATGGGACTCTGCTGGCTTGCTGGTTAGAGGGCAGAGCAGATACTAGTTACCTTTCAGAAATGGGAAGATTTCCAGAAACTCTAGGTGGCCTGGAGATGACTACAGTATTTAAAGAACTCTCATACAGCCATTGCAGGGAAATCAAATTAATTCGTGGAATCCTTGTGGAAGAAATGGAGGACATTCAGAAAACTCTACAAAGAGGATGATTGTGAGGAAATTTTATGACCCAAACTTACTTGGAAAAGAGGACAATACACACAGTATGAAGTCACCAGAAGTTGTTTATCCAAGGGGCCTAACAGGAACTCAAGGCTGAAATGGATAAACTGTTACATACTAGCAGACAGCCTCTCAGCTAAAACCACTTCAGCATCTGATTCTTGGAAAATCTTACACCAGTTTACAAAAGCATCCCAAGGGAACTCTATGCTCACATATCGTAAAACTGATGTCAACTGATAAATTCACAGAAATTGTAACAAAGAACAAAATTAGCAGGCACCTGCATAAATACAGGATGTTTTGGGGAAAAAAGTCAATAAGGCTTTTTTAAAGGCAAATCCTTCTAAAATTACCGCAGTTCTTTGAGATATTCACAAACATGTCAACAAGGGTAACCTGTCAGAAACCCTCAAATTAAAACAAAAATCCTTCACCTAAAACTCTTAAGCACCACAAAGCATACAATACACACACTCCTCTTGCCCATCCAGCTGTAGGTTCTAGTGCTACTGCAGTGCAAACAATAAAGGAGCAACAAGTAATGGGTGACCTCTCTTTCTAGATCCTCCAAATCCTGGTGACAAGGAACAGACACCACAGGTAACGTACAGTAAGACCCTCTCCATACTCTAGCAGGAAAGAAGGAATGACAAGTACAGTGGGTCCCACCAAGGAAAGAGCACTGGGCAAGTAATTTTCAGCAGCCAGGTTTAATGCTGCCTGCCATGTCTGGCAGATAAACCAGCCAAACAAGCAGAGAAAAGATGTAGGCAACTGCCTGTCATTTCTGCCCTTATTCTGCTTGCTGCTTTCCTTAGCCTAACATTAAAGAAAAACAAGTTCAGCTGCTCGCCTCCAAACACAGATGAAAATCAGTAGACATCAATCTATACAGACCCGTAGACCTGTCTTCTCCACTCTTGTGTAAGCCTGCAGTTCACACATTTATAGTTGTAATCCCATTTGCACCATCAGCCTCTCTATATGCAAGTTCATTCTCTCCTGCACCTGAGTCAAAGAAAAGGTGTCCAAGAAGCAATCAATGTGTGCCTTGACAGACAGAAGGGATCTAACAGGCAAGCAATTATTCTGGAATAAAATCCACACCACACATGCTGGTTTTAATTCTACCATCACCACTACTCTCTTCTTCCCGGGGCATACACTATTCACAGTACAGCTGGAGGTGATCCACCTTTCTACCCATGTGCTGCTATAGTGGCAGCTCATTTGATGCCAAAATCAAAACAATTCCTGCTTTCTTAGCTGCAAGGCTGCTCTGGATAAAGAGGCAGAGCCTCAGTTTCTTAGATATATGCTACTGTAAATTAAATGAAGTGTTTCTCCTTCAGTGTGGAGAAATGCACCATGCCAACAACAATCTGTTATACCTATGCCACTGGGAATTACAAAAGAACAGCACAGGCAAGGCAGTTTTTCAATGTTATGTGACATGGATTAAAGTTATTTTTTAATAAACCTGCCATCTCAGGTGAAGTCCTAAAGGAGTGGAGAGGGATCTAGAAGAGCAAGCAATTCTCCAGCTTACATTCCTGCTATGCAGTATTCCTTCCCTCAGTTTTCAATCTCACCTTCTGCTTCCTTTCTTCCTCTAATCACACAAGTATAACATTTGCATTTATAGCAGCAGGGCTACCACTCCTCTCCTGCAGCAGTCAGAGGAATGCAGGCACTGCTTTCAGAGCTGTCCCACCTGCAGGAGTTCAGGCAGCTCTGTTACTCTTTTGGTGCTGAGCCTGATCTAGCACAGACTTGAGGTGCCATTGCTACAATCAGCCCTGCCAGCTCCACCTCTTGCAAGCTGAACATCTCTTGCTATGGTTAAACCTGCTTGCATTAGCATCTGGTAAGTAATGGCCCATATGAAACAAACACCATTTCTGTCTTCCCTTCTAGAAACAAAATGGAGAATTCTCATAGCAGAGTGCCTCAGTGCTGCTGGATGTTCCTGTTTCCCCATGACTTGGACAGATCCAACTTGTCAGGGAAACTGAAGTTTATTGGAGGCTAAGCAAAAGCTTCTCCCTTCATTCACTATTGCTTCAAGAGGAGCTACTGAGTGCCCACAGGGCACAGAGGGAAATGCTACAGGGAAATGTCAGCCTTCACAGTTGCAGTGTATTTCAGTCATATCCCTTCCAAAAAAATCACCAGGCTGGAAACAGGCAGGTGAGCAGATGAACTGAATATAGTGCATTCCATTTCTGATTCTTTAAACACACAGTATGGCCTTCTATTAGATGTTAGATAGCAAGAGCTCATTTAAGCATATTTCCATCTGTAAGATAGAAAATACAACGACTAACAAACACTGCTGGTCTCTCATCTCTGATCTTCAAACGTGGCCTAGAAAGCAAAACACTTATTCCAGGTGATAATTGCCTCTTTCCCCTTTCCCTCCCTGTTCCTTTACACCCAGCAAACATATAATGTCTTCCTTTGCAAATACTTCCACTCTACTCAGCAAGTCAACTTTTACCTTCAATGTCCAACTCACCAATAAAGAGAAACTGTTCTCAGAAAGATCCCACTTCTTTTTCAGAAAGGAAGAAGAATCCTGGTTCTTAATAGCTGCATTCTTTTTCTAATAATATCAAATTGTCTTAACATAAAGATTACCTCTCCCAGTAAAGCTAAACCACATGGCTGAGATTTCTAAGATCAAAGAAAAAAGGAAAATGAGCTAACCAAATATTCTTTACTTCAAGTGACAACTCTTTCTAGCTTTGAAGCAGGAGACAGCAATTACCGCTTTGGTACTACCAGAATCCTGTTATTGAATCACCACATTAGACTTTTTATAAGATGTACCACAATAGACCTGATGACTTGAACCCATCAGTTCATTCAGAAATACTGTCTACAAAACGCTTGAGTTACAGATGTTGACAGTTCTAGCATTTACTTACTGAAAATGCAGAAGGTGGCATCATTGTTAGCATGAGCAGAAGGAACAAGTGCTTCATCTCTGCCTGTGGGAACAAAAGAAATCACTGATCAGAACTGCTTGTTTCTTTGCTGCTTGTTTGGCGGAAAAGCTACAATACCACACACTAAAAATGGAGGTGGAACTAAAATCAAGGTGAGAGAAGAAAAGCAATTTTATCATTACACTCCTTGGACAGATGAAGGCAACTGCAAAGACTGAAATTATCCTGTACAGAAAGTCACAGTGTAATTACTGAGTGTGAATATTTCCCTGAACTCTCCTTTGATATTACAAGAACACCATTCCCAGGCAGAGTGGAAGGTGCATGCTGTTTCATGTCTGCCTTCACACCCCTTCACATATATACATAATAAAATACTTGAAGATTGCAGTGACTTCAACCAACTCAAGGTAAGAAATTCCACAGTTAATATTTCTGTACCTTAGTCATCTTATGTGTGGATTGGTGAAGCTTCATGTCTGTCACTGTGTGGTCTAGCACGGTTAAAATCCTGCAGTTCAGCATGGACAGCTATAGCTGGATTCAGCAATGGGTAGTTATTTCACTTCTGCAGAGCTAGAAAGACCAGGTCACACAGCCTGGCATGGCAGCATACAACAGTTCCTAAATTTGGGGCATTATGCCCGTTTGTGACCACAATACCTCACTGGTACATTGCCTGTTGCGACTTTATCCTTCCCCTTTTGAGTTGCAGCCCACACCAACCACCACTCACCGACGTTCACAGCTGTGACCATGGACACTGCAGCCACTAGAGACTGACTTTCTCATGACCATTTTCTCATGACCTCATGACAAGTTGAGTAAGCCCAGAAAAAAAGGAGATAAACTAGAAATTCCCAGCAAGTTTAATCTAGTTTGAGCTTCTTTCTAACTCGGGAAAGGAAAGGTAAAAGGAGAGAAGGATAATTTTCCTTTCACTATGCATGAAAGCATCAAGGAAGAAATGTTTATCTCATCAGTCCTTGTAACATCTGTTTTAATGTTAAAACTTCATATATAGCTCCTTTGGCATGGCCTATTAAACCCAGATAAAATACAGAACATGCATCACTATTAACAGTGAAAACATATATATAAAATCATTGTTGCATAAGAACCAAGAAATACCCCAAACGAAACCTACCTGATCTAGTATTTGCATATTTCAGGTTATTCCACATATACTATGGATTTTGACATTCCCAACATTCACCTTGCTGGGGATAAAAAAGCATATTCTTAAATGTTTTCCCTTTTATATGTAAAAGCTACTAACTTCTGAAAAACGCAGTTGCACCAAATTCTGTGTGCAAAACAGCAACGAATATGGAAAATGCAACTGGGAAAACAAGAACTGATAAACTTCTCTCCCTAAATACTGATTGGCAAACGTAAGATTCTTGAATGTGAAGATACAGGAGCTTGTCATATGAATATTATTTTCATTAATTTTGGATTAGTCGTTCTTAGGGGTAGGGAAGACTATGTACCCTCTACCACCCACACATGCTACTGCTACTCCTTCCATTCAGATCAAGGAAGAAACAACCTGGAGATACCCTCCACAAGAGGTCAAGTATGCTCTCCTTGCAGTAAAGGCCAACAACCAAAGCACAGGCTAGACTTGTGTCACAGCTGTATCCAACAGCCAAATCTTTTCCCAGTGGAAGGACAGAAAAGTTCCATGCACATAAACAGCAAAGCTCTCCTGAAGGAGTTCATAACATACCCACACCACTAGCAAAGGGCTCTGTGAAAGCAGCATCTTCCCTGAGATCAGCTCCTCTTCCTACTATCCAGAGGGGAAAAAAAATCTTCCCCAGACATCCTCTCTCATGTATTCCATTCCAGGCACCTCTTGGATTTGCAGAGATGGCCTTGAAAATCAAATCCTTATTGTGCTGCTAATGGACTGCCTGCTCAGCTTTTTCCAGCATCTGCACCAAGAGACAGACAGGGAGCTGGAACTAAAACATGTGAGAGGCTCTTGGAGCTGAGGCTGGAGCAGTGGCTTGCCAGGGCTAGCAGTGCTCCCAACCCCAAGCAATTAGTATCTTGGATGTTTTTAGCCAGACAGGATAAAAAGATTCTCTGAGGACACAACTAGAGTCAGAATCCAATGTATGGGGCACTCCTGTGCATCAAAGCAGCAAGAAATTACAGCTGCAGTGCTTGCTTGTATTTTTGTGCCAGTGCACTTGCATGGAATTGGGTATCATATGTCCCAAATTTCACATTAAAAAGTTTAGACCATCCAGCCCTCATAAACTAATCAACGGATTCTAGGAAGGATTGTCCGAAGGAAGAACAGTGTTGTCTATATCCTCTTAAATTCCCCATTGCAAAACAAACCTTATATTTGATTATCTGGGCTTCAATAAACTTGTTATTTTAAAAGCTCCCTCAGATGTAGAATTCAGCATTTATCCCTTTCACCCGAGTTTCAACCAGAACAGATGAAACTTGTGAATCTGTCCAAAAGCTTAAAAAAAGGGTTAAGTTCTGTTTCTGGATTTCATGGCTCTAACTCCTTGTAGGACCTGGGGTACAGCACCATATGTTTACTCTGATTGTTTGCCATTCTTCTCACTGAAGGCTGGGTATGCAGGGAAAGGAATTAAAAGGACAGTGTTTTGCAGTGTTTTCACTTGTAACAACAGCAGCTGCTGCTCCCTGTGCCTCCTGCCCTTCTCCAATTTTCAACCCTCTCAGCTTCCTTTTCTTGCTCTGTGCTAGAACAGCATCTCCACCCCTCCTCCACCCAGAAACACCAGCAGGGCCTGAGGGGAAATCGTGACTTTATGCCTAAGATATGGAACAGCTGCTGGAAAGCTCACATGGAGGGATTTTTGCCATAGTATTAAAGTATGAAGTTATCTCAGGGAGAGGGTTTATGACAATCAGTTAACAACAAGTAAGGAACAACCAGAATCTTCATCAGAAGTGTACCCAGCTGAAACCTCTGCCCCATACACCAGAAGAGATTCAAATTGTCTCGCCAACCACATCTGGCATTAACTGCTCATGTTAGATGAACAAAAAGTTTGAAGTGGTGACTGGTCCCAGCCATCTGTAAGCTTGGTCAAAAACAATCAGCGTCACAGTTCAGCTCTGGGCTGTTTTCTGCAAGAGATGTTGACCCAAGCTCCTCCAAACACTGGGGAAGTTCAAACTTGAATCTGCCTTTAGCAGCTCAGGAACATTACTTCTATTTCAAAACAAGAGGGTCAGAGGGCTACAGAGGAGATGGCTGGAATTTCATAACGCTGGACAGAACACTAAGCACCCTCACTTCTGGGCTAACTCTGAACCCACTTAGGAAAGAATCTTTTGCCTTAACAAATAGAAATTCTAGAAAAGACAGAAGGGCAGATTTTGGGACTTCTCTATAGTGGAGCCAGCAGTGAACTGCTGTAAAAACTTCTACTTTGTTAGAAACTCTTATCCTGGCCCAGGCAGGCTTAGCAAATCAGTCAAATCTTCATTAAGACCAAGAGCATGTTTCAAAAGCAAGAGCAGTTTTAATGACTCCTATATTTACTTTATGTGTGTAAATTATGTCTTCCAACACACAAATAGATAAGATT
Organism: Hafferia zeledoni; assembly: GCA_035583235.1. Lineage (NCBI taxonomy): Eukaryota > Metazoa > Chordata > Aves > Passeriformes > Thamnophilidae > Hafferia > Hafferia zeledoni. The sequence continues at coordinate 27,592,044 of JAWWEV010000167.1, forward strand.
GCTTACTTAAACTTGGCTGCTCTTCCAAATAACCTCTTAATATTCATGTTCCTGGGGAAACAAGACTTATATTGTCTGTATATTTATATAAAAATAACTTAGGTCAGCTAACTAATTTCAGGGTCTCAAAAGCAATAAAATTACATTTTGAGAGAAAAGATACTGGGCCAGGATGAAGAGATGTGTTTGACTTTTAATCCATTTAGATGATGACTTTTTCTTTTTAATAGGAAGGAAATCTAGACTTGAAAGAAATATTATGAATAATTCAGCCTTGCATAAACAAGAACTTAAGCTGCTTAGGCACTACAGAATCAGATCACAAAGTCAGAATAAAACAGGCTTCATGAGTTCCACTGCTCACAGATTTATCAGTTTTTCTGTATTCTTTCTGAAAATTATTGTACAGTCAGTGTTACATGGTTCTTGCCTGTTTAGTATGAAAGACAGACCTGTTTTCTTTGGCCTGTGAACCACATTTCTAAATCATCTTTGGCCAAAGATACATATCACATATGTGGATCAGAGATAGCTCTAGGAGTGGTTCATAGGCAGAATGTAAAAAGATCCCTTCAGGGTTCCCAAGACAAGACTTATCCGGACATGCAGGTAAGTGGCAAAGCCATCCAGCATTACTGACTTTGGCAGGTCCTTATAGCTCATTTCATCTCCCAGATGGGGAGTTGAATTACTCAGCGTGGATCTATTATTCCCATCTGAGGTAGCCCTGATACAGAAGCTGCCTTTGCATGGCTTGTGAGACACAGACTGGCCATCCCGGCAATAAATCTTTGCCCTGTTGCAATATCAACAGAAATTGCTTACTGTAAAGTTTGGTACATCCAGCCCTAAAGCAGAGGTTGTCCCAGTGATCCCACCACTTACACCTTTTCAGAATTCCCTCCCCTTCCTCCACTCCTCTTAACACATGAGATCTCACTCTGATGTTTTATTTTTAGAAGTTTGGTTGAAGGAGGTGGGAAGTCAGAAAGGATGCTGATATGTTGCCCACTTATTAAATGACACAATTTTTTTTTAGTCATTGACTCAGATCAAAGTCTTTGAGCTTTCAGACTCACTGCATTTTCTAAAGACATTATGATTTTTACCTTGCTCTAAAAACCATCCAGCATATCTTGGTTCCAGCTTGCTTTTGTTTGCCTTGACAACTGAGAAGCACCTTTTAAGATTTTGCTGGAAGAATTAAAAAGGGAAAACATACACAGACAGCAAAAAGATGAGATGAAGGTGGGGAGAGAAAGGGACTCCATGGAGCAGGGATTAAGGATGGGGAAAAAATTCCATGTGCTTACTGTGAGCTGAGTTGGCTGAGCATGAGGACCACATCTCACAGCCCAGAGGAACCAGGAAGCAAACCAGCACTTTAGACAGAGGATATCATGTTCAAGATAATTCTTAACACACGTGTTTTCTTCCCTAACTACAATAAGCTATTTAAAAAAAAATCCAAAGAAAATCCTGATGTCCTTTGGGTTAGGGCAGATAAGTCAATTAGTGTGTATGTGCCTGTTAAAGCAGGAGGATGCTGAATTTCCTTTCCCTTGACCATGCAATGAACCACATTCATAAAGAGCTGTTTGTATACAAAGAAAGGGATAAATGTTTATAAATGAGTTTAAATACAAAACTGGTTGAAAGGGCTTAGTGGGAACAGAGAGAAAACAAAGAAAAACAACACAAGTTGTCTGAGTAAAAGTTTTATGGCCACATTTTTATCATTGGTTCCCATATTTAGTAATTCATTCTAAATACATGCTAGGAATTGAAGAATCCTCATCAAGAAAGTAATCCCACTGAAATATACTTTCAGCTGGGTATGCATATTATGAAAGATAAACTTTCAGCTAGAATAACTTCAAAATTCACCTTATTAAATGAAAAAAAAAGTTACAAAACTTACTAATAAGCACAGCAACTGGAGAATCGAGTAGTGGTGACATAGAAGAATCTTCTAGCCTGCTCTAGCCTGAGTCATTCAACTCAGCCTTCAGCCTGATTCGTAACAGGCACATTAATCTGCACTAGGCCACTGCTTCATGTGGCTGACAGACTGACTGTTTCTACAGAGGACTTCGCAGCAATTTCAAGCTCAGCAACACCTGGGGAAGCTACAGCAGCCTCTGACACAGAGTTTTAACCTAAATACTGAAATCACACAGAACAGTAGTTGAAAAATCATCAGGCTCAAGAGCAAGATCAGCACACAGAATTGGAGTAAGGTCTCACACTATACCCTATCAGTGGGTGTGGGAGAAGCAGACCTACTTTTTTCCCCACTCTCCAAAATCCACAGTGAAGTACCTAAGGTTTAAGTCAGTGAAGCAGCATCTTTCAAGTAAATGTGATCACTGTGACAGCCCTTTACAGGAGCTAATACAGTATTTCATGAGGGCAATTTTCTGTCTACCTATTAATATCAGTTGAGAGACAAATTTATGCAACTAGCCTCCCACTATTAGGTTTGCAGCAAGAGATTTATTATAAGGAGTAAAGATAGGATTCTGCCTTCTATTTTGGTAGTCTCATTGTGCTTAGCTGTTAATTAAATCTAGGAGCATGTAGGGATAATGACAAGCACACAGACTGATTTAGACATTGCAACAAGAAGCCGCACACTGCCTATGGAAAATGCATGACAATGATATAATCTTCCAAACACCAGAATAATTCAAGAGGAATGGCTAACAATCTTTTACATCTACTGCTGTCCTGTCACAGTTTAAGCTTCATTTGTATGAGATTTTTAGCTTGACCAGAAATACCGCCTGAGACTGAGCACTGCTGCTGTTTATAACTCACAGAATGGATTGGGTTGAAGGGACCTTTAAGATCACCTAGTTCAACCCTCCTGCCATAGGCAGGGACACCTTCCACAAGATCAGGTTGTTCAATGTCCCATCCAACCTGGCCTTGAACACTGCCAAGAATGGAGCATCCACAACTTCTCTGGTAACCTGTTCCAGTGCCTCACCCCTTTCTGAGTAATGAATTTCCTCCTAATATTTAATCTAAATCTCTCCTCCTTTAGTTTAGAACCATCGTCCCTTGTCCTATCACTATCCACCCATGTAAAAAGCCACTCTCCATATTTTTTCTAAGTCCCCTATAAATATTGGCAGGCAGCAATGAAGTCTCCCAGGAGCTTTCTCTTCTCAGTCTGAACAGCCTCCGCTCTCTCAGCCTGCCCTCACAAGAGACGGGCTCCAGCCCTCTGATCATCTTTGAGGTTGTCCTCTGGACTTGCTCCAGCAGGTCCACGCATGTTTCTTATGCTGAGGACCCCAGACCTGGACACAGTACTCCAGGTGGGGTCTCACAAGGGCAGAGCAGAGGGAGAGAATCCAATCCCTTGACCTCCTGGCCCCACTGCTTTTGATGCAGTCCAGGATGCAGTTGGTTTTCTGGGCTGCAGGCACATATTGCCAGCTCATGTCTGGCTTTTCATCTACAAGAACCCCCAAGTCCTTCCCTGCAGGACTGCTCCCTATTTGCTCATCTCCCAGTCTGTACTCAGGTCTGGGATTGCCCCAGCCCAGGTGCAAGACCTTACACTTGGACTTGTTGAACTTGATGAGGTTCCCATAGGCCCACTTCTCAGGTCCCCCTGGATGGCATCCCATCCTTCTGTTGTGTCAGCTGCACTGCTCAGCTTTGTCTCCCTGGCCAACTTGCTGAGGGTGCACTCGGTCTCGCTGTCTATGCCATTGACAAAGATACTAAAGAGCACCAGTCCCAGGATAGAGCCCTGAGGGACATCACTTGTCACCAGCCTCTACCTGGATGTAGTGCCATTGCTTCCATGATCTTCCCAGGCACAGAGGGGTTGCTCAGAAATTTTTAGTTCCCTGGGTCTTCCTGTCTCCCCTTTTTAAAAATAGGAGCAATGTTCCCCTTTTTCAAATCATTATGAGTTTGCCTGACTGCCATTACTTTTCAAATATTACAGAGAGTGGCTTGGGAACCAAATCAGCCAATACCCTCAGGCCCCTGGGGTGCATCTCATCAGGCCCCATAGACTTGTGCCTGCTCAATTTTCATCATGTGGTCTCAAATTTGCTCTTTGGTTACAGTGGGAGGGACTTCACTCCCCAGCATCTAGGTAAGCATGTTAGCCAGCTGAGACTAATCCCTTACAATTCAAATTCTGAAGAATTGTTTAGGAAATAAAAGGATTTTAATGCTAGAATATTGTTTATTTAACTTCAATCTAATATAAATACATCAATTTCTGTGCTGTGCAATAGGTTAAAAAATTAAAAAACAAGTGTTATCTCAAGATGGTATCTTAAAACAATGCAAATTTTTATCTGCTGCTCTTTGCAATATCTACATCTCTGTTCACTCAGGGGATATTAGCACTACATTCAACAGTATGCTTGTAGTATATATACATAGGGAATACCTGTAAAACCTTTAAATAAATTTGCTTGAAGACTAATAATAGACAGGAAAATGTGAGAGTGTTTAGCCTGAATGTCATGTGGGTTTTGATTGCCACTGACTCTACATTGTTTCTGGAATCTAAGACACTTTTTTAAAGTTAAGTCAGTTTTATATATATATATGTGTATGTAAATATGTAAAACACGCCACACTTGTGGGGGTACATCTCTTCCCTAAGGAATCACCCTGACTGACTGTGATGCAGACATACTTTCAGTGGTACAAAGCAGGAATTCCCCCAGAGAAGTCTGTGGGCTTCCTTGCATGACTGTGCAAGGCAAAGATGACTAACATAAGGTGAACTAAAAGAAACAAAAATGAAAAAAAAATCAGAACTTAGACTAAGAAACTTAGGAGGCAGAACGTGAGCTAGTGGAATTAGGGTTGCTGTCTCTAAGAATACTGGCTCTAGCATCTTTCATCTATCACTAAAAATTAACTCCATAAAAAATGATCCTAGGAGGGTGTGATCACACTGCAGTGCCTGGAGAGCTCTCAAAGGAAGCACATGCTCAGTGGTGTGATCACAGCAAAATGACAACAGTGTGATCTAAAAATAAATTGGTTCTTTGCTCTGAAGCTGGTTTCTCCCACAGATGTCCAAATCAGAATCCAATTACTGCTTTAAGGGCTAGGCAGAGAAATAAACAATCTGTGGATGGCACTTGTTTTCTATACATCATGTCTGCATGTCAAGAAGGTGAGCTTGTTACTGTGTGAGAAAGCATAAACAAGCGATTTGATCATACACTATGCATATGAGTAAACACCCACTCAAATACTTTAATATGAAAGTCTCTTCTCAAACATCTAGCAACCATTATTCATTGTCCAAGACAGGACTGGACCACAACAAATCACAGTTGCATTCCAAGAGTGCTAAAAGATGAGACAGAGAAACTGTCTCCAGCAGAGTATCATTTTGAGAGAAGTAAGTTCTTTTGACAAGTCCATCATACCTTGGGCATAACTGCAAATGACTGTACTGAATCTGAGCAATCATCTGTCACTGTCTGGGCTCAGTAGCTGTGCTAGGTACACTGAGAGATTTACATCACTTCTGTACAATCCTGCCCACAGACCTAAGAGCAAAGCAATCTATTTCCTCTGGAGTTCCCTGAGCACCAATATGTCACTGGGAAAACACTTCTCCTTTCATTCAGCTAACAAAGAGCCTATAACACTGAGGACTACTGTAACCTAATCCTGTGTATTCTACGTGCTGTCCTCATGCAAAACAGCAGCTCCCAACCTCTTATAAAAAGGCTATTTTTTTTCTGTATATTAGGAGTCACTAGGTACATATATATAAATTAATAAAATGATTAATGTTTTATTAACAGTTAAAATCCTCCTTGAATAAAGAGAAAGCCTTCTGGTAGCCTAAGCCCTACCTCTTCTGAGGCACAGAAGAGTATTTTGCCTTATTTACATTACATTCAGAAGAAGGGGCCCACAATCAAGGTCAGAGGGGATTTCTCGCCCAACCTGACTGTTTTAACAGAACAAATAGAATAAAATTTGTTCTTTTAACTCAAACTCAAGCACTAGCAAGAACACCAATTGCAATAATGTAACTCCCTTCCTGTTTCCCAACCCTTTCAGCAAGTCAGGGCACAGCCATTTCCATAGGCTCCAACTGAATCTTGGTGCCTAATTTGAGAGACAATTAACCCCTGAAGCAACCAGATTAGATGAGATCTACCAGCATTCTATTTTACCAAGCTGGTAAGCAGCTGAACCTCAGAGACAGCCCATCCCAAAGCCAAAGCTAAATGATCTGCATCAGAAGTTACTACACTTCCTGAATAGCAACATTTGAGATCATCCATTCTCTAAGTTCTCTGGATCACAATGGTTGTTACTTTCCCTTAACATTGAGACCATTTTGTTTAATAATGTTCTTTTTAACATACATACATAGACAGACCAGCAAACAAAGCTCTACATTTTTCTTGAAAATCACCTGAAATCATTCATTGAACACCTTGTATTGAATGCCACATTCACAGCGGACTGTTTACTAGCAAACAGATTTGGAACATGCAAATGCTACAAATAAACCATCTCAACTCCAGGATTTCTGTGATGCCATCAAGCACTTATGTTCAAGGAGTGAAATATTTCAAAAACAAACACCTCTGAGGTGCCAGGACACTTGGCAGTATGTGAGAACCTGAAAATAGGCTGAAAAAGAAGTCTCAATTATCTCACACTGGACAGGAAAAAAAAGCAAAACTTCCAGAGATAGCAAACTGGCTCTGTTTTGTTTTTTTTTTCATTTTATCAATCATTTCCTTCACTGTCATGAAAAAGTATTAGTTCAAGTTGGTGCCATACCAGAGACACAGATATTATCCACCCTTGTTGCCCCTCACAAATACCTCCCTTTGGTCGCTCTAACAGCAAAGCATTTGTTATGGAAGCACAGAATGAGGTTGTCCAACACACACATGTCTGCACAGCACATTGGCTCATCCCCACACTGCACCTCAGAAAGAATGGCTTTTCATGGCTGCTCCATCTGTAGAGACCGGGATTAAAGAGTGTGGTCCATATCTAAGAAGCCAGGCTAGTAACATAGAAGCTCCAAGCCAGTTTACAGAGAAGCTGTTGAAGGGCCTCGTAAGTACGATGCAAAAGGGATAAACCAAACAAGTGCTGTGAAGACACTTTCCAAAGTAATAAGCAAAGGTGTTTAAAAACCCTCTTTAAGGTTTCTATAGACAGACCTAAAGGAACATATCATCTCACTAAGCTCCTGTACTAACACAAGTTATTCCTAGTCCTAGGGACTTCATTCAAAGACAACATTCATCAAAGCTTTGACACTCAGTTTTAAATCAACTGTTCCTCTGACCACCCACAAGGGACACCAGTTCACCAGGTAAATCTAATGCCCTTCCACATTGCTACTAGCCCATTACCACCTCCATGCCAGGACAGGCCTGCCTGATACATCAGTCTTCCTCAAGGATGGAAGATCCAGTCCTGAACCACCTCCTGCTTCATAAATAAGTCTGTTGGCTCTGACAGCATTATTTGGCTGGGCCTCCCACACAGATCCTATCTCAGGCAGCTGAAAGCAACACAAGGCTGATCCAGAGACACTCCCTCCCCTCAGCACCTGCTGGCACAGGAACAGAAGCAACTGAGACGCCAGGGATGATAGTGAGTGGGGTACAAGTCATAGAACCTAGGCAGGCTTTTATTCCTATATGCAAAAATTACATTTCTCCAGTCCATACCCCTGCTACATTTGTCTTGCATTCTCTGTCCTTTCTAACCGAACATGTGTATGTCTGACCCCAGTGGGCTTGTCCAGCATCCTGCCAAACAGATACCTTCCCCTCCTTCCACCTCCACCTCCCTGTTTCCCCCAGCCACAACATCAAGAGCAGTTTTGATCACATTAAGTCTCAGTGTGATTAACTGTGTGAGAAAGGGATTCATGTTCACCAAATACATAGAGTATATTCTTCCCTCCCTTCTAGGAGATTAAGTTTTGCATCATAAGGACCCTGGCATCTCCTCTCCCCTGTACTCTTTTAACTGAAAGAAAAAAAACGGTGAGAAATAAAAAAGTTTTAAGAGCACAAACAGCACTGAAAAGACTAATAGAGAATAGACTTCCAGGTAACAGGACCAGGAGACAGCCCAGAACACAAAGTCAACTCTTACCTTCTGCATGTGCCTGTGAAAGGTGAGTGCAAAAGTTGGAGACACTTGCACCACTCTGCAGCCAAACTCCACAACCCACTTTCCTACCTTTCTTGTTCAAACAGTGGCACTTCAGCGTTCCTCTTTCCAGCTTCTGTTTTGTTCCTAATCCTTACTGCACAGGAAAAGAAGAGTTGTATTTCATTTAACCCGTTCAGCCTCCGAGTTTCTTCACCAGAGTTTTCACTTGTGCTCTAGAAGGCCAGAGTCGTAAGCATGCACACAGCCACGCCTGCTTTGGAATTGTTTCTAGCTTCTGTAGTCTGTGTGTAAGCACGCACATGAGCTCCAAACTGTGCCTAAAGTTGTTTCAGGGGAGGAGCCCTTTGTAACTAGTTTCACTTTAGCTGTAGGCAGCATATCAAAAGAGAGACAGCTCTCCACAGATCCATTTGGCATTCTTTTCAGTAAGTTCCTAACGCTGACCAAAAAAAATAACAAAAAATTACTATTTACTTTAAAACTACAGCCTGAATCACAGTTCACAGATATGCTTTTGACAAAAGAAAGTTTGAACTTAAATGCAATTCAGCGTTAGATTTGGGTCTAGGCAAAGTCAAGCAGATTCCTAAGGTCTGAAATAGTAGCACTTTAGATATGGATCTGAATTCAAACAAAGACGGTAAGAGTACAGGTTTCTCTATTTTTTCCTCTAACAAATGCCATGTGATTCAGAAACCCTCTGAAAACTCCCAGGAAAGAACAATTTTACAAGATAAAAACTGTTAAAGGAAAAGGAATCTAGTTGAATGCATTACAAGGAAAAACTTGTGTTATTAATCATGTGGATACTACAGAAATCATTGCATAACAACTTACGTGTTGCTCTTGTTTTATTTGGCAAACAGATAATTCTGCCCCCCCCTTGATTTTGTCCTCTGCTTCATATAAAACAAATACATTAGGAAACACAGAGTCCACAGTTTTAGAATAATAGATTCTGGTCAAGCAATTACAACAGCTACCAGCATTTCAACCCTATTTAATATTATGACTGAGGTTTCTAAGATCATGAGAATAGCTTTAAAGTCTTGAGTTTGTGTTGGTCTTTTATGTTTGCCTTCCAGTTTTAGTGTCCTTTTTCATCAGTAGTTCATTTGTAACCACGAGAAACAGAGCCTTGCTTTCAAAAGGAAAGATGAAGCTTGTACCTTAAGGTAACTCCACACATTGGATCTTACAAGGAAGACATTAAGATGTGCAATGAAACTTCCAGAACTGGTATCACTACTGTCTTCTTGGCCACCCTACTGCTCTACCTGATAAAAAGGGACAATATCCTTGGCAACTGTTGACAAGCCTAGATGTGCACAGCACCAAACGGAAAACAAAGTGTCTAGCAGGCTCGTAAATAGATCAGGTGACACAGAAGCAATTTTATTCCAGGGCTGCAGATCTTTTCATCTCTGCTGTTCAATCTCTGTCTGGAAGCTAGCCACAAAAGGTACAAATCCTACTGTTACACGTCCCACAGGGGACAGAGTTCAAATAAAAGTCACATCTTTTCCACAAGCAAAAGCAATCCTGTACTTTCCTGTCAAAGCTAAATCTGCCACAATAAACAAGGATAAGACCTAACAGGAAACCCAGCACTGAACAGCATCACCTCCACCAAGCAGCAGGGGAATCTTGAGAAATCAAAAGGCACAACACACCCCAGAAGAACACCTAATGGCAGTGCAGATGCATGGTTACCTATGTAACCTTTGTCAGGAGTCACAACAATTGCATGTGGTTAAAGCCTTAATGGCAAAGACAGAAATTATTGTCCTGCCTCTTTAGATTCAAATTTTCTTTCAAGAAAAATAAATCTGGGCCTTGGGCCTAGCTGTGGTCCCTCTTTTTCCATCAGAAAGAAGTTACATCACAACGTACTCCTTCTTTATCCACCTGTGCTCTCAACTGATCATGGGCAATGCCATCCTGCCAGCTGTCACTTTATGCCCCTAAGCTTCATGATACTTGATCAAACCAAAACCTGAACCCCTGACCTACGAATAAATCAAACTTTCAGATTAGTTTAAAGCTTTTAGCCAGGACCATTGGCAAGAAAATGCTTGACATCACTCCCAAAGGTTCAAAACATAGAAGACAAAAACACCCACAACTTCAGACAAATTTATAAATGCACAATTATTAAAATGTCTCTTATGGCAGCAAGACCCTCAATGAATGATTTTTTGAAATACCAAGGTTAGTAATGTTCTTGTAGTTCTTGTGTTCCTGTTGATAGTTTAAACTACAAGGGAGCTCAGAGATGGGGAAAATTTGACTGCCCATGTAGGAATCTAGTCAGGACACATCCAAAAACCAGCTGTGCCTACCACATTAAAGCAGATATTGTGTAAACACATCTGGAGTAATTTTTAATCCCATAGAGACTTAATAAATAAGCTCATGAGATGCTGAAACAGAAATTACCAGAATTTTACCACAACTAAGCAACATGAAGCATTGATTAAACCCCTTTACTAAAAAAAAGGAAAGATAAACCTGCTCATACTTCCTAGTTCCAGCAGTGATGTGGGCAAAATCAGAAGCTGTCAGTGTAGGATATGAACTGGAGGCCAGTCCTTATCAGGAGAAAGACAATGCAAATATAAAGTAAACCTTTGCCCTGTAGTTCCACAGAAAATTTTGCATATTTACCTTTTCTCTGGGAGAAAGGACACGATCCCTGTGTTTTCAACACCTACCATTTAGTGAAGGCAAGATAATCCACTGATTCAAATGCACTCTCATCTCTTGATAAGACACTGACGGGTCACTGTGGAGTCAAGTCAGGACCACAGGCACTTGCCTCTTGCCACTGGTTCTGTCCAGTGGGTAGCCTGGGGGCAGTGCCCACTGGGTGTCATAGATATGGCCACGAAGGAACAGTTGAGGTGAATGCACAGTGAATGGATACTGCTGAACACCATATCCCTTCTAATCCCATCAGTGAAGTCCTTTCCCCAAGAAGCAATCTCTACAGGAGCTGTGGCACTGGGATATAAACAGTTACAGAGCCAGAGGTCAGTGGTAAGTCTGCTGCTTTCTCTTTTGCTATCCTCCAGAGGTACTTTTCATGGGAACGAACCACCAGGATTCCTCACTGCTAGAAGCCACTTCTAAAGACTATCTAAAGGTTTGCATGCTGGACACAGCTCCAGTCTAACTAGTTATGGCTGTCTAACACAGCATTGCAGAGAGATGAACTTAGCTGGTCAACAGATGCCCACCAAGATGCTCTATCAATCCTCATCCTCAACACACAGAGGAAGTAAAACTGATGGAAAAGCTTGTCACACATGATAAAAACAGGAAGATTACTCACTGATTACTGTCATGGGCAAAACAGACTTGACTTTACGGAGATTAATTACTGAGAAATACAAACAAAACATCCCTGCTTCTTCCCAGGGGGGAACTTAACTTTCCTACCTCCTCTTGTCTCCCCCTAAGCAACAACCAAGATTCATAAAGCCTCCAGAATAAAAGCTGGTCTCAGTAGCTTGAGCATTCACCCAAGGAAGAGAAGAATCTGTGTTCAGTTTGGTTTTGAAATCTGAACCTCCAAGACTACTGTGATAAGGAAACAGTGGCACAGAGTCACAATACAAACTGCTGTTCTTGATCACTGACTCTGTCATTTTGCCAAAGAGCAAGGACCTGCAGTGTTGTGATTGTGGTTGGGTCACATGCTTAAAAATGGGATGTTTGCCTTGCTTTGCTTTCAGAATAATGTCCAGTTTTTTAGTTAAGTGCAGAGGCTTAATCGGGGAAACGGACAGCCGTTCACATACTTTAGCCTACTACCTGTTCAGGGGATATGCTCAAATATTTCTGAGCACAGGATAATACTAAACAGTAATCTGACATCCCGCGTAAGTCTGTTGATGGCTGAAGGAGAAAGTAAAGAAATTCAGGTCTCTGGGATGTCAAACCAAGTCCACTGTGACTGAGGATATTACAGCACATCACTCATTCCATCAGCTGTGCAAAGGCCTGAAAATAGGAGGCTTCAGCTTATTGCGCAAAGAATTAATCTTTTGACATACTGATTTTTTTCTTATTTTTTAAAAAGAAATTACAGTAACGTAAAATTTCATTCAACCTGAACTGAACTTTTTTTCAAACTTGAGCAGTGTACCAATAACTCCATTTTTCCTAGACTCTCACTCACTATGGCAGGGCAGGCACGTCTTTTAGCCCTCTGAATCACAGCCTCTCAGTATATAGAATGAATGCTTGTCAATCCTTCAGGAAAAGCAGCTCAATTTCATGTCCAGAAGACATTACAAAGTGCTTCAAGGAAAGGTGGGTATTACACACCCATGAGCTCTGCTGTACAAATTAACTGCATCAAAGCCTGTTACCCTCTTGCAGTAACTCTTGCACTGGTTTATATCTGCTCCAGAGACCTGGCCACCCATGAACTCTTTCAAGTGCTGAGGACTGTTGCAGAGGAGTTGGCCCTGTAAAACTTTTGCATAGATACTGCCACTAGCAGAGCCAGTTTTATGGTAGTTTGCCAGCATGCAGTCACTGAAGTCAGCAATGCAAGAGAGCAAAGATGTATCAGCTCCATTCCTAGCCAGGCTCCCTTCTTGGACACCACCATATAATGCAGTCCAGAACAGGAGAAACCAACACAATCATCTGTATTTTGCTATAATTTGCTTGAGGAACAGACCAACCCATAAGCACTTGGCCTGGCAGGGTCCTCTTCTCTTAGTCCTTTCTTGGTGACTGACCCAATTCCTCTGCTATGCTTTCCAAGACAGCCTTCAAATAAATTTACTCTTTGTATTCAATAGGTACCACTCTTTGTCTGTTTCCAAGATGAGGGAAATGGCAAACCTGTCACTTCATACTTAGTTTGATTCTCACCCAAGCCAGTCAGGACTTTTATTCAGGCCAACTTCATAAACAAACTGGTAATGCTACAGCAAGTTTCAGCTCCTTGACCTTAGGCTGTTTAAAGAAGAAAAGCAGCACATATATTGATAATGCTGGTGTTCAAAAAGCAAAAACATCTTCAAAGTGCTGTGACTAATTCCATGCAAACTTGGGTGAAAGGCAGCCCAATACACTGCACCTCAGGATACAAGTGAAGGCACTATTCCATTACTGAGACTGTGTTTGGATACACAAAGATTTGTGTATAAAAAACTAGAGGGCCTAAATGTAGTGGAGTGTACACAACTTCTAAAGCAACCCAGCTACTCTGGAGTTTAACTCATGTAATCAAAACAAAGACACAACTGAGTCTGTTGGAAGGGGTGTTACATTCATTTTTTCTAGCATTGGATAGCACATCCAGTTTCTAAAATGTCCCACCCCAAATCTTAGGTTATTTAGATGAGATCATCCCTGGAGCTTTCCTTAAAATTAGACACCTTGAATCCTGCTAACTAGTAATAAACTGATCATAAGGACACTACAATCCCATTTTCCTTTTCTGTATCATGGGTTTAAATATTGCGTAGGGCAAACTTGGCAGCCACACAGAGAATCTCATTTAGACAGATTAACCTGTGAACTCAGAGAGATCTGGAGGGTCTCCATTAGTCCATTCCTTGATGCACAGGATTTAAACAGGAATAATTATATTCAGCAAGCATACACACACACACTACAAAAAACCCACTCAAAACCCCCCATATACATGCATTAAATGAGGCAATGCCTTATCCAGAACAGACGCTTCCCTCAGCTGTTTGTTTTGCTTTTATTGTTGGTTTTACATTTTAATGATATATAAAAAGTAGAAGAAATCACAGGTGGTAAGCAGATTTGAGCTAGAGTACGAATTTCAAGAGAAAACATTTTTAGTTCTTATACAAACAAATATAGTGATTAATGTTGATTTCTCATGCTCCCCAAGCTGTCACTGGTGAGCACAGAGCAAAGGGTCAAGGCTGGCCATTTGTATTCAGATTACATTTGAAAACATAAAGGACATTCTCCAATCTCCCGAATGTTTTCCAAATATTCCAATTTCCTTCATCCAAAATAGCACAAAATAAAAGTCTAGGTCACAGGAATTTAACCAAACATGTTATCACACGAAACAAAAACAGAAAAATCTGTTCCCCATGGCTGTTCCAGAGCTTTGTTTGCCACACAAATATCAGCCCTTTGCTCAGAAGGTCTTTTCCAGAGCTCAGTCAAATTAACAGGAAGATTATCATTTCCAAAGGTTTTGGACCAGGCATAGAGTGAGGCGGCAGAGGGGAGGGCAGAGAAGGAGCAATTGCCAGCTAATTCCAGGGCTGATCTCAGTTTTTTATTATCATTGACAAAACTACAGTTCTTGCAACCAGGGCTGGACTGAGTCCTAAGAAAAGGTCTTGCTGAACTGTTCTGCCATGCCCAAACCTCTATGGGGAAACCAACGCAGCAGGTTCCCGTTTCCCCTGAGCTGGTTCCCTGCTCTCAGCGTGGGTAGTCCCCTTTCCCCCTGCACAGCACACCTGGGCTCCTGGTGCCACACACACCGATGCCCTCAGGGATGGAAACAGCTTCTCTGCTTCTCCTAAACGTCAGCCCTTACCGGGGGTGGGGAGCTTGCCAGGCAGAGATAACAATACAGCAAAGCTTTGGAGGGAAGAAGGAAGCTACATCACAGCCAACATGAGGAAAGATTCTCCTGGAACTATTCCAGCTATTCTCTGTTGAGACATTCAGGTTTTTTCTCCCAGCACTCTTTCCACACACCTCCCAGAGATCTCATTATTCACTGTGGAGTTGAAAGTCACCTGCTCTTAACTGGGCTTGGCACTGACTACCCCAAATTCTGCTTAAGAGAAGAAAAGAAAAAAAGTTGAAAGCCAAACCTCTGACAAGCAATTCGCACCCCCATGCCCCACATACATTTATCCCTAGTAATTCTCAGTCCATTTATACACATTACTTCTGCTTAAGAAAAGTAAATCCAGTGCCAAAACATAGCTCTTTGGTTAAAAAAAGTGTTATATTCAGCAGAGGTTTAAACTCTAGCATACTAAACATGGAGTCATTAGGATTTAATGCTATTGAAATGGAAATTGAGACAGAAACCTTTCCAGTTCTTATACTTCACTTTGGAATTAGAAGAGGACAACACTGTAACAGCTTTAAAAGATCCTCTGGACCAACATGCCCTTGATAGCAAGTCCTTGGAAGCATGAGGCACAACTTAAGCTCTTGATGATATCTTCCAGCATCAGGTAGCAAGGAAGCTGACACCCTGTTAAGGACAGCATTACAGCCTCACTGCACAGCAGAGAAAAGTTAGCAATAAAACAGAGCAACAGGGGCTGTCAAGACAATGATCCTTCTCTCCATCTCAGCAGACTCTTGCAACACAGCTCTCTTCCGTGGCTCAAGGCAGAGACAGCTCTTTTCCCAGGCTCTGTCCCTGTGCAACCCCTACCAGGCATGAGAAGGTGCCCAGATCCCGGCAGCCATTTCTGTACGCCTATGGCTCAGATCTCTGACAAGGGATTCTGGAATGAGATTTCCCTCCCAGCATAATGAGGTCTTTCGTCTTTAACAAAGGAGCCTTCTGGGGCAGAATTCCAGCTGTGCCTGAGATCTTGCCTCCACAAAGAGATTTTTTTTCAGCACACAGGTTCAGTCTGAGGAGGAAGGGAAAGGGTTGCTTTTACTGATCCAGGGATTTTCAGTTGCAGCAGTTGAAGGTTTCTGTTTACATGTAGATCAGGGTAAGAAATCTCTTGTTTCTCTTTCCTACTGCTTCACAGTTGCCGGTTGAGCTTCTGTGCTTGCCGCTCCTTTGCCTCAAAGGCAACCTTGGTGTCCTGCAGCTGGGCAATGGCCTCCTTGGCCTCCTTCAGGTCCTGACAGATGAGCTCATACTTCTCTGTCAGCTCCCTGTTCTCCCGGCGCAGTTCCTGTACCACCTGGTTCACCTCCTCTGTCTGCTTGGTGCAGTGGATCTTCAGCTGCTCGACCTCAGAGAGCATGATCTCCATGTTCTTGACCAGTGACTCCAGCTTCTCTTTGGACATGGTGTCAGGATCAGTTCTATTCAGCCTGCCCAACCCAAACCCAAAAGGGACGAAGAAAGCCACCCTGTGCAACATGCACCAGGAAGTCTGGCAATCACAGTCTTGTGGTCTCTTTTTATACTCCCTCTTGCTCATCCTCCTCCCTTCCCTTTCCTTCCCTTCCCCAAAGTGTCTCTAATCTTCTTTGCTTGGTTAATCTACTTATTTTTATTGCGCTGTAGAAATCGACTGAGGGGCTGACAACCCTGCAGTAACATATGTGCTGTGCAGCAAAAGCCAGAGCAATAATGAGACTGTGCAGCCTGTCCATAAAAAAACAACTTTCATCTGAAGAATTCTCTTGGGAACCTCTTGCAGTACCCATTAAAATACAAAGAAACCTCTCCAAGACAGACGCTTACTGGAGTCTTGTGCACCCAGTCCCAAGAGCACAGCCTGACTTTCATCTTACATATACTGAGGTAAGCAAGCTTACAACAATACAAGCCAAGCATAGGCAAAGAGAATTAGCCTTGGTTTCTCTTCCTCTCTGCTAACCTTATGCTTGGACAAGATGGAAGAACAAAAAAAAATTCCTGTTCTTTTTCCAGAAGCTCTATCCAACACCAAATGCTGCAACAGCCTGTACCTCATCTTCTATTGAAGGCATTCACAATGGTTATCACAGTCAGTGGTACGCACAGTTACTGGGCCATGTGCCACTTGAAGGTGGCTTGTGTTCTGGTAGGGACATGCAGGCTAGGAATTTTAAACCATGGTACCCCTTCCCTCACTTCAGCTCCATCAGTAACATTGCCCTCAGAATTCACACAAAAACTTATTCCTGTACACACCTGCCACCCACAACAGAGTGTCAAATGGCTGCTGACCACTACTGAACCTCTGAGAATCAGGACTAAGACATGAAAGTCTCAATACACTGATTACTTAGGTCACACCAGACAGCAGAGTGATCCCAGCAGCCAAAAGAGATTAAGAGAGTCTGGCCGACTTTCTGAAGTTTGACCCAGACTTTCTTATGTATCCACTTAATTAATGCACTTGCCTAGACAATAAGAATCATTGATTAGCCAGTGATCTGATGTACCAATATTACCCTTGAGAAATTAATTTGGCTTAGAAGGTGTTATTGCATGTGGCTCTCAGGAAAGACTCCATGCAATTTAGCACCGATCATTTGGCCAGAGGGCATAGACCATGGCAGAGACAAGAATACAGGCTTGCCCTGGGATAACTTGCAAAGTAAGGACAGAAGAGCAAGTCTCTCCTTCCTCCCCACATAAGGAACATTTCCTCTGGGCTGAGTTTGAACCTTTTCAAAAGCCCTCAGTCTATTTCCCACACCAGCAGAAATGCAGTCTTATTTGCTATACAGCACATAGACATGGATCTGTCCTCACTGTATGCATCTCACAGAATGATATTCCAGTGCACAGTATTGCATGATGGCCTTTACTCTTGCATGCTGTTTTGCAATTTCAAGTCCCCTTAAAAAGACTCCGAGGTAAGATCCTGTAGTCCCATCACATACATGCAATACCAGGTGGAGAGAGAATATATGTGTTCACATGTGTAGCTCCCCCAAATATGTTCTCCTTCTTTTTTTCTCCACAAAACGTTGCTTTTTTCAGCTACAGAGAGTTTCAGATGCTTCTTCCCACACCTCATTCTCCCTCCTCCCCTGCTAGGCTGAGAAATGAAACTCTTTCTTCCAGGAAATTTTACATCTCCGCCAGCACTGCATGAAAACACTGCTGGATGCTGGCCAAGCTCTGACTGTTCAAAGGCCTGGGACTTCTCACAGCTGGGGGTTAAAGAGCTGCTTACAAAGCCAGTCATCCTACTGCCTCTCACACAAGTGCACCAGCAGACCCCTCTCTTCCTGGCAGATGGAGTGCTTTGCACCACACTTTGAAATGAGCAGAGTGACATCCTTCAGATGAAGAGAGTGGGAGAATCTAAACATAATTAGAATATGTCCTAAAGTCCTCGAAGAAACATTTGCACTGGCTGCCAGCCCAGAGCCCACGTGATGCACATGGCACTGGAATAGGCTGGAACATGCTGCAGCATTACAAAACAGCAGGTCTTCATTAGTGTGGAGTCTTCCTTGTCTCCACAACTCTACACATTGCACCCAAACAGTTTAAATCAAGCAGAATTACAATGATGCATAAAAGGAGTGCCACAGAGGTCATCTACTTTCATATTAGTAATTGATACATCACCTCTCACTATCTTACTCTCAAAATGATTTAAGTTGCCTTGGATACAGACAGAATCTTGGCAACAGAAATGGGGTAAGAGACAGTACCGAAATAGCAGTGTAAAATGAAAACAAGTAGCATGAGAAGTTTCTATAAAGATAGATGGGAATCATTACTACACTTGGTTTCATTTAAAACATTCTTTGATGAAGAAGTAGAATTAAAAGTGTGCTCATGGAAATTGCAGTGGGAGAATGATGCAAAAATCACTAGACCTAGAGAAATGCAGCAAGGAGACTAACCTGAACTCTAGTTTCTTAACTTTAGTCAGTGCTGGACTCCACTGTTGCAGACAAACCGCAGGAAGAGGCAAACACCAAGTGCGAATTCAGCTGGGGAAACATGCACAACAGCACACCCGAGAAAAACAATTCAAACCACAAGGAATTCAGTGCACAAGGACACACAGCAAACAGCAGTCTTAGGAGTGTTGGGGAGACAGCATGTTAAGACAGAAATTAGTGACACAACATAGCAGGGGAAAATAATAAAGCACTGCAAGGCTCTGTTACATAGAGGCATAAAGGGGTGAGGTACCTCCTGTGTCTCCCTCCACCCCACTGGAGAGAAAATGTAATGTTTTCTCCTGGACATTTTGTCATAAAGGCACCAAGAACCCCCTTAAAACTTAGACAAATGTCTAGAGAAGATGCTGGTATCAAAAAATGTGAACTCTAGGAACCAAGTTTAAGAAGGATTGAAAACTGCATGGCAAGATATTTCTAGAACTTTTTTGCAATCATGCCCAGGTCCTCTGCACATTCTAGGGAAGACAGCTCATCTGGAAGAATGATTCTGTAATTACTAAGGGCTCAACTGTGCAACTGTATTTTTTAAAACATCAGTGATTTCTATGCTTCCAGCCAAATGATGCCTCTGGTGATTTCATAGCCATATTAATTCAGAAAAATTGGTGTTAAACCTCTCACTACAGTACATGCTACACTGAGACAAACTATTGCTAAACCTATCAGCCCTCTTGTACATCTTCTTTCTCTGTTCCACCTTTCACTCTGCATATGAGTTTGAGATACATGAAAGAAGGAAACACGGAGCTAATTAAGAACAAAACAGCGGAGCAACCACTGGGAACACCCACTCCTGCTTTTGTGGATGACAGGAAAATTTTAGAAAGTGGCATGGATAGAAGTGAAACTTCTCATGCTTTCCCATAATGGGTAGGAGCTGCCACATCTGACTGCAACATCATACTCCACTATGCTGGTTTTAGTACTAGAAGCAAATGACAGTATGAGGCTGCCAAGCTGTGGATGGTTCATACTTGTGCCTTCTTGACTGGTCTCTGAGCCAAAGAGAATCAACTGTTCCTCTCACCCAGAGGCTCACACAAGCCAGAAATGCAGTCTTCCTATCATGTGCATATCCCTGAGAGTCTGAGGAGAAGACACAAAAATCACACTCTAAGCATCCATCTGAAAGCAGACTATGGACATCCCAGTTTCTAGTGCATTTAAAAGGAGTCCTGAGACCATTTGTGGAAAATATTATGAAGCTACCTCACTCTCTCTCTGGAGTTTTCTCAGAAACACAAGGGAGACAAATCACTAGCCTAGAATTTTAAAAGGGAAGAAAAATCTGCCAATCTCAAGAAGAATGGCTTTTAAATGACTGCTCAGGCTAACGAAGGAAGCCACTTGATACAAACCCTGCAGAATATACACATACCTCATCTTTTCTGGCACATACTTACATTGCTGTATTTACTTCTAGTTTTACTGGTCACAGACACAAATGTCCAATGCAACATTCACTCAACTGTAGTGGGAGACAGCACTTTACTGTATCATAGTAGGTAGTTTAAGGTTATCATCTCCAGCTAGCAATAGTCATTATTTTAACAAATGATTCTTTTAAAGACATACAGTGCATCACTAACTCTAGTGAAAGTGTTAGAGCCCTTCACAGTTTTTTCTTAGTGTTTTCACTTGTCCCTGGTTTAACCTCAATGGCATGTCTAGCAACCAGTGCAGTATTTGCAAGCTCTGTGCTTACCATCTAGGAAGTCCACGTGGGTAAATGCATTTTATACAAACTCATTACAAGTTTAAGCAGAAAGAGCTCTCATCTCTACACTAAAACCACTTGAAAAAAAAAGAAACCAAAACTCCCCTCCAAATCCAATTAAAAAACCACTAAAGACCAAGCAGCACTTGGAGGCACTGACCATTCCTGTACCAGAGTGGAAGACATTTGTTCCCAGCTATTTGATTTGTTTCTAATAAAAGAAAAACACCATTGTTACATGTGTCAAAATATTCAGCACTGTGTAAGACATTGACATAATGATGATCTCATCCTGCAGAGTTTAGAGAGTATTGATAAAATCTGATCTCTTATTAACACATGAGATTTAATGTTAGCTACTATTGTAAGCATTAACCATATCTCATGCAATTTGGCAGAACTTGAGTTTAGCTGCACATAAAACGACATGATTTACAGGTTTTGATCTAAAACACTGCACCAAAAGGATACCTACCCATAATTATGATCAAAATCCTTGACACAAATAATATGTCTCAATACTGTAGGTGTCCAGAGAGGCATTAATGAATACAGAGGTACCTTTTTCCATTCTGCCTCTATCTACTCAGCAGCCAGATCAAAACAATTAATTTAGCATGCTGCAGTTCAGTAAAGAAAAACTGACACCTTTAACAGAGTTATCTCTAAAATGGGTTGATTTCTCCTTAAGAAATCAACTGGATAGCAGAAATACCAAACAGTAACAGGTTGCTTATTTAAACTGAAAAAAGACCCCAACTCTCTACTAGGATTTTTACCATCTAAAAAGAGGAAGAAACAGTTCCCTCATTAAAATTTGAGGTGAAAAAATTTCTGAAGTGGAACAGTGTTGAATTCTTCAGATTGAACAGTGAAAAGTATTAATGACATTTTTAAATATTAAGAATGTTTCAAAACAGAAGCTGTTCCAAATAAGAGCTTGCTTTGTTCAGTGTCAAACTGGAAAGCTTCCAATGGGCCTCCAAACAGTAACACAAGCAGTTCTGCTGGGAAGACATCCTCCATCACACCTGATCAGGCTTCTGGTAAAGAGACTATATAGGTCATCTCTTGGGGACCACAAGAGATCATCCAAAGGGCTTTCACCCCCACACCAGCCTCCTTGGCTTGTGCCCCATCTTGGGGGGTGCTCTCTCTCCACAGTACCTGAAGTCACTGAAAGACTTCAGTGGGGAAAGAGCAAGGAAACATCTTTCCCAAAGCCTGCAAGGGCAGATCAAATGCACAGGACTCAAACGATAGGCCTGGTAACTCAGTGAGCAAGGCACCCTGAGGAGCAATTAGATCTGATGATGACATAATAGTCGATGGCTTATCTAATGTATCTTTCCATGTCCCATTGAATTAAGGGCTACTGGAAAGGAGGGGAATGAGCAAAAAATAATTATCTATAATAAAAACTTTATGGAAGAGCAAATTTATTTATTTACTTCTAAATTTGCAAATAAATAACCTTAGAAACATTCTTTCATTCATTCTGTAGTGTGATTTTGTTTCTAAAGACTGAGTGTCCATCCTGAGAGAACATGCAGACTTCTGGAAAACAAAGAAGTAAAAATTGCTGCTATTACTCAGTACATATGAATTGAAATACTGATTCAAAGAAAAGATGCACATTGCTTATTTGCAGGGCATGAGGTTATGTAATCCAATACTGTAACCAGACTGCACCAAATAAACTGGCAATGGCACAGATGTTAGCAATTATTGAGAAATTTGATCTGGTGAGCAGGAGTGCTCTTTTAGTTCTAGATACATGTGAACAGACACTAAAGTTGTTTCTGGTTCAGGATGCCAAATTCTGTTATAATGATTATTTTGATATGACATTTAAAACTCCTCTTATCTAGCTAAACTAATCTCAAAAAAACCAACTGAAGAACCTGTCAGTTTTCTTGGATTTCTCTTGACTATCTGTTGTATATTTAAGTCACTCTGCATTACACAAATACTTCAAGGAATTTTTAACTGCTTTCACTATTCAGCAATATAGAAATATGACTCAGTGTTGATTTGGGACCCTCAGAGACTGTAAGGAATGGAAGCACTGAGGATGAAAGGACTTCCTCAAAAAGGATCCTTTTAAACTGTAAGAGAACCATGATATCAGCAAGCCCTTGCCCAGAATTACCTAGGAACAGTTTCATTTCACCATAACAAGATGTTGTCAGTGGCAAACACTGGCAAAAGTTAAGGCTGGCTTCCCAGGTGACTGTTCTGCTTGTTATAAGATCTCAGCAAATCTCAAACACTCAAAAAGCACTAAACTTTCTGAGGGCAACAAGTAGCATCTTCTCAGTACTGTATCCCTAGCTCCCTGTCACATAAACAGCCTGGACAATCTTTAAGCAGATTAAGTACACAACAGCTTCATCTCCAGAGGAAGTGGGATTAAAAGGTTTATTGCTACTATGACAACAGCTAGGTTCTGCTGTTCTTAAAATAGTTTTGAAACCTTAGCAGTGACTGGAAATGCATACATGCCTCCCCTACAGGATTCATCAAGTACTAAATACAGTTCTCCAAAAAGAAATAATTTTATAATAGTCTACTTTTTGTTAAGCGTGTATTTTTATCGTGCTCTTTAATCCCTTGTTACGAGCACTAAGAATAGAAAGCAATAAAAAGGCAGTGCTGCCATGTGGCTGTGATTACAGCTTTAGAAGTGATTATTGCTGGGACCTGGCTGCAGACACCAGGAAAGGCACTGCCCTCAAACAGTAATCACCTCACCCTGCACAGTGGGTTCTAATCAGCCCTCTACCTGCTCCATGCTGCCATTTTTTTGCCTTACAAATCTTTCTGACAGGTATTCTGTCATGTCTAAGTCTGAATGAATTCCTTCCTCATAGTAACAACTGGAAGTACAATTTGTCACACACTTCATTACCAAACAGTATCAGTGAGGCTTGTGCCCAGGGCATAAATCTGACAATAACTAAATGGTAGCAGGATGTTCTTCACTTTGTACCAGTGATTAGCATTTTACTGCTGAGGATGGTTAAATAAACCATTGATTCCAACAAATATGCAGCTGCTACATTTGCTGAACATTCAGCTGTGCTCTGAGGCATTGTGCAAGTACACTCATGCTGACCTGTACAACAAAACCAGCAAGAGGTACAATGCTTAATTCTGACAGCAGCACTACCCAGATCAAAGCGGGTAACCCTTATCTAACACTACTGAAATCACAAAATTATTATGAACACAGAAGTCTACTCATTACTCCAGCCAGTTAAGATTAAAAGCATTTTTCAAAACAAAGAAAAATCAAATCTAATCCAATTACATTGGTACTATCCATCAATGCCTTTTGACCTTCCTGCAGCAGATCAGGATTTAAAGAGAACAGATTGTAAAACTCAGGAAGTGATAGATTGTTTCCTTATCCAAATCTGTTCTGTTAGCTCCTACCAATGAAGGAAGGCTCTTTGCCCTATAGAGTTCACACATTTCTGACATTTACAGGCCAGAATCTGGCCTTAAATGTAACTTTGAGATTTCTTGGCAATTAAAAAATACCTAGCAGTAACTGCTACAGACCAAGCTGAATTCTCCATGAGAGCTGATGCAGTCAATAAAGGAAACTTACTTATCCCCAAAAGATTTCATTAAAAAATGGAATTACATATGAAAACAAATGAGTAATTAAACCAGCATATCAGATTGTATCTCCAGGTTGAATATTTACCCTCACTAAGATAAAATACTACTATTTTCCAATTGGTCAGACCCCAGCATGTACTGGTACCTGGGGTTACTCATCCCCAGGATAGGTGGCTTTGTGTTTCTCTTGTTAAATTTCATGAGATTCCTTTCTGACCCATTCTTCAGCCTGTTGAGGTCCCTCTAAATGCTGCATAGTCATCTGGTTGATCAGCCACTGCTTCCAATTATCACATAATCTGCAAACTTGCTGAGGGTACACTCCATTCCATCACCCAAATCATAAATGAAGGAGTTGAACAGTACCGATCCCAGTATTGAGCCCTGTGATAAACCACTAATGACTTGCCTCCGACTGGACTCTGCGCTGCTGATCGCAATCCTCTGGGCCTGAGCACTGTGTCAGTTTTTGGTCCATCTCACTATCCACTTATCTAACTCATACTGTCTCTGCTTGTCTATAGTGAGGTTATAGGAGATGGTGTGAAAAGCTTGGTAAAAGTCTAAGGAAACAATATCAACCACTCTCCCCTCATTAAGCATGACACTCAGCTCATTGCAGAGGACAAGGTTGGTCAAGCATGATTTTCATTTCATAAATCCATGCTAGTTACTCACAATCATCCTCTTGTCCTTCATGTACTTGGAAGTGCTTTCCACAAAGATTTTCCATGTCAGCTTCCCAGGGGACTGAGGTGAGGCTCCCCCATTGTTTTTTACTGCTCTTCTTGAGGATAGGACTGAAATTTGATCACTTCCAATCTTCAGGAAACTCTGCCAACTGCCATGGCCATTCAAAGATAATTGAGAGTGGTCTTGCAATGACGTCAGCCAACTTCCTTAGCATGGATGCAACCTATGTACATAAATACATCCAGTTTGTTTGCAAGCTCCCTACACTGGCCTCTTCCACCAAGGTTGTCAACCTTGTTCGAATTACCCTCTGGTCTCAGTTGTAAGGTCAGTCTTAACAATAAACACTGAAGCAAGGAAGGCAACAAGTACCTCAGCCTTCTCCATGTCATTTCTCACAAATTCCCCTACCCTATTCAGCAGGAGCGACACCTTTTATTTCCTTAGTCTTCCTTTTGCCATTATGTAATTGTAGAATTCCTTCTTCTTGCCCATTATATCTCTTCCCAGATGCAACTCCAGAAGTGCCTTAACCTTATACCTAAAAGACCAGAAAGCAACTCTATGCTCCACTTGGGTTATCCGCCCCTGCTTCCACCATTTCTCCACTTCCTGTTTGGGCTGTTAGGAACTCCTTGCTCATCCATACAGGCCTCCTATCACCTGTACTTTACTTTCTACTTGTCAGGATGGACCTTTCTTTAGGTCTTCTATGCAGGTCTTTCACACAGAGACAAGGTAATCCCCCAAAGAAACACCTTCACCAGGAGACAGTCAACTCAAACAAATTTGAACTTTGCAGTGGATATTTCTTCAAAACCAAAAAATGCTGCTGGGGAAAAAGCTCTTTTTCAATCACATCAGTATGAAATTGACAACAAAATAACAATACACAATAATGTTTGTTGTTTTCTTTCTGAGCTTCCTGTGCATTTTTCCTGGTAATGTTCATTGTGCCAGCTGGTGTTTCAGTATAATCTTGTACCATTATGGCTGCTTTTGTAACTGGCTTTGACCAACTCTTTAAAGAAGCACAAAAAGCAGCTTTTAGAAGAAGGTACATCTACAGAAATCAGTTGAAGCTCCTCTGCTGGGAAATAAAGCAGCTACTGAAGTGTCTTAAGAAAGGAATCTTACTCATTAAATGTTGAATAAAAACAGGGTTTATGCCTCCAAGGTCTTTATGTGATGCCTTTAAAATAATGTAGTAAAGGCAACTGAGCCAGGATACATGCAACTTTTATTTTAATGATTAGACAAATACAGGAATATTTGCAATAATCTATAAAAACCGTATCTTATCTAGAACTGGAAAGGTATTTAAAAAACATTCACATTCAATTCAGGTTATGTACAAACCAGTGTCTGTAAAAAACAAAACAGCAAATACTTTGAATGTAAAAGAATTCCATTCGAGTTCATGTTTCAACATTTCCAAGGACCAAGTTACCACTGAGATGCAATCACAGCGCAGACATGTTCCACAGTCTACTAAACTTGTGTCAACAGCATTGCCAAAACTAATTTTTTAAATAAAGCGTTTTGATAAGTTTTGTTGTACAGTACCATCCAACCAAAATTTACTTCTGCATATTTAATCCTTGAGAAGAGTTGTCATCTACAGGTCCAGAGTACGTGTATCTATATCTCCATAGGTACAGATATATATCTATATATCCAAGAAGCACCAGTCTCCTATGCCTCAAATAGCCTGTGTTTGCTTTGTACATTGAAGAGTTCAGCCACTTTTAGTGGAGCACAGCCCTTGAGTATTTGGCTCAAAGAGGTCATCATCTACCCAGCCAGAAGTATCCTTAATGTGCTGCAGTATCACACGCTTACACCTTCAAGATGCACCTTACATAGACGACATTGAACTTGAGTGTGCCCATAAAAGCCATACATAGTTATGATAGCATCATACACTTTGCTGTAAGACCAGCTTCCATGAATCTTCTTTTCTTTGCCTTGGATTAAATACCCCAATGAAAGAAAAAAAATTTTAAAAAAGGGAAATGGAAATGCCTGGATTTTAGGAAAATCTGTAATTTGTTATGATGTTTTCTCATTTATATATTTATTTGAAGCTCAGCCAGAGGAGGAGACTTATCATTGATGTAAACTGAAGGGGGAGCAAAAGCTACCGGGACACCCAGTTTCAAAGTATAAACACTGAAAAGAGTCACACAACAGTTACCATCAATCTGCTTGAGCACAAAGGAGATGAATCCAGCTACTAGGGTTACACAATAGTTCTTTCAGAGCTACAGTCTAATGTGCTGCCATTAACACATTAACTTAATAATAACGAAAACGCTCTCAAAAGTGCACAGTACTTATCAGAAGGCTTTCACTTATAGCAATCTAAGAAAGATGAATCATGATCTCAAATTAGATCTGTGTTTCAAGACAAACGAGGGCAATGTGACACAACCTTCACACTTGTGTAGTAACAACCGAAATGCAAACAAAAACTGTCAACTGGACCTTATATGGGCCCAAGTACCGAGATAATCTTCAGTTACAAGATCTCATTTCAAACATAAGCTACCATGACTAGGTCTAAGAGGGTAGATTGAAAAACTGTAATCTGGTTTTTGAAGTTGAAGTAAGACCTGGTAATAAGCAGTGTACTTTAACATATTACCAGTTGCCTAGGCTTGAAAGGTAATTTCCCTTCTGAATTTATTTTGAGATTCAAATGCAAATTTGATCAGTATCTGTGAATACAATTTTTATAGTCTCCACCACTGCAACTCTACACAAGGTTGGAAATTAAAACTGCAGGATAAGAGAAGCAGCTCTGGGGAGTTGAAGACTGTCAATTTAGTGTTCAAGGGTTCTGAGCTCTTCCTTGGGTTGTACATCTAACACTCATTCAAATATGTGAGAAGGCTTTTGTGCATTTCTATAGATTCTAAAGCAACTCTTAATGGAGCCAGTGCTCCCATGGTGCAGATTGAAGCCAAAATAGAAACACACGAGATGACTGCTGCATTTACAACAACCCTTAACCGAGAGCTGGCTCAGATATGCAACGAAACACCACCAATACCAAGTCTTAGCAAACCTGTTCTATACAATGAAACTACAGCTGGGGTGCCCAATAAAACACACAAGGGAATTTTCTTAGATACAATGCTCAGGAAAGGGACAAGTTACAATGGTATAAAACCAACTCAAAGCATTGTTAAAAAAACCCAAACACAAAAAGCAAACAAAAAAATGACAAAAAATCCCAACCAACCAACCAACCTGTTTTAAGTCAAACCTCATTGCAGCAAAATATGGAACAGTGATATAAGCTAGAAAACACAAGCAAGTTTGACTTGAAAAGCCACTGTAAGCAATTATGATATGGTTAGTTTATTAATGCTATCCACAACGAATCAACACACAAATGAGATGAATAAAGGTACTTTCGGTAAGACAAGACAATGTACTTCATGAAAATGTAAATGCTAACACTATGGTTAGCAAATCATGCTGGAAAAAAGACATACATTACCAAGGACAATCAAAGAAAGCCCTTCTTGGTTTTAAAGCAGATTTACACAATACAGCCTTTCTTCCTTTATTTGGGCAGTGGTTGGTGAGCATCTTTAGTGTTTCAGTCCTTTGAATGTATAGGCACTGAAACAAAACTGCAGGAAAAAAGGTAAAAGGAGCTAGTGTCAGGATTTTGACAGGTGTTCTACTTGGCAAGGACTCCAGTATCAAGATGCAAGAAAAATGGGATGCCCATCCACTCCCTATGCTTCCCAAGGAAAAAAATTATTTGTACAGAGTAAGAGTCTATGGCAAAACCAACTTATCTCACACAAGTCTCATTTCCAAGCAATTATTCATAAACAAGTTCTTTCAAATGAAGAAGAAAAGAGTTTAGCAGTTTTACGGTCTGAGTGGATTCTTTTTGTAAGAAGTTCAAAATCTCCCATCTTCTTTTTCGTGATACTGAATTGTCTGTCATTTCTCCAATCTTCGGTTCCTCATGGGAGAGGTAATTAAAGTGAAGAGGGTCATAAATTTTGCTGCTTGGTAACATAAGCAATGTCTCCCTAACTTAAGCATCCTCACCATAAAGATACTGCACCAAAAGAAATCCCTGCCCAGCCTGACGTGTTAGACAGCTGAGTCACCAATACTTCAAGTCAACAGAACTCTAAACCACATTTTTGATAATGAAGAATTTCAGTGATGCATTAGAAGTGCTTTTAATAACACTCTGACCTGTAGATCTGACAAGCTGAACTTTATCTGGGACTGCTGCAAATGTCTACTTATTTCATAAGAACTTCAACAGAAGGAATATGCAACAATGCAGTCTGTGCTGGTAGTGACTGTTTTCAAACGCAGGGTTTTAAATGGTGTTCTAGCAAAATGATTTGCAAGAGTACAAAGAATAAGTCCTGAAATTGCTTTTCAATGTAGTTTATTAACTTTTTAGAATGTAAGATCCAAATTAGGACTTTATGATCCTCTAATGCCAAATAATTCAGACCAAGTCTAAGCAGCTACATGAACTGGAGCAGGTGTACAGAAGGTACACTCCATGCTTGAGGATACAAAGTATTAAAACTGAGAAGAGGCCCTAGTTCCATTGTGGAAAAAAAATAATTAAATTTACTAAACCAAACACACTCAGGCACAGAGGCTATGAAATTATGGAGCAGTCTTAGAGTGACAGTACTTTCTCCCTTTGTCAAATTGCTACAAAGTCCTTTCTTGTTACACAAAGCAGAGTCAGGACTCGACTGTCAAAATATCAGTGCTGAAGAAGTCCAGATTGGGTTCTCTCTCTTCAAACAGTTACAGGGACAAGTTCCATGTCATTTGTCAGCTTCCTCTGTTAACATCAAGGAAGTCCTGAGCACCCTTAATGCTGTGGAAACAATCATCCTGCGGTAAGAGATCACATTGCTGGTGGAAGCATTAGCAATTTTCACACAGGTAGTCCTTACCAGAGATATGTATATCAGAGAAGATCTGATATAATCGAACCTGGTTTAGACTGGCCATCTGGAAGAAGCCACTTTCACACAGGAAAATTTGTATGGTGCCCAGTGCAGCAGTTGTCTCAGGAAAAAGAAAAATAAAAACCACCATCGGAAGAAGTTGTAATGATTCAGGCTTGGAATCTTGAGTAATTAACTTCAGTTTCACTTGAGAACTGAGGGAAAAACATTTTTCCTTTTTCCAGATCTGCTACAAATACTCATTTCAGCATTAAGTCTGCTAGATGTAAAACTGATGGAATGCTAGCTGGTCCATAAAGGGTTGTACCAGGTTATCTGTAGCAAAGTAAAAAACTAGCCCAAAGGTTATGGAGATTGGAAGAGCTGGTAAGGCCTTCTTAAAGATGGCAAGAAGCAGAAGTGTAAGGCACAGACCCTGAGGGGAAGGGAAAAAAAATAAAACAAAACACAAAAAACACGGAAAAATTAGGGAACTCTGACAAGCAAAAGATTATATATATATATATATACACATTAGTCCCTCAGAAATAAAATATACCTTTTATGCCTTCCTAAACTAAAGGTTTAAGTGACAGATGCACAGCCAATGAAAATCACAGCTAAAGTTCTCACCAGTTTTCAGTCCGGCCACCCAATAAACAAAGATAAGGATAAAATGTAGCAGTTTTAACTTTGTCCCAGAGGAACAACAGAAACTATTCCCATTATAATGTTATACTCACAATTAATATGGCTACAAAACACGCTAAAGTTGTATTCCAGTCCCCACTTGCTGTAGCAGAGGCTTTGCCAACAAGGACACTGTAGAAAATGAAGTCTCCTAAACCGAGCTTTACTCCTCCTGCAAAGCGAACATACAGCAATATTAAGTATCAGTCTACGAATATTACACATCAGTAACTGTCAAAAAATAATAGTTTTACATTAACTAGGAGGAAGACTCACTAAAAATAACATTTTCAAAATTACTACCACTCCTGAATCAAGAAATAAACTCCTGTGAAACAAGATGGCTTAGAAACACTACTCAATTAATTCATCCTATAATTAGAATTTTCCAATATTCCTAGTCTCCTGAACATATAATGTAACATATACAAACTCAGATATTTGTAATTGTATTTGTGGAGGGGTGCCCACTTTCCACTGTCTTGTCAAATTCAACAGAATATTGAAGTGGAATTCCTTGGAGCTGGATGAGGGAGGGGGGGAAAAACAAATAAATCCCTTACAGATGATGTTTCATTGGCCAGTTAGAAATCCATACACAGCAAAATAGTCCACTGGCTTCCCATTTTTCCTACAGAATTCTTAAAAAGGTAGTTCTTTAAAGCACTTATGTGTAATTACATATAACAGAGGCAAAAACTCAACATACTTAGTCCAAGATGTGAGGTTTAGGAAAATTCATGAGTTAATGTCTTATTCTTTTAAATAGTAATTACCACCTTAGCAAAACCTCTGGAAGCAAAATATTCCATTATTTCTGGAAGCACTATAAAATTTCCTGTACACCAGTTCACTGTCTGAGCTTTTAGTATAAGATATTAAGTAAGAAAGGCCAACA
The DNA here is from genome assembly GCA_035583235.1 of Hafferia zeledoni. NCBI lineage: Eukaryota > Metazoa > Chordata > Aves > Passeriformes > Thamnophilidae > Hafferia > Hafferia zeledoni. The sequence continues at coordinate 27,623,383 of JAWWEV010000167.1, forward strand.
TCAGGTGGCTATTTTTGTTAGGCCTATTGGTTATTTTGGCATACTACAGTCCAGCACAAAACTCACTTTAGAGTTCCAAGAGGAACTCAGAACATCAAAAGAGAGGTGTATGCTTGGTAGATCACTGGGGGGAAAAAGGAAAAAGAATGGATAAAAGAAAAATGGCAACGCTACTCTCTTTCAACAGGCCTCCAATAAATGTCTAGAACATTGCATTCATGAAAAGCTCTTAAGCACTGAAACACACCTGAACTGCTGAAACATTGCTTTCTACAGAATGTTTAATCTTGAGGCAAAAAAAAAAAAAAGGCTTATGACTGCATTTACAGAGCCTATAATACAAAAGAGGTGATGCACAGCAAAACACTTCAAGGAAAGGACAGAAGCGAATGCAACTGACTGTGTAACAGTCTGAGAACTGCTCATGCTACTAAAGTTTTGAGCCTGTGCATTGAACTAAAGGGCAATTTGGCCAATGCAGAGAGGATGACTAAGACAGACTAGATACAGATTTAGCAAGTTTTTCAGACACAGTATTCCATACTCACGTTCCTCAGGGTCTTCACTTGTTTGAGAGTTGCTGGGCAGAGCCTGAACAGCAGCACGTGATTCAGGTGTTGATTCGATGGGTCCTATTCTATTGTCTCTTTGTTGCTGCCACTCCTGACTAAAGCCACCATCATCTGCTTCAGCATCTGCATTCTGAGTCTGCCTTGCCGGAGCTCAAAGGAAGAAAAGCATTTAAGACCTCCTCCAAAAATGTGCTTTCTAAAACATGAAAATCTCTCCACATATCGGAGAAGAATGAGGAAAAAAGAGGTACGCCATAATATTTAGCAACATCTAGCACTGACACACACAATCATAAAACATTCTCACTTAGGATTTAATACTTATTTAAACAATCAGGAGTCAATGTGCACTCTGCAGTCACAGCATCCACATGTTGCACTCAAGTCCTAGTATTCCAGAGTACTTCCACATAACAGTTCAAGTTCTGTGGTGACCTAACTTGAAGACCACAATTTAAAGAATAAACTCTCATCTATTATTTCATGAGCTTTTTTAGGCAACACATAGCTTAATTTTCCCATAAAATACAAAACTTGACCGAAAGTTATGTAGATGTAGATTCCCTCAAGCACATTCAGTTCACAAACTCTACTCTGCTTTAAGAGCACACATAAATAAACAAACCCCATGTTTTTAAACACTTTTCTGTTTAATACAAATATAAATGAGTTAGTATTATACTTTATCTTCCCAATATGCCAAAACTTTAGCTCCGTCAATAATCGTCTATTGGGAGTAACTCCAACACCAACACCACGGACCCCGGAAAAATGAATGCAAGAACATTAACTGCACAATAAGGAAGCAATTTCTAAAGTCTCGACAGATTCATCACTCCTAATTAGGCCTCCATGCTTTCACTCTTCTACAGCAACCAGGACACTTAAGAAACTAAAAGACAAGTATGCATAAGCAACTATTCCAATAAAGTGATAACTATAAAGGCTTGTCAAAGAAAAACTCACCTTGTTTCTCGTAAGTGGAGTTTTTGGGACCTTTCCGTTGGGCTTCTGGATCTTCCTCAGCCATGTTCACCAGCCATATCATGGTTGCTGTTAAAAAAAAGACAAAACACAACCACATAGCTAATCACATTTTCAGATGTATGCAGTTCTGAGATGGAATGGATTGATGCTAACACTTTCTCAGTTTTCGTGGGTTTTTGTGATACAACTACCTTTTCCAACAGGCAATTTTACTCTCATTAAAGCACAGTAACATCTGGAACACAGCCAGTACCAGCGACAACACACATTTACAGAATTTGGTGAAAAAAATTTTATTCCTACTAGGTGTTGAAAAAAATGGCAACAGCTGTTGCCAGAGAAATTACTTTTATATATGAGGCTCACTCTGAAAATCTCAATCAACAATTTCTTTACTTTTTTTTCATTAATCAGTTCTTTTATCTGCAAGTAAAAATGCCTGTTAACACTGGAACTGAATTATGTTAATTCAGAAGCAGCATCTGCATCAAAGTTAATTGCTCTCTGCCTCCATCATCACAAAATATTCTCCAATCTGGAGGTAACAAAATGCTGTGACACTCAAATGGTGTACTTTAACTGAGGTTTGTGGTTTCTCAGCGTTATTCTCTTTTGTCAGAGGAGAAGTTAACAGGCAGCTATGCACAGTGTAAGTAAAACAGAGCAAGAGTGACAGATGAGGAAACCTCTCTCCTTTCTCCACTGTAAGCTCTCCTTGAAGGAGCCAGTCTACAGCACCCTTCCTGCTTCAAACACAAGCCTGTCTGGAGCACCAGTAGAGTAATGACTTATGATTAGCCTATTCCACTGGATTACACCCAGCAACATGGAATTTCAAACAGTGGAATTAAGTACTAATTGCTACACAGGTCATAACTGCATGTTTAATCAGTAGGTTATTTTTCACAGTTGCAGGGAGAAACAACATACCAAAAAAGACAAGCCCTGGAGGAAACAGACCCGTAAACAAATCTCTTCCTAGAAATTTCCCACATTCAGCAGGGTAATACACAGGTTATTTAAGCATTGAAACCTGGTAATATTTTCTGAAAACAAGTATTCCCTTTGAATAGGCTTAATTCACAGCCTAGTGACACGTTACTTTGTCCAAAACAAGATCTGTTACCATTTTTCACGTTTGTATTTTATAACATCTTGGTCAAATGATGTTCCACATTTCTGAGTCAACAGTGAAAGGAAAAATGAGGCCTAAGTGAACAGACCAAAAACTCCAGCTGAAAAACATCTTAAGAAAACAGAGAAAAATGAGAAAATCACTTCAGCTAAATAGGTGATTGCAAGTGTAAAGAATTTAACAAAAGGTACTTACAGGAGTAAATAAGTGCTGGAAAGAGAGTTTCATTTCTCTCTTGAGCTGTCTCAACTAGCATACGAAGAGGGCCTTTGGGACACAGGACAGCAACCAAATCTGAAAGGAAGAATGAACAGATCTTACGTCACTGCAGACATACCTAAAATATTTTTTTTCTATAGCACTTGCAGAGACTTAAAATAAAATAAAATGCACTCTGAACACAGGCTTCCAAACAGCCACTGGCCACAATTTTGTATCCTACAGGAATACTTTTTAATATTCTTAGTTATACAACCTATTTCACATATTACTGTAATTCATATACAAATTTTAAAATGCAGTATTTCTCACTAAAGATATTAACTGCATATGCGTCTGTGTGTGTCTGTTGACTTGCAAGTAATTCAAGACAGCTACTGTTCAACTAACATCTTGGAAATATCCAAGCTTGCTTTCTACAATCAAAGCTTTTCGTAACTTAACTTCAATGTTAAAACAAATTCTAAGAGACCAGGCGAGGCCTACATAACTTCTATAAAGTAGTCATGTTTGGACAGAGCTCTAATATTGCTACTAACTTTTGCAGTTGTCCCCTCATCATATGTCTTTAAAATAATTTGAAACCAAATCTGACACCAAAAGAAAGAGTTTACTCATCCGGAGGTCTATGTTGTACAGAGCAGGCCTTCTGCACCTGAGCTACTGCTGGCACTACTGCTGGCCCCACTCAAGTAAAGAATTCTTGGTGTGGGGTTACAGGCTTTGAAACTTATATCCCTTTACTCAAAACAACTGCATTATAGTCTTGTAAGTTTATCTTAAAAGTAATTTTGTTTTGCGGTCACTGAATAAAGGCTGAATGCTTGGAATACTCAGATTTGTTTCAGTCATACAAAGGGTGGAAGTCAGGATGGGGGATGGGAAGGTGCCTTAATGTGCCTTGTGATCCATAAGCATACACAGAAGGGACAACTTCCCTCCATCTGAAGAAAGAGGATACTTAAGGAAAACACTGACACATCAGAGCTAACCAAATCTTACTTACTGCACAGATTCTCAGTCTTTATCATTATCAATGACTTGGAGAGTACACATCCATCACACTTACATGCTTCCAAAAAAATGCAAATTATGAGCATGTCTTTACTTATATGTAATGTTTTAGTTACGTCTAAGTACCTGAATTTTAGTCTTGCCTGAGAATTAATCAGTATTTGGGATACAGTGATCTTCTTACCAAAATTGTCCAGTGCCCCCTACAGCTTCATGAAAAAAATACATCTAGTTTTTGATGGCTTTTTTCAGCCATCATTCTGAAAAAGCATAGTAATTGATAATTGTAACAATTTTCTTTTATTAAAAAAAACCAAAAAACAAAGGAAACAGGTCTCACACCTATATCCTTCTAAATGTAAAATGACTTTGAGCAATGCAAACTGCCCTTAATCCTTCCTTGCTTCCTTCTCATTATATTATCAGGCATGGATTAGGTGGTTGTTTCTATGTTCAGAAATTGGAGCAATTTGTAGGTTGGGTAGATCTACAGTTGTATGGGACTGTACACAAACAACAAGCTCCTAAATTCTGAATGCACAAGAGTTTCCAAGAATTCTTGGAGAAAACGAGAAGCTGAAAGTTCTCCCCCTTCATAAAAAAAGAGATCAGAAGAGAAACATGGGTCTCATCTCCTCCACTTTTGAATTACTTCAATTCTCCTCTCCGAAGAATCTGAGCCCAGAAAACATGCAGGAAGATGGTATCATACAGTCACACAAAGCCCTCAGCTGGAGGGTTCTGACCTCAGATTAGATCATGATCTTATTTCCGAAGTCTGTAATCATCCTATCTGCTACTTTGAATGACACCCCCCCACACACTTTTTTTAAGGTCTAGTCAGACAAGTGCAAAAGTTATGGAACAGAAGACATTCCTGCTATGTACCTGTTACTATGCCTTGCCCCCAAACTTACCATACACTGAAATGACCGCCAGGATAAGCCACGCAGTCCATTCAGGAAGGTACTTAATGAACACCAAGGCCATGAGAGCACTTATCATAATGAGATATGCCTGCTGGAGCCTTAGAGGACCCTTCCAATGAATACAAATCATTCCCACAACACCGAAGTTCCAGATCATAAGCGCCACTGTAATGTAGTCCATGGCAACATTGTAAGTCTTAAAAACCTCACTAAAAGGAAAAAGGAAAATAACATGGATTGCGTTTGCTTAAAACAACCAAAAAAGTTACAGATGCAAGCTTCAGAATATATTTTTAAAAATTTTCTGATACAAGGCAGTGGCACAAATGTAAAATTCTGCGTCCAAATAGTACTTAACTATTCTTCACAATGGGAATAATTTTACCAGTGTTTGCTTCACACCACCTCTCACTTTTCTGAAAATTTTCTTTAATGTTCTATTTCCTTCTCAGTCAAATCAGAAACTGACAGGAAAGGACATTACTGCAAAATCTGCCATTTTGATAACACTCACAATTTTTAAGAATCAGAATAATCAGAACTTGTGAGGTTAAAATGGATCTTTAAAGGCATGCAAACAGATGTTTCTCTACTTATGGGCTGCATGTAGAATGCTTTTCTAACTTCAAAGTAGGTATACATGTTTTTTCTATTTTAGTCTTCACCACAAAGCAAAAAGCTTTATTTTCAGGTGAGTCATGTCACTGTCACACCAAATCCTAAAAACTAACTACGATCCTCAATAAGAAAAACCAAAATAGACAAATATGTTGTCACCGAGTCACAGGTGACTTCACTGACCCAGGGAAGGAACGATTGTGATGGCTTTTTGCAGACTCTGCTGCTACCAATCCATCAAGCCACTAAGAACCCTAGAATTTGCATGACACTTTCCTCCAGGAAATTTGTCTTCTGTAGCTGTCAGTTGACCTTTGAGATGTAAAGTGTTAACAGGATGTCCCTTACTGTCATCATGTATAATTGGTTTACAAACTGCTCCCCCAGTCAGTGAACTTCTACAAAAGGAAGCCAGCACTGCTGTCAGGCAGCAGGGACAGATGAAGGCATTGCCTTGTATTGTTAATTAAGTCATTGTTAAGGTTAGAGACAGTACTGACCAAAAAAGGCATCACAGATCACTTTTGGCAAAAATCAGTGACTGAAGGAACAGCATTTTCTCCTCTCAAAGACCAAATTAAATAAGCTTCTTCAGATAGAAGTGTATTTATCATCAAGTGGTACAAAAATATACCCAGTGAATAATTTCATGACATAACTCTAGCTGATCAGGTTGCTCATTTTAGACAATACCAAATACCACGGACAACTCTTCTTGATGTCTGAACAAAGGCCTGCTTCCAAATTTGAAAAGCACTGAATATATTTTGGTGAGATAGTAGATTCCTTTCCACCACTCTCTTTGCATATACAGCCTTGGCCCATACAGCCCAGCATCAAAGCCATGATGTAAACAACAGCCTTTGAGTCATATGGCTATGAAAAATTAAGTTACCAGAAGACATGCCAGCAGAATAAGCAACTCCTTGCAAGATAGCTCTTCTGGTGATGCATGTGATTGACACCTTCTGTACAATATCCGGTGCACTATAAACCCACAAAATATCACTTGGTGTACTCTATCAATCTACATAAAACTAAAAAATTAATTGCAGTCGCTTACTCACTATCATTCTTCTTAAGATTCAAGGCCTAGTTCTAGACTAAATACATAAATAAGGTGATAAATGAAAAATAGCATACTAATGCTTTAGCTCACTTACCCCAGGTAGATGAATGAGAAAAAGAAAAGCAGCAAAAGAGAAGAAATGATAAGCCAGCCATGGATCACCTAAAAAAGAAGGTATCAATACAGATATTTTTAGACTTGTTAATTTAATGTCTACAAAAAATGCTTATAAGGTTATTTTCCCTTTTGATTAAAGGAAGAGAATTATTTAAGAGATGTCTCTCTTCAGTTGCTGCTAAATTCATATTTAGTCTCTACACATTTCTGTATTGCAATTTACACTCAGGAACTTTAAGCACTCTCTAGTCTTTCAAAAGAGGTTTTTCAGCTCTATTGAAAAACACTACGTGCATATGTTTAGACCATTTTTATACCAGTGGCATTATAACATACCACAAGTATCCAGAAATAAATCAGATGGAAAACCTGGTTTGTTTTTGTGCTGCTCTGATTCCAAACCATTTTCAGAACACAGTTATAGAATTAAATGCTGGAACCCAGAAAAATCTTCAGTGCTTATCATCGATGAATGACTGTGTAAGGATTTCTATACTCTCAGTCACTCATTTATACACATAATCCCTAATTTTGATATGAGAGTAGACATGTATGCCCAACAATTTAATAAAGAACAGTTCAGTGTTGTACTGGGCAGAGACACATGAAGATTGAAATTTGGAAATGACAGGCACTTAGAGTTTGCACTGATGAAAGCACATACCACTCTTATGGTATTTAGTGTGCAAAATTAAAAAATAAGACTGAAGAGCCCTTCAACTCCAGCAATCTCTGAATTGAGAATGACACATATATCTTCAAAGTCTCAACACAGAATCATATATATAAAACCTGACCCAGCACTGCAAACAGATACCAAGTCAGAAACAACAATCTAGAAATTAAAGTTGCATAAGGAATCCTGCTTTGAACAGACATGCTCAGTGGAAAATTAGCTGTATATGTACACCAGATCAAAGTATTCAAAAACTGTTAAAAAACTGTGTTCTCCCTTTGTGTAGTAGAATGCATCTTATGCTACAGTTCTTGAAGTAATTTGCAAAAGCTAATTTAAAAGGAATCACACCTATGTAATGCAACCAGGACTTTCCAGTAAGTTAGGAATCTGGCTATTACAGTTAACAATTTAGGACATTAATAATTTGGTGCATTTAGTCTAATGCTAAATTTTTCATAAGCATTTCTAAATTTCTCAGCAATTTTTGAAACTTTCATTCTCCTCCTTCACACTGTCTTTCAAAACAGGTTCAAATTCAACCTTCGAGCTAAAAAACCTGTCATTTAAACTTCCTAATCTGATAGACTGGCTTTTGCTAATGTGTTCTCAAGAAGACTCAAGAATTTCCAATATACACAGTAAAGCACGGTGCCTGTAAAGATGCTGCAGGAAAACTGCCAAAGTATCTGTTTCAGTATGGAAAATCCTAACCACTCATAGCAAGGCAAGTGGGGAAAGAAACATACAAAAGCTGAAGACTGATATGTACCTGAAACAGAACCCAATTTTCCAACAAATGTAAAGCTACTAAGTAGTGACCTACCAAGAGTAATTTTGTCTGTAAAATTCGTTGAAAAAATTTTAAGAAAATGGCAAAGAAAGCTGTCATGACTCTTATCTGTAGTTTTTCTATTTGTAACATAAGCTCTTAAACTTTATCACTTAAGAAAACAAAGTGAATAGCAATGTTTCATCCTAAAAAACAGTAACATGCTAACAGTGCCAAACACCAGCAAACTTACACACACTTTGCATAACTACTGTTAAAAGTACTAACAGAGGTAGTTTCAAGAGTTGATCTAAGATGACCTTTTCACATACAGATGTTTTATTCTCAGTATGTACCTCATTTACTATAGCATTTTCCAGATCCTCAGCCTCTTTTCATACCAGTGATTTTTCTAAAGTATTTCTTGAAAGGTTTGGTCAGTGTTTTCCTAGCAGGATACCACAACAGGTTTGTTGCCTTCTCATTAAAAATTTTCATTCTTCATTTGATAACTTCAACACTAATTGATTGATGATACAGATTTGGCTTTGCTTGCAATAATTTGAATAAAAACTAAGGATGGACAGATAATGAAGATTAATTAAAATGAGCTACAGCAGTCAGACTTAGGCTAGGCAGACTAAAACAATGAAGAATGCAGAGAATAATAAAATAAATTAAAAAGAAAAAGCTAATCAAATACAATCCCTTTAAACATGCTGTTTCTGGTTAGATTTAGGAGCTAGAATTAGGATCATGCTTATCACATGCAGGACAAACACAGGAAGCTAATAGCAGTGAAGCTGAAGTTGCATAAGGAATCCTTATCCCTTCTTCAAAGGAGTTTCCAAATAAAAATCTTGTGAAGATAAGCAAATTATCACTACCAGATGGAGACCTTATGTTCTTTCACTATAAATTCGATTCCCCACAATCTAGACTACATTCTACATACAGAATTGCATACTAAATAGAATTCCATGGAGAGGTAACTACATTTTACAGCATTCGGATACAGCAGCCTAGAAATAGTGTTAGGAAATCTAAAAATAAGTTGATGATTTAATGTAATTAGCATACAATAGCACTACAGGAAATTTCTGGTATCTAATCATTCTAATTTTTTAGCAGAACAACTATTTTTGTAAGGAGAATGTGCTTTGTAGGGTCAAGAACAAAGCCAAAAATGTGAAAAGCTTAGTAAAAACTAGTCCATGCCTTCAGTACCTGAGGAGAAGCAATTGGTTACTAAGTAACCGGGCTAAAGCACATTGGCTATTTGACTTCAAAAGAATGAAGAGAAATGGCAGTTTAACAAGAAAACTGTCACTTCAGATTTAACACCACATTGCGACAAAAGAGAAGGTCCATACTTTAAAACTCACTATTCCAACACGTATGCAGATTCAGGCAAAAGTAATTTTCCCAGTCACTCCACAGATACTTTGTAAAGGGGTTTCACCCACAGACATGAAGACCAAAACCATTGTTCCCTCTTGAAAACAAAATGAAGTGAAGCAAAGCTTTGAATCCCACTGTCTGTATCACAATTACAAAACAGATTCAAGGTACTGTCTGCATGCTGGGAAGTTTTATTAGGCCAAGCCTTGTCAAATGGGTCATTAAGACCAAGACAAACCAGGAATTTTCACAGACAGCTCCTGCCAGGTAACTGACATTGTGATTATTCATGATAAGCCTGGACTCTGCCTAGATTACATCATTATATGATTGCACCCTTTCACAGAAGAGCCTCAGAGTCTGTGTTTGCCATATCATCTGGCATGTACAGCCATGCACACATCACACTGATGGGAGACATCTGTACCGGGGACACGGTGGGCAGAGGGGAGTCCCTGAAAAGCCCCAAAGAGAGTTTAAATTGTAGGACCAGGTCTGTCCTTTGTATTTCTTGATCACAGAAAGATGTCAGTGCCTGAACATTTCAAAAGAATAGAAAGCAGTCTCCCTAATTCTAGCTGACAAACAGATGGCAGTGTTAGCACTGGGCCTTTGCCTCGCTTTGTGTCAAAGGAAGAGAAGCCACAAAACTGAAACAGTGAATTGAATTACCAGTTCTGCGACTTTTGCTGACTAATCCTTGATAACCCTTCATTTTGTTCCATTCTCTAAATAGTCTGTACTAATCAATAAAACTAGCACCACTACTTACCTTGTAGCATCTGTATTTGTACAGCACAACCAGGAGTATGGTCATGACAATGATAACACTGATCATTATGGCCGCGTTGAGAATTGAGTTCAGGGCTCTCTGTCCTACTGTCTCTGTCTCTTCTGTGAAAGGAGTGTAGATGCTACAACAACAAAGAGTCAACTGAAGTCACACTGAATGCACAGATATTTCTGATATATGAGGCCAACATCAAACAAAATTGCAGCAATCTTTCAATTCAGAGCTGTAAAAGCTGTTAGAAAATGGCAAGGAAAAATTTGAAAGGTGGCACAGTATCATATTAGGTGGCCTTTAATAAAAAAAATTCCTTAGAAGACTTGCCTGTCGTACATTCTTAGATTGCTACTATTTCCTGCTTTGTAAAGCAAATGAAGCCCAGAACTGCCCACTCTGTAACATGGCTACTCCCATGCTGTGTGCCATTCCCACTCTCCCATGCCATCACTCACATGCCAGTCAGTGCAGCTGGAATTTCACCAGCACACCACCTACAGGTTCCCATGGAAGGCTCCCCTGTGATATCACATAACAACATATAAACTCAGCTCACTCTTTCCTAAAGAAATACAAATCCCTGTGCGAACTACTTCATTGTGAGAAGAGAAGCCAAGGCAGTAAGAAAACAGTTATCATAAACTCCAAAAAAAATGTCTTTGATCGACAGCTTTTAAAGTGAAAAAGAACATTGTGTTTTATTGAAACATTTTATGACATGCTTATGTTATACAACCATTTCAAAACCAAACATACTTTGAACCATTTTGTCTGAAAATTTTCACAGTGGAATATTTAGACTGATTTTTAAGGCCCATTCCAACCCCTTAACATTCTATGCTGTAGTTTCTGACAGGCTCAGTGCTCTTCTTTCATCTCCTTTCTCTCATACAAGCTTCACTAAAATTGCCTTTTTTTGTTTAACATTAATGTTTTACCAAACTCCCCCCAAAACTGTACCCAGTCAACTGCCAGGAAAGTTTCTGTAATTGCACCAAAACTTAATCTTAAAAAGCTATATTCTCCTTGCATTTGAATTTCTTTATCAAATAACATGGGCAAACCAGAACCTGGGACACAGCTTATTTCATTTAAACTAACAGCTTTGTTCCTTTTCCAAAACGTTTGTATTCTATCAGAGTACAACTGAAATGGCTTTGGTTTAGGATTGAGTTTATTTTATAAATACCACAGGGCATGATGAAGTATTAAAATAAGGACTAGGATTTGAATCAAGCAGTCACAACCAAGATATTATCCCCACTGATCACCAGACAGACAACCAACCTCAACAGTACCACAAACTAAGAGTCTGGTTCCCAGAAGGAATGAAACAAAACTATCTTTGAGTTGGAGAGGGGGAAAAGTGAGGCAAGAGGGAGCTCATTGCTTGAAATAGACTCCAGAAGAAATGGAGTTAGAAGAAAATTATCTGAGTCCGTTGAAAAGATATGGGAAAAAATTGATACATACAGCTGTCCATCCTTGCGTGTATAAAAGCTGACAGACTTGATAGTTGCCACAACGACCACCATGCAAAGCGTGACAGGTACAAACAACATAATCACATGTTTTGCTCCATATTTCAGTGTCAGCTCTTCATCTTCGTCTTCATCTTGCTCCACCACTTGCTGAGTGTTGTTTTGTGGCTGCCCATTGGTCTCAGACCCGGAATGGTCATTTCGTCTGCGCTCGTTGTTATCGTGGCGACGTCTTTCACTGTTGTCATTCTGCAACACACAAGAACCAGTTTCCTCAGCAACTCTCCACAAACATTCTTGTACACTAAGCTAAACATGACCTTGAGGAGGAAACATGTAAGGTAGTATTTACTGTCAAGAGCATGTGCCACAGCAGGGACTTAACCAACAGTAATTAATTCCATCACATAGTTATCAAAGAATTGGAGCACAGGATTATGTTAGAAACATCTACATTAAAAAACAACAACTATGAGAAGGGTGACTGCATCTAAGAGCCTATGTCACCTTTCCTTTTTCCCTTGGCTCAAACTACAGTTGAGACAAGGGTGCATGACAGTAGAATGCCCATAGCTTGACAAGAACTAACTGTACCAATTCCTAAGAATAATGCCGAACAGACATTTACCATCCCTTCTCCACGAAAGTCCCAAGAAAATGTTGACTTTCTTTACTATGTTACTCCTACTACAATATACTAAGTAGAATATATGTTAAGGTCATGAGATACTGTGTTCTCACCTTTTTAACAAAAAGAATGACACATAAATGGTGATCAAGCACAAGTAATTCTCAGTCTTTATACTGAGATTTGATCCCAAAGTTTTAGCGTGGTGAGTTAAGCACATGACTCTCTCTCCTTTCCCAAGGATATTGCTGCTACATTCTTGCACTGGCATTGAAGAAACTCCACCACTTTTGTCAAGGAATACCAAAGAACCTCCTACCCTTCCTCATACTGCTACATGAAACATCAAGGGTATAATTCAAACACAAAGACAATGGCAAACTTGTAATGGAAGCAAAACCACAAATTAGGAACATCACCTATAAGTAAATGATCAGGCCCCATGTCAGAAATCTTTTGCACCCTCTTCAAGAAGCCCCACGAGGAGGGGACATTCACCTTTTACATGTTGTGTGCACATACAGAGAACACAACAGGAGGGTGAGCTATGCTTCACCTCTTCTGGACTACAAAGAAACAAAACCATTACCAGACACTCTAAACAAATACGAAATGCAACTAGTCATTTTTTCAGTGTATTACCATGTCCAAAGTCAATGCTGTACTGTTCAAACTCAAGAGGTTTAACAGAAGAGATAAAACACAAAGATTTTTGATTCCTTACAAAATGCATCTCATTTCTTCAGAATTACTTATCTAAAACAGTTCTGTTTGAGTAAGTGCACTAAAGTAGCATTAGATTAAAAGGCACAATAACCTGAAGATACCTTTGGCAATACCTTTAACATATCACTCAGTTTCAGTAAAATTGATCTAGACATAACATAGGGCATTGAAAATAACCTAATGAATATCTCCTTAAGTATTCTTACTCATGTAGTTTTCTCCTTAAATATGCAGTGTTAAAGTCTAATTACCTGCTCTCAGTAGCATTTCCAAACATAACTGCTGACCTGTATCTCACTAACTCACAGCAGTTTTTCGATAAATCAATCATGACTTTGGAGATTCTTTATACAGAATTTTCCCAGCCCCATCCTCAGAAAAGATAAGATCCTAAGTATACACCCAGGAACTCACAGTGGGGTTTTTAAAAGCATTTAAGTGATTAAGGAGCAGAAGTCCCTGGACTTTGAACTGCAAATACTGACACTCCTAAAACCCTGGTTGAAGCATTACAACTTCCACAACTCATGAAAAATCTCTTTTCACAGAACAGTACAAAACAACAATATGCACCCAATGCTTTGCCTTTTTGGTGGCACCCTCAGGATCAAGCTCAGAAGGGTTTCAAGATCTCTACTCTAAGAAAATTTATTTTCTTTTTCAAAAAGGAAATGGAATATAAGAGGAGAAAAAATATAAACTAAAATAGTCTAAATTAAACAATTAAAATTAGGAGACAAACATTTTCTGACTTAAGGTTTTAACCTTAATTTGAATTTAGTATCATTAACTTAAAATACATCCTGAAAAACATCTTGGATACAATATTATTTCTTACTAAATGAGAGATTTATATAAATCACATGACATTTTACATAAAGTCCTCACATACAATTATTGAAAGTCTGACAGAAACGGGAATATGGGAGAATGCAAATAAAGAGATCATGTTTAATTAATCTGAAATGCTGGCTGTAACTGAACCTCTTTCTGTACAGGTTATAGACCAAATGTAACATTTTTCACTTTGATAGTAAAATACTCCATTTCTCTCAGTGTACAGCAAGACAACAATAAACTTAACTGTCTAAATAAACTGCCTAAGATGATCATAACACTACACTGGAGATGAACAGAGCCTTGGAACACAGTAAAGCAGATCCATTATCCAGGTTTCTGCACACTTGCTGAATGTGTTGCTCTTCCTTTGCTGTAATAGCAGTCTTGCATGAGGGAGCACTTGCTCCATCTCTGGAGCAAAAATATAAAAAATAAAAATCTACAGCATTTGCAGAGCAAACAGAAAACCAGCCAATTTAACAGCCTGATTAACTAGCACACTGCTACAAAAAAAGTTGCAAAATCAAACATAAAGAGAAAAACTGAAGAAATTAGACCAATATGTGCCATTTTACTCTCTTTACTAGTTAGGAACAAAGTTGCAATCACAAAAAGCCTTTACACACTGAAACATGGTACATGAAAACCAGAGCAGCATCAAGAGCCATATGAGTTACTCTCTCATTTGCAGTTAAAGCTATAAAATAAGTTGTCCTTTCAGGCTACTAAAGTGTAGCTAAACGTGACATGCGCGTGCCCCACTGCTTAAAAGAACAAAGTGCACTTATATCCTACCTGATCAGTATTAAACAGAGCAGAGGCCATGGACTCTTGCTGAAGTGGAAGCAAAGGAACAGACTCTTCACTGTCCTCAGACATAGTTAAAAGTGAAAATTCTGAAGCTAAAAAGTCAGTAACACCTGTTGTAACACCGTAAGCAAATGTAAGTTACGAACTACGCGCTTTCAGGTGAATAAACAGTATCAAAAGCAAATGATAGTGGTTTCTTTCCTATCAGTAAAATAGTTAATAGCAAACCCAGACCAATCCCCCTGAACCAAGTGATAAAACCCCTAGCATATTTGCTAAGAAGTTTTAGTTATTGTATCCAGATTTATACATCAGGAGCAGACCAGCGTGCCCGACAGTGGGCACAGACTTCAGTTCTCGCATACAACCACTGACATTTAAAAGCCATCATACAGTGACAGATACTGAAGGCTCCTCATCTGTGACTAGAAGAGATGGCAAATTATAGATCTCAGATTTCACATGCTGACTGTTAGCCACAAAAGCCAGACATACTGAAGCAGGAAAGGACTTTTGTACATATGTACAAAAACAAAGTAGATGTTTATGGGGGAAAAAAATCATTACAACTAAGTATCAAAACTAGAGTTATTTAAACATGGAAAGAAAAAGCACAAGTAGCAGTTATTTATCAGTACAGTCTGTTAGTGAGAAGAAAATAGAACCCATTGCTGCTAAGGAGCATCACTAAGTTAACTATAAGGATGGTGAGCCCACAGCTTATTGTTGAGCTCTGCCTTTTTAATATGGCAGAAGAGTTCAATAAAAATTAATCTCTCACCTGTCCAAGAGGAAAACAAATCTTTTTAATTCCCTCTGAAGTGAAAGCAGAAAGGACACAGTAGGAAAGTTCCCACTTTTTCTGTTTTTATGAGCAGTTTCTATAACCAGTAACATCTTAAGTCAGACTGACTTTTTAATTTGAAAATAATTTTTCAAATGTTTTGTATTTTTACTGCTATACCACGATGCTGATCTGACATTAAGACAAGGATTTTTCAAAATTCTACATAAACCGCTGGAGTGTGTAAGAGTTGGATCAGGGATCAGAACATTCTCTTGATTTACTGCCACAAACACGGCTACAAGTGGCCCAGCCTCACTCGAGCAGTTCTGTGTCAAAAGGAAACCTGATATGCAAGAGCTGTAGCAGGAACAAAGAACAGAGCATGACAAATCCAAGAGCCTGAGCACCACACCCAGGCAGATCATCTAAACTTGGTCTTACTAAAACACATACAGTACAATGGTTATAGTTTTAGCAACAGTATGTGGTTAGGTCTTTCAAAGCAATCATAGAAAACTTCATGGTGTGAGTTCTCCCCTCACCCCGCTCCTCAATACCTCAAGAGCTCTGAGAGCACCTTGACAATTATTTACAGTAAGACAAGACAGAGCTGTTCTTCCTGCATAGGAACAGTCCTCCAGTAATAACAACTAAACCCACGCTTCAAGCTCTGCCTAGACTAAAATTAGCTCTGCAATTGAGAAAACTGTGAAACCAAGCAGACCACAGACAGTCTAGATCAAGAGAGCTCACTAAATCCCCTAAAGGTCAATGTCTCACAGTGTGTCCCGCCCCATCTTTTTTTCCTAATGGTTTGGTTGCTCTAATACCACTTTAAACTGGGGGAAGTCTCTGTACATAAAAATGAGTTTAGAACAGCAGATACTTTGCAGTATATTTATTTTGGCACTGCTTATCACCACAACAGCTCAGATAGACAAAATTAATCCCAACAAATTATTCCTCTTGATTTAAGTGCTACCAGGTAATAAAACTGTTTGTTACATACGGTGTTGCTGAGGTGGGTATCGGGGAAGTTTTCTGTCAGCTGCCCATGCTGAAACTGGGGTAAATGCGCAGACAGCTCTGTCATTGGGGCAGTCCTCTGGAAATCTCTTATTTCCACACAAAACAGATCTTGCCTCTTAAGATGCTGAAAGAAAGAAGATGTGTAAAAAGCATTTACTCTTAATATGACCAGGTTGATCCTCCCCTCCTTACCCCAATTTTTGTAGTTCACATAGACCAAATACAACCATTTTCTACCTAACCATGATACCAAACTTCATTGCATCTACTAAGAGGTCATAATAGCGATCTTCCAACACAAAAATAAGAGCCTCTAGATGTTACCAAACTAGTTTGTCAGCCACAGAAATCAGCCATCAACAAATTAATCACTCAAAGCAGTTCTCCATTTCTGCTTGTGCAATAAGTGAGCAGAAGTGCACACTTGCCCAGAAGTTCCATGGTTTTATCTCAGCAGAGTACAATTGCTCCAGGTTGTTCAGTTTTGTATTGCTGATAAGCTCAGGGGTAATTTTCAAGAAAGGATGACTGAGTTACACTTGATCATGTAAAATACAGATATATCCTTAATACTGTAATGCTCTAAGAGTGACCCAATGCTACACAAGCCAGAATTCCAGCTGAGCCTCAAGAACTAACAACTACATAACCCCACCACGTGTAGATACAGCTTTATATGTTCTTCCATAAAAAAGTCAGATGCTAACATTTTCTTATGCAAACATTAATAAACCATGTGCTCCATAAGAAAGAAGGATAAAGCAATATAGGGGAAAGAGGAAGTTTGACCAAAGTTTCATTAAAAAACCCTATGGTTTTAAGAGACAATGAGCAAGCCTAGATAAATCACAGGCTTGGTTTCACAGATAATAAATAATGAATAAACCTCAAGGGTGGAGTGCCAGTCCATCCCTAGTGGCTCTTGCTTCTACCTTGTGCCAACTCCAGCACTCATCAGTCCTCTTTACAGTAAATTTTACTCACTAAAATGTAAGAAAACAAATCCAGGAAAAGGAAAGAATTTTTTTCTGCTGTTTTAGTATATTCAGGTAATGCATGAAGGCATCTTGAAAAACTCTTACAATGGAGGACATCTCAAAACAAAGCCTCTCATTTTGGGCAGCAGCAAGACACAAGTGCTGCAAGACAGAATCTTTCTTAAAGAGTTAAGCCTATTTCCATACTCGCAACGATGCAGAAACTGTTTATTTACAAATAAATACAATTCTAATAAGACTAGGGCACAGTGCTTACTAACTTCAGCAGCAAACTTAGTGTAGCTTACACTAAAGAGCCATCGAGAAAAAACACCAATTTATCAAGTCTAGTGGGAGCATGCAAAGTGTTTGGAAAGACAATGCAGTATTCACTAGAACAGCTCCCTTTCACATTTGCTATTGAAAATAAAGCAGACGTAATTTAAAATATAAAATGCAAGATTGGATGAAAATAAATAAGAATTCCATTGCTCTTACATTTAAAGTTTAGCTCTAATTCTTTGGTTGGGCTACAAAATACAAACAATTTTATTTTAAGCCTACTATTGGTTGAAATTCTCAGTGACAGGCCAACCACAGTTGCAAAAGCTGAGAATTTTTATCTATATGTGGAATATCAGAATGACATTTTTCACATAGCAGCATGTCAAAATTCTAATTAAATTACAGGAGAGAAAACCAAAACTGAACACCAATCACAAAATCCTACTTGAAGACTGGTAAAGAGATCCACCACAAACTCATCAAACAAAAAACCCCTCAGCTACTGAGGAGCAGAAGGGAAGTGGAAGACAGGGAGGAGTAACTGGTGGAAGAGTTTCACCAAAGTGTAACAGACAGACCTCAAAATTCATGGTTTGTTAAAACAATTCCTCTTGAAAACTCAAGAAGGCCAGAAAATGGATTCAGGACATCTTCCCAAAGGCCTTTTTATTTCTAAATAAATGAATACTTTATGCTAAAAACGTGACTATGAATGAATGAAACCAAATGAACTGTGCATAAAAAAACTAAAGTTTTACTTGTTTTACCTGAAAAGGAACTCACCAAAAGATTTTTTTTTCTAATGAAGTTGTTAATATTAAAATAGCCTGTCTGAAAAAAGTTCTTCCTTGCATCCTTTAGTTCTCCTAGGCCAGAACAACAGGAGTGAAAACTGTCGTTATCATGCGCTAACATTTAGCCGAGTAAGCAGAGGTAACACACATACTAAACAGAGGTAACACTCAAGTAAACTCGTCTTTGCTTAGAAGAGAAAGCAAAGTCAGACACAAACACGGCGTTGCTAACCCGTGCTCCTCCTCTCAAATGAGCAGCAGGAACAGCACCCGCGGCTCTGGGGGCACCCCGCGCTCAGCGCTGCCCGGGCCGGGGCAGCCTCCGCAGCCGCAGGGGCGGCCCGGCCGGCGGGGCCCAGCCCGGGGAGGCCTGAGCGGCGCGGGGGGTGCGGGTCAGGCCCTGCCCGGCGGCACCAGCTGCCCCGGCCCGGCGCAGCCCCACCGACCCCAGCCCGCTCTGGGCGCCCAGGGGAGCGGACAGGGACCCGCCCCGGCCCGGGGGCGTGCGCCGCAGGGCTCGCCCACACACGGGGCTCGGCCCCGGGGGCGCAGCGCGCCCGGCCCGCGGACACCGCGCCTTGCCCGCCCCGCCCGGGCTGCCCCGGCCCCGCGGCCGCACTGACCTGCCCGGCTCCCCCTCCTCGGGCTCCGCACCGGCCCCGCGCCGCCGCCCGCCCCGCTCCCTTCCGGCCCACGCCCCGCCCGGCACACACCTCACTTCCGACGGGCCCAACGCGGCGGGACCCGCACGGTGCGCGGCCGGCCCGGCCGCACCGCCCGCAGCGCCGCTCCGGGGGCGCCCTGAGCGCTGCGCCGGCTGAGCGGGGCCGAGGCACGGAGCGGGAGCCGGGGCACAGCCCGCGTTCCGGGGGGCGCGCCGGGAGCGGAGAGCGAGCGCTCCGAAACCCCAGCCAAGAGCAGTCTCGCAAAGGAAATCCAGTCTGTCCTGTTTAACCTGGTACCAAATAGAGCGGTACTGTGACATAATACACTTCTCGGTTGTTTTGAGTTCAGGTCACGTGTATGCTAATAACCCTGTTTTAAAATGGTCCCACAAGAAAGCTTCACGAAGGTAACTTGAAGGAATAACTACATTTCAAAATAAAAACAATACTGAAACTTAAAAGTCAACATGGTATCTTTTCAAGAAGCCTCTAAGTAGACCTGGGACTGGTTTGTGGAAGAAACAATGGCAATTTCAAACTTGAAACTTACCTTAAGTGCATGATCAGTTGAGTGAATAACATACAGAAAACACTATGATGTAGTAAATTCTGAATATTAAAAAAAGGTAAAATCTCTGAGACTATGTGTAATTCTGCATGTTTAAAACAATGTTTTATTTCAGTATTTGACTAGATGAGAGGAAGATCTATGGTATAATGAAATGGCACAGACCTATTGCATCTACATGGTTTGAGTAACCACTGCAGTGCAAGTATCGAGTTCAGTAGGTCATGTACATATGAAATGCATATAAAAGAAGCCATTTTTAGACTGAAAGTGATGTCTAACCATTAACCAAACAAAACTACGTGTAATTTAAAAGGGGGGGGGGGAAACAAAACACTCAAGTAACCAAACATGGGCATACAACTGTACCAGACTATTTCTATTATTAGTATCAGTTTGACCTGTGATGAAATGTCTATTAAACAATACCTTACACTTTGTGTTCTAATTTTTAAGTCTGCATCCAATGTTCCTACACAGGATAATGTGTAAAATATGAAAAAGTGTGATCCAATTGTAATGCAAAACCCAACAACTTCCAGTTTTAAGCATGTCCAGTTTCCAAAATACTACTCCTGCCAGCAGCTATCTGGCAACTCAGTGTAATAAATACATGAAGGGTCTAATGCTTCCCTCTCAGTAACAGGAAAGGATTAGTATTAAGATGCAGGAGTTCAGTAAGAAACTACACTGTCTGTTTGAGGCCTTCCCCCTGCCCACATTCAGAGCTATGATCACCTAGTTAAAGTGATATTTTTAGTGCAGGTCCCTGCTGAAGCAGAATGAAGGAAGGAAACAGCCATGATTAGAAAGACCGAATCAGTATGTGACGAGGTTAAATATTCAAAGAACAAAAAAAGTCAAAAAAAGTCTTTTACTAATTAAAGGTAATATAAAAAATGTGTCATTCTTGGTAATGCATCTTACCTCCTCCTTGTTCTCCATTTCTTTTCAGTGTGTATTAATGGACAAAAATAATTTATTTTGTACTCACATATTTCAAAGAGCACAATTATCAGCAGAATAAGGGCGTGTGTTGTGTCAAGATGTTAAGCCTTACTCCACAGTAAAACCCAGATCAACACCTAATATATCCAGTTCTGTTGTGTAAATACTGGTATTTTTTCATTACACAGCATGTGGAAGTTTTGAAGTCACTTTCCATCACAGAATGATCATGCTATGGCATCATGCACTGAATAGACAGTGGCAACAGTTTCCTACTGTATTTCATTCTGAGCATACTCTTGATCTGTGTATTCACTAACATAATGCATACAGTGGATATTAAATCATATATTCAGACAGTGAAGTGTTGCAGTATTGGCAAAAAAGGCTTATTTTACCCTAGGTTTTCTACCTTTATCTTGAAACAATTCTGATTTATCTTGAAATAATTCTGCTACTGCATGTCAAAAGAAAAAGCTAACAAACAGAAGTTACTTTCTGTATTAAGAACCTCAGCAATACCTAATTTGTGTTCTACTCTCCAGCATCACAGACACAAAATATATTATCACTGAGACATAATAATTTGAGTAAGAGGTAAAAGTGACTTTATACTTGCATTCTGAAAGAAGAAAATTTGCTTAAGTACTTGCATAAGCCAAATGAGAGATGCTGTAGTGAACATTCCTTCCTGCACTACTGAAGAAAACTTCAATTTCCACAAAATTATTTTTTTAGGATGTCCCACTGATTCCATATACTTATTTACCTAGCTATTTAACACTCCAGCTCAAATTTTAAATGTCTTTCTCACCCAGGCACCTTTAGTCTCCTTAGGAAAGGAAGAGTACAAGCTTATGTCCAATGCACATATAGCTGTAGGGCAGAAATAAAATAAACTCAAGTTTCACAATTTGAGCTTGCACTGAAGAATCTCAACCAGGATGTTGGGCAATCTGTCACACAGTGATATTACATTGCATTTGTCACATTTGTATTATTTTACTACTACTAATTAGAGAGAGAGAATGCCATTAACCAGGTCAAAAGGCACTCATGAAGTTCACTCACTCTCTTCTCTGTATGTACTAAAAACAGAGCAAGTTTTGAATTTATTCAGAATTTGAAAAATTTTTGGTGAATGTTGATGCAAAACTGTATGACAGGAATGGGGAAATAATTTCTCAGGGTAACATTAAGTTGCAGAAAAAAATAGGAAGATTGCAGCATATGAGCATGTAAAACAAAACATTCTCATGCAAAAACAAGCAAAACAAAAGTAACATCTGAGAATTACACTTCAAGTTAAAAAAGAACATTTTATGGTGTGCAGTATCACAGGGATGAGAAAGAACATATTGGGATCACACCTAAACTTCCAGGCTTCTGGTCACCTGACATAAAGCAGGAGCTAGTTTTAAAAAACCCCACCCCACCCCTAATCTGCAAACAGTTGTTGATTCAGTAAGCAGTACTAAAAAACTGCATGCTGCACAAGACTCCAAAAGAATATCAGCCCTTAAATCAAATATATACATTTTTAATATCTGAAATATTTACATGGTGGAACCTTTACACGATCCCATTTGTTAAGAACAGTGTTTTCAAGTGTCCTCTTCAGATACAAAGAACTAGTAACTCAAGGTCATAGTTATGTTTTCTGAACAGGTCAACCTGCATCCTTCAGTTAAATACAATATAGAGATACTGGAACACCTTTACTTAATTTGTTTGCTATTAAGAACTGTGTTTTAAAAATTAAAAATATTTTTGAGACAGTTTGCTCCCTGGAATACAGTCCTCCTGCAATCAAAACCGCTCACAGCATAAGATTTGACTTCTTACCCAGGTATGAGATAAAAAAATGCAGTTTACAGTACATGTCATCATTTATACCATATCAGACTATTTATAAAAAAACCCCATACAAACAAGGCAGGAAAATATTACCCTCTTTTTGTGGACAACAGACTGTGTACAGTAGAAAACAAAACTCAGGGCTAATTTAATACAATGGATAAAAACAAGATTTCAGCTTTGTCTGAAAACTTACAGTTTAGTTTTCATGGTTGAGTTTTTTGGGAGTCAGTTACATCAAAACCAGGTGTTTTGTTTCTATAAACTAAAAAAAAAAAAAGTTTTAAAAATAATTTGTTTTCTAAAAAAGCCATCTGGTTATTTTGGAGACAGAAGGGATAGTAGGTAAGGGCTAAAATGAAATTGAGAAAATATCCTAGTTTAAAAAAAAAATCATTAGATAGCACTTATTGAATTGAGGTCCTGCTCTTGTTTTAACTGAGCATATAAAAACTTCCAGCGATTTGCACTTTCTAGGAAAGAAGCAGAGCATCTGCAAGAGATGAACTTCCAGCTTCACTAGTAATTCTAAATGGGGAACAAAGTACCAAGACTACTGCTAGTTCACATCAGAGTGACAAGTCTGAAGGAACACCTTTTCCAGAGTCAGATGAAGAGTCCAAATGAACACACAGAGCTGTTCCATGAAAACAGCTCAAGCCACTTATTTGTAAATTGTATTTTGATCATTATTTAAATAAAAAGAGGGAAAGTATGGCCCAAAAAAAACACTTTCAGTAAAATCCTTTGTCTTCACCTGTAACTGATATAAGTTCCACATTAAGTGCAAATGTATTGCAAAACGGGATTTTTTTTCTTAGTATTTACAAGAATCAGAGTAACATAACAAAATTACCAAAGAACATGTACAGTAGCTGCAGCTTATAAAACATACCAGTAATTGTACCTTGTGTATTATAAAGAGAACCAATGCAGGATTCTGATAACTAATTGTGAAGGTAAAAGGGGTCTCAGAGCAGAGGACAAAAAAATTCACATTTTCTACATAAAAAAATACAGGTCTCAAGTCTCTGAGAACAGAGAAAATTCAAAGTCTTTGAATGATGGGGGGGAAAAAAAAAGCCTGAAACTGAAATGGAATCCTAGAAGCAAGGAGAGTGCTTTATTTCACTAGGCCAATCTTCTTTGCTTCTGTCTCGTATATCAACAACCTCCACATTTTGACTATGAAAACTTCAGCTTCTTCATCTAGTACCTGTAAGAAATACACATTTTATAGATTATTTTTTAGGTTAGGCATTCTACTTGTAAAGACTAATTGTAGATACATCACAACTACAAAGTGGAGGCAGTGTAATACAGATTAAGTCTTCAAGGGAGGGACTGAACAAAACTTCTGTCCTGCATTTATCACTGACTCGACGAGGCTCTAATTATGTATTTATGTAATTCAGCTACTGAGCCCTAAGAGACAAAAGTATCAGTAAACTAGTCTCCAAAAGTGGCTTGGGAAGAGACAGAGAAATGGCAGGCTTGGAAACAAAGTAAGAACAGGACATTCACTTGTGGTATTTTCTCTTACTTATCTCCTAGTCTCCGCTCATTTTCAGCTAGAACTTCCTTGAATATTTATTAAGTAAACTCTCAATGGATTTCTCTTTCCTGAACTTATTATCCAAGCTTTTCTTGAATCCATGCAAACATGGATACATATACACATAACATCTCTCAGGATGTTCCCCAAATCACCTACTAGTCACACCAAGAACAACCCATTAACTTCCGCTATGCATGTGGCTCCTACCAAAAGAGTGGACAATTAGTATTTATTCACCTTTCAGTGGATAAACACATGGTGAAACAGTAGCACTACTTCATAAAGTTTCTCTCTTCCAACACCAGGCAAAAAAACTTTAGTCTTCTAGAGGAAATCACCTTTTTTGCTCATTAATTAGTAAAAGACCCACTAAGCCACTAATACAAATCTAGTTACAAGAAGGAAAAAAGTTTGCGTTTCTGGTACAGTTCTGTTATCATTGATCCTTACATCTTAGGGACAAAACCTTTGTTCTACATTTCCAAATACTGAGAAATTCTGAAGAGGGATTGGTAATTGTACCTGGCTGCTGTAACCACAAAATAATTCAATCAAAACAGTTTTCATATCTAATGTGTGTTTTCTATGCATGTTCTGTGAACACCAAATATTTGTTATGGACTCTGCTATTTTGTGTAATTGACTATTAGCTCAGTAAAATGTAGAAGGCCTATCAGTTACATCATTTCTGCTTACCATGGCAACATCATCCAGAATGCTCTGTGGTGAGCTGTGAGCCATAACCTGAAAGAAACAAATGTTTTTAGATTGAAAACTTAGAACAAACCCTAAACGTTTTTGGACAAAATCCAGTTATGCCCAAAGGATTCTGACTGCTTTGCACATGCAAGAAGTATTTGCAGTTCATCAGGTCCCAGTATTAGCCAAGGCAAAAATTACTATTAAACTGCATCAGAGTCCATCACAGTGAGTGCTAGTTTATGGCTGGTTACCAAAGAAAAATTCCAGGAAACTCCAGAGGTTCACAGGCTATTCTTGCATCTCCAATTACACTTTCCTAATTCAAGGAAGAAGCTCACCTTCCTTCAACAATAAATTTGCCATGGAAGATAAAGGCAAAATTCTCCCTGTATCACTCTTCAGAACTGGATTTTTCATCTACCTGTTAGGTATTTAAATTGTTTTCAGAACCAAATAAGTTGTCTTCCAATATTGCAAAATTTCATTTATTTATATATATATATACACACACACATATATATAATTTAAGCATGGCAAATATTCAACTTCTGCTTTTCACTTTCTACTAACCAACTGTGTCACAAAACTATCACACTTTGCTTTTCATAGAGGAGCCCTACAAGATAAAGCAAGACAAGCTATTACGAACATGAGTACCATGAAAGCTGAAGAGTTTTCAAACTTCCCTATTTATTGATAAAGAGCCATAGAGTTTTCATGAGAGATTAAAAAAGTCAAGTTACAAGAATTTCGCTTGTAATTTGATGGAAGAAGCTACACAGGCTTTAGTTTAAACAAGTCATGCCATGGTTAAAAGGTGTAACAGAATGACTTCTAATGCTAACTCTAAAACCTTGTTACTTGCTTACTACTAAAGGAACAACAACCTTTTAAGAAATTCACCTAGTTAATCCAAAAATGTACATTTTTTAATAGGTTTTGTGTGAATGTAGGGGATAAAGAGCTAGTAGTTTAATTTTTTATGTACACCTATTAAAAAATGTTAATGGCAAATGAGATACTAACTCTGAAATCTAACGATAAAACTACCAGTTAAAACAGCTGTTCTTTCCAACTGGTTCTTCCTTTCTCTGGTTCCATGTTTAACAGATAACAGAGCATCTAACATGTACATACTGTGCATAAGCAAACCTCGTGACTTCACAAAGGAAGCAGAAGATCCTCACCTTAGAACAAACAAAGTCAACTAGCGTGGCTTCTTCTTCACCAATATATTCTATTATTTTCTTGTTGATCCATGGTCTAATTCGACGTTCCATTAGTGTCTGGAAGAAGAAAAACACAAAACCAAAATGAATAATTACCTTAAACTTCACTGTCTTGTATCAACTGCCAGATAGGCAGCTGGAAGACATCAACGACTATTTAGCAAAAGATACATTTTGCTATCAAAGAGATAAGCCTTAGAGATTTGGCACCAGCAAGTCTTTCTGACAGCCACTCAAACATGCTTTTTTCTCCTATAAACTGCTAGACAATATGTAGCAGCAATTCAAGACAGATCAAACAAAAATAAGCAGGCATACTTCAGAATAAGGATTATATATGAACAAGAAAGAGAACTCAAGTTTTGCTTAATTTGATGACAATGCTCGAATCCACTGGGGTCCCAGTAACAGTTTTTCTATTCAATTTAACGGTTTGTTTGGAAATTCAAGCCTTTTTTTAAGTGCTTAAATGAAATGAACTTACTGAATCCACAATTGACCAGTCAAGAGGATAAGCAAAGAGCTCTGGTTTTGCTGTGGGAATCTTTTCAATGAGACTCTTAATATGTTTGCGTTTTTCTTCTGTATTGACGCTGCCCTTGATATTGCTTTTATCTTCTTCTCCATAATCCAGAGGGACAAGTTTCCTTTTCCGGGGCACATCATCACTGTCTTCATCATCAAATTTATTGAAAACACTATCCACGGCAAGCTTCTTCCTTTTGACAGCATTGGGCTGATTAGGGCTATTGCAGGCACCTACAACCCAAAAGAAAGAATTACATACTCATAAACTCCAACTCAAGCTAGTGTGCTCTTCACACATTGCTTGAGGAGAGTGGTTTGTATGTTATATACATGTCTGTGAGTGCCTGGCAGCAGCTTTTAATCTCTCAAACTGTTATAAAAGGGGCAAATGAGGTAAAGATCTCAGGTGGAGTTTGTTCAAGAGTTTTGAAAAATAGGGTCTTTTCCCTGCCCTGAAACCAATTTGCACTGTCACTGAAGGAAGACTATAGCCAAGTTCCATTCTTAGCAGAGGCAGAGCACTGAAGTGAAAGGTTGTAATGAATTCTGCTGTAGGAAAAGCATTAATCAGCCTAATACCAGTGTCTTTTAATTCAGAATCTAACACAGTGTGAGCTCAAACTGCAGCCCTATATAATCAAAATAGTAAATAATAAATGCACAAACTTTCTGGAATACAAATATTCTTAGTTCTGCTGCTAAGAACTAAATTTTTTTAAAACATAAAGAAATTGCTAAAGTACTAAGGAATTCTACACTCCTGCTAACTTCTTTTTCTTTTTTCCCTTTAGAAGTTTCTTTTTAAGTGAACTATCTAGGTCTCAAATTTAACATATACTTACACCACTGAACAGTAGCAATGAGTTTTGAAAGAGATATTTACAGATATATTAAGGTGAAAAAGCATGTGAAAATAACCAATCCCAACTCAGAATATTCCTAAAAAAATTAAGCCTTGAACATGCCAAAACTTCCCTCCTTTTTTCCCCTCCAGATTTTGGAAGAAGAGAGCTCTACTAAAATTTAACTTCTAGACAGGACAAATCAATCACTGCATCTGGTAACAACAACTTGGTGTAACTACATCAAAACATACAATATAATTGGAAAACCATGGGGTTGCTCAGCTTGTGGGTTTTTTTTTTTCATTTTGATCTGATATGTAAGACTGAAATAAAATATAAACTTGCCCAGTTTGAGGCTAAGTCCTATTTTGGGCCGATGCTCCTCCAGCTGCTGTTGTTCAGGTGAATTTTCATGAGGGATAATAATGCCACAGGGAGATTCATCACCAGGTGTGTTAGGGGTTGCATTTCCACTAGCAGAAGAAACAGATGGAGCAGAACTGATGGGTCGTAAAGTTGGTTTAAGGCAGGGCTTTTGTTCAGGCTCCTCCTCCTCTTCCTCTGGCTCTTCTCTTTTCTCCTCCTTTTCTGCCTTGTCTTCCTCTTCCTCCTCAGACTCTGGCTCTTGTTTTATTTGTGGCTGCCTACGCCGCTCAGCCTCCTGCTCCATCTACAATGAAAGAGACAATTAGCAAAAATGAAGCTCTCTCAAATCCAGCACTGTCTGAAAAAAATCTGAAGATCCTCCTCTTTAGAAGACTGTTAGTCGAGAAAAATACATGCAACTACTGGCAATATTGTAAGAAATACCAGTTAATTCCAATTTGTTTTCAAACTCCATCCAATCTGGATGTTAATCTGGAAAGTTATTTTTTGTTTCCGTTGTTCTTACTGCTTAACCAGACTTCTTTTTAAGAAAAAGTGAACAGAGGAAATAGTAAATATCAGACCACTTACACGATTTTGCTCAATACAACCAGAATATCAAGGTCTTTTTCCTGTCGGACCAACAGCTACTCACCCTCTGGAGTTCTGCATCTGGATCTGGGTGTCCCTCTGCCAGAAGACGCTGCCTAATTTCTTCTAATTCTTCCTTTTCCCTTTTCCTATCCCGTTCATCTGCTTCCATCTCCTTCTCCCTGTCTCGTAGCCTCTTCTGAAGGGCACTACCCCTACAAAAGATACGTATTTGTACTTCAAAGAACATTTCAATGAGAACCTTGTATCACAATACATGAAAAATTTCATACAGGTAGATCTACTAAATGAAAATAAGATTTGTAAGAGCACTGATGTTCTCTATTCTTATAACAGGAAAATACAGGATACCAGTTATCAACCTTACTATACAGAATCTACCCCATCATACCAAACAGATGTAGAGAATGTGGCTGCTGATCCTTTTAGAGAAAGAATCAAATTACAGGGTTTTGACAAGAACCACTTCTGCTAAATTGGTTTAATGGAAATGTTAAGTTAGTTCCATTCTGAAGGATGTTCCCAATCCCTTACAATTAATAAGCTTGTTCTTCATAGTATTTACAGCTTCCTTGCAGTGAATTATTTAGAGACATGTTTGTTTCCTCCTCCCTGCCCCCACCACCTTATTTTGACATTACACTGACCTCTGCCCTGCCTCACCCACAAGTTAAGTGATAGGAATGAGCAGCTACTCCAAGGCATTAACATGTAGCAGTAAGGAGTTTCCCTTTTCCCTCCCACTTCTCAACTGACTCTAAAAAAATTGAGATCATTATAACCCTTTCACTGCCACATAAACCGTCAAATATAAACTCTGTAAGACTCCGCCAATAAACCCCACAACTGTGTTGAGATGAACAATGAAGATTTAATTGTTAGGAATAAATACAAAGACGTACCTGTAGTATTTTGGATCATCTCTGTCATCATCATAATCTTCCAAGAATTCTTTTAACCGTTTGGCTTCTTTTGCCTGCAAGGAATTGAAACTTATGTAATGATTTCTTGTTTTCTCTCCAAGAGTTTAAAATTTAATAATATTATTAGGAAGTTAATTGTAGATCTACTATGTTTCAAACTAAAAATACAGAGTTTTTCAAGGAGAAAGTAGAAAAGTTTTGGAATTGCCTCCATTAGGTCCACTAGGGTCGCATTACTGATTTGCATATATACACATACAGACACACACATATATATATCTGTATGTGTGTTTTAGTTTTGGGTTTGGTTTTTTTTGTTATTGTTTTGGTAATTTTTTTCATTATAGATGAAGAATATCCAAAGTTCCAGTTCTCTGAATCTTTAAGTCCAGTATTGGGTATATTATAATGGAACCTTAAGTGTATTTTATCAGTACTGCTTTGTTTCAATATCTTTAAAAAAATATTTAGTTATGCACAGAAACAAATCCGGTGGCTGCTTCTAGGATAAGCACTTTCCTGTTGCATTACTAGTCCAAACTATGTGGCAATGTATTAATGTACAGGCCTAAAACTGAAAAGGTAAGGGGGATAGAGAGGAGATATTTTTTCCCCCTGCTCTGAAAAATCAAAAATAAAATCTAAATTAGGACATTCTAACCTGTATCTAAGCAATATCTTTAAACGAAGAGTAAGATATTTCTATGTTAATGACTTTGAGAAACAAATTACAATTAGGGCTGTAAATTCAGCACAAAATTTAAGCACTGCTTTCTGCAATTGCCACTCATAACCAGAATTCCAAAAGGATTATGAACAGGAAATGTCCTTGAGTCATTCTTAAGCACTTTTTCCCCCTTATGCATTTAGAAGGAAAACCTAAGATTCCACATGAAATTATGGATTTTATAATCCCCTCGTCCCTGCATGTTTCTTTACATATTTAGCTTTAAAGCAATTCCTAACCCATGATCTACTTAGAACTCTCTCACAGTATCCTCTCTCCTTCTCTGGAAAAATGACGAAGTGAAATAACGTCCCTGTAACTTAAAATCATATCACATGGAAGGTTTGGGCACATGAGAAGGTTGGAAGTTAAAAACCAGGTCTAGTCCCACCTGCATGACAGGGAACATACAGTAGGTTTTGCCACAAATCTGACACAAGTGCAGGTTACAGATGTAATAGTGGATGATGATTAGATCATAGTATTTTTCAGCTGCCTACTTCTCACTCTTCGGCCTTCACAAGACCAAGCCACCAGGCTTTGGTTCACAGACTCTAAATAATACTCGCACTTATTGGACATCTTTGGTTTTAAGTCTATTCAACTATGGGGGTTTGTATAAAAACATACATGGTCTTTATAGAAAATGAGAGTTCTATCACTATCCATAAACAGAGCAGTATATTGTTCCATTCTTGAGACCAAGAGAATAAGGCTGGCAAAATTATTTGTAAAACTATGAGCCTCACCATTTCCCTTCTTCTTTCTTCTTCCCTTTCAGCCTCTTTTTCATATTCTCGACTTTTTTTTCGTTCTCTGATTTCCCAGTTTTTAAGACGCTACAACAGAAAAAAAACACACACTCCAACCTCAAAACCTTAAGAACAGTAGTACTTCAGAATTAGCTTGGACAGTTGTTTAAAACAACTCCATTATAAATAATTAGCATAAATTTATTTTAGAACATCAGAATAAGAAGCCCACAGTTATTTACAAAGTGACTTCACATATTCTGCCCCAGTTCATGTACTCAAAGGATTAAAAGCTTATTTAGGAAAAGGAATGATGTATTTTACAGTAGAACACTTAATATCAACTCTCAGAGACATTTTTTATTTGAAGAACCTTAAAAATCCCAACCTACCTCTTGATAAGCAGCTTCTTTTTCACGCAGTTTCCTCTCTAGTTTTCGTCGCTCATAGGCATCTTCTTCATCTTCCTCTCGGTCTCTCTTCTTATCCTTCTCCCGCTCTCTTTCCCGCTCTCGTTCTCTTTCCCGTTCCCGTTCTCTTTCCCGTTCCCTCTCACGCTCTCGTTCTCTTTCCCTCTCACGCTCTCGTTCTCTTTCCCTGTCTCTGCTTTTTTCTCTGAAGGAAGGAAAAACACCAAAGGTTAAGTACAGACCCTCCTTCTCCACTCAATCACATGATTTACAGCATCTTACGGGTTATTTTTCTTCTGCAATTGTACAAGATGATTAGCTGGTGTAGCAATAGGCATAAATCAACACTGATGATGTATTCAAAAATCCATTTACCTAAAAGTAGTTGTTTGAGCACTAACCTTTAAATACTGATATCTACATAAACTAAGCATGAGCATGTGGCAATTTATCAGACTGTGTTAGTAGTTTTCCATAAGTGAAAGCTAAAAGCACCAGAAATAAAGGGTATCCTTAATAAATCCTTCATGTTTACATGGCTTACAGACAATTTTAACATTACTGACAAGGTGATTTGAAGTGAAACAGCTATTTTCTCTATGATGAAGGGAAAAAGTAGCACACAGAGTATGACAAGATTAGTCACAGTTTGAGACTGAAAGAGTAATCCCCTTGCTTTTACTAAAAAAAATCCCCACAAAACAAACACCCCCCCCCCCCCAAAAAAACTCAAAATCAAGAAAGCAACGAAAAAACCCAAAATCCAAACAAAACCCACCACCACGTAACAAAGGAAAAAGTAAAACACACTTAAGCTAAAAAATATCACAGACATATGATATCTTAAGTAGGAATAAAGCTAATAATGAAAAATGAGATTTTATATAAAACCAGTGTGCTTAAGTCACGTTTGGGGGGTTGCTTACTGTTTATGGAAGTCATTATGTTGTTGTGCTGTGGAGGGAATGAAGTATTCTCCCAATGTCTATAAACATATCATTTCCTAAAATTTTGATTTCCTGTTTTTACTCCGATCTCCCACAAGGACCATTCTTTTCCGAATCTGCCGAACTATGTGCACTTAGTAAACACCACTACGAAAAACCGAAATGACCAACAATTCAGGTGCACTTACCTTGATCTGCTCCGATCCTTGTTGCGATCTGAACTTCTCTCACGATCTCTGTCACGATCTCTGTCTCGTTCGCGGTCTCTGTCTCGGTCCTTAGTTCGGTCACGATCCCTATCTCGCTCCCGTTCACGCTCCCGTTCCTTCTCCTTCTCTCGTTCACGCTCCCTCTCTCTTTCACGCTCCCTCCTTTCTCGTTCACGCTCCCGCTCCCTTTCTCTTTCTCTGCGTTCTTTTTCAATTTCCTGTCTTTCTTTCTCCTTTTTGCCTTTTTCCTCCTCCAGTTTCTAAAAACCAACAAGAGAACTTTCATAGTTAATCTGCAGATACACAAACTGGATATTCCCGGCACAACACACAAGGCTGGTAATGGAAATACCAAAACCGCCACTAACTTATTAAATAGGGTTTGGTGGGTATTTTTTGGAACTCACAAGTATGAAATCAAAATGCAGCAACCACAAGACTAACTTTCGTGCAAAAGCATAGATCTACAGAGACCAGCAATCTCCAACCTTAGCAGAGTAGGGCTGGCCTTGTATTTATAAGCTGACTAAACTGCACATACACAGTGCATTACTAGTTATCATTCAGGTGGGACTCAAATTCCATTTGCCCTATAAGCCACATGGGTACAAGTGAAGTGAACTTCTAGCTGATAAAATTAACTCTGTCCACCTAGGAAAGTATATTTCAGTGGAATGCTTACTGGGACAATGAGTTGTTTCCCAAAAAGTCTTGGCAGACCAAAATTGCCCTATATAAAAACTTGGGTAAAGAAACATATCCACTTAGATGTGGTGCATGTGGTTAAACAGTAAAGAAAACTGACACCCTTCCCCTTTTCCCTCCCTAAAAAAGTTCTAACTGTTCATTGGTCAGAACTGGACTCTGGAGAATGGAATTCTTAAGTTCCACCCCTGCAAGACGGAGAGAGTTAAAAAAAGGTTGGAAATGGCTCTTTTGAAACACAGAAACTAAAGGTTACCTGCTACAGTTTTACTAAAAATTGTACAAAATTGCCCCCTTTTATTTTTTCCGATTAGAAACAGTACTTATGACCAGAATTCCTACAAGACATTAGAAAATACATCAACAGAATGATAGATAAATCCATCCTTGGAAGCAATTGTTATGTGTTAACTTACAGATGCTGTGCTAGGACATGGGCCGCCAACACTGGATTAACCTTGCCTATAAGCTATGTTTCTGGGAGGAAGAGCAAGTACACGGTTCACAAATATACCAAATAACAACCAAATATACCAAATTTCAACCTGATGGATGCCAGAATACCACTTTTTGAACAATTATTGAGCAGAAAAAACAGGTTTATCCCCTTTGGCTCCACGTTTTACCATCACTGAAATGAAATTAAAAACTGGAACAATGAAACAGCATTTTCTGTGGTTTCTGTTTGGTTTTTTTTTTCTTTTCTTTTAAACAAAGCATTTAAGACAACTTTAAAAAGCAATCTTACCTGATAGTGTTCTTCTGCCATAGGCACAGGGACCAGAGAACCGACAAAGGATTACAGAAATAAAGCTAATTCACTAGTGATTAATGTATCCAATGAAACTATGCTGCATTGATAGCACAATACAGGCAAACCAATGTTGGATACATTGAAATCACAAAAGGGAAAAGGGACTAAAAATGGCAGGAACTGGTAGAAAACTGATGCAAAAAAAAAAAAATCAAACTTAGATCCTACAATATACACTAAGCTGAAAACTAATTTCTAAGGACTGCATTTTCCAGGAGCTTTACAGTGTTAAACCTCAGTACGGTCAGAAGTTAAACCAGGTTGTGAACTGCTAAAAATCCAACTTACCTCAAATTTCATATACTTTTAAAGAAAAGTTTACATACTGAAGTGGTTGATACTTACAGGTTATCTTTGGTTGAACTCCTGTTTTGCCACTCTCAAAAACTTTGTGGTGAGATTTCTCAAGAGAGTGGATTTCTTTCATTTTTTAAAATACATTCACAAAAGTGTAAATACACATACAAAAATTTTGATACATTACGATCCATGTTTTAAGTCCACTTTCTTACGATCCAATTGAAAAAATAAACTGGTCTATTTTGTACTCAAAATCTGACCTCAATCAAATTCTGTAAGCCTAAATAAAAGGATCTGAAAGGGTAATGGGATGGGAACAGTATCAGATAAATTGAAGTAATGAACAGAAATGAACAGGTAGAAGAATTAAAAATCTTACCTTCAGCTCTCTTCAGACTCGTCCGTGCTGTAAATGGACGCCCCCTGCAATGCTGATACCCTGACAGTCTGTCGTTACTGTTTTATAAACTCATACCAAAAACATGCAAAGGTTCACTGTGCTCACTAGCCAGCTGCCAAGGATTCAACAGCCCCTTTTAAAGATATCCAATATACACAACGACTACTTCCAGTTGATTTTTAATGTTAAGAAACCCAAAATAGCTCCCCAATAATACAGATTAAAGGCAGTAAAATGCCCAACGGCTTCTGAAACAATGAAGCTCGTTTTTTGCTTGTTTTGTTTGTAATTTAAAAAAACCATTACTTGTTTGCATCTCAGTGACAACTTGGGGCTGGGAATTGTACATAATGCTACTGAAGTTTCACCACTGACCAGTTTCACATTCAATTGCTGAGCTTCTCCAGACGATTTTTTCTAGAATTTTTCCCCAGGTTTTTATCTTCAACAACTTCAGTCAAGAGAAAAACTGAATATGTGTTCATACAATAGCATGTAGTCACCTGTGTTTGT
Source organism: Hafferia zeledoni (assembly GCA_035583235.1). Lineage (NCBI taxonomy): Eukaryota > Metazoa > Chordata > Aves > Passeriformes > Thamnophilidae > Hafferia > Hafferia zeledoni. Next base: position 27,658,614 of record JAWWEV010000167.1, read on the forward strand.
ATCAATACAATTGTGTGAAAACACGATACCATCCCCAGTGATTGCACATGGTAAAGCTGAATAAACAAGCATACTTCACCTTTCCTTTAATGTTCATTTGGGAGTATTTTGAAAGAAATGTGTGTGCTCAAAAGAGGAGCTTGCTGATACTTCCCTAGGCCAAGGACCATTCCAATCTTTTTGGGGAAAAATTAATACCAACTTTAAGCTTAACATTAAAATAAGAACATTACATGCATAGTTGCACTGTACTATCTGCAAGTATCACTTTCCAAAGCAGAAACATTCACAGATGCACTAGCATTAGTGGAAACTTCTGTAAGTGGGAACCCTGAGGCGGGACTTGATGTGCACAAACATTTCCAAGCCAGTTACCCCTTTGCATATTTTTCTGAGGGGGCATCCATAAGTATAATAAAAAACAGAAGCTCATACTTACATCCTATTCCATGTTACTTTCCAAGCTGTGAGTTTCATCTTGCATTAGTCACCATATGATCTCTATCATAATGGTGGGGGTCAATGAATAGATTAGCTTTATGGGAATTTACAGTTCTTCCATGCATCTAAAGTTTGGTAAGTCTGGTAACCACTGACCTAGTTTTAATCTTCCCCCACTCTTAACTTAGAACTATTAAAATAAAGACTTAAATTTAATTCAAGTTTCAACTCTTCATAAAATCTTGGATAATGTTACAAATCTACCTACAGAAACACACTCAAGTGTATGTCTTATACTGCAGCCCCATTTAGCCTTTAGTTATAAATATCTTGACTTAATGCATGTGTAGCAACTTAAGCTGCTTTTATTCATGTTAAAGTGAGAAGACTGCAAAATACTCAGTAGCAATCAAAGTCTTAGCATAAAGATGTAAAGAGCCACTTTAACGTGGTAATTGTCTTTTTTGACTTGTAAAGAACCATACCTATATTAAACCTAGTATAAACATCATTTTAAGTGATAATGCAATGTACTGCTATATTTTATAATAGTGGCTTTTTGGTTTTTGAAAAAGCCTAATTTGTATCAAGTGCAAAAACAAGAATACTACCTTGTGTGTATCTCTGAATTTACTGATCTCTCTTGATATCAGGTCTCTTTTGTCTTCCTCCATTTCTATAGCATTTATATCCTCCTAAAAAACAAGGGGGACAGGAGTAAAAGCATTAAGAGCCATCTGTACAGACACAGGAGAACAAGAGAAAAGCTGCAGGTTAGAAGTTTTCAACCAGTCTTGCAAGAGATAAATAAAGTCCTTCTGCAGAACCAAACCTGACAGTCTGATGTTAATGAGTGGAAAAAAAAAAAAAAATCAGATGGACAAGAGTCACAAATCTGGCAACTAGCAGTAAACATAGTCATTGTCAAAGCCTACAATGTAAACGAACCTTGGTGATGAGTGGATAAGGTATCAGTGGGGCCACTGGAAATCTGCGGAAAATCTGCGGAAAAATCCACGGAGATTTTTTTTTTTAAAAATAGATTGCACACTACTCTGAAAAACAATGTTTTGTATGTTTGTACTACAAAGCAATATTGTATTGCTGTGATCTCATTTCTTTGATTCAACAAAATTACAGAAGAACCTCGCTAATTCTCCCTTTGCTGAACTACTTAAAACACTTAGTGATGTCTCATGTTAGTAAGACTTCACTGAATTACAAGTGTACTACAGGATATTAGTATGCTATGGTAGCATCATAAACAAGGCTAAGCTACACTTGTAAATGTTGTATGTCTTGATTTTATTTACTCGCTAATTCGCAAAATTTGGTAGCTTGCACCTGCTAACTTATAGTTAGTGCGAATTAGCGAGGTTCCCCCGTGCTTGAAAACCAGATTCCACTCACTCTCAGTTCCCCACACACATTTTCAACTCCCCCACATCAGTCATGCCTTCATCCAGAACTAACAGCCTCTGCTGCTACCACCAGTGGATTGATAGCACAGTCTTCTTCATACCAAGCTCTTCAGGGGACAACAGCCCCAAAGCTGGCAAGTTTCCACACCCTCCCTCTGCCCACCCCCGCCAGTGTATCTGTATCCATCTTCCCTTTCCCCCCACCCTCAACAGTCTTTCTCTCCCCTCTCCTTTATGGACAAGAGAGCAACCAGCTAGTACCATCTCTTCACTCCCACCTCTATCCACAGAGGCCAAAGATGGCAATTTCCAAGTTTCTTTTCTTCCTTCCCAGTATGGGAGGGATGATGGGATACAATACAGTATCAACCCACAGGTACTGTGTATTTTAGAAGAGCTTTTTTGCCTACTTGACTAGCTCAAATTCGCAAAATTCTACACAACATAGAGCTAACAGAATATCACTGTCCCAGGGACATACTCAGCACCCAGCTATTCAACAACTGCAATGGTCCCTTAAAATGTTTAACTGTCTGGCATTATTCATGGCCATATATAAATATATATAGTTACCAATAGGACAACAGACATTGTAACAGTGCTCATAACAAAAAATACAGCTGATAGCATTAAACAGTGACTCATTTCTCATTTGCAAATTCTCACCCAAGAAAACATCATCTCCCAAAGGAGGGAGAGGAAAGAAAAACAAATTCTCAGCTCAGCACTTTTATACCTCAAGTCGGCCATGACTAACAATGTTGCGGCAAGATATACTTGCTCCCTGAGGGAAATGTTGCTTCTTGCACCATACTTAAAACTCCATAAGCATTTGAAACTGCATTACTGCCTTAGAATAGGTACTTTGCAGAAGACTGAAATATGTAAAAATCTTGGACAAACAATTTTCCAATCTCTTTCATATTAGGTGCAGAACGGTAGGTATGAAAGCCCATTTTCCCATGGTTAGAAACTTGCTGGAAAAGCTAAGTCTGAGTTTGCTTATTCTTGTTCTCCCTTCTCCAGTTTGTTTTAATGCATAAAAAGGTAATTCACAGAAGCAGGTCTAAACCAGAACATCCATTCCTACTTAACATGTTTTGGTTTTTTTTGCATTGCAAAAGGTATGAGAGCCAGATGATCAAATCCAGCCAAACTGAGACGTGTGGTTTACTGAGGCAGGATGATTACAATATGCCTTTCATCCCTGAAGGACCCCTTCAAGGTTGGCAAGGTATACCACTAATGAAGTGCTTCCACATCTGGGTAGGCAGTTGCAACCAGCTGGATCAAGGCACACTACAAGAATGCACACTAGAAGCAGAGAGAAGAATTTTGTCAAAAACTACCAAATTCCTTGCATCTTTCATTGGAAATGGACGGTATGCAGGAACTCTTTACAGGTGCTTTTTAGGTTCTCATCTGGAAAACCCTACATACACATTAAACTACACTACATTCAGTATTTCCACCTTCAGAGGGATGAAAGGTTGGTTCAGTCCTGCCCAGATTCAAATCTGTTGTTCCAAGAAGTCTAGGTACTTAGATACCTAAACCATCCTGAAGGGATGGTGTCTATAACTGACTAGCTTTCAGCTCAAAAAAAAAAAAAAAAAAAGCACCAAAAAACTGCTGCTGACATCAATTCTTGTTGATTTGTTTTCTCATCAGAAGTTTAGGTTTAAAGTATTTGCACAAGGTTTGGCCATTATATAAAGGTGAGTTGAAGGAAAAAAAAAATCTGTTTTGTCCAAAATCAAAACACATACGTCCTCCTTCTTTTCCTTTTTCTTCTTCCTGGGGTGAGAGTCAGATTCCTGGGAGGGGGCATTGAGCTCGCTGGAATATTCTCGTATTAAGACTTCAATGGCCCCTTTAATTATCTGATCTCTTCTCTTCGTTTCCTCATCCAGTGCTTCATCATCGTCATTTGTCGTCTCTGGTCTGGAGTTCTAAGGAAAAATGGCAAAGTAACAAGAATCAACAAATTGAGAATAACAGTAGTTTTATCAGAAGTTCACCTTTGATCATCAACATTCATGCCCCTACAGTATTTACTACACAAAATCAATATCTCAAACCAAAAAAAGACAAACAACCCCATACAAAAAAACCCCAATCCACCAAATGAAAACCAAACCACCTACAAGTAGTTACCAATTACGTTATTTTAGTTAGATCTTTTCACACTGGCAATACCATAGTTTACCACACAGTTTTACATGTGGAATGGCTGCAGAGAGCAACTGTAGGATTGCAAAATAAAACAGAACAGAAAAATGATGATTAAGGCAGTAGACAAGAAAAGATAGAGCGCACGCACACTCCCAGAAAGGCAACCACGATAGTGCAGCTCTTGGTCAAAAGTTTTGCCTTGTATGTTCCAGAATTTAAGTAATTTCAACAGCAGTTCCTCAAAGCCTTCCACTTAAACGTCATGCAATACAAATGCCTACCTACAGCTTTAAGCTGCAACCTATAATGGGAAAACTGTATTAAAGAAACATCATCAGGGAAAGCATTCCTTGCACAACAAACTTTTTTTTTTTAATTATTGTTGATTAAGTACTTTGCAGTTCCTCATCTTTTTGCCCCTTTCAGCCTTGTAGGGAAGAAAAGGAACACAAAAAAGTGCCTTTCACTAAATGTTACATGAATGGGTAGAACAATGATTTGCACACTGAGCAAGGTAGCCCACCTACTTGACCCCCTGAATCTCTTAGAAAAATGGAATCTCACCTGAGAATCCAGCTGGGTATCCGGTCAAGCGATAGGTGGTGGGTGGAGTGAGGGGGAGGGAAGGGTCTGATGGAGCAGCAGCTAAGAATGAGGGGGAAGGGAGGATTCAGTTGGAGCTGAAGAAGCTGCCAGGCCAAGGAGGAGCAGGCTGAAAAGAGCTAGAAGGCAGTGACAGGGAGTGGAATTGAAGAGCTCCAGGGAGAAGTAGTGATCAGGGAAAGGAGCTAATTAGATAAAGGTGGTTTGCTTGGTGTGTGTGTATATATGAAGTTATACTGCAGTGTAGATGTTTGATTTCATAACTAAAAATATTAAATAAAAAAGTTGCAACTTTTGGATCCAAGTGGCACCAGCACACCAATGATGGTATGAAAGGAATTGCAAGCAGTTTGATTACAATACATTTCATCAATACTCCTCAGCAATTCTCAGCCTTTCTTTGCACCACCACCAAAAAAAAAAGGAAAAAAACCAAACAAACCCAACAAAATCTAATAAAAAACATGGAGCTGATCTCATTCTACAGTTCAACAGAATGGGTTCATACTGTTGTCTTCACCAAAGTAACAAACAGTACCCTCCACTTCATCACAATTAGTCCCCGAGGACTGACTGTAACCCAGAGAGGCTCACAGAAAACAAAATTCATGAGAGATGTACAAGAACTCCACAGATATTTTAAGCTTGTTTATCACATCAGCTGTGAAGCACAGCATCACATCACAGGTGATGCCAATATGAAACAATGACATACAGAAGGAAAGGGGCAGTCAGATCAAACCCTTACCCAGCTAACAGATAGTACAGTACTCCATTTAAAGCCTGTGAAGTTCACACTCTGCTTTACTAAGTCTCTGCATTCAATCCCATACGCTGAGTACGCAATCAGATATGTCAAATACTTCAAGGTCGCTTTATGCCTCTAGTTCAGGTTAAGTAATATGAAATAAAAGTACTTGTGTTTCCACTATATTCTAAAGACATTTAAGAAAAACTCCAAAGTGGAATTTTAAAAATTTACCTGGTATAGTGTGATTAGTATTTTTAGCTTTCTAAACAATAAGCTCTTTTCACTTTCATTTTACAGGAAAAAAAATGTTTTAAGAGCTATCTCAAGGCATGTGCAAAACATTAGAACTGTTAGAGAACAAGCCCAACAACTTAACTGAGGTGTGAAATGTATTATTTTAGCCAAGAAACAGACAAAAAATTTTTAATGCAAATTTGTCAGTCAAGTATCTTTGTATCTTACAAGAACTCAACATACCAAATATCTGCAATTATTCCAGAAGAGATTCTTAGCTCTAGAAAGGAATGGTACAAAAGCAATTTCCCCATCTACTAAGTATCTTAAAGCTGCCCACTGCCTGATAACTGCATCTTCTACTGAATGATCTACTTCTTTTTCTTTTAGTTGATTTGTTCTAGAAGATCATCAGTGAAGGGGGAAGAAACTTCAATTTTCTTCAGCCAGCCAATTTAAAGGCTGACAACTACTCCTACAGTTAATACACTTACAAGAGTTTCTAAATAAAAATGAAGCAATGGAATCATAAGGTATGGGACATGTTAATCACCTGAGAATGAATTACAGAATTAATTCTAGAGATACAGTTGTAGCTTACCCCTAAGTCTGAATACTATGGAATTAAGAGCTTACACTTCTCTGCCTTTCAACACATCTTCAGACTCATTAATGTGATTCTGGTAAAATCCTACAATTAATTAAGGGCAGAGACAAGAGCAGAAACTAAGAAACATACTTGCAATTTGATCTAATGAGTGTGCTACGTTAATGCCCTACCAAAAAAATGCAAATCACACATTTATACACATACCCCATTAGATGCCTTTTTCTTTGCTTTCCATTCATCCAGCTGAGCCTTTGTCTTTGCATCAACTTTGACTAGCAGCTTCTTCTCTCCAATCTGGAGGTCATGAAGTAGTCTCAGTGCTCGTAGTGTGGAATCTGGTTCTTTGTACTCACAAAACCCAAAGGCTGAAATGGATGATTGAAATGAAAATAACACCATTAAAGCTCTTCAGGTAATTTACTCTGTGTAAAAACAGTGTTTCGAATCAATAAACTTGTAACATAGGCACTCTTTTTTTAAAAGCTAGAAGTACACATCATAAAAACTCACGAACTTCACTCACTGCATTAATCTTTGACATAACTAATGGTGCAGTAAGTTAGGTGAAAGCAATACACATTGTAGATGCCCTGTCCCTTGAAACTTCCAAGGTCAGGATGGACAGGGCTCCGAGCAACCGGATGTAGTTGAAGATCTTCTTGCCCATTGAGGGAGGGTTGGACTAGATAAACTTTAAAAGGCCCCTTCCAACTCAAACTGTTCTGTGATTGTGTTTGTACATCAAAACAATCATCTTTAGACACAGAAATGCAGTCTACACGAAGACATCTCAAGTGGCTTCTTAACTGTCTGAAGACCAAGGGCATCAATCAACAGCTCACTGTTAACCTACAGGGAGGGGTATTTCAAATCAGGTTTTTCACAACAGTTACAGAAAGTTTTAAACGAGAGAAACATTTTAGGAGAGCAAAATAAACCGAGTGATAAATAAAAAAAGTTGCAGGAACTGAATTACACCCTTAAAAGGGCAAAGAAACTCCCTAGGAAGACAATAAAACACTAACAGCAAAAAATAGTAACCAAAATCGTTCCCCCAATCCACTGCAGAAAGGTCACAAATAAAATAAATCAGTTCAATTTGACAAGAGGGAAGGTAAATTTTACATCAGGAAAACCTCCTTAAGAGAGAAGGACAACAGTTATTACTGGAAGTGACGAGGAACCGCTGCAACAGTAGCCTCCTTTGGAGGCTATGTCTAAACTGGCAAACCTTTCTCAGGGATGGGTTTACAACCTCCTCATTTAGTCTCAGAACAGAAAGGTGAGCAAAATTGGGCTCTTAAGACATTTTCCCATTTAACCTTTCTTGATTTTATTTTTTTCATTCTCTCTCAATTCCAGAAAATACTAGTTAATTAACAGAAAATACTTAGCAGCTATCTATCAGAGAAGAGCAACAAGGCTGGTGAAGGGACTGGAGCACAAGTCCTATGGGGAGAGGCTGAGGGAGCTGGGGTTGTT